>JAKWJA010002496.1:23841708-24488005 GCA_027704765.1 Solanum habrochaites
GGATCGGAGTGTCACGTTCCGCCACCAGGTAGAATAAATATGAGGGATCGGAGTGTCATCGTTCCGACACCAGGATAGAATATGGATCGGGTGCCACCTTCCGGGTACCAGGATTAGAATAGGAGGATCGGAGTGCCACGTTCCGGCACCAGGATAGAAATAGAGGATCGGAGTGTCACGTACCGACACAAGAGGAAGAAAGATAATGAATCTTGAAAGATAATGAATATACTCAATCTAATGAACTTAATTCCCAAATGAGTATGGTATTGAGGCTTGAGTCCTCATGTGTGAACTCGGTTGTAGTATTGATGAATTCATGTTGTTATTGCTACATGTTGAGTATTGTAGTTGATTTACATTATTATTGATATATACTGTTCCCTATTTTGAGTTAGCCGATGATATCTACTCAGTACGTGTGGTTGTACTGACCCCCTACTTTTATGTTTTCCTCTTTGTTATTTGTGTAATGCAGCAAACGTTCAGTCAACTTCAACTCAACAGCAGATCTAGCCAGTCTTCACTTTATCGGAAATTCAGGGTGAGCTAATGCGTCTAGCTTGGACTGGGTCTTCTTCTTCAAGTCTTGATGCCTTGAACTTCCGGCATGGACTAGCTTTTTAGTTATTTTGTTCTTAGACATTCTAGTTAAGTAATTTGAGATAGATGTTCTTGTGATGATGACTTCCAGATTTTGGGGATAATAATAATAGTATTGAATTGTTTTTATTAATGAGTTTAAGTCTTCCGCATTATTTTCTGTTGATATATCTTGAAATGTTAAGGTTAGATGGGTTGGTTCGCTCACATAGGAGGGTAAATGTGGGTGCCAGTCGCGTCCCTGATTTGGGTCGTGACAAACTTGGTATCAGAGCATTAGGTTCATTGGTCTCATCACACAAGAACAGGTCTAGTAGAGTCTTAAGGAACGGTAGGGGGACGCCTTTACTTTTCCTGAGAGGCTATAAGACTTTAGGAAAATTTCACTCTTTCATTCTTCTTTCGTGCTACTACTTGAGTCCAATTGGTATCTGGGCGATACGAATTGGTATCTGACCATCTTCACTCTATTTCGCAGATGGTTAGAACTAGAGCAACGACCGCACCAGCAGCAACAACGGAAAGACAAGAAACGACTGAGCCAGCCACTGGGGCTGTAGCTCGAGGAAGAGCAACGGCAAGAGGCCGTGGGAGAGGCCGTGGGAGAGGTCGTGGGAGGACGTCCTCTAGAGGAAGAGGACAAGCACCTAGCCCATCTGATACTAGGGCGGTGACTCCTCCACCGACCGAGGAGGTGATAAGAGAGGGGGAGGAAGGGGAGAATGAACAAGGGCAGAATGAGGAAATGCCACCCCAACCTACCCCAGAGATGATCAACCAAGTACTTGCTTATCTTAGTGGGTTATCCGATCAGGGTCAGGCACCTCCAGTGGTTTCTGCACCAACACCTCCGGTTTCAGAGGTACGACATGCGGCTACTATGGCTCCCCGCATGGATGCATCATTGGGAATAGGCACATTTCCACGTCTGACTACTGGGCCTATTATGACAAATGATCAGCATGAACTTTTCAGTAAGTTCTTGAAATTGAAACCTCCAGTCTTTAAGGGCGCAGAATCAGAGGATGCCTACGATTTTCTGGTTGATTGTCATGAGCTACTACACAAGATGGGTATAGTAGAACGGTTTGGCGTTGAGTTCGTGAGCTATCAGTTTCAAGGGAACGCCAAAATGTGGTGGCGGTCACATGTTGAGTGTCAACCAACAGAGGCACACCACTATGACTTGGGAATCATTCTCTACTCTGTTTATGGAGAAGTATATCCCAAGGACTTTGAGAGATAGAAAAAGGGACGAGTTCTTGAGTCTAGAGCAAGGGAGGATGACAGTTAACGCATATGAGGCTAAATTTCGCGTACTATCCAGATACGCCACCCAACTTTGTTTCAGTCCACAAGAACGGATTCGCCGTTTGTGAAGGGGTTGAGGTCAGAGTTGCGGATTTCGGCCTTACAGGTAGCGGCTACGGCAACATCCTTCCAAGAGGTGGTAGACTTTGTGATAGAGGTGGAAGGAGTGAAGCCAGACGACTTCACCACGACATCGACATCGAAAAGGTTTCGAAGGGGAGGCGAGTTTAATGGTTCTCACTCTAGAGGACAGAGCTCCGGAGGTTACTCAAGTCGACCAATTCAGTCTTCACTACAGACTGTAGTTGGGGGTCCACCTCAGAACGGTCAACACTACTCCGAGAGACCTATGCATGAACCCCGAGAGTGTTATGGATGTGGGGAGGTTGGACACATCAAGAGGTATTGTCCAAACCAGAGTTACAGAACCCCACTAGCTAGAGGTAGAGGTGGTCATGGTAGAGGCCGCTTTTCTGGAGGACGTGGTGGTCGAGGTAATGGTGGTCATCACAACGGCAGAGGTGATGGGCAAAATGGAGCCACTACTACGCAACATGGTAGGGGCAATGGACAGACAAACGATAGGGCCCATTGTTACGCTTTCCCTGGGAGATCTGAAGCGGAGGCGTCTGATGCTGTTATCACAGGTAATCTTTTGGTTTGTGATTGCATGGCATCTGTATTATTTGACCCTGGCTCCACGTTTTCATATGTATCTTCATCATTTGCTAATGGTCTAAAATTGCATTGTGAATTACTTGACATGCCTATTCGTGTTTCTACACCGGTGGGTGAGTCTGTGGTAGTTGAAAAGGTACATAGGTCTTGTTTGGTGAACTTTGTGGGGAGCAACACTTATGTAGATTTGGTTATTTTAGAAATGGGTGACTTTGATGTAATTCTGGGTATGACTTGGCTTTCTCCAAATTTTGCGATCTTGGATTGTAATGCTAAAACTGTGACATTGGCCAAGCCTGGGACAGATCCGTTAGTGTGGGAGGGTGACTACACTTCCAATCCGGTGCGTATCATCTCATTTCTTCGTGCTAAGAAAATGGTTAGTAAAGGGTGTTTAGCTTTCTTGGCCCATCTCAAGGATGACACTACCCAAGTACCTTCGATTGAGTCGGTTTCGGTGGTCCGTGAGTTTCTTGATGTATTCCCTGCAGATCTTCCGGGTATGCCCCCAGACAGGGATATTGACTTCTGTATCTTGATCCGGGCACACGCCCCATTTCTATACCCCCGTATAGAATGGCTCCCGCGGAGTTAAGAGAGTTAAAGGCTCAACTTCAAGAGTTGTTGAGCAAGGGCTTCATTAGACCAAGTGCATCTCCTTGGGGTGCTCCGGTTTTGTTTGTGAAGAAGAGAGATGGGAGTTTTCGGATGTGCATAGACTACCGACAGTTGAACAAGGTAACTATTAAGAACAAGTATCCTCTTCCTCGCATTGATGACTTATTCGATCAATTACAAGGTGCTTGTGTCTTCTCTAAGATTGACTTGAGATCCGGTTATCATCAATTGAAAATACGGGCAACGGATGTGCCAAAGACTGCTTTTCGAACGAGGTATGGACATTACGAATTTGTGGTGATGTCTTTTGGTCTTACGAACGCCCCTGCTGCGTTCATGAGCTTGATGAACGGGATTTTAAGCCGTATTTGGATCTCTTTGTGATCGTATTTATTGATGATATACTGATATACTCAAGAGTAAGAAGGAACATGAGGAGCATTTGAGAATGGTATTGGAAACGTTGAGGGAGAAAAAAGCTTTATGCCAAGTTCTCTAAGTGTGAGTTTTGGCTAGATGCAGTGTCCTTCTTGGGCACGTGGTTTCTAAGGATGGAGTAATGGTGGATCCTTCTAAGATCGAAGTAGTGAAGAATTGGGTAAGACCTACTAATGTGTCAGAAATAAGGAGCTTTGTTGGGTTAGCTAGCTACTACCGCCGATTTGTCAAGGGATTCTCTTCTATTGCTTCCCAACTGACGAACTTGACTAAGCAAAATGTTCCATTTGTATGGTCGGATGAGTGTGAGGAAAGCTTTCAGAAGCTCAAGACTCTGTTGACTACTGCACCAATTCTCACCTTGCCAGTGGAAGGTAAGAACTTCATTGTTTATTGTGATGCATCCTATTCGGGTTTGGGTGCAGTGCTAATGCAAGAGAAGAACGTGATTGCTTATGCCTCAAGACAATTAAAAGTGCATGAACGTAACTATCCAACTCATGACTTGGAATTGGCCGCGGTAGTGTTTGCATTGAAGCAATGGAGACACTATTTATATGGGGTTAAGTGTGAGGTCTACACGGATCATCGTAGCCTTCAGTATGTCTTTACTCAGAAAGATTTGAACTTGAGGCAAAGGAGATGGATGGAACTACTGAAGGACTACGACCTCACTATTTTGTATCATCCGGGGAAGGCGAATGTTGTGGCAGATGCCTTGAGTAGAAAGGCGGGAAGCATGGGAAGTCTAGCTCATTTGCAAGCCTCTAGACGCCCATTGGCTAGAGAGGTTCAGACTCTGGCTAACGACTTGATGAGGTTGGAAATAAATGAGAAGGGAGGATTGTTGGCTAGTGTGGAGTCAAGATCTTCTTTTCTTGACAAGATTAAGGGAAAACAGTTTGATGATGAGAAACTAAGGCGAATCCGAGATAAAGTGTTGCGAGGAGAGGCTAAAGAAGCAACAATCGACGAGGAAGGTGTGTTGAGGATTAAGGGAAGGGTATGTGTACCCCGCATTGATGATTTGATCAACACTATTCTGGCAGAAGCTCATAGTTCAAGGTATTCTATACATCCGGGTGCAACCAAGATGTATCGCGACCTAAAACAACACTTTTGGTGGAGTAGAATGAAGCGCAATATTGTTGACTTTATTGCCAAGTGTCCCAAACTGTCAACAAGTGAAATATGAACACCAAAGGCCCGGAGGAACACTTCAAAGAATGCCCATTCCGGAATGGAAGTGGGAGAGAATTGCAATGGACTTTGTGGTTGGTCTTCCAAAGACATTGGGCAAGTTCGACTCCATTTGGGTGATTGTGGACAGATTAACTAAGTCTGCTCATTTCATTCCGGTTAAGGTGACTTACAATGCAGAGAAGTTAGCCAAAATCTACATCTCAGAAATCGTCCGATTGCATGGGGTTCCACTATCCATTATATCAGATAGAGGTACGCAGTTTACTTCTAAGTTTTGGAAAACATTGCATGCAGAATTGGGTACTAGGTTGGACCTTAGTACCGCGTTCCATCCTCAGACCGATGGTCAGTCTGAGCGAACGATTCAAGTGTTGGAGGATATGCTTCGCGCATGCGTGATAGAGTTTGGTGGCCATTGGGATAGCTTCTTACCTTTGGCAGAGTTTTCGTACAATAATAGCTACCACTCCAGTATTGATATGGCTCCATTTGAAGCATTGTATGGGAGGAGGTGTAGATCTCCCATTGGTTGGTTTGATGCATTCGAGGTTAGACCTTGGGGTACCGATCTCTTGAGGGATTCGTTAGAAAAGGTGAAGGGCATTCAAGAAAAGCTTCTAGCGGCGCAAAGTAGACAAAAGGAGTATGCAGACCGGAAGGTTAGAGACTTGGAGTTCATGGAAGGTGAACAAGTCTTGTTGAAGGTTTCACCCATGAAAGGGGTGATGCGGTTTGGCAAAAGAGGTAAGCTAAGTCCAAGGTATATTGGACCATTTGAGGTACTAAAGCGAATAGGGAGGTGGCTTATGAATTAGCCTTGCCCCCAGGGCTGTCCGGAGTGCATCCGGTATTTCATGTGTCCATGTTGAAAAGATACCATGGAGATGGAAACTACATTATCCGTTGGGACTCAGTGTTGTTGGATGAGAACTTGACTTATGAAGAGGAACCAGTTGCTATATTAGATACAGAAGTTCGCAAGTTGAGATCGAGAGAGATTGCATCCATCAAAGTTCAATGGAAGAATCGACCGGTTGAAGAAGCTACTTGGGAGAAGGAGGCGGATATGCAAGAAAAATACCCACAACTGTTTACAGATTCAGGTACTCCTTTTCGCCATTGTTTTCCTTCTTTTGATCGTTCGGGGACGAACGATGGGTAAATTGGTATCTATTGTAACGACCTGTCTAGTCGTTTTGAGCAACAGATTTTATTCTGGAAAAACTGGCAGAGGTGAAGGAGGCCACGACGGACCGTCACGGGCACGACGGACCGTCGTGGATGTGTCTTTTCAAAACACTTAGAAAATCTGGAATTGGGTACTGAAAATCGACTCTCTGAACGTCGTGACGGAGTGGCAGGACGGACCGTCGCAGGCGCGACGGCCCGTCACAGGCCATCCACTTAAAACAAGTCACTGTGGCGCACGACGAACAGCAGGACGGACCGTCGCAGGCGCGACGGCCCGTCACGGGCTACGCAATCCCAGTTCGGGTCGGATTTCTGTACACGTTTTAAGGGACGTTTTTGACTATTCCTGCTTTAATTATAAAGTTATAGGGTTAATGTTAATAAGTCTAATTACTTGGGGGTTAAAAGAGGTAACCTTAAGTTAATTAGTGGGTTATTATTGCCACCTTTTATTCTTAATTATATATTAATTAGGGTAAAGAAAGAGGGTTTGAATAAAGAAAAATAGAAAGAACAGAAAGAAGAGAGGGAGAATCGATCAGAGAGAGAGACGAAGAGGATAGCAAGGATTTTGAGAAGATAGCTTGTTGATTCAATTCGTCCCTGGAGGTAGGTTATGGTTTATGTTACGATATTCGTAGTGAACTCTTAATAGTGAATATTATGTGTTGATAATATTGTAAACCCTGCTATGTGCTTAAGTTGTATGCTTGCATGATTATGATTATAAAATTGTGATGAATTAACAAAGCATGATGAAGTTATTGAATCCCAAATCTTGAAAGAACCCTAATTCACTTGATATATTATATAATGAGAATGATGATGCCTTAGAATGAAAGAAGGCTTGATAAATTATATAATGAGAATGATAATGCCTTAGTGTTAAAGAAGGCTTGATGAATTAGGGGATCGGGTGCCACGTTCCGGTACCAGGATAGAATATGAGGATCGGAGTGTCACGTTCCGACACCAGGATAGAATGAATATGAGGATCGGGTGCCACGTTCCGGTACCAGGATAGAAGATGAGGATCGGAGTGTCACGTTCCGACACCAGGATAGAATAAATATGAGGATCGGAGTGTCACGTTCCGACACCAGGATAGAATATGGATCGGGTGCCACGTTCCGGTACCAGGATAGAATATGAGGATCGGAGTGCCACGTTCCGGCACCAGGATAGAAATAGAGGATCGGAGTGTCACGTACCGACACAAGAGGAAGAAAGATAATGAATCTTGAAAGATAATGAATATACTCAATCTAATGAACTTAATTCCCAAAAGAGTATGGTATTGAGGCTTGAGTCCTCATGTGTGAACTCGGTTGTAGTTATTGATGAATTCATGTTGTTATTGCTACATGTTGAGTATTGTAGTTGATTTACATTATTATTGATATATACTGTTCCCTATTTTGAGTTGGCCGATGATATCTACTCAGTACGTGTGGTTGTACTGACCCCCTACTTTCATGTTTTCCCCTTTGTTATTTGTGAAATGCAGCAAACGTTCAGTCAACTTCAACTCAACAGCAGATCTAGCCAGTCTTCACTTTATCGGAAATTCAGGGTGAGCTAATGCGTCTAGCTTGGACTGGGTCTTCTTCTTCAAGTCTTGATGCCTTGAACTTCCGGCATGGACTAGCTTTTTAGTTATTTTGTTCTTAGACATTCCTAGTTAAGTACTTTGAGATAGATGTTCTTGTGATGATGACTTCCAGATTTTGGGGATAATAATAATAGTATTGAATTGTTTTTATTAATGAGTTTAAGTCTTCCGCATTATTTTCTGTTGATATATCTTGAAATGTTAAGGTTTAGATGGGTTGGTTCGCCCACATAGAAGGGTAAATGTGGGTGCCAGTCGCGTCCCTGATTTGGGTCGTGACAGTAAGTCACAGAACATCTTTGTGTCACCCGGATAGATGGAATACCGGGAGACATGATCCTCTTCCATGATAAATTCCCTTAAGACATCCAAATTTGGTACGCACAACATTTGTTGGTACCTAATCACCCAAAATTATCCTTGAGATAAAGATTCATTAGACTTACTAAGGGTTGTTTCCTTCCACTTCATGAATAGAGGATCAAGGTGTTGCTTGGATTTTACCACAAACACTAAAGATGACTTGGAGTTGTGTCTAACCATGAAACAACCCTTTCGAGAGTCTTCAAGTCGAACAGCCAAACGATCCAACCTATGAACCTCTTTTGCTAACACTTTCTTATCATAAACTACATGAGTCACCTATGAACACTTTCTTATGTCATAGTCCTTTAAAAGTTCGAACCATCTTTTGTTATGTAGGTTGAAATCTTTTTGGATAAACACATATTTTAAAATATTGTTATCGGTAAAGAAATCAAAATTTACCCCATAGCAATAATGTCTCAAATTTTCTATGCAAGTACCATGGACGCAAGCTCAAGGTCATTAGTTGGGTCATTTTTCTTACATGGCTTGAATTGTCTAGAGGCATACTCTATTACTTTTCCATGTTACATGGGCACACATCCTAGACCCACTCGGGAGGAATCACAATAAGTTACACAGACTTCGGCACCCTGCGGTAAGGCCAATACCGGAGCAGAGGTGAGTCTATCATCTATTAATTGGAAATTATTTTTAAAGGATTCCGACCATTCGAATTTGGACTACTTTTGGGTTGAGGTTGTTTAATGGTCGTGTGATAGATGAAATCCTTAAAAAAAAATCCAATAGTAATCTGCCAACCCTAGAAAACGTCATATGCCGGTAGAACTCAATGGTATAGGCCAACTTTTGACCACTTGAATATTTCTTGGATCAACATGTACTCCTTGAGTACAGATAATGTGACCAAGAAAAAGGGAGTGACCTCAACCAATCTCACACTTGCTAAACTTAAGAAATATTTTGTTATCCTTCAGAACTTGTAAAACTATCCTCAAGTATCTCACATGATCATTCTCACTCCTAAACTAATCAACATGTCATTAATAAAGTCAATCATAAACAAATGAAGATACTTTCTAAAAAACACTATTTATAAGGTCTATGAATGCCGCCGGGGCATTTTAAGACCAAATTTCATCACTAGGAACTCAAAGTGACGATATCTTGTTCGGAAGGACATTTTATAAAATCAACCTCCGTCACTCTAAGTTGATGATAACCCGACCTCAAGTCAATATTTGAAAAGTAACTCTCTCCTTGTAGTTGATCATACATATCATCAATCCTAGGGAACGTGTACTTATTCTCTATAGTGAATTTTTTTAATTGACGATAGTTGATATACATTCTCAAAGGCCATTTTCGTCTTAACAAAAAAACTACGGGTCACCAAATGGAGATATGTTGCTTATATAAAAACCTTATATCAAAAATCCTTGAGTTTAGCCTTTAGTTGTTACAACTCGACGAACGCCATTTGATATGAAGGGATTGAAAGAGGTTTTGTATCCAATAATAAATCAATACCGAAGTCCATCTCCAATTCGCGAGGAATTCCTGGACGGTCATCGGGAAAGACCTACAAAAATTTCCTCATTATCAGTACCGACTCTATGGGAGGGACCTCTGATTCAAGTTCCCTAATTCTTACTATGAGGTAGTGAAAACCCTTTGCAATAGATTTTCAAGTTTTTAAGCATGAAATGATCTTACCCCTAATATTTGAGTTTCCTCCGTTCAACTGAAAAATGGGTTCATTTGTAAATTTAAATGTGACAATTCTTTTCTGACCATAAATAAATGCAAAACACGCATTCAATCAATACATTCGCAATATGACAACAAATTAAGCATATCAACTTCGATCAAGTCAACTAATGTGACTATATTGGTCAAGGAAATAGGACAACCTTAATAGACTCTTTTAACAACCACGGCATAACCCACTAGTGTAGAAAAAAAACATTCTTCTAATATGTCGGGTAATATATAAAACTTCATCGCTTAAAGAGGGGACACAAATGAGAATGTAGCTCGTGGATCAAACAATGCACCTCAGAGGAAAATAATTGTAAAATACCGTAACCACTTCTGATGAGCTCTCTTGATCAACTCGGGAATGGACAGAATAAAAACCATTATTTTTAAGAGAATCCAGACTTAAGGCATTTGCCTGTTCTTGAGCATTTTCCCTTCCTTGACTCTTCATTATAGGGCAATATCTGTTCATGTAACTACTTTTTCCACAACCACCACCTTTCCCCTCTTTTGTATTTGGCGTAGATACATAACTCTTGATGACCCTTGGAGAATTAGGAGGGCCTTGGTTGAAAAACCTCCATTTGAACGTTAGTTTGTCTTGTACCTATAACCTACTCTTAGAAGAATTACCCTATTCGGTTATGTCACATCCCGAAACCACACCCTAGAATTTAAAGTAAAATCTTGAATTGTAAACGGCATACTCGACCTCTTGAAGGTCTTATACAAGCCCTTTCATATCATTCATCACATAAACATAGTGAAAAGTAGTGCAGAATTAAAACTTTTACAAAATATAACATAGTCTTTAAAAACTCTTTCATATAAAGCAATAGGAAATACTAAGTCTCAATCTCATCATCTTAAGACACAAGAATATTTGGGACACGGCCCATACTTAAAAATATGAATATATAAATACTTATTCTATTACAATACTTTGAATGGAAATTATAAAATACATATATTCCCTTTATTTAATTTCGGACATACTTAGACTTCTTTTGAACGATTCTATGGTCCAAGTCTTCACTTCTCAATGCTCTTCACCTACCAAGAACTATATAGATAGATAAAAGCATGCATTAGTACAACCATCTATACTAAATATGGCCTTATGCATAAAAATTATGAAAATGGACATTTATTAGAAATATGCATCTTTTCTTTTTAAAATCATATTATAATAATAAGAATAACATTTAACAACTTAGAAACACGTAACATAACAATCAAACAAAAAATCATATGTTTGAACCAACTTTATAGTAAGTCCAATTCACTATTACAGTGAAGTTACTTATACTTCACTTTAGACTCCCTTTAGCATGTAATGTTCTCACTTAAAGCTATCCTAAGATTCACATAAGTCAAAAAAAGAGAGACCTCTCATACACCCTATCTAAGTGTGCCTAAACGACCCTTAAGATTACTTATAATGAGTCACATACGCCCTCCAAGACATCAATCATATCAACTGATAGACACTATAACATTTCCTCATCAAAGGTTATCAATATACTTACTTAAGTAGATCAAGAAGATAACGTCCATGATTGACTTCTTCAAGACTACCTAAATAATCTTTAAGACTTCCTATGTTCGGATCATGTCCACATAATCAACTTCCCTAACTATAGTTATTCTTAAGACTCATATAGGTAAGATACGAAGTGACCATTCCTATGCCCCCTTCAAACCATAACTACTCTATATAGGTGCTTATTCCATCTATGTCACGACCCAAAACGGGCCGCGACTGGCACCCACACTTACCCTCCTATGTGAGCGAACCAACCAATCTAAACCCTGACATTTCAATATAATATCAACAGAAAGTAATGCGGAAGACTTAAACTCATTAATAAAAACCAATTCAATAACTTCTAAAATTCAACATCTATTATTTTCCCAAAAAACCTGGAATTCATCACCCCAAGAACATCTATGATCAAATTACTAAACTCAGAGTATTCTAAGAAGCTAAAATAACAAAAGATAGTCCATGCCGGAACTTCAAGGCATCAAGACATGAGGAAGAAGATCCAGTCCAAGCTAGAAGCATTAGCTCACCCTGAAATCCGGTGTAATGAAGACTGGCTAGAGTTGCGGTTGAGTTGAAGACGACGGTATGTTTGCTGCACTCCACATATAACAAAGAAAGAAACATGCAAGTAGGGGTCAGTACAAAACACGAGTACTGAGTAGGTATCATCGGCCAACTCAAAATAGAAAACAGTATAAATCAAATAATATCATAAATCAACTACAATACTCAACATGTAGAAACAACAAGTTCTATACTCATTAATAAGCACCGCCGAGTTCACCCATTAGGACTCAAGCCTCAATGCCATACCCATTTGGAAATTAGGTTCATTAGATTGGGTATATTAACATCTTTCAAGATTCATTATGTTTATTCCTCTTGTGTTGATACGTGACACTCCGATCCCCCTAATTCTACGTGTCGGTTCGTGACACCCGATCCCCTAATTCTACGTGTCGGTTCGTGACACCCGATCCCCTAATTCTACGTGTCGGTTCGTGACACCCGATCCCCTAATTCTACGTGTCGGTTCGTGACACCCGATCCCCTAATCTCATCACTTTAGTTCATCAAGTCCTCTTTTATACCAAGGCATCATCAATTCTCATTAACAAGGTAGATTAGGATTTCTTTCAAGATTAAGATGCAATAGCTTCATCATGCTTATTTTATCACAATTGTATAATCACATTCATACAAGCATACAATTAAGCATATAGAAGGGTTTACAATACTACCCAATACATATCATTCGCTATTAAGAGTTTACTACGAGTAGCATGAAACCATAACCTACCTCCACCGAAGATTAGTGATCAAGCAAGCAAATTCCTCAAAGTCTTTGCTTTCCTCTTCGTTCTTCTCTCTCTCTCGATCGTTATCTCCCTTCTCTCTCTGTTCTTTCTGTTTTTCTTATTCAAACCCTCTTTCTTTTACCCTAATTAGCATATAATTAAGTATAAAGGATGGCAATAATAACCCACTAATTAACTTAAGGTTACCTCTTTTAACCCCCAAGTAATTAGACTTATTAACATTAACCCACTACTTTATAATTAAAGTAGGAAATAGTCGAAAACGCCCCTTAAATTACTTAATCAGAAATTCGACCCAGCCTGGGATTACGCAGCCTATGACGGCCCGTCCCGCCTGCGACGGTCCGTCCTGCTGCTCCGTCACAGAGTTCAGAGACTTGATTTACTGAATGACCTGTGACGGTCCGTCGTGCCCACGACGTTCCGTCCTGCCATTCCGTCGTGACGTTCAGAGAGTCGATCTTAGTACCCAAATTTCTAATTTCTAAGTGTTTTGGAACGAGAAACCCATGACGGTCCGTCGTGCCCATGACGGTTCGTCGTGGGGTCCGTCGATACAACAAGTTTTTCCTGAAATAAAATCTGCTACTCAAAACGACTAAACAGGTCGTTACAATCTACTTACTTTATAACATAACTCATTAGTTAATTAAGACTCATACATTAAATAAAGGACATTCTATTAATGGCCTTAGACAAGACCTAGGGACTCTAACTAACACCTTCAAAGCCTATTGTGCAATGTCTAGATAGCGTCCCATACCATAACCCAAACTTCATAGAACTTCTCTAGTACTAGAACTACACAATTTTAGGCCTAAGGTCACACTTAATATAGAAAACACTTCTAAAGTGTTACCTAAAATAACTTTGGCTATGCTTTTAAAGTGTAGCCTTAATTTATACTTTTTGCCACGATAACCTTAGCAACACTTTTAAAGCATGTTCGTTGGTTGTATAGAATACATTTTTGTGTTTTCACATCATGATATAATTGGTAATACTTATTTACCATATGACAACATTTTTAAATTGTGCTAATTTAATGATTCTATAAACAAAACTTTACAAGGGTAGCAATATAATTTTTTTCTTAAAATTAGCTGTCATGACCCAAATCGGATCGCGACTGCCACCCACACTTATCCTCCTATGTGAGCGAACCAACCAATCTAAACCTTAACATTTCAATGTAATATCAACAGAAAGTAATGCAGAAGACTTAAATTCATTAAATAAAACCGATTCAATAACTTCTAAAATTCAACATCTGTTATTATCCCCAAAATCTGGAAGTCATCACAACAAGAACATCTATGATCAAATTACTTAACTAAGAGTATTCTAAGAACTAAAATAAACAAAAGCTAGTCCATGCCGGAACTTCAAGGCATCAAGACATGAGGAAGAAGATCCAGTCCAAGCTAGAAGCGTTAGCTCACCCTGAAATCCGGTGTAATGAACACTGGCTAGAGTTGCGGTTGAGTTGAAGACGACGGTACGTTTGCTGCACTCCACAATAACAAAGAGGAAAACATAAAAGTAGGGGGGTCAGTACAAACACAAGTACTGAGTAGGTATCATCGGCCAACTCAAAATAGAAAACAGTATATATCAAGTAACATCATAAAATCAACTAATATCCTTAGCATGCAGCATTTACAATTACCATAATCCTTGGTTACAACACCAAGCACATCAATGAGGACTCACGCCTCCTCATCATACTCATTTGGGAATTAGGTTCATTAGATTGAGTATATTAACATCTTTCAAGATTCATTATATCCTGGTACCGGAACGTGGCACCCGATCTATATACTATCCTGGTGTCGGAACGTGACACTCCGATCCTCACATTCTATCCTGGTACCGGAACGTGGCACCCGATCCATATACTATCCTGGTGTCGGAACGTGACACTCCGATCCTCATCTATTATCCTGGTACCGGAACGTGCACCCGATCCATATACTATCCTAGTGTCGGAACGTGACACTCCGATCCTCATATTCTATCCTTGTACCGGAACGTGGCACCCGATCCCCTAATCTCACTACTTTCGTTCATTAAGCCTTCTTTTATACCAAGGCATTATCATTAACAAAGTAGATTAGGGTTTCTTCAAGTTTTAAGATTCAATAGCTTCATCATGCTTATTTTATCACAATCATACATATAAAATCAATCATGCATACACACAATTAAGCATATAGAAGACTTAATAATACTACCCAACACATATCATTTGCTATTAAGAGTTTGCTACGAATAGTGTGAAAACCATAACCTACCTCAACCGAAGACTAGTGATCAAGCAAGAATTTCCCAAGCCTTGTGTTTTCCTCTTCTCGTTCGATTCTCCCTCTTTCTCTCGTTCGATCCTCTCTCTCTTGCTGTTCTTTTTCTTTTTCTTATTCAAACCCTCTTTCTTTTACCCTAATTATCATATAATTAAGTTTTAAAAGATGGCACTAATAATCCACTAATTAACTTAAGGTTACCTCTTTTATCCCTCAAGTAATTAGACTTATTAACATTAACCCATTACTTTATTATTAAAGCAAGAAATAGTCCAAAACGCCCCTTAAATTATTTAATCAGAAATCCGACCCCGCCTGGGATTACGCAGCCCGTGACGGGCCGTCGTGCCTGCGACGGTCCGTCGCAAGGGTCAGAGACTTGATTTTAGTAAAAAGTCCTGTGACGGGCCGTCGTTCCTGAGACGGTCCGTCCTGCCATTTCGTCGTGGCGTTTAGAGAGTCGATTTTCAGTACCAAATTTCAGAATTTCTAAGTGTCATGGGACGAGACCTCCACGACGGTCCGTCGTGACCATGACGGTCCGTCGTGACCATGACGGTCCGTCGTGACCATGACGGTCCGTCGTGACCATGACGGTCCGTCGTGACCATGACGGTCCGTCGTGACCATGACGGTCCGTCGTGACCATGACGGTCCGTCGTGGCATCCGTTGCCTCTGCCAGTTTTCCAGAAATAAAATTTGCTGCTCAAAACGACTAAACAGGTCGTTACAATAGATACAAATTTACCCATCGTTCGTCCTCGAACGATCACGAGAAGAAAAACAAGAGTAAAAGGAAGTACCTGAGTCTGTAAACAGATGTGGGTATCTTTCTTGCATATCTGCCTCCTTCTCCCAAGTAGCTTCTTCAACCCGTCGATTCTTCCATTGCACCTTGATGGATGCAATCTCCCTTGACCTCAACTTGCGAACTTCTCTATCTAAAATAGCAACAGGATCTTCCTCATTAGAAAAATTCTCATCAAGCAAAACTGAATCCCAACGGATAATGTAGTTTCCATCCCCATGGTATCTTTTCAACATCGACACATGGAATACCGGATGCACTTCGGACAGCCCTGGAGGCAAGGCTAACTCATAAGCCACCTCCCCTACTCGCTTAAGTACTTCAAAGGGACCAATGTACCTTGGGCTTAGCTTGCCTCTTTTAACAAACCGCATCACCCCTTTCATTGGCGAAACTTTCAACAAGACTTGTTCACCCTCCATGAACTCTAAGTCTCTAACCTTTCGATCTGCATATTATTTTTGCCTACTTTGAGCCGCTAAAAGCTTTTCTTGAATGGATTTCACCTTTTCTAACGAGTCCCTCAAAAGGTCAGTACCCCAAGGTCTAACCTCGAATGCATCAAACTAACCAATGGGAGACCTACATCTCCTACCATACAATGCTTCAAATGGGGCCATGTCAATACTTGAGTGATAGCTATTATTGTATGAAAACTCCGCTAAGGGTAAGAAGTTATCCCAATGGCCACAAAATTCTATCACGCATGCACGGAGCATATCCTCCAACACTTGAATCGTTCGCTCAGACTGACCATCGGTCTGAGGGTGAAATGCAGTACTAAGGTCCAACCTAGTACCTAATTTCGCATGCAATGTTCTCCAAAACTTAGAAGTAAACTGCGTACCTCTATCTGATATGATGGACAGTGGAACTCCATGCAATCGAACAACTTCTGAGATGTAAAGTTTGGCTAACTTTTCTGCATTATAAGTCACCTTGACCGGAATGAAATGAGCAGACTTAGTCAATCTGTCCACAATTACCCAAATAGAGTCAAACTTCCCCAATGTCTTCGGAAGACCAACCACGAAGTACATTGCAATTCTCTCCCACTTCCATTCAGGAATGGGCATTCTCTGAAGTGTTCCTCCGGGCCTCTAGTGTTCATACATTACTTGTTGACAATTTGGACATTTGGCAATAAAATCCACAATATCACGCTTCATTCTACTCCCCCAAAAGTGTTGCTTTAGGTCACAGTACATCTTGGTTGCACCCGGATGTATCGAATACCTTGAACTATGAGCCTCTGTCAGAATAGTGTTTATCAAATCATCGACGCGGGGTACACATACCCTTCCCTTAATCCTCAAAACACCTTCCTCATCGATTGTCGCTTCTTTAGACTCTCCTTGCAACACTTTATCTCGGATCCGGATCAATTTTTCATCATTAAACTGCTTTCCCTTAATCTTGTCAAGGAAGGAAGATCTTGCCTCCACACAAGCTAAAAATCCTCCCTTCTCATTTACTTCTAATCTCATAAGGTCGTTAGCCAGAATCTGAACTTCTCTAGCCAATGGGCGTCTAGAAGCTTGCAAGTGAGCTAGACTTCCCATGCTTCCCGCCTTTCTACTTAAAGCATCCGCTACAACATTCGCCTTCCCCGGATGATACAAAATAGTGATGTCGTAGTCCTTCAGTAGTTCCATCCATCTCCTTTGTCTCAAATTCAAATCTTTCTGAGTAAAGACATATTGTAGGCTACGATGATCCGTATAGACCTCACACTTAACCCCATATAAATAGTGTCTCCATTTCTTTAATGCAAACACTACTGCAGCCAACTCTAAATCATGGGTCGGATAATTACGTTCATGAACCTTTAATTGCCTCGAAGCATAAGCAATCACATTTTTCTCTTGCATTAGTATTGCACCCAAACAAGAATAGGATGCATCACAATAAACAATGAAGTTCTTACCCTCCACTGGTAAGGTAAGGATAGGTGCGGTAGTCAACAGAGTATTGAGCTTTTGAAAGCTTTCCTCACACTCATCCGACCATACAAATGGAACATTTTGCTTAGTCAAGTTCGTCAGTTGGGAAGCAATAGAAGAGAATCCCTTGACAAATCGACGGTAATAACTGGCTAAACCAACAAAGCTTCTTATTTCTGACACATTAGTGGGTCTTACCCAATTCTTCACTACTTCGATCTTAGAAGGATCCACCATCACTCCATCCTTGGAAACCACGTGCCCCAAGAAGGACACTGCATCTAGCCAAAACTCACACTTAGAGAACTTGGCATAAAGCTTTTTCTCCCTCAACATTTCCAACACAATTCTCAAATGCTCCTCATGTTCCTTCTTACTCTTGGAGTATATCAATATATCATTAATAAACACGATCACAAAGAGATCCAAATAAGGCTTAAAAATCTCGTTCATCAAACTCATGAACGCCGCAGGGGCATTCGTAAGACCAAAAGACATCACTACAAATTCGTAATGCCCATACCTGGTTCTAAAAGCAGTCTTGGGCACATCCGTTGCCCGTATTTTCAATTGATGATAACCGGATCTCAAGTCAATCTTAGAGAAGACACAAGCACCTTGTAACTGATCGAACAAGTCATCAATGCGAGGAAGAGGATACTTGTTCTTTATGGTCACCTTGTTCAACTGCCGGTAGTCTATGCACATCTGAAAACTCCCATCTTTATTCTTTACAAACAAAACCGGAGCACCCCAAGGAGATGCACTTGGTCTAATGAAGCCTTTGCTCAACAACTCTTGAAGTTGGGCTTTTAACTCTCTTAACTCCGCGGGAGCCATCCTATAAGGGGGTATAGAAATGGGGCGAGTACCCGGTTCAAGATCAATACAGAAGTCAATATCCCTATCTGGTGGCATACCAGGAAGATCTGCAGGGAACACATCCAGAAACTCATGGACCACCGAAACCGACTCAATCGAAGGTACTTGGGTAGTGTCATCCTTGAGATGTGCCTAGAAAGCTAAACACCCTTTACTAACCATTTTCTTAGCACGAAGAAAGGAGATTATACGCACCGGATTGGAAGTGTAGTCACCCTCCCACACTAACGGATCTTTCCCAGGATTGGCTAACGTCACCGTTTTAGCATTACAATCCAAGATCGCAAATTGCGGAGAAAGCCAAGTCATACCCAGAATTACATCAAAATCAACCATTTCTAAGATAACCAAATCTACATAAGTGTTGCTCCCCACAAAGTTCACCAAACAAGACCTATATACCTTTTCAACTACCACAGACTCACCCACCGGAGTAGAAACACGAATAGGCATATCATGTAATTCACAATGTAAATTTAGACCATTAGCAAATGAGGAAGATACATAAGAAAATGTGGATCCAGGATCAAACAATACGGAATCCATGCAATCACAAACCAGAAGATTACCTGTGATGACAGCATCAGATGTCTCCGCCTCCGATCTCCCAGAGAAAGCATAACAATGGGCCCTTTCGTTTGTTTGTCCGTTGCCCCTACCATGTTGTGATGTAGTGGCTCCAGTTTGCCCATCACCCCGGCCGTTTTGGTGACCACCATTACCTCGACCACCACATCCTCCAGAATAACGGCCTCTACCATGACCACCTCTACCTCTAGCTATTGGGGGTCTATAACTCTGTTTTGGACAATACCTCTTGATATGCCCAGTCTCTCCACACCCATAACACTCTCTGGATTCAAGCATAGGTCTCTCAGAGAACAGTTGGTTGGTCTGAGGTGGACCCCCAACTACAGTCTGTAGTGAAGATTGAATGGGTCGAACTGAGTAACCTCCGGAACCCTGTCCTCTAGAGTAAGAACCATTAAACTCACCTCCCTTTCGAAACCTCTTTGATGTTGATGCCATGGTGAATTCATCTGGCTTCACTCCTTCCACCTCTACCACAAAGTCTACAACTTCTTGAAAAGATTTCGCTGTGGCCGCTACTTGTAAAGCTGAAATTCGCAACTCTGATCTCAACCCCTTCACAAAACGGCGAATCCGCTCTTGTGGACTGAAACAAAGTTGGGTGGCATATCTGGATAGTGCACGAAACTTATCCTCATATGCATTGACCGACATCCTACCTTGCTTTATCCTCAAGAACTCATCCCTTTTCCTATCCCTCAAAGTCCGGGGGATATACTTCTCCATAAACAAGCTAGAGAATGAGGCCCAAGTCATAGGTGGTGCCTCTGTTGGTTGACACTCAACATGTGACCGCCACCACATCTTGGCGTTCTCTTGAAACTGATAACTCACGAACTCAACACCAAGTCGTTCTACGATACCCATCTTGTGTAGTAGCTCGTGACAGTCAACTATAAATTCGTAAGCATCCTCAGATTCTGCACCCTTGAAGACTGCAGGTTTCAATTTCAAGAACTTACTGAAAAGTTCATGCTGATCATTTGTCATTATAGGCCCAGTAGTCAGGCGTGGAAACGTGCCTATGTCCAATGAGGCATCCATACGAGGGGCCATAGTGGCTGCATGTTGTACCTCTGAAATCGGAGGTATTGGTGCAGAAAACACCGGTGGTGCCTGACCTTGATCAGACAACCCACTAAGATAAGCGAGAACCTGATTGATCATCTCTGGGGTAGGTTGGGGTGGCATTTCCTCATTCTGTACTTGTTCATTCTCCCCATCCTCCCCTTCTCTTATTACTTCCTCAGTCGGTGGAGGAGTCACCGCCCTAGTACTAGATTGGCTAGGTGCTCGTCCTCTTCCCCTAGAGGACGTCCTCCCACGACCTCTACCACGGCCTCTTGCCGTTGTTCTTCCTCGAGCTACAGCCCCAGCGGCTGGCTCAGACGCACCCTGTTCCACCGGTGCTGATGTTGGCGTAGTCGTTGCTCTAGTTCTAACCATCTGCGAAATAGAGTGAAGATGGTCAGATACCAATTTGTATCACCTAGATACCAATTGGATTCAAGTAATAGCACGAAAGAAAGAAAGAAAGAGTGGAATTTTCCTAAAGTCTTATAGCCTCTCAAGGAAGAGTAAAGGCGTCCCCCTACCGTTCCCTAAGACTCTACTAGACCTGTTCTTGTGTGATGAGACCAACAAACCTAATGCTTTGATACCAAGTTTGTCACGACCCAAATCGGATCGCGACTGGCACCCACACTTATCCTCCTATGTGAGCGAACCAACCAATCTAAACCTTAACATTTCAATGTAATATCAACAGAAAGTAATGCGGAAGACTTAAATTCATTAAATAAAACCGATTCAATAACTTCTAAAATTCAACATCTGTTATTTGGACATCTGTTATTATCCCTAAAATCTGGAAGTCATCACCACAAGAACATCTATGATCAAATTACTAAACTAAGAGTATTCTAAGAACTAAAATAAATAAAAACTAGTCCATGCCGGAACTTCAAGGCATCAAGACATGAGGAAGAAGATCAAGTCCAAGCTAGAAGCGTTAGCTCACCCTGAAATCCGGTGTAATGAAGACTGGCTAGAGTTGCGGTTGAGTTGAAGACAACGGTACGTTTGCTGCACTCCACAATAACAAAGAAGAAAACATAAAAGTAGGGGGGTCAGTACAAACACAAGTACAGAGTAGGTATCATCGGCCAACTCGAAATAGAAAACAGTATATATCAAGTAACATCAAAAAATCAACTAATATCCTTAGCATGCAGCATTTACAATTACCATAATCCTTGGTTACAACACCAAGCACATCAATGAGGACTCACGCCTCCTCATCATACTCATTTGGGAATTAGGTTCATTAGATTGAGTATATTAACATCTTTCAAGATTCATTATGTTATTTACTCTCGTGTCGGTACATGACACTCCGCTCCTCATTCTATCCTGGTACCGGAACGTGGCACCCGATCCATATACTATCCTGGTGTCGGAACGTGACACTCCGATCCTCATATTCTATCCTGGTACCGGAACGTGGCACCCGATCCATATACTATCCTGGTGTCGGAACGTGACACTCCGATCCTCATGTTCTATACTGGTACCGGAACGTGGCACCCGATCCATATACTATCCTGGTGTCGGAACGTGACACTCCGATCCTCATATTCTATCCTTGTACCGGAACGTGGCACCCGATCCCCTAATCTCACTACTTTCGTTCATTAAGCCTTCTTTTATACCACCTTCTTTTATACCAAGGCATTATCATTAACAAAGTATATTAGGGTTTCTTCAAGATTTTAGATTCAATAGCTTCATCATGCTTATTTTATCACAATCATATATATAAAATCAATCATGCATACACACAATTAAGCATATAGAAGACTTAATAATACGACCCAACACATATCATTCGCTATTAAGAGTTTACTACGAATAGTGTGAAAACCATAACCTACCTCCACCGAAGACTAGTGATCAAGCAAGAATTTTCCAAGCCTTGTGTTTTCCTCTTCTCGTTCGATTCTCCCTCTTTCTCTCATTTGATCCTCTCTCTCTCTCTTGCTGTTCTTTTTCCTTTTCTTATTCAAACCCTCTTTCTTTTACCCTAATTATCATATAATTAAGTTTTAAAAGATGGCACTAATAATCCACTAATTAACTTAAGGTTACCTCTTTTATCCCTCAAGTAATTAGACTTATTAAAATTAACCCATTACTTTATAATTAAAGCAGGAAATAGTCCAAAACGCCCCTTAAATTATTTAATCAGAAATCCGACCACGCCTGGGATTACGCAGCCCGTGATGGGCCGTCGTGCCTGCGACGGTCCGTCCTGCTGTCCGTCGTAAGGGTCAGAGACTTGATTTTAGTAAAAAGTCCTGTGACGGTCCGTCGTGCCCGAGACGGTCTGTCCTGCCATTTCGTCGTGGCGTTCAGAGAGTCGATTTTCAGTACCCAATTTCAGAATTTCTAAGTGTCATTGGACGAGACCTCCACGACGGTCCGTCGTGACCATGATGGTCCGTCGTGGCATCCGTTGCCTGTGCCAGTTTTCCAGAAATAAAATCTGCTGCTCAAAACGACTAAACAGGTCGTTACATTAGCACTAAAATATTGTATTTCCCCAAATATATTTAACATTCCCTCCAATTTCTAATTGGTCAAAAGAAAGAAGTCATAATAAAATATAAAATCTCTATTTGGAAAGAACTAAACTTCAAAATACTTTCTGCCCAACTCACTCAATCACAAACCCTATTTGTGTCTCCTTCTAATGACCTTTCCAAGAATTCTCTATTGTAACTTAATCGAGTTCTTCTTTCAGCATATCTTGTTGTCACTGTACATTTTCTTCTTCTGCGCCTTTGTTTGAGAAATTGGAGAAACCATTTGATGAATTTCTACACCGTTGTGAGGATTTGGGTTCTCTACGGAAGAGGATATGGGTTGTTGTTGTAACATTCTGGAAAAAATCATATGTCTACTGAAGATTCATTATGACTTTAGGATAACCTATTAGGGTTACATAGGAACCCTAATGACCAATATTGAGAAGTATTGGTCATAGTATATAAAAAGTGGCTAAGGGATATTATCCAATTTCTATATACGAATACTATATGTACTTATTCGGTTGTCATAATCCAATTTAAGATTTATGTTCAATAAATGTACCTTCATGTAAAACATTAAGCAATAATTAAATTTTCAACCATACCACCACATAAAGTACTAGGCATCGAAGTGACAAGCCTAGTACCATAGAACATGATCATTTAAAATGATTATGTAAATAAAGTAGTGCCCAAGGACATAGTGAGTGTCCTTGGGACAAAAAGTAAACATCTCAAATGAACCATAAATAATAGTTAGCTAGTAAATTAAATATAATTCATGTACAATCACATGTCCAAGACATGTGAAGAATGTGCCAAAGGAGAGGACCACCCTAATCGAATTCGGTTAGGATAGTTAGGGGGAAAAATATGCACAAGGGACCTCTCCATATGGGGCCTAACATCCTAACAAAATATAGGTTCTAAATAAATTTATCAACTAGCTAAATAAACTAGGACTAACAGAAATGGACCCATTAGTGCAGCCGACAACCTAGGACCGAAACCGGGTTGACACTAACATAGTACTAGTTAAAGAGACAACCTAGTAGCTAACCTAGGATGGTTCCAAGAGTTAGTCAACGTCCTAATAACCTATATATACTTTAGTTATTACCACAGGATATATAATTAATTAATTTATCAACTTAATTAATTATTTTTAAGAGGCAAAACCGAAATTACAAAGCAATATCCACATTTTGGTTAAAACAAACGAAAGACAACCTAGTACCTAATCTAGGATGATTCAAAGGATTAGTTATGGTTATAAAGACTTAAGGGTACTTTTGTAATTAACCTTAATCACTTAACTAATCATATTAGATATTTAATTAATTAAATTAAACGGTTCAAACCGAAAGTCTTACACTGACATAGTACAACTAAAGAAACATCCTACTACTTAACCTAGAAATGTCCAAAAGTTTTAATTTTTGTTCTGATTTAGGGGAACTTTAAAAGTTAACCTAGTAACCTTAGTTAATTAAATTATCCATTTAATTAATTAATTTAAAGGGTAAAAATGAAATTCTTTGGATTTTTTTTTTAGATTTGACAAGGTATTGTGTTTTCCTAGTTCTAGTCAATCTAGGAGGGGCTTTTTAGTAACTATTTAATTAATTTATTTATTTAACTTACTAAAACCTAAGTTGAATGAGTAATGATTAGTTCTTAAAACTAAATATCACGTTCAATCTCATACACAAAAAGGACGCAAAAAAAGTAAGAAACAAATGCCAGAAAAAGGCAGAAAATTTATCGATTTCTCTAGGGCGATTTAAGGTTTCGTTCAAGGTGTTCTTCGTAGATTAGGTTCTAAATAAGGTATGGGTTTCTTTCCTGGAATTCATTCTCCATGTTAACTTTCTTTCGATTTATTTAAATATATTAAAAACTAGGCTTGTTTCACGTCGTTCTCGTCTAACTCCTTTCCCTAGTATCCTTGATATGATTTCAATATTGAATAGGTTAGAAATCATGTTGTTGGTATGTGGTACTGGATGGTATTAATGTGTATGATTTATGATTAAATAATGATTGAATGAATCCATTTATTGGACTCGTTTGATGCTAAGTGTAATTATGTGAATTAAAATAATGATACTCTGTTGAAGATATGTCCAAAAATATTATGTATGAAGATGTTACAGTCTGTTGTGCATACTTGCTGTTAATATGACGTTATAAAGATGATATATTCATTAAATAATTATATGATTCTCTCATTGATATTTAAAAGCGTTATGCCTAAAGTTATGTTATAAGGTTGGCTAAACAGATCTCCATGAAATCATAAGTTTAATCAATGCTTGGGTTATGCCAGTAAAATGGCTAACAATGTCTTGCCAAAAAGTTGAATTGAATTAGCTTATATTAATGCTTTTAAATAATGATCTAAAAATTTGCTAATGGAAATCTCATGAAACTATATTTGAATGAATGTTTGGCATGTGACAATAAATAGGCTATGAAGTAATTTCCAGATATTCTAGGCCAATACTAAATTTACACAAATCTTATGTGCCTAGTATAAATAAATGTAATATTGTTCATGACCAACAAAACAAAATTAATGCATACTAAGGGTATGTCAATCAATGAGACAAGTCCCAACATACCCTATACTATCTTCTCTGGCTAAAATGTTGGAATGCCAAATGAATTAGCACATCTAAAGTAGTTCAATGAATCCATAAGTAAGGGAATGCCACTCATTGGAACAACTCCCAACATGCTCTAATAGAATGACATATTAACTGATGAAACTTATTGAATGAAGTGCTCAACGTCCATAAACGATGATATGAATATACTATACTAAAGTAAGTAAGAAACTTGAGTTATAACATAATTAAATGGGTCTAAAGTAAGTCAGTGAAAAGAATGGGGTGTTTAAGGAAGTGAGATAAGTCTCACATACACCTAAGCTACTATATTAAAAGAATACTCACGTATGAAGGTTTTAGAATGTGTGAGCCAGTCTCATTACCAGCAAGGGATGATATGTAAGTAAAATTCACATTTCATCAATGTGAATTAAGGATGACCAGTCATCAATAGACTAACTAAATCTCAATCTAGAAGTAAGCCTCCATAATGCTTGAGTCAACACTAAAAGATAAAGAAGAAATGAACAATCACTTAATGAGGTGCGTAAATAAGTTAATTTATGATGCTAATGAAAATGGTGAAAACATGATAAGAGGATAAGATGAATAGTGAGACAAGTCTCAACCAAGCCTATATAAATGTCACATAAATAGTCACCTAAGTGAGTGTTGAATATCAAGAGAGAAGTCTCAATCATACTCTTAATTTAAGTGTAAGGACAATTCACACTTAATACTAATGATGAGATGATAAACAATCTAATGAGAAATGATTCCCTCATGGTAGAACCAACTTCCATTATAAATGATTTGAATGTAACGGAACATTATATTGAGCACTGGTAGGCTCGCTATGAACGGTGATGTCTTTCTTCGGTAAGGGTGGAGGTTCACGTACCTATGATGTGATGAGATTGTTCGGAATTCCAGGTATTGGTCTCTTTAGATATCCTAGTCTTTGAACCTATACTTCCAATATAGGGATCTAGCAGGGTTGAACTCCCTATTTATTCTAGCATGTTCTGGTCTCTTTGGCTGGTGATTCCACCTCTTTTCGGAGTGTGGCAAACACTAAATTTCATGATGCTCACGTGATCTATATAGGTTAAGGTTAAAGATCCCAAAGAATGATAGAGGCCAGCCTCAAAGTATGAAAGAAAATGAAATTAACGACACCGAAGGTGTTTGTGCAAAACAATCCGGAGGTGAAATCAAATTCAAGTAATGAAATTAGGTCATTCTTTGTAATTGCACTTCATGATCCCGATGAGAGTCTTAAACTTCATCCTAGGTATACCTTGTGTTTACATCATCCTACTAATGAATGAAATGAATAATGTAAAGTACGTATGAATAAATGAAGGAGAATCTGTGTTTGCTAAAGAAGGCCCCCGGGTTAAGGTCACATCAACGATTCCAAAGTCTAGTGTATAAGAAATGTATAATACATAAAACATGAAAGTAATGAAATCAATGGAATGATCAATAGAAAGTTTCTTATGAAAGGTAATTAATATATAGTGTAAAGAATGAATCACTATAAGGTACGAAAATAATTTCATAGTCCTTGGATTACATACATCGATTCATTATGGGTATGGAACTAAAATGAATCATTGAACTTGTAAGTAAAACATAGGACACAAAAAATTATTGAACTACACAACAAGAAGAAGAATAATACTGAAAATTATCTAAGTGTACAAAGAGGAGCTCTCAACCTAAGAGGATCAAAAATCTCAAATCTTCGCCCGAGTTGTTCTAAAATTATGTTGATGATACTAATGTCTTGTAATCATATAGAAAATAAGTTATGTGTTTTTAATACATTAAAATACATCATATTCATACCACAATTAACAACTAACGGTTTAGGAAATTCTAGTGACTAGGCTTTCCAAAAATAGCATGTTGTTTAGAAAGAGCTTTCTTTGATCACGCATGGCCTTATGTGTATGTGTGTATACACCCATACTTAGCACAAGTGGTGTACTAACCCCTACTATTTACTATTTCATAGATGTAGGTTAAGGGACAAATTGATGACTCTTGCAATTGTTTGGATATAAACGTTTCTCCAGACCATTTGGTAGTCCTCTTGATTTCGAGGATGTTACAGTATAAGTCTACTCTTAGTTTTAGAAAAATATAGTGGATGTTGTCACTAGCATATCATTCTTACTTTCATTTCGAAGATTTTGTAAGAAGGTCGTGTTTGGGAAACATAGTTATCATATATATATTTATTCTATCTTGAATTGAATCTTATGAAAGATGGTTGTTTCATTTATGTTTAGCATAATATATGATGAATTCATGAAATAACTATATGAATTCTATGTATACTTCATACGTATAAAAGTTTTCAATTTTCAGCTAAAATTAATCATATGAATATGATGAATGCAAGATGAGGCTTGTCTGCAACCTCTGAGAGGTCAACGATGCCGGTTGCGATTCAGAATCAAGAATCCGGGTCGTGACAGTGATGATGGAGTTAGATTCAGTCACTCAACTCAGTAAGTCAATCTTCTTCTCGTTCATTTGTCTTTCTCTATTTCTCGTATTTTATAATATAATTTGTTTAATGAAATTTTCATTTTATGCATTTTTAAAATGGTAGATGATATTTTATATCTATACAATCTTAATTTTTTTCAGAATTTTTCAGTATATTACATGTAGTTTAAGCTTTTTGTTAATTTAAGTTTGGCAGGTTTTTTGGAGTGATACTATAAATTGATTTTTTAAATGATTGTGCTTCATTTTGTTTGCTTTTAGATTATTTATGACTATGTGTGAGTAAGTTGCCTTTTAGTTTGATGTAGCAGGGACATGAAGAGCAAGAGAATATTGAAATATTTATTAAAAAGGTTGAAAATATCATTAAAATTGTCTATTACACTGATTTAGTGATGTTGTTGAGGTGAGCACATGACCAACTTCACATTTAAAAGATTGTATGTATCACACTGAAAAGTTGTTCTATCAAACAATTAAAACTCCTACAATCTTCACTGACATAACAATGTCGTAAGGATATTGGCATCTCACTACCAACACAGGAAACAACTGCTTTGCATAAAAGATAGTGAAATAGTTTTGTACACATAACTATTTGTTTTCGCACTTGGATTTTTACTTGGAACTGAATATTATAGACATTCTGTGAAATTTTTACTCCATTTACATATACATGACTCATATTAGAGGGCTTCTTGTATATTCTTGTATATCCTGCTGTTACGAAGGAAAATGCTCCTTCCGTCTACTACAAAGGTAAGTTACTAAAAGTTGTCAAACTTTTGATCTAATCTATGAGATTCAAGCATATGTTAATTCAATGTAAGATTCAATGTAAAATGGTTATATTGACAGAGGAAAATTTTATTCTTAGAAAATATTTCAATACGAATCATTTATGAAAATGTCTTCGCATATATCATTTATATAGAATTTCGTTCATAGGAAATTTAGTGAAGGTAGTTTTCCATCGCAACTCGGTACTAAACTCGAAGCATGTATCTTCTTCCTTTTGTTGTTGCAAATCTCTGTCCTAGATAGAATTCAAGTCGCAGTCTTTGCTCAAGATAGAATTTGAGGTATGACTATTTTCCGATTTAGTTACTCTTTTCTTACATAAGATGTAACACTGTCATTTTTTGCTTTTTTTTATTTGAATTTTTTTTTCACTAGACCTATTCTAAACTAATGTCATTTTTAAATTGGTTAATAGCATTGTGTTAAGGGTCATATATGATTTCTGATTTTATGCTTACATCCATAGTACAAAGAGATGTGGGGCTTTAAAGCCAAATGTTAATTGCTTAATATTTCGCTAATGTTAAAACCTCAAGCTAGCAGGCACTTAGAACTGTTTAAAAATAGTATTTTACTTGTATTGTAGACGAAGTACTAGCTAGTTTATGTAAATTATTTTTTTTATCGTTAAATCTCTTTTAGTCTTATCACTTTCTTAGTCGTTCTATGCCAATATCTATTTTTTTTTGTTAATTTTTAGTCTAGTCAACGTACACAACAAGGTACTATTTTAGTCATTCTTTGATTCTTCTATTTGTTACTCATACAAAGTCTCTACATAACTTAAATATTTAATATCTTCAATTCATCTCCTCCGGGTTTGTCGATTGAGTTGAGGAACAAATGTATCATAAGCATTTTCATGAAAACATTATGGAAATAAATTAAATGGATCTATAAGAAATCAGACATATATGAATTAAGAGATTCTTCCCCCACTTTCTCTTTTTGTTGAGACACCGGTTATGCTCTGATGGTTCATTAATGATACTTAATCTGAATCTCATCGTCTAAAACATTGGCCAATGTAAAGTGTTCCATTGTCCTGTATGTTCTCTCTTTGCAATAAATTGGATCTTCATTTAAAAGTTGATCAATCCATGTGTCAATCTTAGACTTTTACTCTGTGGATTATCATCACTATGGCTGAATCATTTTAGGGTTGCTTTAATATTTTGTAAGACTCTAAAAAGACCACTTAATTAAAGGAAGCCAACAACTGGCCTATTATATGTAAGAAAACTCCGAAAGACCAAATCAATTAGACATGTCATCTTTACCAATTAAGCCATTATTCTTTCTTTGGACATTATATTATTTAGGTTACATATATTCAGAAAAAATTTCACACAATTTATACTTATTACAAGCACATAATTGTACAGTAACTAACTAGTTAAGAACAATACCCATAACATATTCTGTTAGAATGATACTAATCACAACAGTCTTATCGTAAAGCCTAGAAGTATCTTTTGGATTGATAGCTGCCATTATTTATTACAAAATATCTTGACAACTTTTGTTTTGATACTATTAACATTTAAGAAAGCTACATATGGTTGTTTCTTCACTCTTCTAGTGTGCCAACTTTATAATTGTTGTTTGAATAATCCACTGCTCTACACAATATCTTCAAGGCGAAGCATTAGTATAACATTAGGGAGTGCATTGAATTCTATAATGTTTATGCCTCTTAAGAAGATTTAGTAGACGGGACAATTCTCCAACATAAGTAATCATTTGTTTTTAAATGTATGTTATTTGAATAATTATGCTCCAAATCAGTGGAATGCTATGCTATAAAATATGCATAACTGGAAGTTTAGAACTGTGACCCCTGCTACACTATTCTGCTAACATCTAAAAAGTGCATCAATACTCTATGGCTCACAGTCTTTAGTTTTTCCTGTTATAGTAATTAATTCTTCCAATTTCATTCAGTGATAAGCTACTCTCCCCTAGATGTGGATGGCATGTAACTTATACCTATAATTTAGTTTTTGTTAATGAAGCCATATCAGATGTATAGGCGAATTCACCCTCAAGTGATGCAATATTTGTGCATTTAAAAAGTCTCTCAATGCTAATGAATCTAGAAAAGTAGATTAAAAATTTCTAAAAGGGAGTTGAAACATTTAAGTCTTCTAATTGTTTTGCTTATGAACCGATATTTTGCTTTAATTTAGCCAATATGGATGAAACTGACTTTTACTACGTCATAGAGGATATGGTTAGTTAGTTATTTTAATACACTCATATAATAGAAGTGACAATCTTTAGTTATATCTATGATTGATAAATACTAATCCCTAATCTCTTTACCTTATGAAACAGATGACTACGACTGAAACTACACCTCAGGCCTCATATAACTTTATGAAGCATGCACATCCAAGGTATTACACTTTGCTTTATCTATAGTACTGTATTTTAGAGAATAATTTCAGTTTTCTTTGTGTTTTGCCATGAATTTATAAATTTGATATTGCTTATTAACATGTTGAAGTCTTCTTATTTTCAAGCTACCACGATCCTAACTGTTACTTTGATTAATACTTTTTTCAAGAGGTTTAATGGGATTGACAATACACGTAAAAGATCACCAAAAATCGTCCTACTTTTGATTTAATGGTTATATAGGAATATTTACCATTGAAATGCATTTCTGCTTACAATGCACTTTGATTTGTTATAGTGATCGACAAAATTTTGTTTTGGCTTCCAATCAAATTTTTTTTAAAGGTTATAAAGTGGAGTTACATTTATCATATGTTTAGCATTTTTTTACTTTCTTATCATATGTAAGAGAACAATTAGTTACCTATGTAAAACTCAATCGATCCTTTTTGCTTCTTCGCTTAATTAAACTTTATGAGACATTCGGTAATCTAACAAGGAGACTGCTTTCACATGTCTTGTAAGGATTTCCGATAATTTAGGTTTCTGGAATTACAATCAGCTTAAGGTCTTCTCCTTAGTTATATTAGAGCCGAAGCCAAACATGATTCAGAAATGATTTATCTGTTTCCATGTTGCGACTTCAGACCATTAAGGAACCACAAAGATTGACTGTTGTCTTGGAATAGTAAGTTCTTTCATAATCACAAAATACTCATAATTAATATTATCAGTGGAAAAGAAATTGAAACAAGTCATATTTCATATGCAATTTGGAATCAGCAATTGCAAATTTATAGTTTTCTGTAACTTCCCAATTCAATCTGGAATTTGCAATCTGTACATTTTTTGTTTTCTGTAACTTCCTCTAGTTTTCTACATTTGCTACAATCTACTAGTTTATTTTGTTCTATAAACTACAACAATCAAGAAATATGCCAAATCATAAGCAAATTGTTTCTCATTTGATTTCTGTAACTTCCAGATGCAATCAGCATATTTTTTATTTATAATAACTTCCAGATGCAATTTTCTGAAACTGCTGCAATCGACTTGGTTACTTTGTTCTATAAACTACAAAAATTAAGAATAATGCAAAAACATAAGCAAATTGCTTCTTTAGTTTTTTTCTATAACTTCCAAATACAATTTGGTATTTGCAATATTTATATTTTAATTTTTTGTTACTTCCAGTTGCAATCTGCTCATTTTTTGTTTTTTTGTAAAGAGATATCGATATTTTTTTTCTTTTATGTTGTGTTTTTTAGGATGGAAGAACTAGGAAATTAGATATTTTCCCATTTATTTGGATAATGCTATTCCACTAAGGTTTTAGAGAATGGGAAGCCATGAACAATATTCATACACCTTTGTCCTACTTACCTATTTTTAATTATAAAACTGAGTCCAATCTTCCATTGACTTCCAAATTCCAAGAATGTTGTACTTTTTCCATTAATTAATAGTTATATATAATTTTGAATCTTTGAGCACTACTTAAAATTCTCATTATTGAACCATATAAACATACTTTGAATCACCAAGAATGATAACATAAACTACTGTAATCTGGATTTCTTCCTCTTCAATAAACGTTGCAATATGGAACCTCTTGCCTCCTCTATAATCATCTCTATTTCATTTGTGTAGGGAACTGGAGGTGAACAAATTTGAAGTGGATGATGAGGATTTTTTTGAACTATTGTAAAAGTTTAAATACATTATATTTGATTTTGTGAAATATATTCATTGGTGGAATGTATTGAACTATTGTAAGAGTACTTTTTGAACTATTGTATATACATGTAGAGTATTGCTTCATAAGTATGAGTATGTACATAACACATATTATGTTTTGAACTTTATGGATAATCTATAAGTTTGAATTACTTATTAGCTAATTTTGTGCATGAGATTATTTATTACAAAACAATATTGGTGTATTTTAATTAGAAATTGTGGCATATAAATTGTGTATGCATATGGGGAAAAATTACACTTTAATGTGTTGTCATATAATAGATATAAAAAGGAGACAATTCATTATTGTTTGCAATATGGTAGCGAAACCACACTTAAAAGTTTAGCTGGTAACGCAACACTTTTAAGCTTAGCTTCAAAGTGTGTCCTTTTTGCCTATTTGGCTATGCTTGAAAGTAAGGCCACACATTTAAGGCGTAGCTAAAAAGCGTGATATTTTTGCCTTTAAGGCTATGCTTAAAAGTGTAGGTTATAAGGCAACACTTTTAAGAGTAGCTGCAAAAGCGACGCCTTTTTGCATTTTGGAAATGCTTTTAAGCACCGATGCTAAGGCAACACTTTTAAAGTGTTTCCTAAACTCTAATGTTACGGGGATTTCATCCACCCTTGAAAAAGTGTGGATTAAAGTAAAAAAATTGTGGTTTTTTATCAAAGGCCACACTTTTTCGTAGTTTAGACCACACTTTTCTAGGGTAGTTGTAGACATACAATGTTGTAGTGGAGATGTATCCCACGTGATTAGAATAGGAAATAACCATAATAGACCATTATAGATACATGGAATTCGGAGTTCTAACCTACTCCGATGAGCGTGTTCTACTTTCCAAGGGTGCAATTTGGACACATCCCATATAGGCACATGTTTAAGAAATATGAAAGGCTTTTATGTACTCTAGTCTCATTCTCAAGTAGAGGTACATTTTACTCTACTCTCCTCCCCAAGTAGAGATACTTCCCATTACATAATCACACAGTGCCAGCCTTGGTTCTCATAGAGTAATTGACATTAAAGGATCAAATGAAGAGGGTTCCTTCTCTAGTTCATAACTCAATCACATTCACCCTACAATAGAGGTCCACTAGGGCTACCTTCCAATGGAGACTAAGATATCTCATTATTACTTTCATAAGAATTAATATGATGTCGTTCAAGAAAATTAACCTTAAGTCCATAATTTCTTTACATGAAGGATACCATTACACCTTTCAACTTCAACATTCATAACATAACCCTTACCATGTACATGACCTTCTTAATATCCTCTAAGGTCTCACATATCTTTCATTCATACGTGACAAAGGTGCACTAAGCCTACCTAGTCAAGACATCTCATAATCTCATAACATTATTCATTTACCAAGTAAGGGACACAAGTCTACCAAACAAGAAACTACATTATTTCACTTTATCACATATAGCATATCATTCTTTTAGAACATAGGGGTACGTTTGGAGAGTCTAAGGGTAAAATAGTCTTTTCCATGCTAAGGGTAGTATTGTAATTACCCTAAATATTAAACTAATTAATTAATTAATATGAGGAGTGGATAATTTTTGCAGGGTTGACCCGAATTGAATCATTTTCGCGAGTTAGGCTTCACCCGGGTTCGATCCCTGGTGGAAGCAATGATTAAATTGAATTAATTGGTTTTTATTGATTAAGTTTAATTAGTTATTATTTAAATATCTGATTTAAGTAAGTAAAAATCAGATTTTTAATAAAAAATTTATAATAAAATAAATAAATAACAAAGACTCCTAGTTTGACCAAGTATTCAACAAAAACTCCTAAACTTACTCTCATCTCTCTCCACTCTCATTATCAAATCTCTCACACTCATTCTCACGTACATCATTAGAAAAAAGGATCAAAAAATAAATGTTCATCGTTTAAAGAACCTGCACACAAAAACTCAAAAGAAAAACTAAACTAAAAACGAAAAGAGAAAGCATTTTTCAAACGGTTTGCGCGTGAGTTTTGTTGGAGAAGCATTTATTTTTCATGGGATTTTTCATAATATCAGATCAGATGTTAATGGTGTTAAATGACAAAAAAAAAGGGACAACTTTTCTTCCTCTTGGTCCCTTTCCCAAGAGACCCCTTAGATTCAGTCAAATTCTAATCCAAAAACTAGAAATTTTCCCCTTTGCATGTCCCGGTCACTAGTTCCCATCGATTGTTGTAGGTTGGGTATGTTTGCTAGTATAAAATTAGGGATATAATTTGTTTTCATGATGATTATGTCATGTCTGTTTTTTCGAATTTATGTGATGATTAAAATGTGTACAATGTGTGTGTAGCAGTGTTCTTGGGAATGTTTTATAGCATGAAAATGGCATGTTAAATCATTGTGTTTTATTGTATAAGATTACTTGGAAAATATGCGCATAATAATGTATGAAATATGCAGCGAATTACCTAAGAATCTAACATACAAATGATGAAAAAATGGACTAAAAACGTGACCAAATTTCTAGACAATCTTGAAACTTGGTCTCGCCTAAGCAACAAATGAGATGCTGAAATTTATAAATTGTTTTTTAAGATGTGAGGTCATTAGGGATTTAACCCAAGACTTCACCTATGCAACCTATTACAAATTTAATAATAAAAATGAGGTAAGGGGGATTCAAAATTGGGTAAGGCTCAAGTGAAGTAATGAAAGAGGAAAAGTATTTTAATAAATTATGCGTATGGTGATCGAACCCACAACATCTTAGATAGGTGACGGATATAGGATAAAATGAAAGAAAAATAAAATGAGGGGTGTGGAAATCGAACCCACAACCTCACGGATAGGTGAGGAAGTTAGTTGAAAAAATAAAGAGAAATAAAATGAGGTTGTGGGGGATCTATCTCACATTCTCTTGGTCTTCATCGAAAAAGAAGGGAAAGAGAAGTGTAGGTATTGATATTCGACCTCAAGTCTCCAAGCTGAAATATATAAATAAAAAATATAATACGAGGGTAAGTGTGCTCAACAGATTCGAAACCGGGTTCCCTTTCCCATTTCCGTATTGATATGTAAGTCTTACGTGAACAAATATTTAATGAATGCTGCCCATAGGAATCGAACTTGAGACCTTGGCATACTTAAAAGATGCATAAGTGTTGTACCACATAATCTTTGTTAAGTATGAGTCACTTAGATGATTTATGTATGAAGCCTCATGGCTTGTACGTATGGATTCACAAGTCCAGCGTACGTTTAAAAGTAAGTGAATCTAAGATATGTGTTATGAATTAATGTTACTCCAAGGGGTTAAGAGTGTAAGACGCACTCAAAGGCCAAGATCATTGGCATATGATGAAATGAACATGCAAATAATGGAGCAAGTATTAATGAAGATCTAATATGCTAAAGCTAATGAAAATAGTGGCAACATAGTAAACAAATAATGATTGACAACATCACGATAGGCCAGTGCAAGTGAGACGAGCTGCATCCACGCCTAAAAATAAATTTCACTAAATAAAATTTCTAAGAGAGTATATTTATGCTAAACGATTAATGAGCAATTAAAGAGTGACTACATGAGTATAGGCTAGCACAAGAGAGACAAGTTGTATATACGCCTAGAATCAATGTCCCTCAATACAAATTCCAAGAGAGAATATGTATGTTATACGATGAGCAAATAATGAAAGGTGATCAAAGATGAAATGAAAATATGTTATAAAAGAACAGGGTGGAATCACAATAAGAGGCTAGTACAAGTGAGACAAGCTATACCTACGCCAACATAACGTCACCAAAAGTACTCACCTAAGAAACTGTTTAACATTAAGAGACAAGTCTCAATCACACTCTACATGTAAGTGTAAGGACAATTCAAACTTAATACGTAAAGAAGAGATGATAAATAATCTAATGAGATATGACTTCCTAATTCTAGAAGAAAGTTTCGATGATGTATGAGTTGAATGTAAATAGGAAATTTAAATCAAGCACAAATAGGCAATATATGGGGTGTTATGCCTTATTTCGGGAAGGGTGGAGGTTCACGTAATTCACATTTGATGAGACTGTCCACTAAGGTGGGTATGGGTCTCCCTAATTCTCCTAGTCTTTGAACTATGCTGGCAACATAGGAAACTAGCCAGTGGTTTTCCTCCTAAGCGAGTTAGGGATGTTTTTGTTTCACCTAGGCCTATGACTCCACCTCTTTTTGGTGTGGGTAATACACCAGATTTCATGATGCTCACATAATCTATGTCGCTTAATGTTGAATTTCCTAAAAGTATGAAAGATAATGAAATGAATGATACCAAAGGTGTTCGGATAGGATAATTAAGAGGTGAACTAGACTCAAGGAATGACACAAGGTAATTTTTTGTTATTGCACAATGAACCCTATGAGATTCTTAAACAACATCATAGGTATAGCTGGTTTTCACACAAGGCTATGAACGAATGAAAATTAATTACATATGAATGAATGAAGGAGACTCCGTGTTTACTAAAAAAGTCTCCCTAGTAGAGGTCCCATATGTTGACCCCTTATTTTTGGATGTCCATATGGTAAGTCCTTGATTCAAAGGTGTCACAACAAAAGAACGAATGATATGTAATATATGAAATTGATATATGAAATATGTTATGTGTTTTGTGCAATATCAAATGAATGATGATGATTGTTACTCTCATAGCATCACTTTTTGAATCAAAATTTGGCAAGTCCAACCGACATGGCTTTCCATAAATCATATCGTTAGGAGAGAGCTCTTCTTAAGCATGCATGTAATTCGTGTGTACTTACATACACCCATATTTAGTACAAGTGTGTACTAATCCCATACTTTATACTATTTTAGGTGCAGGTTCAGGAGGCTGTTGAAGTATTCATTGCAGCTATTCCGACATCAGAGCTTTTCATCCAAACATGGTATGTCCTCATGCATTCGAGGTTTACTGAAATTATATTTCGAGCTTAGTAATAAGTTTAGGCTAGTGGAGTATGTTGCACTAGTATTTCTTTGCTATTTTTTCAGAATTATGTAATGGTGTAATTTTGGTTATTGTTACTTACGCTATAAGACTATTTATTTCATGATTAAATAATCCTTTATTAGATGATTGACACATAGGAGTAATGAAATTCGTTATACGCGTATGCATGCTATAACTAAGAACTCTATGTACACTTCAAACAAAACAAAAACTTTCAAATTTTCTACTAAAATTAACCAAATAAATGTAATGATGACGTAAGTAGGCTGTCTGTGACCTGTGAGAGGTCAACGATGTCGGTTTTTGCTAGGGTCTAGACCTCGGTCTTTACAAACATGGTATGAGATCCATAGATTAAATATCAACGAAATCAGGCTCTTATAAACCATATTAAGTAGTTTCTAAGTAATGGTAGTGAAGTGCACCACTATCATTAATTATAGACTGCATAATGCTTATGAAATTTTCCCTTCTTCTAATATTATCGTGCCTTCTGAAATTTTTTTACTTGATGTTAAGATATTATCTAATATCAAATCTCGTGTTTCAGAAAAATTAGAGCCTAGAGTTAAGGGAAATAATGAAATAGATTCACCTTAGGAGAGGCCACCTTATAGGAAGTGTTGCAAACTGCATCGAGGAGAGTGTATGATGGGATCTAACGCATGATACAATTGTGTAAAACCAGGTTACATCATGAAGGATTGTCCGAATAGGAGAGGTAAATAAAAAGGGAATCATAAAGTTCAGCCTAACTGACCAAGTAATACGCTCCAAGAAGGCAATGATTTTTCTCACTCAAGTCTAGGGTACGTGGGAAGACACTTCGGTGATGTCTCGAGTGTGTACCCTTAAGTAGACTTTCATGCGTTTGAATGTGCATGGTTTTATGCACTAGTATAAGGTTAATATGTTTGAGTCATCATGTTGGTTTCATATTTGTATGACTTATGTGCTTACTTATGTTGTATACTTTGATGAGATAAGGTTAGGAAAGAGTTTCATCAGTCTATTAATGTGAAACTGGTAGTAGGTTTCAATGTTGTGCACGATTATGCTAATATGTGAATCAAATATTTACCAATGAAAAGTATTGAATTGTTTATGCATGCATATGTTCTATGGATGAGTGACTTTTTTTTAGTAAAGAGTAGTGTCATTCGTGGACAAATGTTCCTAAAGGAGGAATGTGACAACCCGAAATTGACTATGCTATGTAATGTTTAACGTACCTAGAATGCCTAGATTAGACTGGTTCAAATTGATTGATGCGCGTGGTACCAGACCTCTAAACCTATGCATCATCCAAGCCAACAAACTTCGTGAGTTAGTTTATCTAGGCAAGGTTGGGTCCAGCCATGTAGGGCACCGAATATTAAGATTCACCCGGATGAGTCTTAACCGGACTTTAAAGGAGTAATCTTTTGTTTGGAGGGTCTAAGGGTAAAATGGCCTTTTCCATGGTAATGGTAGTATTATAATTATCCAAAATATTTAATTCATTCATTAATTTATATAAGGAGTGGACAATTCGCATAGGGTTGACACGAATTGACTCATTTTCGCGAGTTAGGCTTCACCTGGGTTTGATCCTTAGTGGAAGGAATGATTAAATTGAATTAATTTGTACTTAATGATTAATTTATATAAATTGGTATTTAACTTTCTGATTTAACTAAGTTAAAATCAGATTTTTAATAAAAATTTAATAATAAAATAAATAAATAACAAGGAGTCCTAGTTTAACTGTGTCTTCAACAAAAACTCCTAAACTTACTCTCATCTCTATCCACTCTAATTCTCACGTCTCTCACTCTCATTCTCGCGTACATCATCAGAAAAAGGAATAAAAATCAAGTTTTATAACTGCAAGAACTTGCACACAAAAAATCAAAAGAAATACTAAACTAAAAGTCAAAAGTGAAAGCATTGTTCAAAACATTTGCGTGTGAGTTTTGTTGGAGAACCAGTTATTTTTCGTGGGATTTAACAGACATTGAGATAAGATTTGAAAGGTGTTAAACAATGTAAAAAAGGTAAAGGTATTCTTCCTCTTTGTCCCTTTTCGAAGAGACCGGTAAGATTCAGTCGAATTCTAATACAAAAACTAGGAATGTTCCTCTTTGCATGTCTGTGTCACTAGCTCCCATCTATTGTTGTAGGTTGTGTATGTTTTCTGGTATAAATTAGGAATATAATGTGTTTTTGTGATGATTATGTTCATGTATGTATGTTAAGATTTATGTGATGATGAAAATGTATGCATTGTGTGTGTAGCCGTGTTCTTGTGCATGTTTTGGAGCATGAAAATGGCATGTTAAAGCCTTGTGGTTTTTGTATAATATTATATACAAAAGATACACATAATAATGTACGAAATATCTAGCGAATTACCTAAGAATCTAACATAGAAATGATGAAAAAAATGGACTGAAACGTGACAAAATTTACAGAAAATCTAGAAATTTGGTCTCGGCTAAGCAACAAGTGACATGCTGAAATTTTTAAGTTCTTCTTTAAGAATTGAAGTCATTAAGGATTGAACCAAAGACCTCACCATATGCAAGATATTAAAAATTGAATAATAAAAATTAGGTAAGAGGGATTCTTAATGGGGTAAGGTTCAAGTGAAGGAATAAAAGAGGAGAAGAATTAAAAAAAATTAGTTGTGTGGGAATCGAACCCACACCCTCTTGTAAAGGCGAGGGAAATAGGATAAAAATGTACGAAAATTAAAATTAAGAGTGTGGGAATCGAACCCACAAACTCTCGGATAGGTGAGGAAGTTGGGAGAACAATTTCAGAAAATTAAAATGAGGTTGTGGGGGATCGATCCCACATCCTCTTGGTCTCCATCAAAAAAGAGAGGAAGGAAAATGAATGGAAGAAGAGGTTTAGGTGTTGGGATTCGACCTTAAGTCTCCAAGCTCAAAAATATATATCAAAAATTTAATATGAAACTGTGTTGCTAAAGGTATTTGAAACTGGGTTCCCTTGCCTAATTCCGTATTTATTCATAAGTCTTACGTGAATAAATATTTAATGAATGCTGCCCATAGGAATCGAACTCGAGACCTTGGAAAATTTAAAAGATGCATAAGTGTTGTACCACATAATTTTGGGTAAGTATGAGTCACTTAGAAAAATTATTAATGAAGCCTCATGGCTTGTACGTATGTATTTATAAGTCTGGCGTATGTTTAAAAGTATGTGAACCATAGAAGTATATGATGAATTCATTTGACTCCGGGTGGGGTCAGTAATCATGAAGAGCTAATTTGCTAAAGCTAATAGAAATAATGGCAAAGTGATAAGAGGCTAAGATGAATGTTGAGGCAAGTCTCAACCAATCCTGGGAAATTGTTACCAAATGTACTCACCTATGGGAGTGTAGAATGATGTAGAGTCCATTCTTAAGCATACCCCAAAAGAAAGTCATAAGAATGAATCATAGTTTATAAGCAAAGAAAGAGTGACTACATGACTATAGGCCAGTGCAAGTGAGACAAGTTGCATCTACGCCTAAAAATAAATGTCACTAAATAAAATTTCTAAGAGAGTATATTTATGCTTAATTATGAATAAGCAAAGAAATAGTGTCTACAAGATGATAGGATAGTACAAGTGATACAAGTTGTTTAAACGCCTAGAATCAATGTCGCTCAACGTAAATTCCAAGAGAGAATATGTATGTTATAGATGAGCAAGTAATGAAAGTAAAGATGAAATGAAACTATGTTAAGAAAGAACAGGGTGACATCACAATAAGAGGTTAGTACAAGTGACAGAAGTTGTACCTACGCCAATATAAGTTCACGAAAAGTACTCACCTAAGAGAGTGTCGTTAAGAGACAAGTCTCAATCACACTCAAATGTAAGTGTAAGGACAATTCAAACTTAATATGTAAAGAACAGATGATAAATAATCTAATGATATATGACTAACTCATGCTAGAAGCAAGCTTCAATGATGTATGAATTGAGTACAAATAGGAAATTTAAACGGAGCACCGATAGGATAGATCTGAGTGGTGATTACTTTTTTTACGAAGGGCAGAGGTTCACGTGATTCTCATGAGATGAGACTGTCAAACAAGGTGGGTGTGGGTGTCCCTGAATCTCTTAGTCTTTGAACTATGCTGCCAACATAGGGAACTAGCAAGTGGTTTTCCACCTAAGCAAGCTAGGGATTTTTGGTTTCACCTTGGCTAGTGACTTCACCTCTTTTTGGTATGGGGAAGACACCATATTTCATTATGCTCACATGATCTATGTCATCTAGAGTTAAAGTTCCTCAAAGTATGTAATATAATAAAATGAATGATACAAAAGGTCTTTGGATAGAATAATCAAGAGGTGAACTAGACTCATGTAATGACACTAGGTCATGCTTGGTCATTGCACAATGAACCCGATGAGATTCTTAAACAAAATCCTAGGTATAGATAGATTTCACACTAGCCTACGAACGAATGAAAATGAAGTATATATGAATGAATGAAGAAGACTCTGTGATTACTAAAAAAGGCTCGCTAGGTTAGGTCCTATATGTTGAGCCCTAATTTTGGGAAGTCCTAATGTTAAGTCCGTGATTCAAAGGTCTCACTGCATATGAACAAACGATAAGTAATATATGTACGTTCTATATGAAATATGTTAAGTGTTGTGTGCAATACGAAAAGAATGATGATGCATGTTACTCTCATAGCATGACTTTCCTAATCTCATTTGGCAACTCCAACTGACTTGTCTTTCCATAACTCATATACTGATGAGAGAGCTCTTCTTAATCATGCATTTCCTTTGTGTGTACTTGCATACACCCATACTTAGTACAAGTTTGTACTAATCCAATACATTAAACTATTTTAGGTGTAGGTTTAAGAGGGTATTGAAGACATTCATTGCAGCTATTCGAAAGTTAGAGCTTTTCATTCGGACATGGTAAGTCCTCATGCATTCGATGATGCCTGCCGTTATGTTTCGAGCTTAGCATTAGGTTTAGTCTAGTGGAGTATGTTCCACTAATATTTTTTTCCTATTTCGTTCAGAATTATGTAATGGTGCCATTTTGACAATTGGTACTTATGCTATAAGACTATTTATTTAAAGATTGAATAATCCTTTATTAGATGGTTGATACACATAAGTAATGAACTTTTTTAAATGCTTATGCATGTTATAACTATGAAGTCTATGTACACTTCAAACAAAACAAATAGTTTCAAATTTTCCACTTAAATTAAGTGAAAGAATGTAATGACGATGTAAGTAGGCTTGTCAGCGACCTCTGAGAGGTCAAGGACGCAGGTTTCAGCTAGGATCTGGACCCCGGTCGTGACATACACATAATCTTTAGAAGAATTGTAACGGATATTTGTGTTTTAATTTTGAAGAATGAAGTCTTCAATGTGTTAAAAACTTATATACTCATGTAAAATACACCAAAGACCCTTAAATAACCTCAAAATTCTATTTTTTAGAAGTGGGGTGAATTCACCACTAGCACGGCAACGAATGCATGCACGGATAAAATCCAAAGACGACTGCCCATTGATGGGGCGTTAGTCCACAAACGAACCGTGATGCCCTCTGTCAATTAGGTCAGAGCTTGAATTTTGATTCTTATACTTCCCCAGCCTAAGTCTCACCCTACTAAATCAACGACGCCTCGTTCTTTGACCTACGGACCGTTCTTTTGTCTGTGTTCTAGGGACAAGGAACTTCAATACATGAACTGCCTATCGAAGGGACGTAGGTCCACTTATGGGGTTGTCCTGTCCTTCGTCAATGGGTTTAGAGACTTGGAACATATAGCATAACTTTCAAGTCTATGAAACTACCCACGCCCATCACCCACAAATCTTCGACCAGTCCACTGGCCGTTGATTGACTTCCGTAGGTGAGGTTTCCTTGGGCAGTCTTGGCCACCAACTTAGGTCCTTCCTCAAGGACCCTTAGATGGTACTTGGGGATAATTTCCCAGACATTTCAAACTCAAATACGATCATCTATGTCACCTCTCACATGAATTTCACCCAAAACGAACATGTAAAACTCGAAAAAAACATTCCTAGACACAGAAGGTCATTTCAAGGCACCTTTCGAACGTCATGGACGTTCTTGGACGTTTGACCTCCAAACACCACAAAACTCGACACACTGCCTATACACGGTATAATGAGTCATGTAAGGACTTTACAACCTCATGAATCACAAATACAAACATAGAACAACATATGAGTTATCTAAGTGACTTAGTCATCAAACGTCTTAGTCGTCCCTTGATGTTTGACTTCCAATGCACCTAATACTTTTGCTACTGACTCTATACTATAAATTATCCTTATTAAGGACCATAGACTATAAATACCAACATGTTAGGCTCTCGTTCACCTAAGTCATTTTTCGAAATCTTACTGGTTCTCACCTTGATCAACTTACTACCAACTTGCTTACTCTTTTGCTACTCAATTAACATAGATGACCTACAATTACTATCCATTAAATAAGATATCCCCATGAAAATTTTTTTCATCTTTGCCCTAGAATCCGCAACCATCGTAGGAGCATGCTTTGATAGTTGAGTGAACTTGAGGCTTTACTCCTTCATGCTCATACCCACATGACTATGATTGATGAATTCTTGCATTTTTGTCTCCCTTAATCAAAAGGGAAAAAAAAAACTAACATGGAAAGTACTCTTGAAATCTCCTCAAGTAATCCAACTTTCTATAACCGACCTCCCATCCTTCTATTGGTCATACCAAACTAGAGCAACATCTTTGAGTTGGTAGGTTGCTAGTTCCATCTTATCTTTAGAAGAAACACCCATAGCAACAAGAACTTTGAACAATTCATCAATAAACCCTTGTGGGTCGTATTCAACTTTAGAACCATAGAATAGGGTGATTCATCCTTGTGAAATTCTTTAATCTATGAAGCGGTGGTGTTAACATTGGGATTAACTTGCACGCTTGCATCCCTTGCATATTGGGTATCCAACACTTCAGTCAAGCTATGAATAGCCGACCTTATCTCAACATTAGACATACCCCCTTCTTCAATAAATTCACCATTATTCATAATATTCATAAAGGAACTACTAATCTCTATCTTGTCTACGAGTAATGGGAAAAAGATGAGGATAGTGGGACTTCATGTTGGCCTCGGCCTTTAATGTTGCTCTCTCAACAAGTTGGTTCCTCCATAAAATATTTACAGAGAAAACTTCCTTATTCTTCATATTCTTATCTTGGCGAACCCAAATCTCAACCAGCACCTCTTATAAGAAATTTCCTCCTTTACCGCTTGAAGAATGGAAACCGGATAACCTATATACTTCATAAGAATAGAAACATGGAACAACGTATGAATAATGTCCAACTAATTTAGCAATCTCAACTCATAGGCAACACTCTAAACTCGTTTAAGATTTACATATGGGCCCATATAACAAGGACTAAGCTTCCCTTACTTTCCGAACCTCATCACCATTTTCATGGGTTAAATTTTTAAATAAACCCAGTCTCCTACTTAGAATTCAAGGTCCCTCTTTCTATTGTCGACATAAAATTTTTGCTAACTTTGAGCTGTGTTTACTCTATCTCTTATAACTCGAACCTTCTCAAGGGCTTCATAGACCAAGTATGGACTAAGTAGAGAAAAATCACCTACCTCATACCACCCAACCGGAGATCTACACCTTCTCCCATAAAGTGCCTCGAGGGTGCCATAGAGATAGTCCAATGATAGCTATTGTTGTAGGAGAACTCTATCAAAGGTAGGTGGTCATCCCAATTACCTTTGATGTCAATGACACAAACCCTCAACATATCATCAAGGGTTTAGATAGTGCATTCCGCTTAACCATACTTCTTGGGATGAAAATCTGTAAAAAGCTTCACCTTTGGACCAATCCCTCATTGGAAAGCTTTCCAAAAATGGAAGGTGAATTGAGTACTTCCTTTCGAAATTATTTAGAAAGGGCTCAATGTAACTTCCCTATCTCTTTGATATACAATTTGGCACAGTCTACCTCCGAGTATGTCACTTTGATGGGAGGAAAATGTGTGCACTTTGTTAGCCTATCAACGATGACCCATATCGAGTCATGTTTTCTTGTAGTACGAGGCAAACCAACTACAATGTCCATGTTAATATACTCCCATTTTCATGTACTAATATCTATATTTTGAGTCAACACACCCATCCTTTGAAACTCTTCTTTGACTTGTTGCAGTTTGGACACTTAGCAACAAAATCCGTAATGTCCCTTTTCATACCATTCCACCGATTAATGTCTCGTAAGTCACGGTACATATTTGTGGCACCCCGATGGATGGAATAGCGGGGTCCATGAGCCTCTTCCATGATCAATTCCCTTAAGTCATCCACATCCGGTACACACAACCTTTTTTTGTGCCTAAGAACCACTTCTTCTCCTTGAGAGAAAAACTCATTAGACTAACGAAAGAGTGTTCCCTTTATCTCCATGAATAGAGTATCAAGTTATTTCTTAGATTTAAACTCAACCACTTAAATGACTCGGAGTAGTGGCGAACTACGAAACCACCCTTTGGAAAGTCTTCTAGTCGGACACCCAAACCAGCCACCCTATGAACCTCTTTTACTCATTACTTTATATCATCAACTAAATGAGTCACACAACCCTTGTTCACTCTACTCAAGGCATACGCTACAACATTATCTTTTTCTGAATGGTAAAGGACACTCATGTCATAGTCCTTTATAATTTCTAACCATCTTCTTCGACATAGGTTCAAATCTTTTTGGGTAAACACTTATTTTAAACACTTGTGATCCGTGAATACATCAATATGTACACCATATAGATAATGTCTCCAAATTTTCAATGCTAATACCACGGACGCAAACTCAAGGTCATGATTTGGGTAATTATTATAATGTGGCTTGAGTTTTCGAGAGGCATACACTATGACTATGTCATGTTGCATGAGCACACATCGTAGATGCACTCAGGAGGCATCATAATAAATCCTAAAGCCTTTGTTACCCTTCCGTATCCTAAAGTCTATATTTCAATAATTGAAAACTCTTTTCACATGATTTTGACCATTACAATTTGGACTTCTTTTGGGTTAAGGTCTATAGTAACCCACCAATCATAGAAAATTTTGGATGTGGGTAGGACTCAAAGGTCTAGTACATATTTTGACAACTTCCATCTTCCTTGGATCAACCTCTACCCTTTCACTACTGATAATGTTACCAAGAAAAGCAACTGACCTCAAGAAAAACTCAAATTCGCTAAAGATAGCAAAAAGTTTGTTATCCTTTAGAACTTGCAAAAGTATTCTCAAGTGTCTCAGATGATCATTCTCACTCCTATAGTATATGAACATGTCATCAATAAAGACACTCACAAAAACATCAACATACTTTCGAAAAATTAAATTCATATGGTTGGTGAATGCCTCCGGGGAAATTGTTAGACCAAATGACATAACTAGCAATTAAAAGTTACCATATCTTGTTTGGAAGGATATTTTTAGAATATCAACCTCTCTCACTCTAATTTTATGATAACCTGACCTCAAGTCAATCTTTTATAAGTAACTTACTCTTTGATTTGATCAAACCAATTATCAATACTAGGGAGCGGGACTTATTCATTATAGTAACTTTGTGTTCAATTGACGATAGACGACACACATTCTCAATGACCATCCTTATTCTTTAAAAACAATACCGGGGCACCCCATGGAGATATGCTTGGTTGAATAAAACCCTTGTCTAATTGAGCCTTTAGTTCTTTAAACTCGGCCAACACTATCCAATAATGAGGTATTGAAATAGTTTGTGTATCCGGCGATAAATCTTGGCTGAAATCAATCTGACATTTGGGAGGAATTCATGGATGGTCATCGGGAAAGACCTTTGGGAATTCCCTCACTACGGGTAGCGACACTATAGGAGGGACCTCGGATTTAAGATCCATAACTTTTACTATGTGGTTGAGACAACCCTTTGCATTCAATTAGCAAGCTTTTAAAAATGGAATGATCTTACCACAAGTATTTCAGTTTCCCCCTTCCACTACGAAATGGGTTCATTTGGAAATGTAAATTTGATTACCCTTGTCCTACATTAAATAGAGGCAAAAAACGAATGCAACCAATCCATTCCAAATATGACATCAAAATCAAGCATATCAATTTCTATCAAGTCAACTAATCTAACTCTATTGGGCAAGGAAATAGGACAACCTTGATAGACTCTATTAACCACCACTGAATAACCCACCGGAGTTGAAACCAAAAAAGGTTTATCTAATATGTTAGGTAGTATATAAAACTTAATGGCTACAAGAGCGGTCACAAATGACAATGTATCTACTGAATTTAACAAAGCATATACATCAAACAAAAATATTTTTAACTTACAATTAACCACATCTGGTTAGATCTCTTGATCAGGTCAGGATTGGAGGGCATAAAAGCTATTCTTTTTAGCAGCATCTGGATTTGGGAATTTTTCTTATGATTTACTATTTTCCATTCCTTAAGTCTTCAACACGGAGCAATCTCTCTTCATGTGATACCTCTTGTCACAACCATAGCAATTACACATGCCAACTAAGCACTAACCATCATATATTCTACCACATTTTTATTAAAGAGGCTTCTCAAAATAAGAAACACCACCTTTCCCCTCTTAGGTCTTAGGAGTAGATACCGTACTATTCTTATCATTTGAAGCATTAGGACAACCTTTGTTTGTAAAACTTCTTTTTAGACTTTGTTTGGCTTGCACCTCAAATTGACTATTATAAGAATTCTCCTCTTCGATTCTCACCTTCTTCAAATCTCTACCAACTTTCGTATCTTTTTTCTCAATTTGTTTGGCATGAACCATGAGAAGAGAGATTTCCATGCTAGAAATAAAACTAGCCGACCTACATTTGACAAATTTTGTTCATATTGGCACTAGAATCCGTAACAATAGTAGGATAGTGCTTTAACAGTGGAATAAACTTTAAGCTATACTCTTTCCCGCTCATATTCACTTGAGGAAGGTTGATAAATTCTTGAATTTTTATTTTCCTGATTCAAAGGGAAATAATGTATCAAGGAATGTTTTCTTGAAAGTGGTTGTTTGATGGTAAGAAAATGGATGATGGCTTTTGAAGGAGATTTTGTAAGTCTTTGTTATCATAAATCTTTACTTCAATATTGATGGCTTATGCTTGTTGATGAAGTTCAATTGAAGTATATCTTATGATTACAATAAGTAGGTATGGTATGATGATGCAATTTAAATGTCTTGATTATTTTATGGTGAGATTACGCTTAAGATGAAAAGATATAGGGTTGGTTATGAATTGCCTATATGCCTTATTCTGACATAATGATTATGATATGCAACATCTCACATATGTGAGTTGTATGAAAGGATGTTTTCATGCATTTCCTATTGAGCTAATGTTATTACTATCAAAAGATTAGTCTCGTATGACCTAAACTAAATTATGATTGTTAAAGAATGACATTTCAAAAGGGACTCTATCTTAGAACTGAGATAAATAGTATTGACGAGTGTCCCTTCACAACTAGGGAAGGTAGGTTCCATATTGTATTCATGAGTTGGAGATTATAATTCTTGTTGCATAAAGAGAGTCCCAAGTACATATTTTAATTCTTGAACTTTGGTTCTCCTATAGGAATACTACCTAGAAGATCCACCTAGATACTATGTTCATTTGTTGGTACTACATTGGCAAGGAGTCCACCTTCCTTCAGTGTAGGGTTCCATGACACTGGATTTGAAATTATCTCATTTGGTCTATGTTGGTTAAGGAAATATATTCCCGAAAGTAAAATGAAGTAATAAATTAACTCTAACTAGGAGGACTTAAGGGGCTTGAAATCGCCTTTTTAGGGGTATGAGACTCTACCAAATTGTAGTAATTGGCCTTGAGAGAAGTCATAGGAGGTGATTATTACGTTCTTATACACTTATGAAATAAATGATATTCTTATGTTAATTCTTCATGATAATGTTATATATTGTTAAGCATGATGATGAATACTAAAGATGCTATAATATGTGAAGTTAGACATTATTCATGATTATTTGGTTGGTTTGCTTGGTTTTTTAGAGTTATGAACATTGCACTAGTGGGATTGGTAAGGGGTTATGAGTAAGGATTTACTTATGTTATAATGTTATGAACTCATGAACATGATTTTTTGTAATGATGTGATATAACGGTGATTTGGCTATATTTCTACTATGCTATACACATGTTGACTTGGCTTAACTTGAGTATGTTGGTTTTATGTTTAATATGCTTTTGCCTTAAGGAATTTATGATTATTGTCTGATATGTGTTCTTGGGTTGTGCATAATGCTTTTCAAAGTAACATGGCATGGTTTTATCAAATGTCCCTTTTTAGCATGACTCCTATGTTGTGTGTTAATATGTTTTCATACTTAGTACAAGTGATGTACTAACCCCTATTTCTCTCTTTCTTCTAAAAATTTTATAGTCCGGTCGTTGAAGGGTTCGTCGATAATTTTTAAGAAGTATAGGATAATTTCTCCAAGCATTAGTATGTCCTCATGATCCAAGGATGGTGCCTTTTTTCATTCTACCTATGTTACTTGCTATACAGTAATGACATTTGTTTCACTCTTTTCCATACATTCTTGTAACCCCTAAGTGGCAATTATATATTTGTCTAACCCGAATTGATTCTATTCTGACCTAGTTGGTAGTATATGAGACATATCGATAAGACTCTATATTGTGTATATTGTATATGTGTAGAATCCTATGTAAATTTCTTATTGTGAGGAGACTATATAAATTCCCTATGTATATATTATGTCTAAGCGAGAATACTATGAAAACCTCATGAAGTAGATTTAGATGAATAGTTTTTAATTTCCCGCACTTTTTAGCCTATTATATGTAATAAAGAACGCTAGGAGGCTAGGCTTAGTCCTCTTCAAGGATGCTGACATCGATTATGTATAGAGTGTGCACCCCGTATGTGACAAACTTTGTATCAAAGCATAAGGTTGGATTAATATCTCATTAAACCGTGTCTATGTAGATTCTTATTCATAATTGTGAAGCGAGCTGCACTTATGAATGAGAAACTATGAGATGCTTAGGGAACTCTCATCTTCTTCAATTACTAAGTCGTACTTCTAGAGTCTTATTTTATATTCTTTCATCTAAACCTTTTATCCTGGTTATAGGTATTACTAGTCGAAGGGCCATCACATGAAGAGCAGAGAAATGGATTGCTAATGTGGGAGCACATGACAACCAAGCTCCTTCACATGACAACCAAGTGCGTCCACTTGAGAAAGTTCTTATGAGTGGTCTTGTCCCGATTGTTCCTCAACGTATAACGGATGGGTAAATAAGGTCGTCTTTTCTAAAAAAATTTGAAGACATGACTTCTGAAGATAATGATCTTACTTCTCACGTACAAGCTATGATGACCTAAGTGAAACAGAGGTTGGACCCCGAGTTACTCAACATGATAGAAATATGGCCTATCGTGTAAGAGACATTACTAGGATGAACCCACTAATGTTTTTCGTCTCAAGAGCGGATGAAGACCCCCAAAATTTCCCTGGTGAGGTCTATAAGGTTCTGTATATTATGGGTGTGACTTCAATTGAGAGGGCCGAGTTGGCAGCCTATCAACTTAAATATGTGGCCCAAAGTTTGTACACATAATGGAGAGATAATAGGTAAGAAATAGGTGGTTAAATGACTTTAGAGATCTTCAAGAGGTCCTTTCCCGATATGTTCTTTGAATGATATTTGAGGGAAGCTAATGTGGAATAATTCATCAACCTTTGTGAAGGATGTATGAGTGTACTTCACTACTCGTTGATGTTTACTACATTTTCTAGGTATGCTCCTTTCTTGGTGTCTAACCCAAGGGATGAGATGATTCATTTTCTTACGGGAGTGTGGGTTGACTTGTTAGAAGAATGTCATTCGGCTATGCTTGATAATAATATGAATATGTCTAGTCTAAAGGTTTATGCTCAACAAGTGGAAGAAAGTTGTTCTTGTAAGGGGATGTTGAAAATTAAAGACAAGGCTAGATTCAAGAAGAGGTTCTCCAATCAACTTCCTTACAAATTACCCAAGGTTCGTGATTATAGGGTTTCTAACCTTTAGTCTTAATAGGGAAGTACTAGTTTACCAAGAAAGAAGACAACTTGTGGATACTGTGGTAAGATACATTATGATGAGTGCCTTATTGGGACGGACAATTGCTTTGAGTGTAGCTAGTTATATTTTGTTACTCCTTTATTAGCTAGAAAGTTTGATATTTTGTTCGGCGTCCTAAATGAACCTTTAATTGTAACTAGCCCGGTAGGTGAGTCAGCTGTTGCAAATATGGAATAAGAAATTGTCATATAATATTCTCCAATAAAGTTACTCATGTTGAATTAGTAGAACTTGATTTGGTCGATTTTGATGTCATTTTTGGTATGGATTGGTTACATGATTGTTTTGCTTATATTGATTGTAGGACAAGAAATTTAAAGTTTAATTTTCCTAATGAACCCATTTTGGACGGAAATGAGGTATGTCTATTCCTATAGGTCGTATCATTTTTTTCCTAACATCTTGTTAGACAACCTCAAAGTAGTGTTTAAACCATATTTTAAGAGTCGAAGATATAGTCTTTGAAAACCTCCCATTGCGTTAGTTCCCATATTAAAGGAATTTCTTAAGGTCTGTCCTAATGATCTTCCCGGAATCCCTCCCGAATGAGAAATTTAATTTGGTATTGACTTGCTACCGGATGCCAACCCCATTTTAATTCATCCTTTTCGGATGGCTCTAGCAGAATTGAAAGTGTTAAAGGCTCAACTGAAATTCCTACTAGACAAAGACTTCATTATACCTAGTATTTGATTTGGGGTACTCTGGTATTGTTTCTGACGAAAAAGGATGGATCCCTTAAAAGGTGCATTGATTATCGCCAACTCAATAAAGTCACAATTAATAATAAGTATCCATCTCATCGAATTGACAAGGTATTTGATCAACTCCAAGAAAAAAGCTACTTTTCTAAGATTGACTTGAGATCGGGCTATCATAAGCTAAGGGTGACAATAATTATATGCCGAAAACGATATTTCAAACTAATGTATGGTAACTATGTGTTTCAAGTAATTTCCTTTGGTCTCAAAAATACCCTGGCGACTTTTATGTACCTAATCGATAGGATATTTAAAAGTTACCTAGATTCATTAGTCAATGTCGTCATTGATGACATCTTTTACATTCAAAAAATGAGTGTGAACACATTGACTATTTGAGGGTGGTAGTACAAGTGCTTAAGGAAAACCAATAACTTGCCAAGTATAGAAAATGTGAGTTTTGGTTGAGGTGGTGTTTCTTGGTCATATCATCTATATTGAGGGAATTGAGGTGGATCCAAGGAATACTAAGGTGGTTAAAAATTGGATTAGACTATTGACTCAACCCTACATTAGCAGTTTGTTGGGTCTATCGGGATACTATTGGAGGTTTGTGAAATGTTTTGTGTCCATAGCGTCTCATTTTACCAAATTGACCCAATAGAGTATGAAATTTGAGTGATTGGAGGCATGTAAAGGAAGCTTTTAGATCGTGAAAGATAGGCTTACCTCAGCTCGTTATTGACATTACCGGAGGGTACAAAGGTCTTCGTGGTATATTGTGATGCATCTCGAGTGGGCTTGGGATGTGTTGTAATGCAACATGGGAAAGTAGTATCATATGCCTCTAGGAAACATAAGGTGAATGATAATAATTATCAAACTCATGACCTTGAGTTAGAAGTTGTGGTATTTTCATTGAAAATATGGAGGCATTATTATGGTTCTTGTTGACGTGTATACAAACCATATGAGTCTTCAATATGTGTTTACTCTAAAATAATTAAATCTTAAACAACGATCATTGTAAGATTTTTTGTAAGATTACGACATGAGTGTTCTCTATCACCCCGACAAGGTCAATGTAGTTGTGGATTCTGTATGTCGTATGACCATTAATAGTGCATCTCATGTAGAAGAATCCAACAAAGACCTTGTGAAAAATTTTCATTGGTTGGCTAGTTTGGACGTTAGATTGGACGATTATCCAAATAGTTGTTTTATGGCCATCATAACTCCGAATTGTCTTTGGTGGTTGAGGTGAAGTCAAAGAAATATCTTGATCAATTATTGATGGAGTTGAAGGATTCTGTCTTGGTAAGTTTAATGAGTCATTTTCCTTAGGGGGATTGTGTTTTGAGGTATCAAGAAAGGTTGTGTGTGCCCAATGTTGATGACATGAGAAAGTGGATTCTTGAGGAAGCTCATGTTTCTCGTTATTCTATTCATCAAGGATCTACTAAGATGTATCATGACATAAAAGAAGTATTTTGGTCGGATGGCTTGAAAGGAGACATAGTAGAATTTTTATGAAAATGTACGAATTGCCAATGAGTGAAAGACGAGTGGATTACTTTTAGAAGTACAAGTTCTCACTTGGATATGGAAAGACATTAATAAGCACTTCATAGTAGGTTTGTCTCACACTAGAAGACAAAACAACCCTACATGGGTGTTTGTAGATTGTTTGAAAAAATCTTCTTATTTTATTCTTATGAAGTCAACTTATTCGGCAGAGGATCTTGCAAGGATCTTCATATATAACATTGTATATCTTCATGATATTCCATTATCCATCATTTCATATAGGGGTACAAAATTCACATCTATATTTTAGAGGTCATTCAAAAAAGAGTTAGATAAAAAGGTGAGGTTAACCACAACTTTTCATCCCCAAATGGATTGTAAACCAGAGATTACTATTAAAACCCTTGAGAATATGCTTAGATCTTGCGTAATTGATATCAAGGGATATTAGGATGAACACTTGCCTTTGGTTGAGTTCTCGTATAATAATTTTGACCGTTAGACTATGTCCATGGCTCCTTTTGAGACCTTGAATGATAAGAGACGTAGATCTCCGATTGGGTGGTTCGAAGTTGGTGAATCATCAATCTTTGGTCCTGAATTCATTTATAAAACTTTGGAGAAAGTTCATAAGTAAGGACAAATTGAAAAGGCCTATAGCCGACAAAAGTTTTATGCCGACAATAGTAGGAGGGACATAGATGTTTCATAGGGTTATAAGGTTTATCTAAAAAATTCACCCATGAAAAGGGTTGATGAGATTTTGCATGAAAGGAAAGTTAAGTCCTCGTTATGTGGGTTCCTATGAAATTTTTCAAAGGGTTTGCAAGGTTTCATATGAGTTGAAATTACTTAGTGAACTAGCATTGGTTCATCCAGTGTTCCATGTCTCTATGCTCAAGAAGTGCATCATTGGTCCCTAGTCTATTCTTCCTATTGAAGGTTTAGGTGTCGATGAGAACCTAGCCTACAAGGAGTTTCTGGTGGAAATCCTTGATCGTCAAGTGAAGAAATTTAGCAACAAAGAGGTGGCCTCCATAAAAATCTATTGAGAAACCACCTAGTTGACAAATAAACATGGGACGTTGAGGCCAATATGAAGTCCCGTTACCCTCATCTATATGTTAATTAAGTTTAGTTGTTCCTATTAATAATAATAACGAATAAATTGTATTTGACTTGTTTTGCAAAGATATGCAGTTTCATTATAATTTTTTTTGCTAAAAACAATGAGTTTCATGAAAAATGCAGTTTAACATGAATTGTACTCATTTTGTGTATTTTGGTATGTTTTTTCCTTAATAAAATCATATAGAGCATGTTGATGTGATGAAAAGGAATTTTGGTATAAATGACTCTAAATGTTATGATGATCTCATGTTGTTATTGAGTATGTAGTTCCTCATGTTGTGATTTTGAGCTCTTATGTGTTGTACTTGAAGCTTTGAGTTACCTTGTGTAAATGATATGTTGGTTTTCTTGATTTGGGTTGTAACTCAAATTTTATATGTTTTTTGGGGGGTTGTTAGTATTGAGTATATGTTTTTTTAGTGTGATTCGTGGATAAATGTTCCTGGGGGGGGGGGGTAATGTAAATCACCAAAGTCCAAATCCTAATATATAGTCTCACATGAGTATCCAAATTTATTAACACGTTTTAAAGTCAATAATAATGTATAGAAGTCATTTAGGAAGTTTAGAGTCAAAACGTCAAGGAGAGTCCATGACGTCCGAAGACTAGTTAAAAAGGTACTAGTGTTCCTTAGCCTATTTCATGGTGTTTTAGTAGTCGGAATTTGATGAAATTTAGTGTAACGGTGTCCAACAGATATTAGAGTAGGTTTAGGGATGAAACGTCTACGTACGACTCCTCAAGGACCACTGTAAGAGTCGTTTAGGAGGACCCTTTAATTTTGATAAAAACATGCCAAATGAGATAGTGCAGGTAGTAGTTACCTACGCTTGCCATTGACGGGTCGTATGTAGAATGACGGAAAATTTATTCCTCCATAGTTGGAATCCTCATCATTTTCATGAAAAGGCTAAAAGTATAATTCTCTAATCCAAACTACGACTTGTATGACTTTTTAGGGGATTGGGCGTCAACTGACCTACGAGTCCATGGTTGGGGTCTCGTTGGTCAAGTCTGTTATTTTGCAGGTGAAATTTAATTGGGATTTCAGTTAGTTAACTAGTTAGGGGTTTAATTAGGGATTCGGGGGGGTTAATTAGTTCAGTTAATTAACTATATAAACTACCCTAAACATGAACTCAATTTAACACCCCACAATTTCTAAACCCAAATTGCCCTTCCTTCTCTCTACTTTCTCCCTCCCAAAGAAGAACCACATTGGAGGAATAGGTCAAGGTCATTAGGGAAGCAATAAGATCAATTTTCTCCACCATTCTTCAAGTAATATCAAAGTATGGGAACTCTGCACCTTTGGGATTCCTTTCCCCAAGGTTCTTCAAAAATTGATTTTCAAAAATATGATTTCATATGGGTTTCTTCCTAATACAAATTTGATCTTATAAATTTTATTGTCTATGGTTTCATTTGGTCATTATTAGTAGATTATGTTGTATTATTTTGCAATTTTAATAGTTCTTGATGGTTTAACCTTGTGTGAGGAATAGATCATGAATTGACCCAAATTCTCTACACTAGTGTAAAATTGACTTGTATTGATGCAATTGACTTAGTTATTGTGCTAATTACTCTTGCTTAATGTTATTAAACTTGTTATTGATGAAATTGTTTTTTTTTTTATTTTAATGCCATGGGTGATGGCTTTTGAAGGAGATATTTTCAGTCTGTGATCCCAAAGTTTTACTTCAATTATTATGACTTATACTTGGTGATGAAGTTGAACTGTAGTGTATCTTGTGATTAGATTAAATAAGCGTGGTATGATGATCCAATTTATGTTTCATGATTATGTGATTGTGAGATTATTCTTAAGATGTAAAGATATAAGTCTTGTTATGAATTATCGATGTGTCTTATTATCACATAATACTTATAATGTGCAAGTCTCATATATGAGTTTTGTATCAAAGGATGTTCTCATGAATTTCCTATTTATATAATGTCTACGACTATAAAAAGAATAGTGTCCTATGACCTAAAAATAGTTATTGTTGTTAAAGAAAGACATTTCAAACCGGATCCTAGCTTAGCACCAAGTTAACTAGTAGTGAAGATTTTCGCTTCCCAAGTAGGGAAGGTAGCTTCACTATTGTACTCATGAGATTGGAGACTATAATGCATGTTTCATAGAGAGGGTCCCAAGTACATTTTCTACTTCTTGAACTATATTGCCCCCATGGAATACTAGTTGCTGCATCCACATAGATTCTATGTTCATGTATTGGTACTCCCTTTGCAAGTAGTCCACCATATTTTGGTGTAGGGTCCCATGATATCGAATTCCACATTAGCTCATGTGTCCTAGATTGGATATGGAAAGATGTTTCAAAAAGTAAAATTAAGTAATAAAGTGAACTCTAACTCACGGACAATTTTCAACAACGCTTGAATCATTTCTCCAAGTTTGGGTATGTCCTCAAGATTCGAGGATGGTGCGTTTTCTCTTTCGACCTATGTGACTTCAAATAGTTAAATGACATTCGTTTAACCCTTGTTCAAGACATTGTTGTAAGCCCTAAGTTGCAATTATACATTTGTGTAAGGGTTATGCTTGAATTTCCTTCTATTCTCACTTAGGTTGTTTTAAATGAAAGTAAACTCTATTTTTGTATATTGTATGTATTTCGTAAAAGTCAAAGCCTATATAAGATTCTTATTGAGTGTAGTCTATGTAAAGTCTGTATGTATATATTATGTGTAAGCGAGAGGTTTATGTAAACCTCATTATTCTTAGTCCTCCCCGACGACGACAACGCTTGTTACGTCTAGGGGTTCTCCCTGGATGTAACAATCATAGATTAAATTAAGCAATGTAAGATTATTTGACAAGGTACAATCTGTAAATCGTACAACTCATAACACCTATACCAAGAAGGGAACACAAGGGTCTATCTATGTAAGAACCTAAAACAAACTAAGGTAAACTAGAGCATCGTGAATTTTTATTGAGTTAATGTGAATTTAAAATGAGTTAATTTAGTGTTTTTAGGCAGTGTGTTAAGTTTGGAGGCCAAACATCCAAGAACGTCCATGACGTTCGGAAGGTGTTCCCTAGATAGTGCTTGTCTGTCTTGATGTGTTTTGAGTTAGTTTTACGTGTTCATTTTAATCGAAATGGATGTGGGATGTTCCTAAGACCGATACGAATTTGTTTAGGAGTTAGACATCCGGGCACGACCCCACGAAGGGCCAACAAGGGTCCCTAGATAAAAGGGCCCAAGACATGGCAACAAGCTGCCAGAGCAGTGACCAAACGACGACCATAAGGACGGCCTATTGGTCTACCAAAAATCCGTTGAGCTAGGTAAACGATTGTCCCTACAATTAAAGATGTCCAGCCTCCATTTGGATCTAAGTGTCAACCTATTAGACCCCACCAACGGTCCGTTGGTTAGGTCTCGTTTGTGAGGGGTTAAAACACTGTAAATTTTCTGCCAGGGCGTGGGGTGTTTGGTATATTTACCCCAAGTCTTTTATGGATCTAGGACGTTAGTTTTAGTGTTTATTAGGTATATTAATGTTTTGTTAACCCTAACACCTAATTTTAAAAACCCAAAACCCCTCTCTCTTAAAATTCTCTCTCAAGTCTCTATGGAAGACAAAAGTCAAGAAATTTTTGGAGGGATGTTGATATTTGTTTCTTCATCAAAAATCATTTATATTTCTTAAATGTGAGGTATGATATCCATCCTTGAACTCTCATCCATTGAAGGAGACTGTATTTTCTACTATCTTAAACTCTAAATATGGGTCTTGCTTGAAAACATTTCTAATGAATTAAGGTTTAAACTTTAATGAAATCATGTTAAAGCATTTCGCATAATGTTGGCTTCTGAAATGGGTTAAGTGATCATGAAATGGTATTCTTTGAGCTTTGGTCTCTTATTGTGGTTATTGTTGTTTACGTACTGCCCAAAGGGATTTATTATGGCGTTGAGAAAAAGGTTATGGGTGATGAAATCTTGAATTAAAGGGTAAGTTGGTTAAGTTATTTAGTTTCAATTTCTAAATATTCTTGAGTGGTATGGTCCACCTTCTTTGTCACATTTGGGTTTACCCCTTAGACGTAACCAGCATCTTCGTCATTTTTAAGGACTAAGACTAACTTCTTAGTTTATTGTCATTATATTCAACAATATCTCCTTCCAACCTCTTCAACGACTGGAACCTAAATGTTTGGGAAAAAGGAAAGAAAATGGGGTTAGTACTCAACATGCACTTAGTATGAGATCTTATGCACATACATAAGCAAAACATGCTAAAAGGGACTTTTTCGTAAAAATATGCCATTTTACCCCTTTCGTGACATAATGCACTTAATGCACAGTCAAATAAATCTTATTAATCTGCCAAACATGCTTACTATCTTAACAAGTAATACTTTTCGCAACATATTTGAAAACCATGATTTAATAAAACACTACCATCAAAGAATAATATCAGAAGAATGAATAAGAGTCAAGCATATCATAATAAGCAAGACAACTACTCACAACTCATTATCAAGTAACAAAGGAATAACAAAGAAAAGCCCCATAACGCTACTCAATAAAGTATCCTCAACAAGAAAACATGACCAATGTCCAACTTTACATATCATGACATTTAGTTTTACATTTCATCATATATTAACATTATAACCCAAGGCATATTCATAAATGAACTAATCAACATATAGTATTAACAACATGCCATGGTTATCATATATACATCATATATTATCATAACATAAACATATCTAAGAAACTCTTATTAATGACTACCCTCAACGCTAACTAGTGCAATGTTAAGGTAGTGTCCCATACCCCTACCTAGACTAAGCCAGACCCCTTAGGTTATCAAAGTTATAGTTCAAGTCCTTTAATTGGTCTAAACTTAGGGGAACATCTTGACCTAACCAACATAGACCACATGAGCTATTGTGGAATCCGGAGTCATAAACCCTACAACGAAAGAAGGCGGACTACTTTCCAAGGTATAACAAACACATGAAACATAGCAACTACATGGATCCACTAGCTAGTGTTCCTATGGGGGCAACATAGTTCAAGAAGTAGGAGATATAGTTGTGACCCTCTTTATGCTCAATTCATTATATTCTCCAATCTCAAGAGTGACAAAGTGTTCCTACGTTCCCTATGTGGGAAGGCACATTCCTCAATCTTGTTCACTCGATTCTATGCTAGAGTCTTTTTTTGAAATGTCTTTAAGCCGTTATTTATTAATCATTGCTTAATTTAGGCCATAGGGTCTAACCCTTGTATAATCATCATCATCAACATCAATAGATAAATACAAATTGTATGAGTATAAGTCCTTTCATCAAAATTCTTATAGGCGAGGTTAACACATTAGCATTTCATAGCATATTAAGGTTCATTGATTGTATTCATCATCCTTATATCACATACACCTTAATAAACCTCATACCATAGACAAGACATTTCAATTAAACATTATACCACCCTATAATCATAGTATAAATACGGCATACTCCAATGTAATATCATGAATTAATAAAAATTAATCACAATTGGAAATATGAATAAGGATTAAACTCTATATCACAACATGAGATAAGAAACATGGGCTAACTTCACATTATAATTTATAACCTAAATCACATCTTAAGAACTAGAATCATAGACCTATCATTAACCTTACTATAATCATATTAACACCATAAAATAGTAATCTAATCAACAACAAACTCAATTGAATGATCACAATACAATATACGTCAAGATCACTACCTAGGGTTAGTGATGGAGGATCATATTCTTTAATTTAGACCAAACCATGAACAATTACCATAAGCGAGTTTAATGATATGTTAATTTACGAAATAATCCTACGAAATAATTAACAACTCAATCCATAATTTAAATATCGTAATTGGATGAAAACCATATAAAAACTCAACTTTTGAAATATATTTTGAAGGATGCCTTTATGGAAAGAGACTCAAAGGTCAATATAACCCATATATTAAAGTTTTTCAACAATTTGATGGTGAATTCGTCCATTGCCATCCCCCAAAACCTAATCCTTTCTAGTCTTCAATGGTGAGTTCATGTAGAGAGAGAAATAAGAGACAAGGAAGTTACTTGATTTGAGAGTTGTCTATAGATTAATGAGGGTTGGGAGTATTAATATTTGGTCTTAAATCAACTTAATTAGACTCACCTAATCCCTAATTAAACCACCTAACCCCCTAAGTAATTCAATGAGACCAACTTAAATTAAGTAGGAAACTAGACCCTCACAAATGAAACCCTGATCAATGGGCCGTCTCTTAGTCGATGGACATCCCCCCCTCCGTCGTGAAATCCATCATCTTAGTCAGTGTGACATTCTGGATTATCCCGTAGACGTAACCAGATTCTTCGTCCTTTTGAAGGACTAAGTCTAGCCTCTTAGTTTCATGTCATTACATTCATAGGTTGAAAAATGTGGAAAAATTTAAAACTATCATTATCACTACTTGGAGGTTTACATAGACCTCTACATAAACATAATATATATTCATATCGAGTATACATAGACCCTTCATATAAGAAGTTTACATAGCCTTGTACTTTTATTACACATACATATATAAAAATATAGAAATACTCTCAATGATTGTCTCATTTCATACCATCTAACAAATATGACTGTATGGGCATAGCCCTTACATTTCAACAAGACCATGTATAGATCATACAAAAGTACAATATTTAAATAACAAGGAAACGAATGATAGAGTAAATAAGATAATAAAAAAATCCAAACCAAGAGGATGACATTACCCTCGAGAGTTGAGGACCTACCCTACTTGGATGATAGGAAGAATCCAAGCCTTCAACAATGACTCCTCCCTAAACTTTTTAACGACTCAAACCTAAAATGTTTAGGGAAAAGGGAAGAAAATTAGGTTAGTACTCCACATGTACTAAGTATGAGAGCTTATGCACATACACAACAAAACATGCTAAAAGGAACTTTTTATCAAAACATGTCATTTTACCCCTTTAGGGACTTAATGCAAAGTCAAGTAAGTCATATCAATCAACCAACATGCTTGCTATCATACAACTAATACTTATCGCAACGTACTTGAAACCATGATTTACTCCAACCCTAACATCAAGGAATTATATCACAAGAATGAATAAAAGTTAAACACATAATAATAATCAAAACAACTTCTCACAACTCCTTATCAAGTTAACAAGTGCAATTACTAAGTAAATCCCCATAACCTTACTCAATAAAGTATCCTCAACAAGAAAACATGACAAATGTCAAACATTACATATTATGGCATTTAGACTTGAATTTCATCATATACTATCATTATTATCCAAGGCATATTCATAAATAAACTAATCAACATATAGTATTAACAATGTGCCATGGTAATTATATATATACATCATATATTATCATAACATAAACATACATAAGAACCTCCTCCTAAGATTCCCCTCAAAACTAGCTAGTGCAATGTCAGGGTAAAGTCACATACCCCTACCTAGACTAAGCTAGACCCTTAGGTTATCCAAGTTAGAGTTCAAGTTTATAATTCGTTTAACCTTTTCGAGAATATCTAGCCGTAATTGAAGTACACCACATGAGCTAGTATGGAATCGGGTGTCATAAAACCCTACACCAACAGAAGGCGGACTACTTGCCAAGATAGTACTAAAATATGAAACATTGAATCTACATGGATCAACTAGCTAGTATTCCCACATGGGTAACATAGTTCAAGAACTAGGAGATTTAGTGGGGACCCTCTTTTAGCGCTATGCATTGTAGTATCCAATCTCAAGAGTAATGTAGTGTTCCTACGTTTCCTATGTGTCAAGGGACACTTCTCTATCTAGTTCACTCGTTGCTAAGCTAGTGTCCCTTTTTGAAATGTCTTTAAGCCTTTAATTATCAATCATAACGTAATTTAGGCCATAGGGTCTACCCCTTTTATAATCATCATCATTAATATTTCAGTTAGAATTGTATGAATATAAGTCCTTTCATCACAATTCATATAAGTGAGGTTAAAATTTTAGCATTTCATAACATATTAAGGCACATTGATAGTTTTTACAATCCTTATAGCACATACTCATGAATAAAGCTCACAACATAGTCAAGACATTTCAATTAAACATCATACACTCCTATAATCCTAGTATAAGGCATATTCCAATGTAATATCATGACTTAAAAACAATAAATAACAATTGGAAGTAAAGATAGACGTTCTAAGACTTACCAAGTCTTCCTCATAGTCTATCATCAAGGTCCTACCATCAACCAATAACTCAACCCATCTTTGGGAGTAACATCATCACACAATGATAACTAATAAGATAACAAGACCAATTGCATATCAACAATACAATTCATCTTTAGACAACAACTTGAGACAAGGTACATAGGATAATTTCACATTATAATTCATAACCTAATTCACAATTCAAGAACTAGCATGATAGGTCTATATTTAATATTAATTGATTCATTATAGCACCATAGGATAGTAATCAAATCAACAACCATCTAAATTTAATGATCACAATACAATATAGGTGAAGATCACTACCTAAGGTTAGTTATAGAGGATCATACTCTTGGATTTAGACCAAACCATCAACAATTACCATAAACAAGTTGAATTACATGTTAATATACTCAATAAAACTCTAAAAATTCATTTGACAATTCAATCCATAACATCAATTTTGTAATTGAATGTAACTCACCAAAAAAGTCATGTTTTTGAAATATCTATTGAAGGAACGGTTTGAGGAAAGGACCTCAAACGAGAATAGAACCAATACCTTAATGATTTTTTGATAATTGAAGATTAATCCACCCTTGTTCATCACCCAATTCACCTCTCATGCTAAGCTTCTATGGAGTCTTCCAAATAGAGAGAGAGAAAGGAGACACAAGGAAAAGAGTTTATTTTTTGAGTTGTACTTAGGTTAATGAGGGTTGAGGGTATTTATAGTAGGACTTAATAAATATAATTAGTCTCCCTTTAATTCCAAACTAACCCTTTAACCACTGAATTAATTGAATGAAATTATTCAAATTTAATAGTGGAACTCGACCCTAACAGATGAGTTCCCAATCGACGGTCTATTTAAGACTCGAAGAACAACCCCCCTCTGTCATGTACTCTGTCTTATCGGTCAAAGACTTTGAAATAAAGGTATTCCTCCAATATTTCCAAGTGTGGGACGACGATGGCATCGATGCCCCGTCGATCCACACATGGACTATAATCTGCACCTTTGCACACTGTCGATGAGTGTAGAGACTGGGAAGATGAAGGGACCTTCTCCACCATCCTATGTGTGGGACGAAGGTGACATGGACGCCACGTTGATCAACACACGGTTTATATTTTACCACATTGATGCACACTGCTAGGTAATGCGTATCAAACTACAGGTGTCCTCCTCGACGGCCCTTGGTTAGTCCTTGGGGAATCTTACACTGATGTTTCAACCAGGGAACAACTCAAACACCCATTAGTTACCTTTCAACTAAAATTCATACCATTATGACTCATAAACGTTAGTCAAAAAGGCTAAATCTCTTTGAATCAACTTTCTAGACATTTTGGACGTTTTGGTTTCTAAACCTCCTAAATGACCTATATTCATTTAAAATTGACCTAGAAATTGTGTTTAGACTTTATGAAACCTACGGTAGACTTTACAATGATTCTTACATTTTGAAGTTGTTACAATCAGAGATTTTCCAGGCGAGGGGCTTTTTCTATTTGTCTAAGTGTGGGAAAATGGTGGCATCGATGTCTCGTCGATCCATACACAGACCGTAGCCTGCACCTCTGCACTCAGTCGATGAGTTCAGAGGTTGTGCGTGTGAAAGTGACTTCTCCACCTTCATAATTTTGTGACGACGGTGGAATCGACACCCCGTTGATAAACTTACGGGTTGTACTCTATCCTGTCAATGCACACTACCAGGCAGTTTTGTGTCAAACTATAGGGGTTCTCGTCAAGGACCCTTGGTTGGTCATTAGGGATGCGTACCTGGACGTTTCAACGATGAAACAACTAAAACACCTATTATCTACCTTTCTTTCAAATTTCGTACATTTCCGACTCCTAAATTTTAGTCAAATAGCCTATGGCACACTAACATCCCTTTGAACAAACTTCCCTGACGTTCTTGGACGTTTTGGTTCTTATACCTCCTAAATGACATATATTCATTTAAAATACACTTATAAACAGTACTTAGACTATATGACACCTATGTTAAGCTTTACGACACGTCTTGGATTTTCAAGGTGTTACATTATCCCCCCCCCCCTTTGGAACATTCGTCCCCGAATGACACCAAAATTCTTTTGAAGTAAGAAATAGACTAAAGACTAGGAGCCCAACCAATAAACAATTTTAAATCAACATAAGTCATATCATTTAAACAAGGAAAATATCAAAATTCATATCAAAACTCACGTTACAACACATAAGGCTCAAAGAACTTCAAAATGAGGCGTTTTCCTTCTCACAACACTTATGAGCTGAAAATACATTACATGAGTCAATTAGCACAAATTTTAACTTAACAACATGCTAACTATCATTTAATCAAGAATCACCATATCAAAATGCACAACATAACTCAAAACAAGAAAAAAAATTCATGTTTTCAAGAGCAATACTACAGTAACTTCATTGTAAATTTTTTTAAAATTCATAATGTGCAAAACTTCACCCAAAAATCAAGAAACTTCAACTTATAGTAATTTTTATATAATTAAAAAGAATGAATAACCTTAATTATAAAAAATATGAGGGTAACAAACTAAATGTTGGTTTCGGCTTCCTATGTTGCACACTCAATTAGATCCTTTTTCTATAACACCTTTATGGAAATCACCTCTTTATTCCTCAACCTCTTGACTTGTCTATCAAGAATTTGTACCGGATCATCCTCATAAGAGAGGTTATCCTTGACACCAAGACCCTCAATTAGGAAGAATGGACTTTGGATCACTGATACACTTTTTCAACATAGAAACATGGAAAACTAGATATACCGAAACGAATTCTTTAGGATGTTTCAATTAATCGGCAACCTTACCAACCCTTTTGAAGATTGCATAGGGACCCACATAGTGAGTAATAAATTTCCCCTTCTTTCTAAATCTAACCACCTATTTTATTGGTGAAATTTTCACATACACCTTATCACTTTTTGCAAACTCCAAATCCCTTCTCCTATGATCGTCATTAGACTTTTGCCGACTGTAGGTCGTTTGCAACTTATTCCATATGATATTAAACTTTTCCAAAGTTTTTAAAACAAACTTTGGACCAAGAAGTGATGTCTCACCCACTTCGAATAATCCAATAGGAGACATACCCCTCCTACCATACAAGCCTTCATATAGAGCCATGGAAATGGATGAATACAAATTATTATTGTAGGCAAACTCCACCAAAGGTAAATGTCTATCCAAACTCTATTTAAAATCAATGAGGAACGCCCTAAGCATATCTTCAAAGGTTTGTATCGTACGCTCTGCTTGACCATCCATTTAGGGATGAAAACCGATGCTTAACTTCACCATAATACCTAACCTTTTTTGGAACGACCTCCGAAATCTAAATGTGAATTGTGATCCCAGATCTGATATGATTGATAACGGAATGCCATGGTGTCACAAAATCTCATCTAGGAATATTCTTGCATAATACTTCACTGAATATGTACGCATGACGGGAATAAAGCGAGCAAACTTAGTCAATTGATCCAAAACCACCCATATGAAATAATAGTACTTGTGAGTCTGAGGTAAACCTACTACAAAGTCCATATTGATGTATTCCCAATTCGAAGTAGGAATTTGGATTTCTTGTAGTAAACCACCCGACTTTGGGTGTTTGGCCTTTACTTGTTGGCAATTCAGACACTTAGCGATAAACTCCACTATGTCCTATTTTAGACCTTCCCACCAATATATCTCCCTTGGAACATGGTACATTTTTGTTAACCCCAGATGTATTGTGTAGCGGGACCCATGTTCTTCTTCTAGGATCTGATCCCTCAACCCATCAACATCGGGAATACATAATTACCCTTGGTACCTTAACACACAATCTCCCCCTAAGGAGAATGATTCATTTAAATTGCCGAGAATCGATTCTTTTAATTCCATTAAGACTGTTTACATCCCTACTCTGTCGAAATAGGGCGAAATGTCGCGGCAACTCGAAAATATTTAATTGATTCAATTTTAACAAAGTCTTAAAAATAAACGAGTTTTTAAAAGAGTCACCACCTAATTTTAGGAAAACTAGGAAACCAATTGTTAATTACGAAACCAAATTGATTCTAGGTAAGGGGTTCAAGTTATTTCGAAGGGAAGGGGTTATGCACCATTCGGAATCCACAAATGTCATTCCCGACTGAATTCATTTTTTTTTCAAATTGAGGAAGAATACAAAATAAACACATATAATAAACACACAATTTATACAATAAAACAATAATTATCGGCTTAAAGTTTTCCTAACGTCAATATTCATAAAATAATGAATGAAATATAATTCGAACTTTTCGAATAATTTCAAGGAGAATCACCTCAGTGTACCTGTAAAGACACTTAGTAAAAGAGTTAGTGTCAAATAAATATAACTAAAAATGAATAACTAAAATAATAACTTAAGAATAAAAATCCGTCTTATTGACATGGGAGGCCTTGGAAATCGACGGTAATTTCTTCATCGGCCCTTTTCAAAATATAAAATATATAAACTTGAATTAAAACTCCGTCTTTTTAAAATGGGGAGGCCTCTAAACCCGACAGATAGATTTTTCATCGGCCCTTTTCAACATATAAAATATATAAACTGAACATCAACAAAACATAAAAAACTTATCCCAAGAGAATATGGAAAACAACAACCAAACTAAAATAACATAATTAGAAATGGAAACAACAATAACATAATATATAAAAATTAAAAATAACATTAAAATAGAATAATAACAAAACCCTGAAAAGTTAACATAGCAAATAGTTGACTAACAATTTTAAAATAATAGTAATAATAAATAAATAAACAATGAATCGTAAAATAATGCTAATTTTAAAATTACAATAAACACAAATATTAATTGACTTTTAAAACTACATTAAACTAAAAAATAAAACAAGATACAAATAATAAACAGAAAACATAAAAGAGCTGGAAATTAAATAAAACAAGACTAATAAAGAAAGAAAAAAAATTTACCTAGTTCTGGACAGCGAACCGGAACTCCGAGTTTGAAAGAGACGACTCCACCTCCTGAACTCGAAAAACGACAAAAACACTTTAAAATTTTTGAACTAGGGGAACCAAGAATTCTCAAAAATTTATGAGTATTCTTTTGTTTTCCCCTCCAAATCCTCTCTAAAATATTGAATGAAGTGGGTTTATATAGAAACCCAAAAATCCTCAAAAAGGGTAAACTACCGATGTGGGACTATTGTAAAATTGAAAATTGCTTGAGTGACAATGTGGGAAAGACAATTTTTTTTTGGTATTTGAATCTAAATGTATGAATTTTAAAATCATCGGACCAAAATTTTCTATTAAATAAATAAAGCTCCAAAATCACAAATTTTTAAAATGTTAGGCCAAAATTGGGTGTCAACAGCTGTCTCTTTCGTTGTGTATGATTGATGAATGAAATCGTGGACAACGAAAATTGACAAACCCAATTTTGACCGAACATATGACCTTTGTAGAGAATTGCGGTTGCATGTGGTGGAAGTTAATCCCAGACCTGTCTCCAAAAGGTTCCATGATGTGTTGCGTCCTTGTTGAAGTAGTTTACACCTGTTTTTTTTTTTTTTAAATCTTTTTTTTTTGGATTTTTTTTTTGAAGAAATTCATCCTTTCGAATGCTCTTGAAAAAGTCTGAGATAAAACTCGTCAGCTTAAAATGCAATTTAAATGGGAGACAGTGTCTTCCACCGTGTCGACACTTAATTTCTCCCCTCGATATTTAACGTCAGTTGACGTTGAGGGATAAATATTTCCTTTGAGATGCATGAATTCCGCAAGGTAAGAAATCTTCTTGCGATATGTAAACTTTTGCGAGGAAGCGAATCTTCTCACGATGCATAAAAAATATTGTGAGGGATGAAATCCTATCGCGATACATAAATTCCGCAAGGTATGAAATCCTCTTGCGATATGTAAACTTTTGCGAGGAATTGAATCTTCTCGCGATGCATAAATTTTTTTGCGAGAGATGAAATCTTCTCGCGATGCATAAATTTGGGAAGGTATGAAATCTTCTTGCGATATGTAAACTTTTGCGAGGAATTGAATCTTCTCGCGATGCATAAAAGATTTAACTTGCGATGCATAAATATTAATGCGCGATGCATTAATATTAACTCGCAATGCATAACTAGTGATGCATGAATTAACTCGCGATGTATTAATCGACTCTCGATGCATGAATTGACTCTCGATGCATGAATATTAACTAGTGATGCATGAATTGACTCTCGATGCATGAATATTAACTCTCAATGCATGAATTAACTCTCGATGCATGAACATTAACTCTCTATGCATGAATTAACTAGTGATGCATGAATTTTCTACGAGGTATGGAATCTTCTCGCGATGCATGAATTTTTTGCGATGCATGATTTGACTCTCGATCCATGAATATTAATTAGTGATGCATAAATTGACTCTCGATGCATGAATATTAACTAGTGATGAATGAATTGACTCTCGATTCATGAATATTAACTCTCGATGCATGAATTAACTCTCGATACATGAATATTAACTCTCTATGCATGAATTAACTAGTGATGCATGAATTTTCTGCGAGGTATGGAATCTTCTCGCGATACATGAAATTTTCTGCGATGTATGGAATCTTCTCGCGATGTATGGAATTTTCTGCGAGATATGAAATCTTCTCGCGATGCATGAATTTTCTGCGAGGTATGGAATCTTCTCGCGATGCATGAATTTTCTGCGAAGTATGAAATCTTCTCGCAATGCATGAATTTTATGCGAGGTATGAAATCTTCTTGCGATGCATGAATTTTCTGCGATGTATGAAATCTTCTCGCAATGCATGAATATTAATTCGCGAGGTATGAGATCTTCTCGCGATGCATGAATTTTCTGCGAGGTATGAGATTTTCTCGCGATGCATGGTTATTTACTCACAATGCATGAATATTAAATCACAATGTATGAATATTAACTCGCGATGCATGAATATGAACTCGCAATGCATGAATATGAACTCGCAATGCATGAATATTAACCCGCAATGCATGAATATGAATTCGCAATGCATGAATATGAACTCGCAATGCATGAATATTAACTCGCAATGCATTAATATGAATTCGCAATGCATGAATATGAACTCTCAATGCATGAATATTAACTCACAATGCATGAATATGAATTCGTAATGCATGAATATGAATTCGCAATGCATGAATATGAACTCGCAACGCATGAATATTAATTCGCAATGAATGAATATGAATTCTCAATGCATGAATATGAACTCGCAATGCATGAACATTAACTCGCAATGCATGAATATGAATTCGCAATGCATGATTTCTGCGATGCATGATTTTTAACGAGGCCTGGATGGCTCGATAATATTCCAACTGTAACCAGGTGGATGGCTCGATAATGTTCCAACTGTAATGAGGTGGATGGCTCGATAATAGTCTAACTGTAACGAGGTGGATAACTCGATAATATTCCAACTGTAACGAGGTGGATGGCTCGATACTGTTCCACTGTAACGAGGTGGATGTCTCAATAATGTTCCAATTGTAACGAGGTGGATGGCTCGATAATGTTCCAACTGTAACAAGGTGGATGCTCGATAATATTCCAACAGTAACGAGGTGGATGTCTCGATAATAGTCCAACTGTAACGAGGTGGACGACTCGATGATACTCCAACTGTAACGAGGTGGATAGCTCGATAATATTCCAACTGTAACGAGGTTGATGCTCGATAATATTTCAACTGTAACGAGGTGGATGCTCGATAATATTCCAACTGTAACGAGGTGGATGGCTCGATAATACTCCAACTTCCAATGAATTTTTGAGATCCTCTCAAAAATTTTGTCCCAGTTCCCATTATGAAGAGAAATGGAAATCTTATTGGGTATATGACCGAGCCGTTGTGGCGCCTACGTATCCAGTTGGAGAAGGAATCAGGTAAAACTTAGTTCAAACCGTAGAATTTTTGTCTTCTGTATTGACTCGTTAAAGAAGTCCAACTTCAAATGAATTTTTGAGATCCTCTAAAAAATTCTGTCCCAGTTTTCATTATGAAGAGAAATGGAAATCTTCTGGGTATATGACAGAGCCGTTGTGGCGCCTACGTATCCCATTGGAGCAGGAATCAGGTCAAACGTAGTTCCCCCCTTGTGGATGATGAGTGCTGCAAAGAATCTGAAAGATTATCAGTAGAAAATGCACAATATGAACAATGATGGAATATGCAAATGGTATCCTTTGCTATATTCAAAACCTAAAACAAGACATATCATATTTTGGGAATGGACAATCCAATGAAATAAAATAGGCGTCTCACACATATAAGATTAACTTAATGACACCTTTTATAATGAACATCTCAAAAGACAATTTTTTTTATTTTTTTTCAAAATAAACAAAACAAAATAAAAAATAAAAATGTGATGAGATAGTAAAGTCTTTACCACGATTGGTACCAACAGTTAGGATTGCAGGTAAATCTCCCCCTTTTTTTTTAAAAAAAAGATTGAATTAAGGTAATTCCTACAACTTCAAGTGGTTCCTCAAATATACTTAAGAATCAACAAGATCCGTTCATCTTGTTTCAAACAAAGATTTTGAATTGTATCAATCCTCATGTTTCAAGTTCCCTCACGACAAAGGCTAGTCCTATTTCACACATATTTGAAACATTTTATTATAGGACATTTTTCAAAGTGCACTCACACTCACAAGAATGTTCAATGTACACAACTGTGATACCATATGCTTGACCTTTATGTAAATCTCAACTAATGTGAGAACATTTGGAATGAGATCATGTAGGGCTTGTTATTGGCTTGTAACGTAGGCTTAGGGATGGGTAGGATATTTATTTGAGATAAAAGTGAATGAATTCCTCCTTGAACGTCACAAAGAATTTGTGCTCTTAATGATTGGTACGCCTTTGGCGTCAGATCCTCTTCATTGTTCTCCAACCTTTCATCTTCTTTTGAATTCTCATTTTGAACGCTTTCCCCCTTTTTTTTTCTTTTTTTATTTCACATTTTTGAGCTTTTCTCTTCTTCTCTTTTTTCTTCTTCTTTTGATTCCTTATTCGTTGGAGCTTTTCTTTATTCACTTCTTTATTATAATAATTTTACCCTTTATTTTGGAGTATTTTCCTTCCCTTCTTTCACTGACCCTGTAAGGGCATTCTTTACCTTTCTTTATTTCTTCCACTTTCTTTCTTCCTTTCTCTCTTTTCTCTAGAGGTCTTTGCTTCCTCTTTTTTTTTTGGGAGACTCAATATTTTTGCTTTTGGAAATTTCAAACATGGATCTCCTCTTATAATTCGCGCATTCTTGGTGCATTCAAGAAGATTGGGCCAAGAGAGGATAGTGCTCGTAAGCACTCAAAAGGGTAGTGGTTAAGATGTGGTTGTCCAAATGAAGGTTTCAGGCTCAAAATGGGAAAATTATAGATTAATGTGATTTGGTAGGCTTTGAAAGGCACAATCGGGTCAAAAAAGTCCTACAATCCTTTCTCAAATCAAACATTACTCATGATTTAGTCTCGAAAAACATTCAGGTCAAGTTCTAGATCAACAGTGTAACACAATTTAACTTTGCTCAAAATCTCACCACAGAATGCACATGAAACATAAGGTTAGTTTTATTCTTATCTTGATTGCATGCAAGAGAATTTTCAAGCATCACAAAAGTACAGATAAGAGGTACCACGAGAGTCTGTAGTTTACCGCAAAGTCAGTCTTTTCAATCATATCGAATATATTTACATGCTCTTAACCACATAGGTCCTAACCGAGCTGAAGAAATGACTCTTACAGTATGTACAAGCAAAAAACTTTTTTTTTTAAAGAATGATTACCGAACCCGAGAAGGGCTTCCTACTTATCTCATTAACATGAGAATCAGGTGTGCGTAGTTCATGTAGATATGACTTGGAAAATATGCACAAATGATTTATTTTATTTTTTTTAAAAAAAATACCGAACCCAAGAAGGGTTGACTACGTATCTCATTAACATGAGAATCAGGTACGCGTAGTTCGGCAGATATGACTTGACAAATATGCACAAACTATTTTTTTTTTGAAAAAGATTATACCGAACCCAAGAAGGGTTGCCTACGTATCTCACCGAAATGAGAATCAAGTACGCGTAGTTCGGCAGATAAGGCATATAATAATTTAAAGATTTAGACAACTCAAAGAAATTCCTAGATTTAGCGTCACTAAAAATTGTAGTCATGAATTTTTTTTCTTTTTTCTTTTTTTGTTTTTTTTTTCCGCACCAATATGTTTTATAACCTCTTAATCGTCAATATTTAGTGTCTGTTGAATGTACCCTACGAATTTCTACAGTAATGATTTGTTGTACACTTTTTGAATGTTTTCTTGGACCTTTGTCTCATTCCAATTTTCACGAGATCCAGACACTGTTATGACAATCCCCGACTGATGTCGGGGACGGTATCCCTACAGAAATATGAGAAATATGTGAGAGCAGGACCATCATGCAAAATAATAATAAAAATAAATGGGTGTCACCTCATAGTCAAATACTTCCCTGTTTTATCATTTTGACTTGATATAATTGAGAAATGCAAGGACTCTAATTTTGTTAATCCTCTTGTCTCTTGCAACTTTGGACAAATAATGATTTCTGAATTCGAACATAAATCAATTTTTCGCTGTGAATAAGAACAACTCAAAATGTAAGAGTGTTAGTTCCTGTACATAATGGATAATACAAAATATCACACAAGTAATGAATAAAACACATAAATACTGTTTTAATTAAAAACAAACTGAAATATATCACATAGCATACAAACAATTATTGCGTGTCCTATACAAATATGTGACCCTTTTATGCCTAGGGTAGGCCTATCGATTTAAAGGATGTATACGTCATTTGAAATATTTCATTGCCCCAAAACTCAAATTTTTACAAATTTTATGAATAAAACTTAATGGGAATATAAAATAGGGAAAATGTATACAAAATAATCAGTCCCACGCAGGGGTACGACCCTGAACTATGCCTCCACAATGATCTTTCTTCTTTCATGGATTTTTGTAATCTTCAGATGTCAACAACTTCGAATAGGCTCGTAGCTTGTGAAGCTCTTTCTTTAACTTATATAAACTATAATCTAATCCTACCCTATGAGACAATGATTTCTCAAACAACGTATACATCCTTCAAATTACACACAATTATGGTCGTCCTTTTAGGCTAGAAGTCATTATGGACTCAAGGTGGTCTTTCTAATGGACTCAACACGCCTTGGGTGTTGAGTCATCTTAGGCTGATTCTTAAATTCGGATTTGGTTTTGCTTTATCCTAGGGTGACTAGAATTGGTATAGAAGTGATGGTTACCCGAGTCGGACAGACAACGAGGTGAAGCTAATAAACGACGTTGGATGACCGCAAGCAAACTATTCGTTTATTACTTCCAAAGATTGTATTGTGTGTTTTTCTAAAGGAAGCCTTGGTAAGCCACGTAACTTCCTTTGTCCTAATGCAAACTATTTGTCATTTGACAGGAATTATGCCATGAAATGCAATGATAATATACACAAAATGAAATGAATAATGAATAAATACAATATCCAAATAATCAGCAAAATAAAAATACAAGCTATAACATAATAATAGAACAAAAATTTCCTCAATTTGAAAAAAATTAAATTCATATTGGTTAAAACCTCTAAACTCCCCAGCGGAATCGCCATTCTTTTTACATCCCTACTCTGTCGAAATAGGGAGAAACATCGCAGTAACTCGAAAATAATTAATTGATTCAATTTTAACAAAGTCTTAAAAATAAACGAGTTTTTAAAAGAGTCGCCACCTAATTTTAGGAAAACTAGGAAACCAATTGTTAATTACGAAACCAAATTGATTCTAGGTAAGGGGTTCAAGTTATTCCGAAGGGAAGGGGTTAGGCACCCTTCGGAATCCACAAATGTGGTTCTCGACTGAATTCATTTTTTTTTCAAATTGAGGAAGAATATAAAATAAACACATATAATAAACACACAATATACACAACAAAGCAATAATTATCGACCTAAAGTTTGCCTAATGTCAATATTCATAAAATAATTAATTAAATATAATTTGAACTTTTCGAATAATTTCAAGGAGAATAACCTCAGTGTACCTGTAAAGACACTTAGTAAAAGAGTTAGTGCCAAATAAATATAACTAAAAATGAATAACTCCAATAATAACTTAAGAATAAAAATCCGTCTTATTGATATGGGAGGACTTGGAAATCGACGGTAATTTCTTCATCGGCCCTTTTCAACATATAAAATATATAAATTTGAAATAAAATTCCGTCTTTTTAAAATGGGGAGGCCTCTAAACCCGACGGATAGATTTTTCATCGGCCCTTTTCAACATATAAAATATATAAACTGAACATCACCAAAACATAACAAACTTATCCCAAGAGAATATGGAAAACAACAACCGAACTAAAATAACATAATTAGAAATGGAAACAACAATAACATAATATATAAAAATTAAAAATAACATTAAAATAGAATAATAACAAAACCCTGAAAAGTTAACATAGCAAATAGTTGACTAACAATTTTAAAATAATAGTAATAATAAATAAATAAACATCAAATTGTAAAATAATGCTAATATTAAAACTACAATAAACACAAATATTAATTGACTTTTAAAACTACATTAAACTAAAAAACAAAACAAGCTACATATAATAAACAGAAAACATAAAAGAGATGGAAATTAAATAAAACAAGGCTAAGAAAGAAAGAAAAAAAATTTACCTGGTTCTGGACAGCCAACCGGAACTCCGATTTTGAAAGAGACGACTCCACCTCCTGAACTCGAAAAACCACAAAAACACATTAAAATTTTTGAACTAGGGGAACCAAGAATTCTCAAAATTTTATGAGTATTCTTTTGTTTTCCCCTCCAAATCCTCTCTAAAATATTGAATGAAGTGGGTTTATATAGAAACTCAAAAATCCTCAAAAAGGGTAAACTACCGATGTGGGACTATTGTAAAATTGAAAATTGTTTGAGTGACAATGTGGGATAGGCAATTTTTTTTTTTTTTTGTATTTGACTCTAAATGTATGAATTTTAACATCATCGGACCAAAATTTGCTATTAAATAAATAAAGCTCCAAAGTCACGAATTTTTAAAATGTTAGGCCAAAATTGGGTGTCAACAAAGGCTAATCAAGGTGTTATTTGGATTTCACCCCAACCACTAAAGATGAATCGGAGTTATGATGAACTATAGCACCCCGATCCGGAGAACTCTCCATTTTCACCCTTAACCTAGCCAACCTATGTACTTCCCTTGATAGGTACTTCTTGGCTTCGTCATGATGGGATACGCAACCCATAATCATACGACTTAGGGAATCCGCAACTACATTAGCCTTGCCTGGGTGTTAAATGATACTTATATCATAATATATCAACATATCTAGCCACCTTCTTTGTCTGAGATTCAAATCCTTTTGGAAAAACACATATTTGAGACTCATGATCGGTAAAAACATCAACATGAACCCCATACATGTAATGCCTCAAAATATTCAAAGCAAACACCACGGACGCTAATTCAAGGTAATGAGTGGGAAAGTTTCTCTCATCCAACTTTAGTTTCCTAGAGGCATAACGTATCACCTTCCCGTGTGGCATAAGGACACGCCCAAAACCCACTCGGGATTCATCACAGTACACCACAAAACCCTTTGTACCCTCCTAAAAAGTTAACACCAAAGCGGAAGTAAGCCTATGTTTCAATAATTAGAAGCTCTTCTCACATGCTTCCGACCACTAAAAGTTTTTACTCTTTTGGGTTGAAGTAGTAGAAGGAGACGCAATGAATGTGAAACCATCCACAAACATGTGATAGTAACCCACTAAACCATTGAAACTCCTAATGTCAGTCAGAGAAAATGGTCTAGGACAGTTTTTCACCGCTTTTGTTTTTCTTGGATCTAAGTCAACTCCCTCACTAGAGAGGACGTGCCCAAGAAAAGTCACCAACCTTAACAAAAAGTCACACTTACTATATTGGCATACAATTGATGTTCTTTAAGGGTTTGCAACAATAACCTCAAATGACCCATATGATCATCTTCATTCTTCAAATATACCAACATATCGTCAATGAAGACAATGAAAAATGAATCTTGGTAATTTTGAAAAACTCTATTCATTAGATCCATATTGTTGCCGGAGCATTAGTGAGATCGAATGAAATGACCAAAGTTGATGATACCCCGACCTCAAGTCTATTTTTGAAAAGTAACTATCCCCTTATAGTTGTTAAAATAAGTCATCAATCCGAGGGAGGGGGAACTTATTATTAAGTGAACTTGTTGAGTTGGCAATATCAATAAAAATTCTCAAGGACATAACTTTCTTCTTCACAAACAAAATCGGAGAACTCCACGGGGAAATACTATGCCTTATAAAACACTTATCTAGTAAATTCATGAGTTTATCCTTTAACTTTTTCAATTTGCCGGAGTCATTTGATAAGGGGGAGTTTATATAAGATTTGTATCCGGTAGCATATCAATGCCAAAGTCTATTTCCCGTTCGGGAGGAATACGGGGAAGGTCATAGGGAAGTCCTCCGGAAACTCACTCACTACGATTAATGATTTAATGGGAGAAACTTTGGAGTCTAGATCTTGGACTCTTACTAAATGGTAAAGACAACCTTTTGAGATCATTTTTCATGATTTTAGACAAGAAATAATACGACCTTTAGGAATAGAATTCCCCTCTTCCACTCAACAACGGGTTCATTTGGGAAGTTAAACCTCACCACTCTTGTCCTACAATCAATGGATGCAAAACATGCATGCAACCAATCCATACCCAATATGATATCAAAATCAAGGATATCATGTTCTACTAGATAAACATGAGAAACTCTATTGGGAAACATTATAGGAAAATTTCTATACACCTTTTTTGGAACAACCAAGTAACCCACCAGAGTAGACACTATAATCAAATTCCTCAACATTGCCTGAATAACAAAATACTACCAAAAAAGATAAAATATAACACAACCTGCCCCATTCACTGTTTTCCAATCTTTTGCAACCAAATTGAGACAGATCAATATGAAAATTGAAATCCTATATATATTATAACACCGTATATTTAATACCACGCGAGGAGTACCAGTGAAAAAATCAACCCTGTTAACTTAAAATTGAGTTTCAAGAGAAATATAAAGTAGAAGTAGTAGTGAAAGAAGAAGAAGAAGAAGAAATAGTCTAAACAGAGATTTCCCGACACTAACCTTGCTCAACTGTTTGAGAAGAAGTAGCTTCTCTTAGTGAAGGAACGAACAATCCTGCTAGTAATTTAGGATCAATTTATCCTGCATTCTGAAGTTGTGCAACTACATAAGCAATAACTTATTGTCGCATAGTTCTCCATTGTTCCTCCATCTGTTTCTCCATTTTTTGCATTCTTTGTTTCATTTGTTGTACTACATTATTTCTTGCATTTAAATTTGGTTCAGAATTTAAAACTTTATTTTTTAGAGTTATCTTTGTAAACCATGCTCCATATAGTCATAGAAGTAGCGGCTGTTCAAGACCCATGACAATTGCATACGCATCAATAGACTGACCATTTGTGCTCATTTGCTTTTCAAGATCCTCAATTTCAGCATAACAAAACATATCATACAAGCAGTCTTTAAATTTAAATTTAGAATAAATAATTACTCTTAAAAAAAATATTGACAGTATTTGTTCAATATTTTTAGTTGTGTTCTCATTAAATGCCATGTAAGAACGATCATGTTTTACTGTTTATCTTACCACAAAGAGCTTTTTACCAAATACGAATTCCTCTTATTTTTCATAGTCACATAAAAATACATATAAGAATTTAATAAATGAATGGTTAACCCTTTATAATAAATAAGAGAACACACCAATTTACTGTGGATGAAATCTAAACTCTATTTGCCTGCTGTGTCTTGATTCATAATGTTTTTACGATTCTTAGTGTTTGTTTCATACATTTTCTAAAAAAAAAAATGAATCAATTATGGTAAGCAAAGGTATATGGGTTCTAAATAATATACTAGAAGAAGTGCATATCCCAATATTTCCTTTTAGCAAATCAAAATGAAAAACATGCTTTGTAAGTACGAATGTTACAGTCATATGTATCTTATTCAACTTATAATTTAAATTAATGAGTTTGACATGTTGTTGATAATAAAAATTTATGAAACAGAGAAGAGAATAGCATAAGAGAAAGTTAAAGAAAAATAAAGGTGCATCAGCAACTATATCACAAAACAGATGAGGAGAAGAATAAATTGGATGTTTGATATTCTGAACTACATTTTACCTTGAATTTCTCACACTTCAAATATTTAAGGAACTCTTAATACTGACAGTCATGAATCTGAACTGTGTTTTGTACAATTCAAATTTCATCATTGTCTATGAATAGTAATAATTCATCTTCATGTTAGATCTATGCCTTCGCCAAGTATCTCGAATTATTAACAAAGCCCAATCTTTTCCATCTTCAAGAATAATGTATTTCTTTTCCAATTTGATGTCATTTTGTTTGAAAATTGATGTAGAATACTTTTACTTGAGATTAAATATTGGAAACTCCAAAGAATAGTATAATCCCATAAATCTTTTTTAGTATACATGCTCCTCCAATCAAGTATTTTAAATGGGCAAAGATTCACATTTCTTGCCAGTGTACCTAGGAAGCTACTTAACTTTGTCACAATGTCATCAGTAGGACCAACTGGTTTATTAAGAATATTCAATATGATCAGTTTACGCTCTTTTCATGCATGTATATCATGCATTTGAGTTTGGCCTCTTTTATTTTTACTAGAAACACCTTCAACTATAAGAAAATATAAGAAATAGAATTTTCATAGATGAATTTAATACGTCTGTAGATAAATATATTACCTTGTTCTTCAGGTTGTTCACGAGTTTACGGAGTGCCAGAGTTCATTTGTGCTTGATCATCTATAGGTTGCAACTCATGAGGATTCTCAAGAGGCTTCTTCTCTACATATTGTCCATTAGCTTCAGATTGTGGTGGTATTGGTCGTTATTCAATTAATTTAAGCAGTTATCTTTTCTCTGACTCCATAGTTTGAACAATTTCATTTTTTGTCAATAACTGTCGTTTTTTAGTTGGAAAAAATGATAAAACATCCATGTTTAGTATAAGTCTTATTTTTTATTTTTTTGTTTCTTTTTGAAGTCTCTTGTTTACTCATGACTATCAAAAACATTGTAAAAATAAGACAGAAGAAGTCATTTTGGTGCAGAATTTTTAAATGAGAATATTAAAAAAACAAAGTGAAGAAAATCAAAGAACAATAATATTAAAAGTTCGTGCATATTTTAAAGAATAATGCTCCTCCATTACATAACTAATACATATATAGTACCAAAATTAGCAAGAAAATATTTCAGAAGAAATAAGCTGAATCAAGCAAGTAGTATTAAGAAATAGACATAAATCCAAATATAGTCCAGTCGACATTCATACTTTATGTGATGCAACTCAAAAAGGTATTTATTACTTACTACTAAAAACGAAGAAGAGAATTTATTTGAACATGTTCAGAAGATCCTTTGTCAATCATCAAGTTCCATGAAGTCCAATATGTATCATCAAAGTAATCCTACTCTTCTATTGTTTCCATAGTTAAATATTCTGAATGTTGTGCAAGGTCATCACTTATATCAATAGGGAGGTCTTCTCTCGACCATCTAACATCATCAAGCACTCTTTGTGATGAGACAATGTCATCACTCGTGTCTGTCCAAAATATTTCTTCAATATTAGGACAATTCTCTCTCTCCAAATCGTACAAATCCACTAGGACATTATTTCTTGCATAACATACATTTTTCTCAATTGGATGTTCCACATAAAAAACTTGATGCACTTAACATGCTAGTACAAAAGGATGATTCGTGCTATATTTTTTATTGAAGTATACCCGAGTCAATCCATATTAACTGACTTCGTTATGATACCAATCAAAACTAAAAAGTATAACACTAAAACTACAACAATAATAAATTTCAATGATATCCTTGATAATTCCATAATAGATAACCATTCCATCGATAGCATTTTTGTCCTTAGCACTAGGAAAACTATTTGTTGTTGCTTACAAAGTAACTTGAGTATTCTAAGTCTTGCAAGGTTCATCCTGTGTCTTTGTATAAAATCGATATCCATTACTATAATATCTAGTATATCTTCTAGACACAAATATAGTCCCGTTAGCTAGCGATCTTCAATGATTGGTCTCATCAATATTTTTAACTTTATCTCTAAACAAATCACTGTATTCTCTACCATGAATTTTCTTTGGTATGATTATCGATTGAATTCTTATATTCCCTTAAAGCATGATATACAATTTAATCAATTAATATTTATTAATGGAAATTAAAAAATAATATAGTAACATAAAAAAGAAGTTTAAAAATAAATGATTATTTTATCTTAATTGATGAATGTATCAACTTTTTCATCTCCAATTTTGAACAAACTATATCTATGTGCATCAAACAACTCTTATTACTCCATGTTAAAATTCTTGACTTTCCTTTTTTTGTACTTATGATTGGATAACCTGTCTTAGGAAATAAAGGTGAAGCATCACCATCCCCTATTTGATTGTCCTCATAATCTTTGGTTTGATGCCTACTAAATGTTGTCTTCACCATATGAGGTATGTATCTCAAAATAAAGGTCAAAAACTTTGTAGCTGAAATCCCTCCACTATTGCCCCTTCTTGATTATTTCGATTATGTACAAGCCCCTTGAAGTCACACATAGTTCTTTCAGTAGAATACATTCAACGAAAATGAGTCGGGCCTCCAAGCTTAATTGCATACACAAGATGGATAGGCAAATCTGTCATTATATCAAAAAATGATGGAGGAAAAATCTTTTCAAGCTCACATTCTATATCTACGATTTCATCCTTCATCTTATCAAGATCGCTTCTTCTTATAACCTTACTACATATGGCTCTAAAATAATTGCCTAACCTAATCAAGACAAAAGATACATTCATAGACAAAACATTTCAGACAGGAACTTGGAGCAAGTAATGTAATATTAAATGAACATCATGGGTTTTGTATCACGCCTTCATATATTAGAGGCAATTCCTTTTCGTAAATTTGCATCTTTTAAAATAGTGCAAAATAACATTTCTCCTCTAGTTTCATGAAGAAACAAGATTTTGCCAAATTAATGTTTCCAATATCACAATCTTCTACTTGTTGAAGCTCTTTGAGAATTCCCATATCAATGCAAGTCATAGCGATAATTATTATGATCTTTTGACTTTCCAAGTAGATCCAGTAAAGTCCCAAGCAAACTATAACATATATTCTTCTCTACATGCATCACATCAAGATTGTGCCTCAATTTGTTGGTTGCCCAATATTGCAACTCAAAAAAGATGTATATTTTTCCATGGACCATCATTCTTTCGTTTTCTTTTCTCTTGTCCCTTTAAAAAAATATTATTGAATTCACGAAGTTTTTCAAGAACTTGTCTGATTGATAAGGGAATTGGTGAAATTTATGATCCTCTTTACCATTGAAGGGTTTTTTTTATCTTTTCTATATGATGATCATGAGGCAAAAGGCTCGATGACCCATATAACACATCCTATGACTATGTTTGAGATATTTTGAATAATTATTATCATTAAAAGTTTGGCATGCCCATTTCCCCTTTGTACTACATTCGGAAAGCATTGGCAGTGTTGGAAACTTACTAATTGTCCATAATAAAGTTGCACACATCATAAATATTTGATTAGTTCACAAGATTATAAGTTTCAACTCCCACTTCCCATAGTTCTTTCAACTCTACAATCATTGGTTGTAAGTATACATCTATATCATTTCTAGGTGACGATGGACCTTTAATAATCATTGACAACATTATATTCTCCGACTTCATGTAAATACATGGTGATAAGTTATAATTCATGAACATAGCCAGAAATGTGCTATGGAAAATTCCCACAGTTCAAAATTGATTAAAATCATCGTTTGAAGGACCTAATCTCATGTAACAACAATCACTAGAAAAGTCAGGATGCAAGGAATCAACATCTTTCCAAGCTTCCCCATCAGTTGGATGTCTTAAATTTCCATCATGGGTCGTTTAGAATTATTTAATGTCATAGCTATAGATGTTTTTGAACACATGAATATCCTCTATAGCCTAGGCTTTAAAGGAAAGTACCTTAAAAACATTGGTGGTACTTTAGTGACCTTACTAGACAAGTCATCACAGACATTGTTCCATCTAGAAGATCCACACAATGAGCACTTGTCAACTTTGCATTGTCATTCTAACTTTGCACTTGTCAAAGGGAAATGCCTCTTTTATAAATTTTAACAAATCCGAAAAAGGCTACATTACTCAATTTCTGAATGCATTTAAACAAGTACAATTGAATGGTGAAATTCAACTTAGAAAAGTTCTTACACCCCGGGTACAAATCATATTTCCCTTATTCTACTAATTTAAAGAATCTCTTTGCATATTCAGATGCTCCCTCTCTTACTCCTTCATGCCTCAAGTAATTTTCTACATTTCTAAAAGCATCTTGAAGTCGTTGATCAATACCGTCTTGTTTATCAAAAGTTTAGTCAGTATTGGTCGGATTTGGCATATTTCATCACGAAAACCCTTCTCCATGGAAAAAACATTTGGTGTATCTATGAACAAACCCATGAAAAATCAATTGATCCTCCACCACATTTCAACAATGCAAATAACGATTAAAGCACGTCTTACAAGGAAATAATTTTAATCTCCTTCGGATACTCGTTAAAATGCCTTATCTCAGAAATCATAAACTCCATGGATATACTCATTGGTGGATATTCGAAGATCCAGAAAACTTGTATCTCCAACATCCATTGAATATCTTATGTTCCATAAGAAAAACATAAAAGAAAACAATTCATGAGTACAAGTAGTATCAACAAAATTTCACCTTTCAAAGTTTCAAGATATATTTTTACCTTTCTGTTTTTAAAAAAATCATGATTGTAAATTTTCTTCTATAGGTTATTAGATACGTTCAATGTAGTTACATAACCTATATTTTACTAGATAGTTTCATTCCTCAATTTATACTATAGTACATTTTAGGTACTGCCTTACTACACAAAAAAAATGACAGATTATGGTTACTACTTTGTTTCTTTTCGAGAGAACTTTAGCTAACCTTAAAGTTTGTTATGCTTTATGTCTAAGTACATTTATATTAATTCTAAACAAAAAAAAATATGATTGCATAAAATGTGCTATGAGGATAGATTTAGGATTTGATGTAAGTCTCTTTTAGTTTCAGAATTCTACAACCATCTATGCACTTTTTTTACTTTTCACCGAAAGGTATAGCTCATGATTGTATAATTGTATTCATATATTTTATATTCTACTATAGGAATGCAATATTCTAGTTTTGTTCGTCCAAAAGAACTTGATGAAGAAGTTGACTCTATCTAGCGAAGATGAGTTAATTATCTTTTGTTTTGGAAGTTTAGCAATCACTAAATATTATTCACGTTTCTTTTAATTCATATTCTATTGAAGGTTAAAAAAATTTATGTAACGGTGTGATTTTCTGTAACTATTTATTTTGTTTGGTGTAATGTTGCTCCTATAAGTTTTAGAACTTTGTTTTTGTAGATTGATATAACAGGGGACACACTGCATGTACTACATATTCATACACAACTACAATAATATTATGTTAATTCACTAGGTTTAGAAAGGAAGAAATGATTTGAAACAGTAGTATGTTGTATAGACAAGACAAAGAGTTGTCTTATGTTTGGGCTTTTCATAACAAGCTTCTAGTAAAGATTCAGCAACAAAAATAAAATGTTCAACTAAAAGGCAATGTAATGTTTTTATACCTTGGAGGACAGAGATGTAAAAAATGTACCTTTCGGCAGCCATAAAAAGAGAGAAATCACAATGGTAATAAATTGACGAAACAGATGCATAGATCGCCGTTTTTCAGAACATGGAAGCTTAGGAACATGAAAACTTTCATACATATAATAAACATACTAGTACAATGCTTACATAAATACTATAAAAAAATAAAAGAGAAAACATGAGCGATAGGTTTGAACATCTAAAATCCAGTAAAATGTAGTTTTCTCCAATTGTTTTCCATATATTCCACATCAATTGAAAAATTTTTATTCAACATAATGTATCATCAATGGAAGTAGCTATATCAGTATTCTTTCGCAGCAATAAAAATGATATCGAAATCAAAATACTTTAAACTTTAGGCATATGAAAAATTTCAGTTCACATAGAAAGACCAAACTCATAGTGCAAATAAAAATATTCAAAGCCATAGGATAAAATCTACTATAAAACGTAAGTTGTTTCATAAAAACGAAACCCAACTTCAATGTAATTTTTTATTATCCAATAGTCACTAAATTTGAGTTAAAAACTCTAAACTAAAAATGGATTATGTATAACAGACCAAAATTAGAACAAAAAACATATATTTCAACAAACTCATTTGTTATTCTTTGAAATCTTTTTGGAAGACCTATAATGAAATTTCTAATTTTGAAAAATAGTACATGGATTACAAAATAGAGAAAAAGAGGACATAGAAATCACCTTAAAATAGTACACTTTTATCTGAAAAACAATAATTTTGAAGAAGACTATTTTGGAGAAGAAGACCACTGAAGATGTAAACTTCACACTATAGAAGACACCATTATAGCATATCACTAAAACAAATTTCTTCACCGGAAATCAAAAATTATTGTCGAAGATGAAGGAATCACTAATGTTCTTGAATTTTAGGGCTCTGATTTTGATTATTGGAGAAGAACACAGTAGCATTCATCCTTTGATTTGGGTTATTTCAGAAAGGAAATGGCTCTTTGGAATGGTTTGTTCACTAAAATAATAAACAAAAGAGGGACAATGAAATTAGTGGAGGGAAAAAGAATTTTACATATCATATTCGCGGGTTGGGCAATTTTTTTAAACTTTTCACTTAAAAGATCGTTTTCATAGGTGTTATTTAGTGACGGTTAATAAGTATGTGGCCATAGATAATCTATAGACACAATTATACAAATTACGCTACGAATTTTATTAAAATTTACTAGGATATATTGCAACGGTTATAACTATGGCAACACATACTCTATTGCAATGGTTGTAAAATTATTGCAAAAGAAGTGTTGCCTTAGGTCATATGTCTAGTAGTGTTGCTATCTTCAAAACAACCTCTTTTCTCAAGTTGGACCTTAGAAGTAGTAGGTCCTTCTTGAGTTTTAGCCCTCTTATATAACCTAGGTTGATCTTGCTCACTTTGTCCACAACTCTTCAAACTTCTATACATCCTCTTATGCTTGGGATCCTCAATAGATTGAGCATACACCATAAGTATAGTTAAGATCATATTATCATGTAGCATGGACATACGGCATCCTTCTCTCACAAGATTGGCGACCCGTTCACAGACCTACTCATCTCATCCTTAGGGTTAGACACAAAGGGTGGAGCATATTTAGACAACATAATGAACTTCAATGAATACTCTTCCACATTCATGTTGCCTTGCTTGAGATTAATGAAATCTTCAGCTTTTACTTCACTCTTCTCATGAGGAAAGTACTTTCTCAGGATAGCCTTTTTAAATTCGTCCCATTCTATGGGACCCGACTCAACCAGCCTATTGCCTTTCCATTGTGTGTACCACACTTGAGAAACATCTTTCAATTTATATGAAACTAACTACTCTTTCTCCCTAGAATTCTCTCCAATACCATGCACTATCTTATACACCTCACTTAGTAACTCTTCGGGATCCTCTCTGACCTTAGAGACAAGAAAGATAGGACGATTCATCATCACAAAGTCTCTCAACCTAGCAGTCATAGTACTTTCCACAAATTTCACCATAGTCTCCATGCTCATATTGAGTTGAGTAGTCACAGCTCTGGCTAAACCAAGCAAAGCCTCTCTCGTCACTCTGTTAGTTAATTCCAGGGAAAGCACCAGAATATCATTACCTCCTTCCACAATAGGGACTTTATCACCTTGGGGAGGCAATTGACTATTTTGAGCACCTTGGACTCCTACACTTTAGGAGGAACTTCCTCACTCACCCTTCCCTCTTCCAATCTTCTAGCGGCAATCCTTCTTTGATTCTTCTTCTAGAAACAAAAAGGAAGCATATTAAGAATAATACTCATAATATTTACTGTACGACACGATATAAGAGAAGAAAAGAAGGGAAACTTTATCGTCCTAGCCCCTCGCCCATAGATGTGTCGCGACTCACAGTTATTGTCAAGACTCTACTAGGTGTGACTTAATGAGAGTTTTGATTCCTAAGACCACTTTTATAACTTATGCTCTTACACCAAGTTTGTCACATTTGGACACCAGATTATAGAATATATGGAACTCTCGAAGTGCAAAAGTCGTACTTGACCTCTTGGAGGTTTTATGCAAGCCCTTTCATATCATTCATCGCATATACATATTAAAAAGTAGTTTGGAATTGGAGCTTTTTGCAATCATTTTCATAATCTTTAAAATCTCTTCATTACAACTCATAGGAAATCTATGTCCTATTTCATCAAATATTACACACAAAAATACTTTGGAAAAGGCCCATATAATACTAATATAGAATTACTTAATCTATTACAATATTTCAATAAGAGAAATAATTGACATCTATGTCCTTGAATTAAATGAGGACATACTTAAACTTGCTTGAATGATCTTCTAATCAAAACTTATCTCTCCAAAAGAAGCTTTACCTGTGAATAACTTTACAGATAGATAAAAGCATGAAATTAGAACAACCACATGTACTAAGTATGGCATAAAACATAAAAATCATGAAAACAAACATTTAATGGAAATATGTATGTTTTGATTTAAGTATCATAATACAATCATGAGAACAACATTTAAGACCTTAGAAACATATAAAAAATCACTAAGACAATTATTCACATTTTTAGCAACATTACAGTAACTCATGCCAAGTTACATTGAACTAACTTCACTGTTACATTGAAGTTTCTCAACTTCACAAGGGATATACTTTCTAGCATGCAATCCTCCAGCTGAAAGTTATCATAAGACACACATAAGCAAGACAAAGAGAGAACGCCCATACAACCTCTCTAGGAACACCTAAATGATCCTTAAGACCACCGATAATGAGATACACACACTTATAATACACCCGCATTCACATAATATGACATCCTCCCTTCAAAGGTTATCAAAAGACCTAGTCAAGTAAATCAAGAAGATAACATCCACGATTGACTTCTTAAATTATCTATGTAATCCGTAAGACTACTTAAGTTTGGATCATGTCTACAAAATCAACTAACATTCCTAACTAGAGTCATTCTTAAGACTTATCTAGGTTAGAGAGAAAGTGTCCATTCTTATGCCCTTTACACATTAACTAGACAACTCTTAACCACCATGTATATGTACTTGTTCATTTAAGATAATTTCTTAACCTAAGTCATTCCATTCATTACTTCATTTATGACACATTCATCACACAAGGGCATTCAATTATTGGTCCTGGAGAAGACCTGGGGACTCTCACTAACATCTTTAAAGCCAATTTTGCAATGTCTAGATAGGGTCCCAAACCACTACATAAACTTAATAAAAATTTTCCAATACTAGTAGGCATCCCACATGATGAGAATAGATAACTTATACACAATGATGATGCTCAATTTAAGTGTTGATTTTGATTAGATCATATAGGTGATGGTATAATGGATGAAATTGAAATTTTTTGACTATGTATAGATTGTGACATTATGATTAAGTATGATGATATAAGGTTGGTTGTGAATAGCTTCGTCGTCCTCGGAGAGGACTAAGACAAGCCTCTTAGCATTCGTCATTACATTCATACATTAAAAAGTGTGGAAAAAACTTTTCATCTACATCTTCTTCATGAGTTAACTAAGACCTCTCTCTTACACGTAATTTATACATAGGGAGTTGATATAGATTCCTCGTAATAAGAAGCATACTTAACCTTCTAATTTTATGTCATATATATATATATATATATATATATATATATATATATATATATATATATATATATATATATATATATATATATATATAACAGAAACAATATAGTCTTAATAGGTATGTCTCATATTATGCCATCTTAACAAAATAGGACAATATGGGCATAGCCCTTTCACAAATCTATACATGCAACTTAAGCCTTACAACAATATCTTGAAAGAACGAGAATTAAATGATTGTCTCTAGACTATAACAATGTAACATAGGATGAGTTAGAAAAGGCATAATCCTCGGAACATGAGGATATACCCACACTTGGAGAAATCATCCAATCCCTCCTTACAAAGTTGTGACGAACCCTTCAGCGATTACAACCTAAAATCATGCGGAAAAAAAGGGAGAAGTATTGATTAAGACACCACTTTACTAAGTATTGAAATATATATATGCACAATATATAAATCATGCTAGAAGGGACATTTGATAAAACCAGCTCAAGTTACTTTGAAAAATTTATGGAAAATAAAGAAGCACCGACAAGACAATAGTCATGTATCCCTTAAGAGAATAGCATATTCAACACATGACCAACTTTATCAAGTTAAGCAAAGTCAACATGTTTATTGTGTAATAGAATTCCTAGACAGTGTAACTCTACCGTTATATTATAACCACAAAGCATGTTCATGAATTTCTATCATTATAACATAAGTAAAACCCTTACCCAAAAACCTTAACCAAGCCTAGTAGTACAATGGTCAAGTGAAACCCCATAAATCCACTCAACAAAGCAACATGACAAACGGATCATGAATAATTTCAATGTTCACATAACATAGAATTATAAATATTCATCCTCTATAGGTAGAGTCACATACCCCTACCTAGACTATGTCTAACCCCTTAGGTCATCCTAGTTAGAGTTCACTATATTACTTCATTTTACTTTTGGGAACATCGTTCTTTAACGAACATAGACCACATGAGCTAATGTGGAATCTGGTGTGATGGAACCTTACACCAAAAGAAGGTTTACTACTTTCCAAGGGAGTACCAAAACTTGAACATAACATCTATGTGGATCTAGTAGCTAGTATTACTATGGGGAAAACATAGTTAAATAACTACGAGGTGGGTTTGGGATCATACTTATGCCACATGCATTATAGTCTCCAATTTCATAAGTACAATAGTAAACCTACCTTCCCCATGTGGGAAGGGACACTCTTCACTACTACTTCAATTGGTGCTTCTAAGATCTTAAAACAAACTAAGGTGAAATAGAGCATCCTGAATGGTTAATGAGTTTATTTTGTGGTTAAATGATTTAAAATGTTGTTTTTAGGAAGCTTTTGAAGTTTGATGACTTTTTGATATGAAACATCCAAGAACGTCCATGACGTTTGGAAGGTTTTCCCTTTGAAAGTGCTTGTGTTTCTTCATGTGTTTTAGCGAGTTTTATGCGCTCGTGTTAATCTTAATTGATGTGGTAAGTTCCTATGACCTATATGACTTAGTATAGGGGTTAAGTATTTGGGTAAAAATCCACCTAGGACCAACGAGGGGTCCTAGAAGATGACATAAGACTCAGCAGCCATGTTGCAAAATTACTGCTCAATCGACACCCTAGCATCAACGGACTGTAATCTTGTTGACGGGCCTTTTTTGGGGGGAGTAGATTCAACCTTAGTGTTGGTGTCTTAAACCCTACATAAAGAGCCATAGTCCCAATTGACACCCTAGAATAAAAGGTTCTAGACCAGGCCACGCACCGTAGCAAGTGGTTGATTTTTCGGTCATTGTAAAAGTTGTATAAAATCTGCCTAGCTTGGGGTGTTTTGTGTAAATTTACCCCATGTATTTTAACAAGCAAGGATGATATTTTTATGCTTTTAAAGGTATATTAAATTAGTTTAAAGTCATAAACCTACTCAAGACCACTCATTTCAAATATTCAAATTCTTTGAAAGTTATCTCAAATCTTTATGTAAAAGTATTTAATGTTTCAAATAATTTGTTTCTAGGATGAATGGATGATTTTAATTTCAAAATCATAATGAATTCATGCTTATGATATTTCAAATTCTAGCTTTGAGATAGGTTAAATGAATATGATTGTATAGTGTTTGGGCTTTGGTTTCTTCATATTCATATTATGGTTTAGCTACTGCCCTAAGGGCTATTTTATGAATAATTGTTCAGTAAATTATAAATATGTATTGAAATCATTGGAAGAATGGTAAGTTGGCCTCTTGTTAACTCTTTTTATGAAATACTCTTTAGTGGTATTGTCCACCTTTGGTAGCGGTGTTTACTTCAATATATGTGTGTGAATCTACTTGTATATTGTGAATAAGGTTATGAAGTCATATTAGGTAAAGTGATAATAATGATTTTGTTCTTGTGATATAGTTAAAGAAATTTTTTATATGTCACGACCCAAAACCGAGCCGCGACTGGCACTCACACTTACCCTCCTATGTGAGCGAACCATCCAATCTAAACCTTAAAATTTCAATGTAATATCAATAGAAAGCAATGCGGAAGACTTAAACTCATAAATAAAAGACAATTCAATAACTTCTAAAATTCCACATCTATTATTTCCCCAAAATCTGGAAGTCATCACCACAAGAACATCTATGATCAATTTACTAAACTAAGAGTATTCTAAGAAGCTAAAACAAATAAAAGCTAGTCTATGCCGAAACTTCAAGGCATCAAGACATGAGGAAGGAGATCCAGTCCAAGCTAGAGCATTAGCTCACCCTGAAGATCTGGTGTGACGAAGACTGGCTAGAATTACTGTTGAGTCGAAGATGACGGCACGTTTGCTGCATACCACAATATACAAAAAGAAAACATAAAAGTAGGGGGTCAGTACAACCACAAGTACTGAGTAGGTATCATCGGCCAACTCAAAATAGAAATCAATATATCTCAGATAACATCATAAAATCAACTAATATTCTTAACATGTGATAGCAACAAGTACAACATAATTTATAGCATCACTGAACATATCTGTGAGGACTCAAGCCTCCATACCATACTCTTTTGGGAAACATGTTCTTTAGATTGAGTATATTAGTATCTTTCAAGATTCATTATCTTTATTCCTCTTGTGTCGGTACGTGACACTCCGATCCCCTACTACTATGTGTCGGAACGTGACACTCCGATCCCCTAATTCATTGTGTCTGTACGTGACACTCTGATCCCCTACATCTACGTGTCGGTTCGTGACACCCGTCCCACTAATTCTATGTGTCGGTACGTGACACTCCGATCCCCTACATCTACGTGTCGGTTCGTGACACCCGTCCCACTAATTCTATGTGTCGGTACGTGACACTCCGATCCCCTACATCTACGTGTCGGTTCGTGACACCCGTCCCACTAATTCTATGTGTCGGTACGTGACACTCCGATCCCCTACATCTACGTGTCGGTTCGTGACACCCGTCCCACTAATTCTATGTGTCGGTACGTGACACTCCGATTCACTAATCTCATTCTATTAATTCATCAAGCCTTCTTTTATACCAAGGCGTCATCATTAACAAGAGATTAGGTTTTTATCAAGATTTGGGATTCAATAGTCTCATCATGCTTGTTTCATCACAATCATATATATAAAATCACATCATGCATACACACAATTAAGCATAAAGAAGACTCTATAATACTACCCAACACATATCATTCGCTATTAAGAGTTTACTACGAATAGTGTAAAAACCATAACCTACCTCCACCGAAGAATTGCGATCAACAAGCTATCTTCTCAAAATCCTTGCTGTCCTCTTCGTTTCTCTCTCTCTCTCCTCGTTCTCTTCTTCTTTTTCTGCTCTCTTTGTTCTTTCTATTTTTCTTATTCAAACCCTCTTTCTTTTACCCTAATTAGTATATAATTAAGAATGAAAGATGGCAATAATAACCCACTAATTAACTTAAGGTTACCTCTTCTAACCCCCAAGTAATTAGACTTATTAACCTTGACCCTCTAACTTTATAATTAAAGTAGGAATAGTCCAAAACGTCCCTTAAAACGTGTAAAGAAATCTGACCCAGACTGGGATTGTGCAACCTGCGACGGCCCGTCGTGCCTGCGACGGTCCGTCCTGCAGGTCGTCGCAAGGTCCAGAGAGTGGATTTCCACTGACGACTCTATTAAGGTCCGTCACACCTGTGACGGTCCGTCCTGCCATTTCGTTACGAAGTTCAGAGAGTCGATTTTCAGTACCCAATTTCAGATTTTCCAAGTGTTTTGAAACGAGACCCTGCGACGGTCCGTCGTGCCCATGATGGTCCGTCGTGGGGTCCGTCGCCTCAGCCTATTTTTCCAGAAATAAAATCTGCTGCTCAAAACGACTAAACAGGTCGTTACAATAGATACCAATTTACCCATCGTTCGTCCCCACACGATCACAAGAAGGAAAACAAGGGCAAAAAGGAATACCTGAATCTGTAAACAGATGTGGGTATCTTTCTCGCATATCTGCCTCCTTCTCCCAAGTGGCTTCTTCAACGGGTCGATTCTTCCATTGAACTTTGATAGATGCAATCTCCCTTGATCTCAACTTGCGAATTTCTCTATCTAGAATGGCAACAGGTTCCTCCTCATAAGACAAATTCTCATCAAGCAAAACTGAATCCCAACGGATAATGTAGTTTCCATCCCCATGGTACCTTTTCAACATGGACACATGAAATACCGGGTGTACTCCGGAGAGTGCTGGAGGCAAAGCTAATTCATAAGCCACCTCCCCTACTCGCTTCAGAACTTCAAATGGACCAATGTACCTTGGGCTTAGCTTGCCTCTTTTACCAAAACGCATCACCCCTTTCATTGGCGAAATTTTCAACAAGACTTGTTCACCCTCCATGAACTCTAACTCTCTAACCTTTCGATCTGCATATTCTTTTTGCCTACTTTGCGCCGCTAGAAGCTTTTCTTGAATGGATTTCACCTTTTCTAACGAGTCCCTCAAAAGGTCAGTACCCCAAGGTCTAACCTCGAATGCATCAAACCAACCAATGGGAGACCTACATCTCCTACCATACAATGCTTCAAATGGAGCCATATCAATGCTTGAGTTACAGCTATTATTGTATGAAAACTCCGCTAAGGGTAAGAAGCTATCCCAATGGCCACCAAATTCTATCACGCATGCACGAAGCATATCCTCCAACACTTGAATCGTTCGCTCAGACTGACCGTCGGTCTGAGGATGGAACGCAGTACTAAGATCCAACCTAGTACCCAATTCCGCATGCAATGTTCTCCAAAACATAGAAGTAAACTGCGTACCTCTATCTGATATGATGGATAGTGGAACTCCATGCAATCGGACAACTTCTGAGATGTAAAGTTTGGCTAACTTCTCTGCATTGTAAGTCACCTTAACCGGAATGAAATGAGCAGACTTAGTTAACCTATCCACAATCACCCAAATGGAATCAAACTTACCCAATGTCTTTGGAAGACCAACCACGAAGTCCATTGCAATTCTCTCCCACTTCCATTCAGGAATGGGCATTCTCTGAAGTGTTCCTCCGGGCCTCTGGTGTTCATACTTTACTTGTTGACAATTTGGACATTTGGCAATAAAATCCACAATATCACGCTTCATTCTTCTCCACCAAAAGTTTTGCTTTAGGTCACGGTACATCTTGGTTGCACCCGGATGTATCGAATACCTTGAACTATGAGCCTCTGTCAGAATAGTGTTGATCAAGTCATCGACGCGGGGTACACATACCCTTCCCTTAATCCTCAAAACACCTTCCTCATCGATTTTCGCTTCTTTAGCCTCTCCTTGCAACACTTTATCTCGGATCCGGATCAATTTTTCATCATTAAACTGCTTTCCCTGAATCTTGTCAAGGAAGGAAGATCTTGCCTCCACACAAGCTAAAAATCCTCCCTTCTCATTTACTTCTAATCTCATCAGTTCGTTAGCCAGAATATGAACTTCTCTAGCCAATGGGCGTCTAGAAGCTTGCAAGTGAGCTAGACTTCCCTTGCTTCCCGCCTTTCTACTTAAAGCATCCGCTACAACATTCGCCTTCCCCGGATGATACAAAATAGTGATGTCGTAGTCCTTCAGTAGTTCCATCCATCTCCTCTGTCTCAAGTTCAAATCTTTCTGAGTAAAGACATACTGTAGGCTACGATGATCCGTATAGACCTCACACTTAACCCCATATAAATAGTGTCTCCATTGCTTTAATGCAAACACCACTGCAGCCAACTCTAAATCATGGGTCGGATAATTACGTTCATGCACTTTTAATTGCCTCGAAGCATAAGCAACCACATTTTTCTCTTGAATTAGTACTGCACCCAAACCAGAATAGGAGGCATCACAATAAACAATGAAGTTCTTACCCTCCACTGGCAAGGTAAGGATAGGTGCGGTAGTCAACAGAGTCTTGAGCTTCTGAAAGCTTTCCTCACACTCATCCGACCATACAAATGGAACATTTTGCTTAGTCAAGTTCGTCAGTTGGGAAGCAATAGAAGAGAATCCCTTGACAAATCAGCGGTAGTAGCTAGCTAACCCAACAAAGCTCCTTATTTCTGACACATTAGTAGGTCTTACCCAATTCTTCACTACTTCGATCTTAGAAGGATCCACCATCACTCCATCCTTGGAAACCACGTGCCCCAAGAAGGACACTGAATCTAGCCAAAACTCACACTTGGAGAATTTGGCATAAAGCTTTTTCTCCCTCAACATTTCCAATACCATTCTCAAATGCTCCTCATGTTCCTCCTTACTTTTAGAGTATATCAGTATATCATCAATAAATACGATCACAAAGAGATCCAAATATGTCTTAAAAATCCCGTTTATCAAACTCATGAACGCAGCAGGGGCATTCGTAAGACCAAAAGACATCACTACAAATTCGTAATGCCCATACCTGGTTCTAAAAGCAGCCTTTGGCACATCCGTTGCCCGTATTTTCAATTGATGATAACCGGATCTCAAGTCAATCTTAGAGAAGACACAAGCACCTTGTAACTGATCAAACAAGTCATCAATGCGAGGAAGAGGATACTTGTTCTTTATGGTCACCTTATTCAACTATCGGTAGTCTATGCACATCCGAAAACTCCCATCCTGCTTCTTTACAAACAAAACCGGAGCACCCCAAGGAGATTCACTTTGTCTAATGAAGCCTTTGCTCAACAACTCTTGAAGTTGGGCTTTTAATTCTCTTAACTTCGCGGGGGCCATTCTATAAGGGGGTATAGAAATGGGGCGAGTACCCGGTTCAAGATCAATACAGAAGTCAATATCCCTATCTGGTGGCATACCCGGAAGATCTGCAAGGAACACATCAAGAAACTCACGGACCACCGAAACCGACTCAATCGAAGGTACTTTGGTAGTGTCATCCTTGAGATGTGCCAAGAAAGCTAAACACCCTTTACTAACCATTTTCTTAGCACGAAGAAAGGAGATTATACGCACCGGATTGGAAGTGTAGTCACCCTCCCACACTAACGGATCTGTCCCAGGCTTGGCTAACGTGACCATTTTAGCATTACAATCAAAGATCGCAAATTGCGGAGAAAGCCAAGTCATACCCAGAATTACATCAAAATCAACCATTTCTAAGACAACCAAATCTACATAAGTGTTGCTCCCCACAAAGTTCACCAAACAAGACCTATATACCTTTTCAACTACCACAGACTCACCCACCGGAGTAGAAACACGAATAGGCATATCAAGTAATTCACAATGTAAATTTAGACCATTAGCAAATGAGGAAGATACATAAGAAAATGTGGATCCAGGATCAAACAATACAGAAGCTATGCAATCACAAACCAGAATATTACCTGTGATGATAGCATCAGATGTCTCCGCCTCCGATCTCCCAGGGAAAGCATAACAATGGGCCCTTTCGTTTGTTTGTCCGTTGTCCCTACCATGTTGTGATGTAGTGGCTCCCGTTTGCCCATCACCCCGACCGTTTGGGTGACCACCATTACCTCGGCCACCACGCCCTCTAGAATAACGGCCTCTGCCATGAACACCTCTACCTCTAGCTATTGGGGGTCTATTACTCTGTTTTTGACAATTCCTCCTAATATGTCCAGTCTCCCCACATCCATAACACTCTCTAGATTCACGCATGGGTCTCTCAGAGAAATGTTGACCGGTCTGAGGTGGACCCCCAACTACAGTCTGTAGTGAAGACTGAATGGGTCGAACTTAGTAACCTCCGGAACCCTGTCCTCTAGAGTAAGAACCATTAAACTCACCTCCCTTTTGAAACCTCTTTGATGTCGATGCCATGGTGAATTCATCTGGCTTCACTCCTTCCACCTCTACCACGAAGTCTACCACTTCTTGAAAAGATTTCGCTGTGGCCGCTACTTGTAAAGCTGAAATTCGCAACTCTGATCTCAACCCCTTAACAAAACGGCGAATACGCTCTTGTGGACTGAAAAAAAGTTGGGTGGCATATCTGGATAGTGCACGAAACATAGCCTCATATGCATTGACCGACATCCTACCTTGTTCTAGGCTCAAGAACTCATCCCTTTTCCTATCCCTCAAAGTACGGGGGATATACTTCTCCATAAACAAGCTAGAGAATGAGGCCCAAGTCATAGGTGGTGCCTCTGTTGGTTGACACTCAACATGCGAACGCCACCAAATTTTGGCGTTCCCTTGAAACTGATAACTCACGAACTCAACACCAAACCGTTCTACTATACCCATCTTGTGTAGTAGCTCATGACAGTCAACCAGAAAATCGTAAGCATCCTCAGATTCAGCACCCTTGAAGACTGGAGGTTTCAATTTCAAGAACTTACTGAAAAGTTCATGCTGATCATTCATCATTATAGTCCCAGTAGTCAGACGTGGAAACGTGCCTATGTCCAATAAGGCATCCATACGAGGAGCCATAGTGGTTGCATGTTGTACCTCTGAAACCGGAGGTGTTGGTGCAGAAAACATTGGGGGTGCCTGACCCTGATCAGACAACCCACTAAGATAAGCGAGAACCTGATTGATCATTTCTGGGGTAGGTTGGGGTGGCATTTCCTTATTCTGTACTTGTTCATTCTCCCCATCCTCCCCTTCTCTTACTACTTCCTCAGTCGGTGGAGGAGTCACCGCCCTAGCACCAGATGGGCTAGGTGCTCATCCTCTCCCTCTAGAGGACGTCCTCCCACGACCTCTACCGCGGCCTCTTGCCACTGTTCCACTTTGAGCTACAGCCCCAGTGGCTGGCTCAGATGCATCTTGTCTTGCTGATGTTGATGTTGGCGTAGTCGTTGCTCTAGTTCTAACCATCTGCGAAATAGAGTGAAGATGGTCAGATACCAATTTGTATCACCTAGATACCAATTGGATCCAAGTAATAGCACGAAAGAAAGAAAGAAAGAATTGAATTTTCCTCAAGTCTTATAGCCTCTCAAAGAAAAGTAAAGGCGTCCCCCTACCGTTCTTTAAGACTCTACTAGACCTGTTCTTGTGTGATGAGACCAACGAACCTAATGCTCTGATACCAAGTTTCTCACGACCCAAAACCGAGCCGCGACTGGCACCCACACTTACCCTCCTATGTGAGCGAACCAACCAATCTAAACCTTAACATTTCAATGTAATATCAATAGAAAGCAATGCGGAAGACTTAAACTCATAAATAAAAGACAATTCAATAACTTCTAAAATTCCACATCTATTATTTCCCCTAAATCTGGAAGTCATCACCACAAGAACATCTATGATCAATTTACTAAACTAAGAGTATTCTAAGAAGCTAAAACAAATAAAAGCTAGTCTATACCAAAACTTCAAGGCATCAAGACATGAAGAAGGAGATCCAGTCCAAGCTAGAGCATTAGCTCACCCTGAAGATCCGGTGTGACGAAGACTGGCTAGAATTACTGTTGAGTCGAAGATGACGGCACATTTGCTGCATACCACAATATACAAAAAGAAAACATAAAAGTAGAGGGTCAGTACAACCACAAGTACTGAGTAGGTATCATCGGCCAACTCAAAATAGAAAGCAATATATCTCAGATAACATCATAAAATCAACTAATATTCTTAACATGTGATAGCAACAAGTACAACATCATTTATTGCATCACTGAACATATCTGTGAGGACTCAAGCCTCCATACCATACTCTTTTGGGAAACATGTTCTTTAGATTGAGTATATTAGTATCTTTCAAGATTCATTATCTTTATTCCTCTTGTGTCGGTACGTGACACTCCGATCCCCTACTACTATGTGTCGGAACGTGACACTCCGATCCCCTAATTCATTGTGTCGGTACGTGACACTCCGATCCCCTACATCTACGTGTCGGTTCGTGACACCCGTCCCACTAATTCTATGTGTCGGTACGTGACACTCCGATCCCCAACATCTACGTGTCGGTTCGTGACACCCGTCCCACTAATTCTATTTGTCGGTACGTGACACTCCGATCCCCTACATCTACGTGTTGGTTCGTTACACCCGTCCCACTAATTCTATGTCTCGGTACGTGACACTCCGATCCCCTACACTACGTGTCGGTTCGTGACACCCGTCCCACTAATTCTATGTGTCGGTACGTGACACTCCGATCCACTAATCTCATTCTATTAATTCATCAAGCCTTCTTTTATACCAAGGCGTCATCATTAACAAGAGATTAGGTTTTTATCAAGATTTGGGATTCAATAGCCTAATCATGCTTGTTTCATCACAATCATATATCTAAAATCACATCATGCATACACACAATTAAGCATAAAGAAGACTCTATAATACTACCCAACACATATCATTCGCTATTAAGAGTTTACTACGAATAGTGTAAAAACCATAACCTACCTCCACCAAAGAATTGCGATCAACAAGCTATCTTCTCAATATCCTTGCTATCCTCTTCGTTTCTCTCTCTCTTTACTCGTTCTCTTCTTCTTTTTCTGTCTCTCTTTGTTCTTTCTATTTTTCTTATTCAAACCCTCTTTCTTTTACCCTAATTAGTATATAATTAAGAATGAATGATGGCAATAATAACCCACTAATTAACTTAAGGTTACCTCTTCTAACCCCCAAGTAATTAGACTTATTAACCTTGACCCTCTAACTTTATAATTAAAGTAGAAATAGTCCAAAACATCCCTTAAAACGTGTAAAGAAATCCGACCCAGACTGGGATTGCGCAACCTGCGACGGCCCGTCGTGCCTGCGACGGTCCATCCTGCAGGTCGTCGCAAGGTCCAGAGAGTGGATTTCCACTGAAGACTCTGTGACGGTGCGTCACACCTGTGACGGTCCGTCCTGCCATTTCGTTACGAAGTTCAGAGAGTCGGTTTTCAGTACCCTATTTCAGATTTTCCAAGTGTTTTGAAACGAGACCCTGCGACGGTCCGTCGTGGGGTCCGTCGCCTCAGCCCATTTTTCCAGAAATAAAATCTGCTGCTCAAAACGACTAAACAGGTCGTTACATATAAACTATGTTAAAGATTATTTCTAAAGAAACTATATGATTATGTGAAGCATTTTTAAGTGTGAAATATGATGAATGAAGGTTTAAGCAAATTTAAAATTCAATGTTGATGGAGTGTTGATTAGGTGAAAGGTTTTCTCACATGTACACTCACACATTCACACTATAATTAATTAATTAATGAAGTCACTAAATGGTATTAAGGGATGTTTTGGGGTGAACGTCTTCGTGAGTTTAGATGAAGTGTTTAGTAGCAATCTCACTATCTCCCAAGAGCTTTCTATGATAGATCGGAGGATAAATGCCCTTCGTGAGTCTAGATGTTGTATCCACTAGTTATGCTTAACCTATAGTGTATAATGTTGAGACTCCTTGGATAAGTTATCGTTAGAACTAAGGGGATATGAAGAAAGGGTAGTTACACTTCATAAGTTGAGATGATGTATTCCAATGTACCTCTTGAGATGAGTACTCCTCTTTAGTAGAGAATCAGTTACTTAGTAGCAATCTCCTTATCCCTCAATTATGCGCCCGCATAGTTGAAGTTATTGGAAAAACCATTTAAAATCAAAGAGAATGACCTTACCATAAGCAAGTGACGATCTTTAATCCGATTGGCATAGTATCAAAATTCCATGTCTATATCTCATGGTCTATGTCCGTTAAGCTATCTCTTACAAAAGAATGAATGAACTAAGTCTCCTAAAATAATGTACTACTTAGAGTAGGTGGTGGTATGTTATGCTATCTGTCCATTTAACTAAGTAGACCTACCGAAAAGGAGTCTTGGTGTGTTCTATATGAAATGTATGAACTAAGTATCCTAAAAGAGAGTAATACTTAGGGTAGGTGGTGGTATGATATGTTATTTATCCATTGCACTACATACACATTCGGAAAGGGGAGTTCTTAATCAAATGGAATCCTCAAGGAGTATTAAGTGGGACTAGTAGTATGGGATGCTTTTCTCATATTGGACTTAGTGTATCTTACTATTCCTATTGGAGAAGGACACTTACATGATGTCCTTAATGCATGAATGTCCTTCCAATGTCTAGTGTAGAGTGTGGACTTGTTTCCCTTGCAAAGTAACCCTATGGTTTATAGTCTTAATGATAACTTTGATGTATCTTGAAGGGGGTGTATAAGCAGTCCCTTCTTGTGTTACATTAGTGAGTCTTAGGATAACTTTGTTAGGGAATCCTCAAAGGAAAAGAGTTCCTTATGCTTTGTATGATTTCCTTATAAGGTTTCACTGTATTCATGGTAATGCATTTAGTATACTCTACAGTTGTCTTTTGGTTCTAAAATTATGAGAGTTCTATTTTATGTGATAAATGATGTTTCTTGTACTATTTTAACTCTATAATATGAAGATTTTTTTTATTCAACATGAAAGCTTATTTTACTAAAATGTCCCTTTTTGGATGTTTTTGCATATGCCATACATAGTACATTGTTTTGTACAAACCCTATACATTTCTATAATTTTTAAGTATAGGTTGGAGGAAAGAAAAAGTATAGATGGCAAATCTTGGGAATCTACTCTCTCAAGACTAAGTATGTCCTCATATATCCAAGGACATAATTCTATATATTAGTTTCTAACGTTAATTATTATGTATTTTCATTCAATGCAAAGGGTCGTGTCCCTAAGATATTTATGTCATGTCTTTAAGTTGGCTTGTAAAGCCGAGATCACTCCTTAGCTTTTATGAAAGATGTTTACTTAATTTATTTGTGAAAAATTCTAATTTCGCACTATTTTTCATGTCCTACTCAATGAATGATAGTTTAGGCTTGTAAAAGACCTACAAAAGGTCAAGTATGCAACTTTTTCGTTGTAATGGTGCTCCGTTCATCTAGGAGGTACTTTTGGGTCGTTAGTGCTAAGCTAGAGTCCCTTTAGAAATGTCTTTATTTAACAATCATACGTTTCGATATTCACCTTGACAAATCTGAATGACACATGCGTAACTAAGAATAATGTGATGATAAGGAAAATTCATCTATCCAAAAAATATAATATGTGTAAAAACAAAGGGAAACAACAATGTAAAAGGTTGTCATTTGTCTTCATCTTGCAGTCTTGCCTTTGTTTAATTGTTCTCTTCTGCAATGGAGTCGTATTCATTGCTAAGTTTTGTGGTAAGGTTATGGTGGATCCATATAGACATGGAGGTGTGTTCATTGCTAAGTTAAAGGACAATGATCTCTATACTAAGAATTTGGTACCTTATGAAGCTGTCTACTATAAAAAGGTAATCACTTTTGAGGTTATAACATTTCTTTTATCATTATGTTAGAATTTTTTTTAATATTCTATTGCTGTGTCCATGTTTTTAATTATTCGTGGTACCAAATGCTTGCAAGGTTGAGTCTTTGTTTGATGTGCATAACTTAGTATTAGAAATTTGGTTATTAAGTAGATTTAAAAGTATGGTTTTGTTGATGTAAATTACATGCGACTTGTCTTAATGTATTTAAATGCATGTCATGCTAATTATATCATTTTGTTATTTTTCTTACTCTAACTCGATTGAACAGTACATTTTGAACTATAATGAATCTTATGTTGTAATTGCGCCCTTATTTCCCATCTTGCATGCTTCTATTCTGTTCTTTACCGATTATCATCCGTAATATATCTATAAAGTATAAACTTATTGACTTCGATCAGAACCAAACCAATACAATATTTTCTTTAATGTATAATATTATTAACTTTCTATACTCTTAGGATTATGATGGAATAAAGTTTCAACACAATGTGTGAAAACCTTTTCGTTCTAAGTTAGTAGTTGCGATTCTTAGAGGTTTCAGTATATCTGGATTCTCAGTTTGTATCCTTTCAATTCTTGAGCTTTAATATTTTTTTTGAGAATAGAACATTTCTTTCCAAGTTGAAATTGTAACAAAAACTAGGTAATCGTGTCCTTTACCTTTGTGCTGTTTGACATATTTTAATGTCCAGTAAGTATCTGTGTATGTGAATTAATTCATATTTAGTATTCATAGCAATGTTGGTTTTTTTATAAGCGATCATTTCCTTGCACGAACGGGTGGTATATGTTGTTGAATTTTCTCATAGAAGAGGAAGGGACTTGGTTGACATGGATAAGAAACATATGTTTCTTATCAGTACTTACCACCATGATGCTCAATATACGCTATTTTTTCACTAATTCGCAACTATATTTAGGAAGTAGCTATTATGTGCTAACAAAGTCAAATAGGCTTTTAAAAGATACCAATATTATACCCTATAAGATAGAATGGGAAAATAACAACATTATAGGATTATATTTTATCACAATATTAAATCCACTTTCTTCTTTCATTGTTCTCTTTTTCCATTTTTGTAGATTCAACATGAGAAATGTTTTTAGATACGAATAAACTAACTTAATACCAGTTATCATGCTATTATTTTCATTATAGAGATTTGTGACTGCAACTTACTGTTTTAAAACCTCTTAAGATTTCATTTTAAAAAAAAGTTCACTTTCTAGAAAGTTGGTCCACCTAGCTAAGAAAGGTATGCTCCCTGTCTTTGTTTTGCTCATTTTCTTCTCTTTCGGTCAAATTTTAATATTTATTTAGACAAGCTCTACAGATGTGTAATTTTTTTCTTTGTTTCAATGATTTATATTTTTGTTGATGAACTATTCAGCCTTAGTTTTTACCTTTTGTTTATGTCTCATGTCTATGTTCTTTATTATACAAGATTTGTCAAATATTTCGAAAGTTTTCCTAGCATATTGTTCCATAGACGTGTGAATTTCTTTTAGAATACAATTTCATCTTCTGCTTTATTTTATTACCTTATGGTGTATGAATAGATCACATTATGCAATTTTTACGTTATTCGACGTAGTTCATATGAAAACATATATGATTAGTCAAATTAAAGGGAAACTCCCATTTATGTCTTCCTCCTTGTTGGACTTCTACTTTTTTGACGTCCAAAACAAAGAGTTTAGTAAATATGTGAGTAACAAATCATCCAACGGGAAAGAACTTCTTCTTAATATGTAGAATAAACTACAATTGTTTAGCTGAAACAACGACAAGCCCTTCTTTTTGAAAGTCTTCTGTATTAAAGAGGAAACTAACTTGGCAAACTTTCTGAAGATACAATAAGTTTACCTAATGTATCAACCATATACATGTTTGTCCCTTGCATATGTCATTTATATGCGCTTTTATCACATGTGCCTTTTAATATATGTTCTTCTCCTAGTAAGTTGTCATTTGACCTTTTAGTTAGTAAGAGTGGTCTCAAGAATACAATATTAATTTGAATCTTTGATTTTTACATAGTTTTAACAAATACAATGATTACTTACTACAACTTTTGTAGTATTTTGGAACCTACACTTTTCTAGCTGAAAAAATGCAAAACACACTCTTTATAGACAAATGTAACTTTCTGCAATTTTTGTGCTCTATAGTGTTTTACTTTTGTTACTTTTCTTTTGTGTTCTTCAGTCTACATTGTACCATGTATTTTTGTGTACATTGACCCCAGTTGCACACTAACATATTCCTTCAGTAAAAGAACTCTCGTAAATATTTTCCATCAGAAATCTGGCACAAAACGGAATATAAATTCAATCCTAATAGAATAAATGGGTACTAAAAAAAAGGAAACCCAAAATCGTCGAATCCAAATATCTTACCACAATAGGTTTGTACATGTAACCTCTGTATCTCAATGCGAAAGCACCTATGAAAAAGGTTTATACCTACTAAAGTTAGTTATATTTTGATAAAACATTCGTTTGGTTTTTTTGGAAAGCTTGTTCTTTCTTTTCGTAATCAGCTCAGAATAAGGTTCATCAATGTCCTTGCATTCCATATTCTCTGTTAGTAGTCCATTTTTTTTCTTTTGTATATTTGTTTACATCGTTTGTAGTAGGTTTGCTTTGTATATATTTTGGGTGCATTTGTATGTATATGAAATAACTTTTTCAACACTTTACAAGCACGAGCTCCTCTTTTGGGTAAGCCTTTTCTTTTACAATGTTATATCTCTTTCAATAATCTCTCTGGAATTTAGCCATTTCAAGTAAAAAAGAAAATTTTATTTTCATTTTGTGTAGTGACCAGCTCCACTTTCTCAATACATACAAATATCTCCTTTTGATGTTGCTATCAGGATTACAATTTTTGTCATGTTTTCGAGTTCTCCTTGCAACATTTCACTAGTAGTTTTGTTTCTTTGTAAGCAGTTTATGACCGTGTTTCCAAAACATTCACTATTAACCATGTCAATTGTTTTGAATATAGAAATCTTTTTAAGACATGTATCCTCTCCTAATATTCACTATTAAACATGTGATTGTACGTTCTTCTCCTTAAACCACAATTCAAAGTTATGTACAAAAAAATGCAGGCCTTCTTAGTAAGTGTTATCGATGTAATCTCATTTGCAGAATCTAGTTTTACTATATTTTTAGAATTACAAGGGGTCATTTTTCTATGTATCTTTATTCATTTTTTAGTGTAGGATATGAATGTAACTGTAGGATACATTACATTCATAACAATGTAGCATCCCCTATCCAGCCTGTCGCTGAAAGAAGAGGGTTCATATCTGTTTGGTAGATTCATTAAATATATGCCGGGGCTTGCTGTAACAGGTTTTGATCTTAATTTTTTTGCTATTCCAACTAGATTACTAGAAGGTGTTTCAAGGGGATGTGGCTGTGACAGAAACCCAGAAAAGCAGAGAATTTCATTCATAGATTATTAGAAATAATTACCTTACTGTTCTATCACTGACCTTTCCTCTAGGTAACAATTTGATGGTTCTTTTCTTGAATCTATGGAGGACAGTGTTGCTGGACATATTTACCAGTTAATAGATAGTCCTACCCTTAGCCTTATCTCATTCTTATTGTAGCTTATTTTGTGATGCTTGTACTGATATACCGTGGTTTCACGGTATGATTAATATTTTTTCCTTAAGTTTAGTGTGTCCAAAAGCCTTTTTGTGCTAATTTTTATATAAGTTTATCCTTATTTGGAGGAAATATTTCCAAAGATAAATGAGGAGGTTTTTGAGAGAAGAAATGCAGAAGAGACCACCTAAGGAGCTTGTGACGATCCGTCATGCTCATGACAGTCTGTAGATGGCAGCGTAGTGTAGCTGATGAAGGAAGATGGGGAAGTCAGACCAAGTGTAGGTATACGGAAAGCGTGACGGACCGTCGTATCCATTACGGTCCGTCCTGCAGGTTCGTCCTGAAATTCGGAGAAGTAGTCCCAGTACCCATATTACAAGAGTTCAAGTGTTTTGGAACGGAGTCCCTCGATGGAGCGTTGTGCCTGTAACGATTTGTCATACCTGCCGTCGAGGGTAATGAAGAGAACAGCAGAAGAAATTGCATCAAGTATGGGACAACAGAGTCGATGACGGTCCATCGTGACCACGACGATACATCGTGATGTCTGTCGATCCAGCCGCGTTTTGACAGATTTCCGGCAAATAGAGTCTTTAAGTAATAAGGTTTTTATTTATTTATAAATAGTTCGAAAAACCTCATTTTTGAGGTTAGACTCTTGATTATTTTTTAGACCTTTTGTGAGATTCTTTATTATTTTTAGATTCTTATTATTGATTGTTGGTGATTTTTGTTGATTAATCAAGCGAACTTTTGGATTTTACTCTTTATCATTGAACTAAGTACATGAATTCTTATACCATATATTTGAATATTGTTATTATGACTATGGGTAACTAAACTCCACAACTAGGGTTGTGGGAACCATAGACAAATAATGAGGTAAAACCTAACTAAAATAACAATTCTAGAATAGTGTCTTGCATGTATTGATAATTATTTTGATTAGAAGTCTTTTTAACGGATGGCCAACGTTAGAACTCGCCTTAATGCTACTTGACAGACGAAGGAGGTAGATAATAGGAAAAGAATTATCAACAAAGATTTAGTGTTTACTATCTAATAGGCTAGTATTGATTGGTACGAGGTAATAACTTAGTAAAATATCGAATACGATGTTGAATATGAGGTAAATATAAGGGTTAGGATAACAACACACGTAGCCGGACCAAGGTGCGGAGTGAAATTTTCTTGATGTCGGACCAAGGATTAAGAAATACATAACTTATCACTTTGCATGCAAGATACTAGGAAAGAATTGTTATAGTTAGACTTATCAAGTTATGAACATGTGGGGAACACGTAAACTCTAGTTACTTTCATTAATCAACTAAACTCCAACATTTGAGTTGTTAAGTGTCTCTTTCAATTTCGCTAGTTATTTTCATTTATTTAGAAACAGAAAACCCCCCTTTTCTCATTTTTGCTCTCCAAGGTAGTAATTGACTAAACAATAGCAATAATAAATTGAAGTTAAGTCTAAACTATTTTCCTCGTGGGAAAGATCCCAACCTCAATAGTTGGGTTATTTACTTGACATGACCGCTTTACTTCTTATTTGAGAAGTAAGTTTGAGCGTATCAAATTTTGGCGCCGCTGCCGGGGAAAGTAGCTTTTAGATTAACTTAAACTTATTACTACAGTTTAGTTGATATTTTCTTGATTTTACTTTTATTTATTGTTTTTGATTCGTGCAGAACCACCCTTCTTGTATGCCAAATACAGGGAGAGGAAGAGAACCCCTGTTTCCCTACGATCACGAATTAGAGTGTACACTACGCAACATGAATAGAAACTTGGGAATTAATGATGATGATCCAAACCAGAACATCCCAGCTCCAATTGATGTTCATGGTCAGTTGTTACATGATGCTTCGGGTGAACACCAACAGAGGGGACAAAATCCCGCTCCACGACCCCAAGCATACTACAGAGGCTATGACAACATAGTAGACTCCGATGGGCCACTTGTCTTGCCTCCTCTACCACCAGGCCATACCTTCGTGGTAACTAGTAGTCTGATGCAAATGCTCACTGCCAGAGGTTTGTTTTCAGGGCTACCTTGTGAGGATCCACATGCTTATATAGCTAAGGTAAGGGCAGTGTGTAAAAGCTGTGTACGGAGCCATGACTTGGACTTGGATGTAATAGGGCTTAGAGTGTTTCCTCTCTCACTAACAGGAGAGGCTGCTATATGGTCCACTGAGTTCCCTTACAATCAATTGGAACCAACTAAGGGATGTTTTCATAGCACGCTACTATCTGGTCTCCAAGAAACTAAACAACAAAGACAAAGTGAAAAACTTTTGTTGCACTACCAGGTGAGTCTATTAGTAGTTCTTGGGATAGATTCACCTCGCTCTTGAGAAGTGTCCCAAATCACCGCATAGATGATGAGTCAATGAAGGAATACTTCTATCGGGGACAGGATGATAATAATAAAGCAGTGTTGGACACTATAGCAGGTGGATCTTATGGGGAGTGTCCTTATGCTGAGATTGCTGAAAAATTAGAGAAAATCTCCCGGAATAATAAAACTTAGAGTACTAGGAATTCAGATACCTGGAGAAATACCTTCGCAGTGCAGTCCACTCTCAACCCAGCCACATATGAGATTCGTGAAGAAATGGCTCATATGAGAACTGAGCTTGGGTAAGTACTAAAACATATCAGTGGGGGTGCAGAAAAGATATATGTGGTTAACTACTTACCTAAACCACCACCTCCTAATGATGAATGTTATTATGCGGAGGACTCCTATGCAGTAAATGAGCAGACAGGGGGTTTCCGACCGAGCGCGAAAGGGTCAAATCAGGATAATTGGAGCTAAGGTCAAGGTAACCAAGGTCGGATCTATGGTAACTATAACCGTAAGGGTAATTATGTCCGAGATGGAAACTACAACCGCGACAACAACTTCAACAGAGGTAACTACGGTAACAGAAATGATAGGAATGGGCCCTATGTCCATCCTCAAAATTGTGAAGTTACTCCTAGGGATGGTGGAGATAGTATGGCGCGACTTGAGGATGTGTTGAAAAAAATGATGAGGAGGTTCGATGCTAGTGATGAGCACATTAAAGAGTTAAGGTATGATTTAGCAGGTATTGATCCAAAAGTCGATACACATGGAATAACCATTAAGTAGATCGAGTTGCAAATAGCCCAATTATTTGTAACTGTGAATACATGGCAACCGGGCACTCTTCCTAGCAACACTGTCCAAAATCTAAAAAATGATGCACACTGTATGGCAATCACTTCTCGGGGAGGTAAGTAAACCATTGACACACATATGCCGTCTAATGAGGAAAAGGTGAGAAAGGATGATGATAAGGTGGTAAAGGGTAGTAGTGAAGCAGAAGAGAGCACTGGAAAAGATGCAGAAGTCCCTATGAAGGTAATTCCCATGCCTAGACCACCACCACCCTTCTCTCAGAGAATAGTGAAAAAGACCGAGGACGGCAAATATCGGCGTTTTATAACAATGCTGAAGCATCTTTCTATCAATGTCCCTTTGGTAGAAGCTCTAGAACAAATGCCCGATTATGCCAAGTCTATGAATGATCTGGTTACAAAGAAAAGATCGGTCACTTTCGAGGATGATGATAGACTGCAGCATTGTAGTTCTATTGCTACAAGATCTCTCGTACAAAAGAAAGAAGATCCGGGTGCGTTCACTATTCCTTGTACAGTCGGGTCATTACATTTTGTGAAAGTATTATGTGATCTGGGTGCAAGCATAAATCTTATGCCCCTCTCGATTTAGAAGAGTTGGGTTTGGGTTACCCAAAATCCACTGTGATGCGGCTACTGATTGTTGATCGAACAGTGAAAAGGCCTATAGGGATACTCCATGATGTGCTTGTAAAAGTGGAGTCATTCATTTTTCCGGTAGATTTTGTTATTCTTGATTGTGAAGTCGATTTTGAAGTGCCTATTATTATTGGAAGGCCATTCCTTGCTACAGGTAGAGCCTTAGTTGATATGGAAAACGGACAGATGAAATTTCGGTTGAACAATGAAGAAGCGACCTTCAACATTTGTAGGTCCATGAGGCAGAGTGGCGAGCTCCAATCGATATCTGCCATATCCCACAAAGAAAAGATGAAGAAGGAGAATGAACAAAAAAGTGAAAGACAAGAGTTTATGGTTGGAGATTTTGTAATTTTAGACAGTTCAAGGTTGCATTGGCTTCCGGGCAAGATCAATTGCAAACGGACTTGCCCTTACTTTATTACCTAAGTATTCCCTCATGGAGAAGTTGAGTTAAAAACCAAGGAGGCAGTGCGGTTTAAGGTGAATAGAGAACGAATAAAACTCTATTTTGGGCATACTGCATTGGTGAATAAAGTGATAGAGGCATATCATCTAGATGAAGGCTGCGTAATCAAGTGTACTTAGTCGTGCCGCGACGTTAAATCAGGCGCTTGTTGGGAGGCAACTTAATACTTATAGTTTTTTCTTTCTAGTAATGGTAGCATTTTCTACTTATGGGTTTTTGAATTTGAAGGCACATCACCAGGAAAATCTGCAAAAAATTACTATACAGCAGTCACTGACGGATACAGCGATGGACTGTTACTCCTGCGACGGACCATCGCATGAATTCGTCATGCCAGGTACGTCTTTCTGTTATTTCACCCCATTCTTTCACTCTTTCTCCAATTTCCCTCCCTTTACAACTTTCAAAGCTCTCTTACAACAATCATTTTCCCCAAATTCTCCAAATTCCTCAAAATTCATCATCTACTAGTCGGAGCTGCTGCTTAGGGCGTCTACTTGATCACCAAGTACCTTTCACTCTTGTTTTTCTCAAATTCTCAGGTACGTGTCTCTAATTTCTACTCATTTATATTGCATTTTTGTTTTTCAATTAGTAGTAGCCTAGTTCTTCTTGATATTTTCATTCTTCATCAAATTTTGTCTGACCTAGGTTAAAAAATCCTCGAAATTGCCGTGTTATAACCCTAGAAATAGGTGCCTTAGAATTGCTAGTTTACTAGGTATTTGGGTTGGACAAATTTAGGTCAAAACACTACCTATTCAATTTGGGTCGTAGGGGATGAATGAGGCATATTCATTTCTGTCGCTGAGTTACAGAATGAGACCCCGATGACGTACTGCCGTACCCACGAAGGACCGTCATTGGGTCCGTTCCAACTGCCCTAACACCCTACTGTCCAATTTTCTACAAGTGTCCACCAACGGCCACATGCGACGGAGCGTCATTCCCACGACGGTCCGTCCTGCACAACCGTTCTGGTAGTGAGAGACCCTATTCCTAAGGGTCTCTCACTTTTTCTAAGTGTCCTCCAACGGACACATGTGACGGACTGTCATCCTTACGACGGTCCGTCCTGCACAACTGTTCTGGTTGTCAGAGACCCTGTTCCTAAGGGTCTCTATCTATTTTTCTAAGTGTCCCAAACGTACAAGTACGACGGACCATCATACCCATGACTGTCCGTCCTGCATGACCGTTATGATGGTCAGAGACCCCTCTCCTAAGGGTCTCCATATTTTTTTCAACTGTCCTCTAACGGACACCTATGACGGACTATCGTACCTATGAAGGTCCGTCCTGCACATATCGTCATACTTGTCGAAGACTCTCTTTAAGGATTCTCCATATAAACATAGTCTAAGGAAGACACAACGGACCCCATAACGGTCCGTCATACTCATGACGAGCCGTCACCTGGTCACTTGTGTTTCACTGTTACTATAGCAGTGTCATTTTATTTTAATTTTTTTTATTTATTTTGTGTGCTTTTGCTTGTCTTGTTTGCTCCTTCTTGTACTAATATTGATCCTTTACAGGTACTATCTACTATGGCACCAAAACAAGATCGAGTCTATGCACGCAGGCGAACGAAGTCTGTCGCCCCTCTGCCCGCCTAGTCATGTGCTCTGCTGATGAATGTGACCCCGAGTATGTGCCCCCAGGAACTTCCACCCCATCCCGTGTTGCACGTGCTAATAGAGCCACACCCAAAAAGGTGGCGTCCGGTGTAGTCACTGCCTTCCAGTCTGATGAGGAGCGCACACTGACCGGCACACCTTCTAAGTCAGCTACCAATGAAGAAGGAACGTCTGGTTCCTTAGGAGTTTCGTTATTTGAGGAAGCCTACGGATATGCTGAGATTTCTGCCCCCGCCCCCGCTGCAGAGTATACCTCGTCTAATGAGGCTGACAGTTCGGAATCCACACCTAGTTCACCAGCTCGTGCTGTCACCCCGTTTACTGACCAGCCCAACCGGTGGTGTGTCGACGGGAAGTTTCAAGTCTATTCCGATGCAAAGTTCCTGAATGACAAAAGAGTTAGGACTCAGACACTTACATTGGAGCGGCGGGTCCTTAGGGGAAGTCTCCCGATGATGCCTGAGATGCACAATCTCTTCACCAGACATCGACTGGAATGGACAGCACGTCCTTTGGGACGTTATAGTGAAGACCTACTCTGAGAGTTCTTTGCATCCTACGTAGCGACTCTCCGATAACAGATTGATAGGCGGGCTGCCACCGCCAAACAGGCCCCACTTGAGTAGGTCCGAGTATGTGGCGTTAAAGTTGATATCTCCCTGCCTGCCATCCGCCTATTTCTATACGGCAAGGATGTTGATGCTATCGGACCCTTCTCACTGCCGAGTTTGACTACCGATGGCAGATTGTTAAAGATGGACAATTCCTGCTTGAGCCATCACTGAGAGAGACCACCAAGAGGTGGATTACCCTGCACTTCTCCGTTTATGGAGAGGGTGCCGACTGGGTGACCGAGCCGAAGGGGGCCATCAAGAAGGGCAACCTGACTTTCACGGCGATGTTTTTGTGGTTGATTGTCCGCCACTGCCTATCCCCCACAGCCGCTGATAATATCGTCAAATGGGATCGAGCAGCACTGATGGCGACAATGATATCCAGGTTTGAGGTGGATTTTACGTGGCTTCTACAGGCGGTCATACACGAGAGGGCTTTTAAGGTCACAACTACTTACCTTTTCCCGTGCATGATATTCTCTATGCAGGTCCGTAGGTGTGCCTATATGGAACGTTGAACAGCTCAACACCCCTCTGGGCTTTGTTGATATCGGCCTCAGCAGGGATGAGGACAATGAGTTGGCTACACACAGAGGGCCCCGTCCAATGTTTCCTACACATGTTGACAATCTTGCTGATACAGCAGCACAAGCCTTCACGGCTACGCAGGCGGCTTCCACTGACACTACCCCGATCGAGTCTATCTCGGGTAGTAGCACTGCCCCGAGCTCCTCTCTCTCAGCCCCTTTACCTGCTCTGGTCCCACTTGCTAGGGTACAGATATGATAGGCGCAAATGGCTACACTTGTGCATCATATCCATCTTTGGATGCAGACGTCTATTGTCGAGGCAGAAGAGCGCTTGGAGCGGAGAATGGCCCAGCACACAAAGAAGAAGATCACTGAAGTTCATCAGCGCTTGGATGCTTTTGAGTTGCGGGTGCTAGCCCGTCCAGACCCTCCGGTGGATTTGTCGACCCTTCAGGGTGCAGTCAACAGTCTTCGCACAGATATTGATATGATCTTACAGGCTAGGGTGCCTGAGTCTGAGGCCCCTTCTGCAGAGCGTGCTGAAGACATAGTGATGGCGGCCCTATTCGCAAGAGATTCCACCGCCTTCCCCTCGAGAGCATGACAAGAGGCGTAGGGGTCGAGAGGAGGATGAAGCTTGAGAAGGGAAGAAGGAGCACCGTGAGATGGAGGTTGCGAGAAGAGCCTCGCTTGCTAAAGAGGAGGCGCGTCAGATGAGAATATGAGAGTTAGTTGTTGGGGCGTCCAGCTCCAGAACCGTGGAGATAGAGGGAGGCAGTGCTGATAGTGTTGTTGATGCTGAGGACACCACTGAGGGTTTCAAGATTACAGAGGTAGTGAGTTCTTGGGAACCGGACCCACAAGCTTGCTGATCATTGGCGATTTACGCCCCAGGATTGCTTCACCTAACACTCTAGCATTTCAATTTTTTTTATGCATTGGGGACAATTGCATGTCTTTTTTTTGGGAGTGGGGTAAATGGAAAGTGAAAGCTAGGGTGAAGTCTGAGTAGCCCAATTTACTATCCTCTTTTGGGGTTTTCTTGCATGTATTCTTTTTCCCCAAGAGACTGATTACTTTTTTTGTTGAACCGGCATGTCTATATCTTGTGAACATAGTTTAATTATGGAGCATGATGGCTAAATTAATATCCCGATAAAATGGAAAATAATGCATGACTAGGCATAGTAATTGATAAATGTGTGGTTCTAAGCATGTCATAGAGGTAGACCACTAAATGACCGTAAGTCTAAAATCCGAACTAGGTGTATGATAATCTGGAAGAGTGATGGAATGTCAAGTGAGTGTGAGGATGATTTGAATAGGCCACTATTTGTACTGAGATAGAACTTTTCTAGTTAGTCCTGCTAAAAGTAAGTTGTAATAGGAAATCAGGAAAGGATCATAGGCCCTTATTCGATATAACCCATTTTTAGCCTAAATAAGACACAACCAAATGAAATTTATCCTTCTTTGATCCAAATGATTTTAGCTTAAATTAGACCTTTCTTTTTCACCCCAACTGATCTTTTCTTGGAATAATGTGTTGGCCCTGGTCCCTCCTTGGACATGTGCACCTCAGCTTATGCCAAAAGCATAAGTTGAGGGTGGCTAATGCACTAAACAACCTTTTTATGTTTCTGACTTAACTTTGGCTATTGTCTACTTTGACTCATGGCAAAGCCATGAGTTGAGGGTGGCTATTATGAGGAATGCTCTGGAATGTGGGGTTGAATGAACAATGAGAGAGAAAGAACAAAAGTAAAGTGACTCAAGAATTAATTGAAAGAAAAGTAAAAAAAGTTACAAGAAATACATGAAAGAAAACAAGAGAGTCACCAGACAAATGAAGAAAAAAGGGAAAATAGCAAGGTGAAAGAATATGGGAAACTAGGCAAAATAAAATGATAGAAAATTTTATGTTTAGCCGATATGTCAAGGAGGGAAAAAAGTCACTAAAGTATACCTAAATATACCCTACATAACCATGAGCCTGTATTACAAGCTAAGAAAGTCCTATCGTGATCCTAAGGGTTGTATAGCGAACTTAAAGAAGTGAAAATAAGGGCAAGCTTATAGCAATAGTTATGAATGAGTGTGAATTTGTTCTGAGAGTGAGTGTTGAAAAGTACTCCTTATAGTCAAACTGAAATCATTCTGTGAAAAATGAGGATTTTGTTTTGAAGTGATGACACTAGTTGTAGAACCGAAAATATTAGCACCTCGGTGAGAAATTGAAGAGGATAGGTGTTAGCGCATGGTGAGTCTGTGTCAAGGTCTGATTCCACATAATTCAAGCCTAATAGTGATAACATGCATAAATATGATGAGATTAATCGGGATTGATAACCAAATGAATGCAAAGGATAAAACATGGATACTATTGTACAAAGACTTTGTATTGAGTCATACTGCATCGCTTGAGGACAAACAACGAATTTAAGTTGAGGGTGTTGATATATCATTGTTTCACGGTATTATTAATACTTTTCCTTAAGTTTAGTGTGCTCAAATTCCTTTTTGTGCTAATTTTTATATATGTTTTTCCTTATTTGCAGGAAATCTGTTAGAAGATGAATGCGGAGGTTTTTGAGCGAAGAAATGCAGAAGAGACAACCTATGGAGCTTGTGACGGTCACTCATGCTTGTGACAGTCAGTCATGCTCGTGATGGTCTGTAGGTGGCAGCGTAGTTCAACTACTGAAGGAAGATGGTGAAGTCTGACCAAGTGTGGCGTTACGAAAAGCGTGACGGACCGTCGTATCCTTTATGGTCCGTCCTGCAGGTTCGCCATGAAGTTAAGAGAAGTAGTCCCAGTACCCATATTCCAAGAGTTCAAGTGTTTTGGAATGGAGACCCTCGACGGACCGTTGTGCCTATGACGATACTTCATACCTACAGTCGAGGGTAATGAAGAGAGCAGCATAAGAAATTGTATCAATTATGGGACGACGGAGTCAATGACGGTCCATCGTGATGTCCGTCTATCCAGCCGCATTTTGACAGATTTCCAGCAAATAGAGTCCTTATGTAATTAGGTTTTTATTTTTAAATAAATAGTTCGAAAAACCTCATTTTTGATGTTAGACTCTTGATTATTTGGTTAGACTCTTGATTATTTTTTAGACCTTTTGTGAGATTCTTGATTATTTTGAGATTCTTGTAATTGTTTGTTGGTGATTTTTGTTTATTAATCAAGCGAACTTTAGGATTTTACTCTTTCTCATTGAAGTAAGTACATGAATTCTTATACCATATATTTGAATATTGTGATTATGACTATGGGTAACTAAACTACATAACTAGGGTTGTGGGAACCATAGGCAAATTATGAGGTAAAACCTAACTAAAATTACAATTCTAGAATAGTGTCTTGCATGTATTGATAATTTTTTCGCTTAGAAGTCTTTTTAACGGATGGCCAATGTTAGAACTCGCCTTAATTCTACTTGCCGGACCAAGGAGGTAGATAATAGTAAAAGAATTATCAACATAGATTTAGTATATACCATCTAATCGATTGAAGTTAAGTCTAAACTATTTTCCTCGTGGGAACGATCCCAACCTCACTAGTTGGGTTATTTACTTGACACGACCGTGTTACTTATTATTTAAGAAATAAATTTGAGAGTATCATGTACCATCTGCAGGTTGAGTGAACATATAGTTTATGTTGATGAAGGTTGCATTACACAAACGCATGGATGTGTATATTGGTTCATCTTGAATGCTACATGTTTATTTCGATCACTTCCCCAGTTAAATTTTAATTTCAGTATACAACAAAGTTCTAACCAACATGAACTATGAAATTATTTATTTAATTATTATCACTTCCCTGGTAATATCATTAAAATGTGTTTTCTATTTCATCCCAACACTTTATATGTGTAATGTCACATCTTTATTGTTTTGGTAGGTCTAACAATTTGATTCTCATTAAATGATTTATGGCAATAGAAAATAGAAGTCTTGTCAATTCAGCATGAGTTTTTGATTTTGGTGCCGCAAAGGTAGTTGTTGTCAATTCCAAGGGAATCAAGTCCATATAGGTCATATACATACATTAAACAAAGTTTGTATATTAGTTTTAGGAAGGCCATAGGGAAATCCTTAACTTCTATGTATTTCAAAATTGAGTGAAGCGTCTTTCGAGTTTTTCATATATTTTTACAAAATTATATAAAATTGGTTAAGTAATTCCTATTTCGACTTGTTTCCAATTTTGTAGAATTGAATTTCAAATTATTAAAAAATATTTTCAATTCTTATTCTACTGTTTTGTATGTATTATAATTGAGTAAAAAAAACTAATGTCTATCGCTTCTGCCTAATGCATTTCCCTTGATAATTCCTTTTGTACTGACCCTGCGTTAACCAGACTAGAGAGTCAAAGTGTTAATTTGGTTGATTTGTAATTCAAATGAATATGATTTGCAGATAAAGTATCTTTGACGCCATCTTGAGTTGCTTTGAGAAAGATCTTTGTGAAGCTTGTTTCTTGGTACGATAAAAAAATGGGCTACGGGTAAATCCTTCTCTATAAATTTAGAGTTGTTTTTGACCCATCATTTAGCATTCTCCTTTACAAGAATTGTGTTATGTAACACATAAAGTGTTTGAGGTATGCTGCTAATGTTTTCACTAGTTGTGATTACAGCAAACAAGTGGTAGACCTGATTAACAACATCGCATCAGTCCACTAAAGTGGCAGTTCCTAGTATGAATTAACTAATTTTTCTGTAACTATTTTTTTTGCACCTAAAAAATTTAATCTTATTGGTAGTGATTCAGCCTCTGATTTGTTGGTTTGTTTTGACAGTTAATTTCATTTAAATTTTGAAGGCAAATGGTAGTGATCAAATTTGAAAGATCTCCGCAAGTCAAGTTGATCTCATCTATGTTTTAGAACAATTGTAAAAGTATGAATACATTATATTGAACTATTGTAACATTACTTTTTGACTTATTAACCTGTACACATATAATGAAAAAATTATTTAATTAACATGTGTATGTACCAAGTAAATGCTATATTTTCAAGTTTATTGCAAATTTATATATTTGAATTACTTATTAACTAATTTGATATTTGAGATTATTCATTGCAGAACATTAATATTGGTGTTGTTAATTAGAAATTGATTCATATAAATATTTTATAGCAAATATAATATTACCACACTTAAGATATAAAAGGTAACAATTAAAAATTGTGGACAATATAGAAGAAGAGGCCACACTTTAATCGTAGTTGATAACGCAACACTTTTAAGCATAGCTGCAAAGTGCGGCCTTTTTTCCTTTTAGACTACATTTTAAGCGTAGCTGATAAGGCAACAATTTTAAGCGTAGGTATAATATGGTGGACATTTATTTTATTACATCCTAAGAGCTTTCTAAGATTGGTCGGAGGATGAATTGCCTTCGTGAGTTGAGATGTGGTGTTCACTTGTTATCCTTAACTTATAAGATATAATGTTGAGAATCTGTGGGGACCTATGCTTTACACTGGGTGGAAATGAAAAAGTAATGGTTACAATTCGTGAGTTGAGATGTTGTATTCGAATGTACCTCTTGAGATGAGTAATCCTCCTTAGTAGAGAATGATTTACTTAGTTGTAATCTGGCTATCCTGAAAAATATGTGCCCGCATAGGTGTAGCTATTGGGAAATCCATGTAAAAGCTTAGAGAATGACCTTACTTTAGGAAAGTGAGGATCCCTCATCTGATAAGTGTTAATATCGGGATTCCATGTGTAGCTCTCAAGGTTTATGTGTTTAGTAGCAACCACATTATTCCTAATGAGCTTTCCAAGATACCTTGGAGAATAATTCCCTACGTGAGTTGAGATGTGTTTTTCACTAGATATCCTTGACCTATTGGTTGGAATGTTGGGAAATCTATGGGGAGTTTTACCTAATACCGAGAGGATATAAAGGAGAGATGGATCACACTTCATGAGTTGAGATGTTGTATTTCAAAAGTACCTGTTGAAATGATTACTTCTCGTTAGTATAGAATCATTTACTTAGTAGCAATCTCCTTATCCCTTAACTACGTGTCCACATAGGTGTAGCTATTGGGAAAACCATGTAAAATCTTAGAAGCATGACCTTACTCTAGTAAAGTGAGGATCCCTGATCCAATAGGGGTTAATATTGGGATTACATGTCTAGATCTCAAGTCTTTGTTGGTTAGGCTAATCCCCCACAAAGAATTGATTGAACTTAGTCTTCTAAAAGAACGTATTACTTAGGATAGGTGGTGGTATGTGACGCTATCTACTCATTGCACTAGGTAGGAACTTCCGGAAGAGAAGACTTGGTGCCAGACCTTCTAAAAGAATGCACTACTTAGGATAGGTGGTGGTCTACTCATTTTGCACTAAGCATGAATTCCAAAAGGGAAGACTTTGGTGGTTTGTTGGGTGTCTTTTAATGTGTAGCCATTGATTGAGGTGCTTGTTTCTCTCGAGTTGGATAAGTCATAATGGGTAGTCTTGAGGGTTTCTTTGTTGTGTATTGGAGGAGGAATATGAATACATCATATTTATATTACCTTGGTGAGTCTTAGGATAATTTTGAGGTAGGGAAACATATAAGTGTAGGTTGGAAGCTTTTGAACGCTAGAAGGAAGAGCTTGTGAAAGTTTCTCTCAAGGCAAAGTATGTCCTCATATATTTGAGGGCATAGTCCTTTTCTTTTTTTTTTATTTAAAGAGCTGTTTTGTATTTTACTTTATTGTAGAGGGCCATGTCCGTATAATATTATGTCGTATCTTTATATTGTATTGTGACGACGAGATTCTCTAAGTATTTATGAAAGATTGTATTTTATTAATTATTCGTGAGAAGTTTTAAATTTCCGCAATACTTTTCATGTCTTATGTGATGAACGATAGTAAAGGTATTATACAAGACCTCAAAGCGTCAAGTACGTCCAGTTACGAAACGAGGGTTCTCCTTATCTTCTAGGGGTTGCTTTCAGGTCGTGACATTCATCTAGGTCTTAGGTTCTTCCAAGATCAATTTGGGATCAAAACAACTCACCAAACTTTCCAAGGCACATAAGAACTCACCTAAGCACAAAGACTTCTAGTAATCGAATGTCTTTGATGTCCCTTGATGTTTGACTAAAACACACCACACTGACTTCAAACATTCATATTATCTATTTTAATACATTATTAACTCATGAAACACTAGCGAAGCTCTAGTTCCAACTAGTTCATTATGAGGATCATTACAGTTCCATGTGAGAAAAAGTATTAGACCAAAATCCTAAGTTTCATTTGCGAGGAGAAGTTTGTCACAACCGGAGTCTAGACCCCAAACAAGACCAGCATCCTTGACCTCTCATAGGTCGCACACAAGCCTACATACGTCATTGTTATCATCATGTAGGTTAATTTTAGCGGAAAGTTTGAAACTAATAGTTAGTAGAAATATGCATAGACTTTGTAGTAGGATACATAATACTCATATAAGATTTAACTACATCAGTTCATAATCGTTCACAACAACCATCTAATACGAAGATACTCAACTGAAAGAAATAGTTCCATACTACATTAAGTGTATACTTGCAAAAAGTGAACCAATATAATGTCTTGAATAAGATGAGAAAGAAATGCTAGTGGAACATACTCCACTAACTCAAACCTATATCTAAGGTAGAATATAATGGGAAACCATACCCGAAAGCATGAGGTCCTAAAAAATATGGATAAATGCTCCACGTTCGGATAGCTTTATCGTTGACTTGGAAGCTCTAACATCCACCTGTGCATGCACCTAAAAAAGTAGAGTTGTAAGGGATTTGTACACCCTCGTACTAAGTATGGGTATATGCAAGCACACATAAGGACATGCATGATTAAGAAAAGATCTCTCCTATAGATATGAATTATGGAAAGTCAAGTCAGTGGACTTGCCAATTTCTGATTAGGAAAGTCATGCCATGAGTGTACCAGGCATCATAACACTTATCATTATGAAAATAGAACATAACATATTACACATATCATATAACATAGTTAATATCATTATTTCATAAGCAATGAGACCTCTGAATCATGGACTTTACATTAGGACTTCCCAAAATGAGGGCTCATCATGTGGGACCTCAATAAGGGAGCCTTCTTTAACAAAAACAGTTTGCTTCATTCATTCATGGGTACTTTATTTTCACTCTTTCATATTCTAGTCCAGACACCAACCATACCTAGGATGTACTTTAAGACTCTCATATGGCTAGTTGTGCAATGGCCAAGAATAACCTAGTGTTATTACTTAAGTGTAGCTCACATCTTTATTATCCTATCCTAAAAAGTTTGGTGTCGTTCATTTCATTATGTGGATTCTTTGAGGCTGACCTCATTCTTTATTTGGGAACTTTAACTTTAACCGACATAGATCATGTGAGCATCATGAAATCGAGTGTCTGCCCTACACCGAAAAGCGGTGAAATCACCGGCCAAAGTAACTGAACATGCTAGCGTATATAAGGAGTCAAACCCTGCTAGATCCATATATTGGCAATATAGGTTCATAGATATATAAGGAGACCCATACCCGCCATGCCGGACAGTATCACCTCATGATAGTTACGTGAATCTCCTCCCTTCAAGAAGTAAGGCATCACCGCTCATAGCTAGCCTATAGTTTCTCAGTATAAAGTTTCATTACATTCAACTAATACATCATGGAACCTTGATTCTAGCATGAGTACATCATAGCTCGTTAGATGATTTCTCATCTCATCACTATTATTAAGTATGCTTTAACTTCAATACTTTTTTTAGAGTGTTCACAAAGACTGGTCTATTCATTAACTTTACACTCTCATAGGTGTGTACGTTTTTGTAACATTTACTTAGGCTCATTTGAGATTGCTCTCATCTTTCACAATAGTCTCTTATCATATGGTCACCTTATTATTTATCTTTAGCACATTTGATTTTTATAATTACTCACCCCTTTACGTGAATGTTCATTTTATAATATGTCAATGCTCTTGGACATTTTTTGTGTTTCACACACTTACATAACCCTTCTAGAGTTACATAATTTCATCACATACATATTAGGTTCACTTACAATTTTAACGTATGCTAGACTTATGATACCACACATACAATCAATGAGGCTTCATTCACAGTATGTCTAAGTGATTCATGTTTACCCAAGATTATGTGGTACAAGACTTATTCATCATGTAGATATGCCAAGATATTTATTTTGATCTTTAGAGGCAGCATTCATTAAACATTTATTTACGTATGACTTATGTGTCAATACGAAATTGAACAAGGGAACCCAATTTCGAATCCTTTGAGCGACACTTAATCTTATATAAAACATGATGATTTCCTTTTTTCGAATTTGTAGGACCCTAGTTCGATCCCCATCAGCACCATAATATTTCCTTTCTTTTTCTCCTCCCCTTTTTTGTTTAAGTAAAGGAGGTTGTGGGTTCAATCCCCCACAAGCTCATTATTTTTTAAAAAAATTATCTCTTAACTTTTTCACCTATCCAATAGGTTGTGGTTCAATCCCCACTCTCCACATTTATTTTCTCCTTTATTTTTCTCCGAACTATCTCATCCATTCAAGAGGTTGTGGGTCCAATCCCTACTCACCACATCTATTTTTTCTTGCATTTTTCTCACGAAATTTTCATGACCTCACTAAATAAAAACGGGTCCCTCTAGGTCGATCTGACCCAAACAGCCCCATTATTAATTAATTAATTAATAATTATCTTATTTTAATTTTTCTTAAATCAGCATTAAAATATTAATTACTTCACTAATATAAATAATCAAGTTAAATCAGTGCTCCTAACTAGGTTCGAACCCTGTCGGAGCAAGATTTTGCTCAATGGGCAATTTCGGCCCTTTCTACCCAAAATGTCCCTCCACCTTATTAATTAAAAAATTAATTATATATTTAGGGTAATTATGATACCACCCTTAGACTGGAAAAATGCCATTTTCCCCTATACACTCCAAACATAAGATTTCCCATTTTTAAGTCAGGTAAAGACTCATCCGAGTAAATCTTCATATTCGGGAGCCCTACATGGCCTGACCCAACCTTTCCTAGATAAAATAACTCCCCAAGTTAGTTGTCTTGAATGTAGCAAGGGTTCATAGGTCTAGTTCTATGCACATCAATTCATGTGAACCCGGTCTAATCGTAGGCAATATAGACACATTAAGCATTACTTAGCATATCCATTTTTAGGGTTGTTACAGAGTCTAGGTAAACTCCATATATAGTATGTTAGTGATCTTTTTAACCTCACTATGTATATAAAAAAATTGTAATTTTTCTTTAATTTAACCTATGATATGTTATGACGAATGCGAAGAGTTTAGTCTTAGTCCTTTCCAAGGACGTCGAAGTTTGTTACATAAAGGGGGTGCTTAACAGTCGTGGAACCTTTGGTAGCAACAAAGTTAAGGATATATGACATATGCTAGAAACCCTCTTTAATAACATTATCATTGAGTCTCCATCTAATGAGAACAATAGTGAACCTACCTTCCAACATTGGGAAGGGACACCTCACATATCTAGTTTGCTCGGTGCTAAGCTAAAGTCCCTTTTTTATATACATTTATGTTATTCTTACTCATCAATCTTTATATAGTTCATAGGCTACTAACCCCTTGTATAATAATTTCATTAGCTCATTAGGTATAAGATGATTACTTCATTTCATCACAAATAATCATTTGGGAGATCATCACATCATATTATATCGTTTTAAGGCACACAAAAAATTCACATTCAAACATCCATGATCATACCCCTATCAAGATATCACAATCCATCATACACATAACATGGCATCTTAATCATCATATCATCATCGTCATAATCAATTCACATAATCATACTTCTGTTGAATGTCATCCTCAAGAATAAACCAACATATTTGAACTAGAAAAATCATAATCTCAAGGATCTTACCAAACATCTTCCAAAGCCTCCTTCAATATCTTACCATCAATTGATAACAATTATCAAATAATTCAATTATCATAATCATTGTTCCACATTTTAACCTATTATATGTTATTACAAATCCAAAAAGGCTAATCTTAGTTATCTTCGAGGACGATGACATTTGTTAAGTCTAGGGGGTGCTCCCCGGTTATGGCACCTATAGGGGCAACATAGTAAAAGAACTAGGATATATGCTTTGCATTTTAGTATCCATCTAATGAGAACAATACTAAACCTACCTTCCCAAATTGGGTAGGGACACCTCACATATCTAGTTCGTTTGGTTCTAAACTAAAGTCCCTTTTTTGATAAACCTTGGAGTGATTCTTAATCATCAATCTTAATATAGTCCATAGGATACTATCCCCTTGTATAATCATGACATTAGATCATTAGGTAAAATATGAGAAATTCATTACATTACAAACAATCATTAATGAGATCATAACATAATAATAATATAATAATAAGGCACAGAAGAAAATCATATTCAAACTTTTATAATCATAACCCTCTCAAGATCTCACAATCCTAAATACTCATAAAATTGTATCATAATCATCATATCATCATGTTCATAATATATTCACATAACCTACTTCAATAGAATATCATCATCAAGAATAAACCAACATATTTGAAGTAGAGAAATCATTATCTCGAAGATCTTACCAAATAGCATCCAACGCCTCCTTCAAGATCTAACCCTCAATTGATTACATTTATCAAATAATACAATCACCATAATCATAATATAGTGAATTAAACAATAACATAATGAATTACAACAACCCTACTCATCTACAAGTCCAATTCGTAATTAGGGTTAGGGAAAATGGTTCAATCATGAATATTTCATGGAATCTAGGTCAAAGACTAAGAACTAAAATAATTAAGCAATAAACAATTATAATAATTCAATATTAATCAATAGAGTTCAAAATCAAATCAATTTGTAAGATCATTCACGTAATTGGTTGAAAACCCATGTTTTTAACTTCTTTTGGAAACCAATTTTTAGAGTCTCCTAGGGAAAGAGATCCCAAGTCTAAATAGATCCCCTAAATTATTATTTACTTGAATATTGATGGAGAAAACATTAGTATTAGATACCTAGTGAACGTTGAAAATGGGTCTTCAATCGGATCTTTGGGAAAGAGAGAGAAAGTAGAGAGAAGTTGGATAGAATTGGGTTTGAGAAATAATGTTGTGTTAAGTTAGATTAATACATGGGATATCATACTCCTTTAAACAATTAAATATACCACCCCTTAACACTTAATTAATCACATAACTAAGTAAATAATTAACTAAAATAACTTAATACTTTGCAGTCCACTCGACCCACAATCAATGAAACCCCGTTTATGAGGTGTCTATTGAACGATGGTGCCGTACTGGCAAACCATAAATTCGGTCAGAGAGTGTGACTTGGTGCAACGAACAAAGAGTAACACCTAGAAGAAGGGAGCACCCTTAGACCGGAACAAGGCGTACTTGACTTTTTGGGGTCTTGTACAAGCCGTTTAACAATCATTCATTGGATCAGATATGAAAAGTATTGCGCAATTACAGCTTTTCACGACATTTAATATAAAAAGGAATTCTTTCACAAATACTAAGAATGTCTCATCGTCAAAAGAAAAAATTGAAGACACAATATAACCTCTTAGGTACACGGATTACCCTTCACATTGAAAGAGATATATAATAAGTCTTAAACAAAGAAACTAAGAAACATGAATATGCCTCAAAAATTTGATAAAATACATAGTCTCCATAGAGTAGATTCCCAAGCTTCAACTTCTACACTTCTCCTTTTTTCCTAACCTATATTTATTATGTATAGAAAAGTATGTGGTTAGTACACCTAATGTACTAAGTATGGCATATGCAAAACATGCAAAAAGGAATATTTGAGTATAAATAAATTTTCATGAAAACTAAGTAAAACATTCATGAATGTTGGAGTAAAAAACCATAAGAATCGTCATTTAACACTTAGAAAAGGATTTCCATAATTTTAACAAAAAGGAAAATTTTACAGTAAACACTCCAAAAGTTACAGTGAATTTATATTAGCACTACAGTGAATTCATTTTAACATTACAGTGAACTATTTTAATCCCAAAATAGTGAGCCACTCTCCTTAGATGTTTCCCTTACCAAGTGATCCTTAAGACCACGTACCATAGGCTTTCCGCGCTCGAGAAACAAGTCCACACATTAATAATACACAATAGAGGAGCTTTCATACATTAAGAACATCATCTAGGTTTTCTACTGAAATGTCATTTATAACATACACTTAGTGCAATGTGAGAGAAGCATCTCTTACTACGACTCCCACTTAGTGCCCCTTAAGGGTTCCCTTTAATCAAGCACACCACATGCCTATGTCACGACCCAAATCGGATCCGCTACTGGCACCCACATTTACCCTCCTATGTGAGCGAACCAACCAATCTAAACCTTATCATTTCAGTTTAATATCAACATAAAGCAATGCGGAAGACCTAAACTCATAAATAAAAGACAATTCAATAACTTCTAAAATTCAACATCTATTATTTCCCCAAAATCTGGAAGTCATCACTACAAGAACATCTATGATCAAATTACTAAACTAAGAGTATTCTAAGAACTAAAATAAACAAAATCTAGTCTATGCCGAAACTTCAAGGCATCAAGAAATGAGGAAGGAGATCCAGTCCAAGCTAGAAGCATTAGCTCACCCTGAAGATTCGATGTGACGAAGACTGGCTAGAATTACAGTTGAGTCGAAGATGACGGCAAGTTTGCTGCATTCCACAATATACATGAAGAAAACATAAAAGTAGGGGGTCAGTACAACCACAAGTACTGAGTAGATATCATCGGCCAACTCAAAATAGAAAGCAATATATCTCAGATAACATCATAAAATCAACTAATATTCTTAATATGTGATAACAACAAGTACAAACATCATTTATAGCATCACCGAACATATCTGTGAGGACTCAAGCCTTACCATACTCACTTGGGATACATGTTCTTTAGATTGAGTATATTAGTATATTTCAAGATTCATTATCTTTATTCCTCTTGTGTCGGTACGTGACACTCCGATCCCCTACTACTATGTGTCGGAACGTGACACTCCGATCCCTTATTACTATGTGTCGGAACGTGACACTCCGATACCCTAATTCAATGTGTCGGTACGTGACACTCCGATCCCCTACATCTACGTGTCGGTTCGTGACACCCATCCCACTAATTCTATGTGTCGGTACGTGACACTCCGATCCCCTACATCTACGTGTTGGTTCGTGACACCCGTCCCACTAATTCTATGTGTCGGTACGTGACACTCCGATCCACTAATCTCATTCTATTAATTCATCAAGCCTTCTTTTATACCAAGGCGTCATCATCTCATCACTTTAGTTCATCAAGCCTTCTTTTATATCAAGGCGTCATCATTAACAAGAGATTAGGTTTTTATCAAGATTTGGGATTCAATAGCTTCATCATGCTTGTTTCATCACAATCATATATATAAAATCACATCATGCATACACACAATTAAGCATAAAGAAGACGCTATAATAATACCCAACACATATCATTCGCTATTAAGAGTTTACTACGAATAGTGTAAAAACCATAACCTACCTCTACCGAAGACTAGTGATCAAGCAAGAATTTCCCAAGCCTTGTGTTTTCCTCTTCTCGTTCGATTCTCGCTCTTTCTCTTGTTCGATCCTCTCTCTCTCTTGCTGTTCTTTTTCTTTTTCTTATTCAAACCCTCTTTCTTTTACCCTAATTATCATATAATTAAGTTTTAAAAGGTGGCACTAATAATCCACTAATTAACTTAAGGTTACCTCTTTTAACCCTCAAGTAATTAGACTTATTAACATTAACCCACCCCTTTATAATTAAAGCAGGAAATAGTCCAAAACGCCCCTTAAATTAATTAACAGAAATCCGACCCAGCCTGGGATTACGCAGCCTGTGACGGGCCGTCGTGCCTGCGACGGTCCGTCCTGCTGTCCGTCGCAAGGGTCAGAGACTTGATTTTAGTAAAAAAGTCCTGTGACGGGCCGTCGTGCCTGAGACGATCCGTCCTGGCATTTCGTCGTGGCGTTCAGAGAGTCGATTTTCAGTACCCAATTTCAGAATTTCTAAGTGTCATGGGACGAGACATCCACGACGGTCCGTCGTGACCATGACGGTCCGTTGTGGCATCCGTTGCCTCTGCCTGTTTTCCAGAAATAAAATATGCTGCTCAAAACGACTAAACAGGTCGTTACAATAGATACCAATTTACCCATCGTTCGTCCTCGAACGATCACGAGAAGAAAAACAAGAGTGAAAGGAAGTACCTGAGTCTGTAAACAAATGTGGGTATCTTTCTTGCATATCTGCCTCCTTCTCCCAAGTAGCTTCTTCAACCGGTCGATTCTTCCATTGCACCTTGATGGATGCAATCTCCCTTGACCTCAACTTGCGAACTTCTCTATTTAAAATAGCAACAGGCTCCTCCTCATAAGGCATATTCTCATCAAGCAAAACTGAATCCCAACGGATAATGTAGTTTCCATCCCCATGGTACCTTTTCAACATGGACACATGAAATACCGGATGCACTCCGGACAGCCCTGGAGGCAAGGCTAACTCATAAGCCACCTCCCCTACTCGCTTAAGTACTTCAAAGGGACCAATGTACCTTGGGCTTAGCTTGCCTCTTTTACCAAACCGCATCACCCCTTTCATTGGCGAAACTTTCAACAAGACTTGTTCACCCTCCATGAACTCTAAGTCTCTAACCTTTCGATCTGCATATTCTTTTTGCCTACTTTGCGCCGCTAGAAGCTTTTCTTGAATGAACTTCACTTTCTCTATCGAATCCCTCAAAAGATCAGTACCCCAAGGCCTAACCTCGAATGCATCAAACCAACCAATGGGGGACCTACATCTCCTACCATACAGTGCTTCAAATGGAGCCATGTCAATACTTAGTGATAGCTATTATTGTATGAGAACTCCGCTAAGGGTAAGAAGTTATCCAATGACCACCAAATCCTATCACACACGCGCGAAGCATATCCTCTACCACTTGAATCGTTCGCTCAGACTGACCATCGGTCTGAGGATGGAACGCGGTACTAAGGTCCAACCTAGTACCCAATTCCGCATGCAATGTTTTCCAAAACTTAGAAGTAAACTGCGTACCTCTATCTGATATGATGGATAGTGGAACTCCATGCAATCGAACAACTTCTGAGATGTAAAGTTTGACTAACTTCTCTACATTATAAGTCACCTTGACCGGAATGAAATGAGCAGACTTAGTTAACCTATCAACAATCACCCAAATAGAGTCGTACTTACCCATCGTCTTTGGAAGACCAACCACGAAGTCCATTGCAATTCTCTCCCATTTCCATTCCGGAATGGGCATTCTCTGAAGTGTTCCTCCGGGCCTTTGGTGTTCATACTTTACTTGTTGACAGTTTGGACATTTGGCAATAAAATCCAAAATATCACGCTTCATTCTACTCCACCAAAAGTGTTGCTTTAGGTCACGGTACATCTTGGTTGCACCCGGATGTATCAAATACCTTGAACTATGAGCCTCTGTAAGAATAGTGTTGATCAAATCATCGACGCGGGGTACACATACCCTTCCCTTAATCCTCAAAATACCTTCCTCATCGATTGTCGCTTCTTTAGACTCTCCTTGCAACACTTTATCTCGGATCCGGATCAATTTTTCATCATTAAACTGCTTTCCCTTAATCTTGTCAAGGAAGGAAGATCTTGCATCCACACAAGCTAAAAATCCTCCCTTCTCATTTACTTCTAATCTCATAAGGTCGTTAGCCAGAATCTAAACTTCTCTAGCCAACGGGCGTCTAGAAGCTTGCAAGTGAGCTAGACTTCCCATGCTTCCCGCCTTTCTACTTAAAGCATCCGCTACAACATTCGCCTTCCCCGGATGATACAAAATAATGATGTCGTAGTCCTTCAGTAGTTCCATCCATCTCCTCTGTCTCAAGTTCTAATCTTTCTGAGTAAAGACATACTGTAGGATACGATGATCCGTATAGACCTCACACTTAACCCCATATAAATAGTGTCTCTATTGCTTTAATGCAAACACTACCGCGGCCAATTCCAAATCATGAGTTGGATAGTTACGTTCATGCACTTTTAATTGTCTTGAAGCATAAGCAATCACATTCTTCTATTGCATTAGCACTGCACCCAAACCCGAATAGGATGCATCACAATAGACAATGAAATTCTTACCTTCCACTGGCAAGGTGAGAATTGGTGCAGCGGTCAACAGAGTCTTGAGCTTCTGAAAGCTTTCCTCACACTCATCCGACCATACAAATGGAACATTTTGCTTAGTCAAGTTCGTCAATTGGGAAGCAATAGAAGAAAATCCCTTGAAAAATCGACGGTAGTAACTGGCTAAACCCACAAAGCTTCTTATTTCTGACACATTAGTAGGTCTTACCCAATTCTTCACTACTTCGACCTTAGAAGGATCCACCATCACTCCATCCTTTGAAACCACGTGCCCCAAGAAGGACACTGCATCTTGCCAAAACTCACACATAGAGAACTTGGCATAAAGCTTTTTCTCCCTCAACATTTCCAATACCATTCTCAAATGCTCCTCATGTTCCTCCTTACTTTTAGAGTATATAAGTATATCATCAATAAATACGATCACAAAGAGATCCAAATATGGCTTAAAAATCCCGTTCATCAAACTCATCAACGCAGCAGGGGCATTCGTAAGACCAAAAGACATCACTACAAATTCGTAATGCCCATACCTGGTTCTAAAAGGAGTCTTTGGCACATCCGTTGCCCGTATTTTCAATTGATGATAACCGGATCTCAAGTCAATCTTAGAGAAGACACAAGCACCTTGTAACTGATCGAACAAATCATCGATGCGATGAAGAGGATACTTGTTCTTTATGGTTACCTTGTTCAACTGCCGGTAGTCTATGCACATCCAAAAACTCCCATCCTTCTTCTTCACAAACAAAACCGGAGCACCCCAAGGAGATGCACTTGGTCTAATGAAGCCTTTGCTCAACAACTCTTGAAGTTGGGCTTTTAACTCTCTTAACTCCGCGGGAGCAATTCTATAAGGGGGTATAGAATTGGGGCGAGTACCCGGTTCAAGATCAATACAGAAGTCAATATCCCTATCTGGTGGCATACCAGGAAGATTTGCAGGGAACACATCAAGAAAATCACGGACCACCGAAACCGACTCTGGAATAGGAAGAGGAAACTCATCTTTAGGGCATGCATTATTGAGATCTCTAAAGTCAACGCAAACGCGAATTTGACCATTCTTCTTCCTCACAGTAACAATACTTGAAATCCATGTAGGATATTTGACCTCACGAATAAAGCCTGCCTCAATGAGTTTGGTAACTTCATTTTCTATCAACGGAATCAAGTCTGGTCTAAAACGTCTTTTAGCTTGTTTAACTGGAAGAGAACCATTTTTTACTGCCAATTGATGAACCGCTACTTTAGGATTCAATCCAGGCCTTTCTTTGTAACTCCAAGCGAATACATCTCTATACTCTTTGAGTATATTCATGTAAGCGACTTCTTCATCAATTTCTAGAAACACACTCAAGTAAATTGGCTTCGGATTTTCATCAGTGCCAAGGTTAACTTCCTTCAAAGGATCTATTGTGATCTTTACTCCTTCTTCAAGTTCTGATGGAGCACTTTTAGCATCTTCCTCTTCCACAGGATCATTGTCATTGACTGATATATGAAAACACGAGACAATATCTTCTACCTCTTACACAATCTTTTTTTGAGACAAAGAATCGCACTCATTTTGGATTATAACATGATTTGAGGAACCTACACTTTCTTCATCTTCCACGCGCTCTTTGGTGTAAACCATAGTAAGAACCTTTGCCTTGAGTTCCACTTTACAGGAAACCATAAGTTCCACTCGTCGCCTCATCCTAGAAGGAATCAAACTTCTGAAATCCTTTCGAATCAAATGTGAAGAAGGCGTTGTAACTTTTAAATAACTTCTCAGGTTCTTGTTATTCTTCTTCAGAGGACCTAACCTCTCAAACACAAAAATTCTTGTTGTCGCTTCACCAAGTCGATCAATGACAGAAGGCTTTTTATTGGGAGCAGTGACAATCTCTTCAAAAGTTATATGATTTTTACTGGCCCTTCTTATGAAAATGTGAATTGGCGGTGGTTGGGTATAACCTAGGCCTTCACGCGCTTTCCTAGTTGTATCTTCTGATTGGAGTTTCCCTAGCGCTGATGGCTCGCTAGGGTTGTATCCTGCCTTCACAAATAACTTGTAGGCATTGGGATCAAAACCTTATCTTGTGCACTTTGTAGGGAGAGGCATATCTTGCACTTGATCTTGAGCGACTGACTTCTCTGGCAACTTTGAAGACAAGTTTATTGCATCTATCCATCTGATAGGAAGATCTAGCCCTCTTAATGAATTTTCTTCAAGGTTAGATGGTTGATCTTGTTCTTTCTTCGCTTTTGGAACATAGCAAAGCCTAGAAGTCTGCTTTTTCTTTGAAGACAGGATCTTCCCTTCATTAAGAATGGGACAAGAGTCTTTAGTGTAAAATTTCACCTTTTCGATAGCCGCGTCAATTCTTTTGCTTATGATCTTATTAATATTTATTGATTTGACGTCATTGGAGTTGACCCCTTTAACAACATAACTTCTCAAATAAAACTTCGCATCCGCAAAGTGTGTGTCCAGTTTGGTGAAAGGATTATCATCTGCAACTATCTTTCTTTCGATTCCACCTTCCAGATATTTCAAACATTGATAGTAAGAAGATGAGACAATTCTATTCTCATGTACCCAAGGCCTGCCAAGTAATATATTGTATGATGTCTTTGCGTCAATCACATTCATCCATGCGCTTGATCGTAAATCTCCCATGTGGATCTCTAATTTAATAGAGCCTATGGACCTCTGTCCGCCTTGATTAAATCCTTGTATCAACAGACGACTTTCACTAAGTTCCCCAGTCGTGATGCCAAGTTCCTTCAACGTGTGGATAGGCAGAATGTTGACTCCAGATCCTTCATCTATTAAGATTCTATTTATTTTCTTCTCTAGCACATTGCCCACCATATACAAAGGACGATTGTGTAGTGCTTCACCAAATAGAAGATCGTTATCTGTAAATGTAATTTTAGTATCACAGACATGTGCTTCTTGGAAAGAAAGTTCAACAGATTTTTCAGAAGATGAAAGGGACATCATTTCCGAGATTTCCCTTGTTTCTTTTTCTTCTTCCCAGGAGACACTTTTGGTAAGAATTCACTCCTTGTTCCTTCTTTTACAGTAGGAGGCATCTCCATTGTTTGTTCATTATCTACATTGAAACATGATGCCTCGACATTGCCTTGAGTAGATTTTGTGTTGAACGAGCTTGGCAATAATTCCTCTAGAGTCACAAGACGTCGAGGTTTTTGGTAGTGATGCACTTCAACCTTTGCCCTTTTCGGGCGCTTGATTGATTTTTTCTATTCTTATTTCTTCACCATTTTTCCTCTAACCGGTTGCTCAGATAATTCTTTTCGTAAGCTTGACTTTTTGCGTCTTCGCCTAGTTACAAGAATCCAACCCTCATAACCATCTATGTCAACAACCTGGTATACTGGCTCTTCTTCATGCTTTTCAGAGATATATATTTGGACCGGATCCAGTGACCCAAACGTGATAAAGGTATGGTTAGAACTAGACTTCTCATCATCAAGGATAATTTTATTTTTGTTAGCCAATCGCATCACTCTATTCTTAAAGACAAAACATTTATCAAGAGGATGACTCACAAGTCTATGATACTTGCAATAATTTGGGTCATCAGTTTTTCCAGCTTCATCGGGTCGCTTCATTTCTGGCAATTCAATGAGCTTTAACTCAAGCGATTCATCAAAAATTTCAGAAACGTCAGAATCCAAGAAGGGATACTTTTTCCCTTGCATCTCCCTTAGCGTCGACTTTTGATTTGAACGTGCTTGGAAAGTCGTTCTCACATTTTGTTTTACGCCCTCATTCATTGTGAACTTTGCGGGTGATACATTTACACTCATGGATTCTTTGTTGTCATTTCTAGGCAGAAACTTGCTCCATCTCTTGGGTTCCTGCTTGTCCCTTCCTTTGCGAGGATCATGGACAATAGTCATATCTTTTTCGGCAGATGACATGCTCAACTCCATATCGTGAGAGCGAGTAGATAAATCCTCGAAAGATTTAGGTTGTATTCCTTGTAATATGTAAAGAAGCTCCCAGTGCATTCCTTGAATACACATTTCGATTGCAGAAGCTTCACTAAGCCTATCCTTGCAATTTAGGCTCGCGTTCCTCCATCGATTTATGAAATCTATGACCGGTTCATCCTTTCTTTGGCGAGTATTCGTGAGTTCTACAATGCTCACCGTTCGCCTTGTGCTATAGAAGCGATTGAGAAACTCTTGTTCTAGTTGCTCCCAACTATCAATAGAGTTAGGTTCGAGATTCGTGTACCAATCAAAGGCATTTCCTTTTAGAGAGCGGACAAATTGTTTTACAAGATAGTCTCCATATGTTCCAGCATTATTACATGTCTCCACAAAGTGCGCGACATGTTGTTTCAGATTTCCTTTTCCCTCAAATTTTTGAAATTTGGGAGGTTGATAACCGACAGGCAATTTAATATTATCAATCCTAGCAGTGTATGGCTTAGCATACATATGAGAAAACTTAGTGGAGACTTTATATTTATCTTTGATAGTGCCTTCAATAAACTCCTTCAAGCGATCGAGTGGGATCATTCCTTCAGAAGAAACTGACATCTCTTTAACAAACAGGGCTTTCTTAGCAGGATCTTCGATTTCTTGAACTTCAATGCCCTTTCCAGGTGCATGGCTCGCATCTCCATATAAAAGTCCTTCTATACTGTCCATCAACTTGTCAATTCGAGATTCTTGGTGTTGTACATGCTTTGTCAATCCTTCAACCAACTTCGTCAGATTTGGGAGGTGTTCCTCATGAGAGGAAGCAGCAGTCACCATCGTTTACATGATCATCAGAGTTGCAAGAGAGTAACATGGATTGTCACGTAAGTTAATTTTCAGTGGACTCCAACATCTTGAATCACGTGGAGATGATTCATAAGTTGAATCACAGTTCTCCCTTGTGGTAGAGTTTTTTGAACCAGATTGCTCAAGTAGAGCCAATGTCTTCTTGATCTTTTCAGCAACACTACTTCCTCCTTCTAGAGCATTTGTGGAGGACCTTGCTCCTTTGGAGTCGAAGACCCAAAAACAGAAGTTGACGCAGACGACACTTGAAGTGTTTCTTGTCCTAGTGTAACAGCCTTGCTTCTCGTAACAACTCCAAAACTTCCAAAGGTAACTCCAAGGATGTATTCAACTTCAGTAGAGAACTTAGAGCTAGTGACCTTAGAGGAGGTTGATCGAGAGTTGTTTTTCATGGAAGTCATCTTGATATTCTTTGACGTTTGAAAAGTTGAGATGAGAGGTAGAGATTGTCCCACTGGGCGTGCCAAAATTTGTAGACAATAAAATTCTCATCGAGAAAACAATAATCAAGATTGGAAAATTATAGCAACAATCGATTTTATTATTTCAAATGTGAGTGTTACAATCTTTATAATTCCTCTATATTCGCCTTTTCAAATATAAATTCAAGGGCTTTAAAGCTTGTTCTTTAATCTATGATTAACTTGAACTTGAACTTTATCTTGATCTTGACTTTTATTTGAACTCAAGGGCTTCGAGCTTGTTCTTGAATTCGGTGGTCTTGATCTTGATCGTTCTTGAACTTGAATGCTTGAATTCTTAAACTTGTAGCTTTGTAGAGAATTAAATTGCGTTTGTACCACAGAGTTTCTCTAGCTTCTTGTTTAGAATTTTCTGTCCCTTTTCTGAATTATAAGGACCCCAATTTATAGTTTTAGAATAAAGGAGTTGCAATTGGAATAGGATTCATTCAGCCAATCAGATTGAAGTGACATGGCATTTGGGCTTTATGGAGCGGGCTTGTCATCTTTGACACATGTCATCATTCTATTGGTTTTCTTATTTGACTTGGCATGCAACATCATCTTCACACGTGGCGCCAAGATGGACTCTAGAATGAGATGAGATTGGGTTTAACAGATTGGGTTCATCCAATGTAGCCCAAATCAATTAATTTTGACCTTAATTAAATATATATTTATTGGACTTAAATATTTAACTCAATTATACTAATAAACAATATTTATTTGTATTAATATATTTATGAATTTAACATAATTCGAATCATTTTATAAATTTATATTTAATAAATTTTAAATGATTACAGATAAATCACAAACATCATAAAAAATGAGTACTTCAAATAGTTACAAAAGAATAAATATAAGTTCACAGGGATTAACAGAAGAAGAAATAAAACCAAAGCATTATTATATAACAAGAATAATAGAACAAAAAAAATATTTAATACTAATAAATACATGACAAGAAGAAAGCTATATTACAAGAGAGTTAGTAATGGAAGATAAAATAATAACTACGGAACACTCATGCCCAGAGTTACCAAAAGTACTAATAAATATTGAAGAAACAACATAACAAGAAATAATAATAGGAGGTATACCAATGAAAATAAAATTTAAAATATATCAAGGAAACGAGAATATAACATTATGAATAAAATGGTTAGAACAAGTAAAACCATATAATATAGAGGATAAAAAAACTAACGATAAATTATCAAAATAAAAAAGTCATAATAAAAGAACTTTAATATAAATATATGAATATATATATATACTTGCGAAGATAATAATAGAACGATATTATTATACACCAATGATAGATACAGCAGTAGAGGCTAGTATATGTAAATACAATTGTTTACCAGAAGAAAAATGGGAAAAGTTAAAAAAACCAATAGTATAACAGGATTTAATAATGAAGGAAGTATGATCACATACAAGGCAAAAGATAAAAAAATACAAATATGGGATAAAATATTAACTGTAAACAAAATATATAATTTTGAACTAACAACAAAAGATATGTTATTAGGAATGCCATTTTAGAAAAATTATATCCACATATAATAACAAAAACATACTGGTGGTTCACAACACCATGTAAACAAAAGATAGGAGTAAGAAGAGTAGGTATCAAAAGAAGAAAAATAACAGAATGGGTTAAAGGCAGTGAAAAAATTACACAAAAATTAAAAAATATAAAAGAAGAAGACAGTAGAATAGAATTAATTATATTTTCCTTAGATAAAGTAAAAATAATCCAAGAAAAATTAGAACTATTGTGTGACAGAGATCCTTTACAAGGATGGGAAAAACATAAAACAGAAGTAAAAATTGAACTGATTGATGAAAATAGTATAATAACACAAAAACCATTAAAATATAATTTTAATGATTTAAATGAATTTAAAATACATATAAGTGAATTATTAAAAAATGGATATATACAAGAAAGTAATAGTAAACATACAAGTCCGGCATTTATTGTTAATAAATATAGTGAACAAAAAAGAGGAAAAAGTAGAATGGTAATTGATTATAGAAATTTAAATGCAAAAACTAAAACATATAATTATCTAATACCAAATAAAATATTAAAAATAAGACAAATACATGGATATAATTACTTTAGTAAACTTTATTGTAAATCAGGACTTTATCATTTGAAATTAGAGGAAGAATCTAAAAAACTTAAAGCATTCAGAGTACCCCAAGGATTTTACGAATGAAATGTATTACCATTTGGATATAAAAATGCACCAGGTAGATTTCAATATTTTATGGATTACTATTTTAAACAACTAGAAAATTGTGTAGTATATATTGATGATATATTATTATATTCTAAAACAAGACATGAACACATAAGATTACTAGAAAAAATTATACGTATAATACAACACTTAGGAATAAGTTTAAGCAAAAAGAAAGCAGAAATAATGAAAAAACAAATAGAATTCCTAGGAATACAAATAGATAAAAATGGAATAAAGATGCAAACGCATATAGTACAAAAAATAATAACCTCAAATGAACAATTAGATACAAAAAAGAAATTACAATCCTTTTTAGGATTAGTTAACCAAGTAAGGGAATATATACCAAAATTAGCAGAAAATTTAAAACCATTACAACAAAAACTAAAGAAAGACGTAGAATACCATTTTGATAATAGAGATCAAACACAAATACAAAAGATAAAATTATTATGTAAAACATTACCGAAATTATATTTTCCGGATGAAGATAAAAAATTTATTTATATAGTAGAAACTGATGCAAGTGAAAAGAGTTATGGAGGAGTATTGAAATATAAATATAATAATAGTAATATAGAATATCACTGTAGATATTATTCGGGCACATATACAAATACGGAAATAATATGGGAAATAAATAGGAAAGAATTATTTTCTGTATATAAATGTTTATTAGCAGTTGAGCCATATATTGTATATAACAAATTTATTGTTAGAATAGATGATACACAAGTAAAATGTTGGTTAACCATAAAAATTCAAGATTTCGTAACAACTAAAGAAATTAGAAGATTGGTATTAAATATATTAAACTTTACATTTACAATTGAAGTAATAAAGACTAACAAGAATGATGTTGCAGACTACTTATCAAGACAAAACTACTCAGACTGAGAACAAAAATGAAGATACAATCGAAGAGCTACTCAAAGCCATTACTGCAATTTGTACCAAAGTGGACAGAATGGACAATGAGATACAAATGCTAAAGACTAATGAAGATAACCTGAAGTCTAAAGCTAATATAAGTCAGCAGCATGACTATAAAAATGTGGAGCTATGTCGATCAGAAGACGATAAAATTACAGAGATAAAAGGAGACGATGGGAAACTCCCTAAAACTCATAACGTTTGTTTGAATACAGTTGTACGTACAAGCAGGAATGTTTTTGAGAAATCACGAAATACAAACTTAAACCAGTTATTTATAAAACCATTTACCCAAAACACACAAAAAAATATACCCCTAGAACCGCAAACTTCTACTTACGCAGTTAGTATACAGATTGATAAAAAAAGATACAATTATATCACACAATCATACCACCTAAGTAGTATGTTCTTTAAGGAGACTTAGTTCATTCAATTTATAGAAGACTTACCAAGACTTCCCTTTCGGAATGCCTACCTAGTTCAATGGATAAATAGCATCCCATTCAACTACCTACCCTAAGTAGTACACATTTTTAGAAGATTGAGTATTTTTATTATTTTTGTGAGGGGTTAGCTTAAACGACATAGACCATGAGATATTGACATAAAAATCCCAATGTTAACCCCTATCGTATGAGAGATCTAACTTGTCGAGAGTAAGGTCATTCTCTTAGCTTTTACATGGCTTGCTCAATATCTAAACCTATGTCGGCGCATAGTTAAGGGATAAGGAGATTTCTACTAAGTTACTAATTCTCTTCTAACGAGGATTACTCATCTCAAGAGATACATTAAAATACAACATATCAACTCACAAAGTGTAACCATCCCTTCTTCATAATCTATGAGTCTTATGCATAACCCCCACAGATTCAAAACATTATATACTATAGGTTAAGATAAATTAGTTGACACCATAACTCAACGCATGAAGAGCATTCATCCTCTGACTTATCTTAGAAATCTTTTAGGATGTAGCGAGGTTTATACTAAACACTTAATCTCTCCTCACGAAGAGTGTTCACCCCAAAACTCCCCTTTTTACTGAATTTAGCTTCATTCATTAATTTAAGTGTGTGTACATGTGAGCGCACCTGGCATATAAGCATCATTTCATTTATATGAACTTATATACATGTTTTAGGCCTTCATTTATAAAATCACACACTTTACATGCTTCACATAATCAGGTACTTCATTTAGGCACAATCTAAGTAAAAACAAGTAATTGAAACTGCACAATACACAATAAAAGAATCATCTTTGTTATCACTTCATTTAAAATATAAGGACTTCAAATCAAAACTTACAATATATACTATGTAAAATTAAATTCATCAAGTAAAGACCGCGATCAAGAAGCGAGACCATCCACTCAAGAGAAATTTCATAATGAGAATTAACAATGAAACACACTTACCATTCTTTTAAATCCTTCACACCTATTTACAATTTTTACTCAACAATTTATCATAAAATATCCCTTTGGAAAGTATCTAAAAAACAATATCAACCATAAGAACACGAAGCTCAAAGACCCCCAATTCATCCTCATTTAGCCCATTACTTAAGCCAAAATTTGATCAAAAGCTTTAACATGATCTCATTGAGGTTTTAACATTCAAGTCACCTACTAACATTGGAAACATCAATTTTTGAATCATTAGAAACGTTTTCATGTATGACCCATATTAAGAGTTAAAGATAGAAGCAAAAAAGGATGAAAACCATTTTGGAAATTCCATTAGAAGTGACTCCTTGAATGGAATAGGGTTCAAGGATGGATATCATATCTTAGATAAGATATAACCAAGTATAGTTTATGATGAACTTTACAACCACTAGACCTCCTAGCTCCTTCTTGATTTCTAGATTCTACGGAATTTGAGATAGAGTTCTAAGAAAGTGGGGTTTGGGTTTAAGGAAAGGAAGTATAAAATTAGGTCTTAGGGTTTAAAACACTTTAATACACCTAAAAGACCCTAAAATATCACTCAAGGGTCATAAAAGACTTGAGGTATGTACCAAACACCCCAAGTCATTACAGGAAATAGACAGCTTTAGGGTCTGTCTCACACATGGACCAACCAATGGATTGTTTGATAACTAATTACCTGTTGGTGGGGTATCGGTTGTTGGGGATTAGTCTTATTCAACAGAAAGATGTTCTTCCTTGCAGGTCAAATCGATTCCCTAAGGTCGATGGACGTTGGTTGGGGAATCTTGTTATTATGACACAGAGTCACTATGCAATGATAGGCTTACTCTTGTTTATTAGAACATGACACGGAGTAACTATGCAATGACACCTCTACTCTTTTTTTGTCTCTCGCCAAGGTACAAACATTCTGATATTGCAACTAGTGCCCTCACTTCAAAACATATCCTCCTTTCTCACACAGTGATATTAACTTTGAGTAAATTTCGTTATTCAACACTCACGCTCAAAAAAAATTTCACACCTAGTTTGTGCTTGTTGCCATAGGCTTGCCCTTATTTTCATTGCTTAAGTTAACTGTATTAGACTCTTAGGATAATGATAGGACTTTGTTAGCTTGTAGCGTAGGCTCAAGGTCACGTATGGTGACTATGGGTACATTTTAGTGACTTTTCGCCCTTGTTTACATTATGGATAAGCATCCTACCAATTTTATTACCTATTATGCCCTACTTTTGTTGTCATATTTTCCTTTATTTTCTCTTTTATTTCTCTTTATTGAACTAACTCGTACTTATTTTTGTTCAACAGTATTTCTCTATTTTATTTAATTTCCTAATATTGATCTAGCCACTTCTCTTACCATTGTCCCTTTTCATTTCCACATTACTCTTTTTGAGACCCTCTTTTAGAGTCATCACTCATAATATCCAACCCCAACTCATGGCTTTGCCCTAAGTCGAGGTACACATTACCCAAGGTTGGGTTAGGGCCAAGATGAGATTAGTTTTATGCCCTAGCCACCCTAAAATTATTCTCTTGGCCTAATTTGAGGTGCACATGTTCAAAGAGGGACCTGGGTCAACAAATTATAACCAGGGGAATTTATTTGGTAAAGAAAAGAAAGGTCTATCATAGGTTCAATTATTTGAATCAAAAAGGGATAACAATTTCATTTGGCTAAATTTATTTTAGGTTAGATGTTTTTCTAAATTGAACAAGGGCCTATGATCCTTTCCTAGATGTCTAACACAGATTCCTTTTAGAAGACCAATTGGGCAAGTTCTAGCTAAGTACCAACAGGGGAACCATCAAATCTTCTCACAGTCTCTTGACAACCACATTACATTACCAAATCATCGGCTACTTAGTTAGAGTATTAGAGTGAAGATCATGCAATGGGTGTATCTCTATGTCATGATTAGATCCAACATTAAACATTCATACCTTTTCATGCGAGCATTGTGTTAGAAGGGGATATCATTCAAGTTTAGACATCATTCTTCATTTTTCACTTTTATACTTAGTACTAGTTACGACACATATAAGTTCAATAGTAAATTAATCACTCTCTTGGGGCAAAATAACACATGCAAGAAAACCACCAAGAGAGGATTGTGAGTTGGGCTACTCATATTTCACCATAGCACTCACATTCGTTTAACCCCACCCCAAACAAAAAACATGAAATTGTCACCAATGCATACGAAAATAAAGAAAACGTGGTGGGTGAAGCAGACTTGATCCGTATAGCACCGAATGGCAGGTCTGGTTTCCCGTAACCCTCTCACTCAGTAGTGTCCACAACAATATATTCTCCCTCAGTATTGCTCCTCTCAACAACCTCTACTCTTGATCTAGACACCCCAACAACAAACTATCTAGCCTTCATTTGACGGGCCTCCTAATCAACAAATGAAGCTCTTCTCGCAGCCTCCAAATCTGTGAGCTCCTTATTCATGGAAGGAGAGTCCTTACCCTTACTAGTACGGATAGAATGATACCTCTTGTCACGGTCACGAGGCTCAAGCGTTGATGTAGTGGGAATGGTGAATAGTGTAGCTAGCACTCTATCCTCTACTGTCTCAACTGGAGGAGTCTTAGGCTCGGGTCCCCTCATCTTAAGTAGATTCTCAATATATAATCGCAGAGTCGCCACAACCTACTAAAGAGTAGTCAAATAAATGGTGGGGGATGGGCGTGCTAGAACTCGGAGCTCAAATGCATCTTGTAACTGATGGACTGCCCGATTCTTCATATCTGTCTGCTGAGCCACCTTTTTCTCAATCCGGTCCTCTTCCTCCGCAATAGATTTCTACATCCAAGGCTTGATATGGTGCAGGAAGGTGGCCACTAGGCCTCTAGCTTATAGACCCTAGAAATTGGGACCAGTGTTGTTGATGGTGGTGTAGATCAGGAGGAAATAGGCACCCTACTTATACAGGGGGCAAACTTGGTCAGGGTTGTATCGGTAGGGTGTGAGGTTTCCTGATCAGCCCCTCCCCTTGGGCATGCTCTACCATATCTCCCAAGTTCTCACCCAACGGCTGCAAATAAATTCAGGGCCCTCATTGTGGTGAGGCCTCATTATCCTTATACCTTATGAGACCAATATCTACTGTCCCGGTAAGAGGTACGGAGGAAATATTTGTTCCAAATAGGAAATGCATCATCCCTGCATAAATGGAAGATGATACAGGTGAATAAGTAAGTTGTAGAGGACTTAAAATCCCTCTTATGTATTATAGATACCAACAACCTCGCGAAGTCGACCGCCAACCCGGGTACAAGAGTTTCTACAATGACCGCCCTATTCCAATTATGTATATTACATGCAGCCGTGGGGGATAATCGGTGCCAAAAAAATATCCCCGAATAACTTGGTTGCAAAAGTTAGGTTGGCCTTCTTGATAAGGCCTCTGGGTTCCAACGCCTAGTATTCTACCTCACCGTCAATGGAGAGTCGTTGTGCAATCCATCTCATAGTGGATTATCTCGATTTCAGCTCCACTTAAAATGGAAATTCTTTACCACGTCCCACCTGTAGTCAAAATCTTGGGTGAGGGGAACCCTTACAGCATCAGTGGACCCACCGTATAGGAAGTGGAGGATTGAAGGAAAAGAAATGTCAACACGGCAGCCTTGAACTGTAACATCTGTGAGAGGGGCGTATTTAGCGGGCTTCGTCCTCCTGTCAAAAGCAACTCGTAGAGACTCTATGTATGAGGTGTAGAACTCTCACACAATATCTTCACAATAGGACCCCACACTCCTCACAAACAACTCCATTCGGTGGCAGGTAAACAAATCATGAACCACAGCGACTGTGTGTAGGATCCCTATAAGAAACCGTCACTGAACAGTCAATGTGTGAGTCATCACCCCTTATCATTCAACAATTTGGCATCTATGTATATCATGTACTGTAGATCTATGCACCACCAGTTGGGCTTATCAAAAACCGATTAAGGGACCTCATGATGGGGTGACGGAGTAGACTCCGAACTATGGCATTTATTTCAAGAGGAAGTGTGGGCAAACCCGTCTGGGAGAGTGGATCCATGTGATCCGAAACCAGAGGCTGTAAACTAATTCAACCCGTTAGAGTGGGCAAACTTTGAACCAAAAGCCTCCTCGATGCCAAATTCTCCCTCAGAATCCATGGAAGATATAGACTACACAAGGCGCCACCTCTTTGGGGTGCCCCAAGTTGCTCTAGCAGCTGGTGTCGGGGTTCAGGTGCTTGGTACACGTAATTTGGATGACTCACATCATTGAATGAGCCAATAATTTGTGGGGATGGTTCCACAAACTTTGACCATTCCTTGGAATAGACAATATCTTGCTTGGGGGCCATCAGTACCTCAAAAGGAAGTTTATTGTTGAATTTTAATCAACCTTCCAAGACAACATAATCGATAAAGACCTTCATACTCAAGGCACATGTGAGTGCAAAATTTAACAAGTTTGATACGGGCACTATCGATGGACCATCGAAGCATCGACGGTCAATAAATAATGTATATCGGTGGACATTTTTACAAATTTTAGAAGTCTACATTTCAAAGAACTTTCAACTAGAAAGGACGGACATGAAGAACCTTCCATTGATCAATTAATGGACCGTAGTCTACTTCTGTCGTCGGACACTTAGAATAATTCAGAATTGTTCAAAGATTGAGGTTTCTGTTAGAAGACAAACGTGCAGAACGGTCAATCAATTAATCTATAGACCATAGTCCACTTCCATCGTTCCAAAGTTAATCAGATTAAAAGGATGGCCATCGACGGTGTGTAGACATAATCTCATTCAGTTAGTCCGAGATAGGATTTTTAGGACATCGTTTTAGCCAACAAATGGACAATTTAAAACACCAAACCAGTTAACCCAACATGCTATAAAGTAAAAGACCAATTCGTCAACCCTAGGGCTTCGATTTTGCAAATTTCGACCATGTATTCTAATAGACTATCAAGACCTAAGTAAAAAAAAAAAAAACAATCGTCATGAATTTATATAGATTCCACCCCAACCCCTTCAATTTCTATCATTCTAAGGGACATAGCACACAATTTTTTTAACAACTTTAACATGTAAATTTTTCCCAAAGTCTAGACCCACGTACAATCTATTCGTTTCCATAAGGGAATGAGCGAAAATTCATTAAGCAAAGGAGAATGAAATAGCAGTAAGTTGTAGTGTAGTGAATGAGTGGGTGATTTAAAAACACCAACCTATGTGCCTACCTACGAACACCGACCAGAGAAACAATGAAGTTTGGAATAGAAAATGTGGGGTTACGGTTTTGGGGATTCTCTTATTTCTGGAGTGTTTGATATTTTTTTAGGAGAATCGAGTGAATTTATTATGGGAGTTGATGGAGAATGAGAGGAATAAGGGAAGGGAAACGATTGGGAGGGAATTTGAAAAGGTGTTTGAGGGTAACTGAATGGTTTTATCTTTATATAGACGATCAGGTAGGGTTGGGTCACGGGACGTTTATTGTTACCTAACTTACAAAATTTTTTAAAACATACCAGGAATCTACGGACACCATCGACAAACCGTCGGTTGGTCCGTTAATTTGTACACCAGACCAATTTCTGCAGAATTGTTGTGGTTTGGTCCCTATACATTGAACACCCACTAAGCCATTCTTTTTGTAGTTTATTGATACTTTTTTAGAAATGAACTCTATACTACTTTATACCCATCAAACTAAAAAATTAAAAGAAAACTTACATATGACATTATAAAGAAAAGCAAAAAAATATTCTTGGCTCGAAGATACACATTGGTTTGCCTTCATAGAAGCGCTTGATTTAACGTCGTTGCACGACACAATAACCTTGTTTACTCATACTTCATCAAGATTATATGCCTCAAAAACTTCATGGACACTCTCCGCATGCCCTAGGTAGATCTTCATTCTTTGCCCATTTACTGTGAAGCTTTCACCTTGTTCTCCAACGCAAGCTCTCCGTGTGGGAACACTTAAGTGATCCAGAATGGACCAGTCCATTTGGACTTGAGTTTTCCCAGAAACAAGCAAAACCTAGAGTTAAACAGAAGCACCAAATCCCCAACTACAAATTCTCGCTTCTCAATATTTTCCTCATAGTACTTCTTGATCTTCATTTTGTGAAGGGCTGATTTATCATATGCTTTTAGGCGAAACTCATCAAGTTCATTCAACCCATTAAGTCACAGTTCCACTGCTTCATTCTATTCCATCTTCAGTTATTCTATCGCCTTCATGACCTTGTGCTCTAACTCAACCGACCAGTAACAAGACTTCCTATATACAAGTTTATATGGAGAAATACCTATGTAAGTCTTTTATCTACTCTGGTAAGCCCAAAGAGCATCATCAAGCCTCATTGACCAATCCGTTCTATTAGCATTCATATTTTTTACAGGATCTGCTTTATTTCTTTGTTGGACAACTTAACTTGCCTACTAGTTTGTGGATGGTATGGGGTGGCTACATTGTGGCGAACCCCATATTTATCCCATAGTTATTTGAAAAACATGTTGCAAAAGTTGGACCCCCCATCACTAATAATGGCCCTAAGTTACCAAAATCTTGAAAAGATGTTCTTTTTCAAGAACGGAGTAACACTCTTTCCTTCATCATTCGCAAGTTCTATCGCTTCCACACATTTTAACACATAATTCACCGCCACAATAATATGTTTCATCCCATGAGTACTCATAAATAGGAACATAAATTTAATGCCCCATTAATTAAAAAATTCAATTACTATAATGGGATTCAAAAAAAGCTCTTCCCTCCGTGAAATACCTTCATCTCTTTGGCACCTATCACATGACTTGGCGAACTCATGAGCATATTGGTGGATGGTTGGCTAGTAGTACCCACACTGCAAAATCTTTTGGGGCAGTTCGGGTACAACTATAAGTAAGGCTCATCCCAAAAGAACATTTTTACATCATGCATGAACATTGTATTCTAATAATTTTCAAAATAGGTGACCATGGAATCAATTCATGAGAAGTGGCCAATACATGCTCATTAGGGAATGTATCATCAATTTCAGCCTTTTCACCCAACTATTCTAATCTTGACAAGTGATCGGCAACTTGATTTTCGATCCTTTTCCTATCTTTTACCTCAAAATCAATCACTTGTAATAGTAGCACCCATCTTATCAACCTTAGTTTTGCATCCTTCTTTCCCATCAAATATCTCAATGCGGAATGCTCAGAATGCACTATAAATCTCGTTCCATGAAAATAGGCGTGAAGTTTTCAAAAGAAAATACCACTTCCAAGAGTTCTTGTTCAGTCACTGTGTAGTTATTTTGTATTTCATTTAGTGCCTTGGTAGTATAATAAATCTAGTGAACGATTCTTTCCCTTCTTTGTCCCAACACCACACAAAAAGCAACCCCACTAGCATCACACATCACCTCAAATGGCTTACCCAAATATATGGGGAATTAATTATGGGAGAAGAGACTAACTTTTCCTTCAAGTCTCCAAATGTCATTCGTTCTCAAGTAACTTATACAAAGGATGTGCAATTTTTTAGAAATCCTTAATATATCTCCAATAGAAGGCCGCATGCCCAAGAAAACTTCTCCAACCTTCTATAAAGATGGGTAGAGGAAGTCTCTCAATAACCTCTTCTTTTTCCGCATGAGCCCGTATCCCCTTCTCTGAGATGCGATGACCCAATACAATACCCCTTTCACCATGAAGTGACAATTTTCCCAATTTGGCACAATGTCGCAATTTTCACATGTAGTGAGATCTTCGGCCAAGTGACTCAAAAAACAATCAAAAGAGTCCCCAAAACGTAAAAATCATCCATAAACACCTCAATAGTGTCGTCAACCATATCAGAGAATATCGACATCATAAAACTCTGAAAATTAGTTGGTGCATTACACAACCCAAAAGGCATCCTCTTGAATACAAAAGTACATGATGGGCAAGTAAAGGCGGTTTTATATTGATTCTCCAGTGAAATAGATATTTTATTGTAACCCGAATAACCATCAAGAAAATAGTACTATCATTTTCTCTTGATCCTCCGGTGAAATTGTCCTTCTCAGTCCATACATTCAACTTATGATAATGCATACACACTCTCCATCCGGTCACCGGCCTCATTTGAACAAGATAATTCTTCTCATTAGGAACCATTGTCATTCCTCCGTTTTTGGGAACAAACTGAACAGGGCATAGACAACTACTATCTGCAATGGATATATGACTACGACATCCAACGTCATAACTACCTCTTGCATCAATGTATCTAAATGTCTTTGGTGCTCAATACTTGGGTTATGATCGGGCATGAGTTGGATTTTTTGAACAAATACCGGGTTGTATCCCAAAAATGTCCGTTGTAGTGAATCTAATGGCTTTTTTGAACCTTTTTGACACTTCAACCAGACACTCTACTTGTTGCACATCAAAATCTGATGCAATGATTGCCGGCAGAGTGTCATTGCTTCCCAAGAATACATACCTTAAATGAGGTTGTAGAGCCTTAAGCTCTAATTTTGAGGCCCCCTCAATAGATGGTTTCGCTAGGTGGTTTTCGCGATGCTTCATATCTAACTCCGATTTCTTTGGTTTGAACTGAAATTCACCTTCATCAAGTGCCACAACCAACAAACAATACGCTTCAAAACCATCACTCTCAAAATTAATGATCACTGCCGCTAGTGCCTCAACACCAAGGAGATATTTGATTTGTACCTCAGACGTACTCTCAATTGTGTACGATATATTAAATACCATTTTGAGCTCAGCATTTTGCTTCATGGACCTTCAAATAGTGAAAGTTGATTCTTCATTGTTTAACCGAAACATCATCTGCCCTTTTTTCATATCAACAATGGCGCGTCCGGTAGTAAGGAACGGCCTCCAAAGAATAATAGGCACCTAAAAATACAACTCACTAGTACAGAATCAAAAAATCATCTATAAATATAAATGACTCCACGTTTACTAACACATCGTGGTGTATTCCAATAAGCCTCTTCAGTGCTTGATCGGCAATCAGTATTCGTATCGTAGTGGGCTTTGGGTCACCATAATCCAATTTCCTTAAAATAGAGAGAGTCCTGAGACTTATTCTTGTACCTTGATCACATAGTTATTTAGAAAAGTGTAACAAACCGATTGTACATGGAATAGTGAAAACACTTAGATCTCATTTCTTTTGCACTACAATGTTGCATTCGGTCATCATCCTAAAAATTTACCGATCTCTTCTTTTTAACCATGTTTTTCATTAAATTTGCATAATCGGGCCTTTGGTCAAGAGATTCTATTAAAGGGACATTGATGGAAAACTGTTTCAACATTGTAATAAAATGTCGGTGTTTACCATCCTCTATGTTCTTCACAAATCTTTATGGCGCGGTTGTAGTTTCCATCTCGCACATAATAGACCTCTCTTTTGCAAGAACAATAGTTCCAACCATTATTTCCTTAACCTTGGCTCCTATTATCCAAATTGGAGCCATGGGCGTTCGGTCGAAAACCCCTCGTATTCTCATTAACTACATTATAATCCTCTTCATAGTATTACTCATCCACTGGTGGCTGTTATTTATTCAAATAATTTACTGCATTTACTTTCTTTGCACCCCATGTTATATGTATTAATACAAATTTGAGCTCAAGTCTCATTTAAGCCATCTCTTTATGAATCTCATCTGCGGTCGCGTCTTGCATACTTGCACTGCAAATGTGTTACTCCTAGTGTCAGACTTCCTAGTGCTCCAAGTCTTATTGTTGCAAGAGATTTTCTGCAACTTCTCCGCGATCTATGCATATGTGCACTTACCATATAAACCACTCGCAATAGTATCAAGCACTACCTTATTATTATCATCTTTCCCCTGAAAGAAGTAATCTTTCAACGACTCATCATCAATGCTATATTTTGGGACACGTCTTACGAATACGGTGAATCTATCTTAAGAGCTACTCACCTACTCCTTAGGAAATGCGACAAAGTTGTTCATTCTTTCTTTGTGGTTGATATTTTTACACATTAGGTAGTACCTTGCTAGGAACAAATCCCTTATTTGGTCCCAAGTAAAGATCAAATTATATGGCAACTCAGTGAACCATATAATGGCTTCTCCAATCAGTCAGAGAGGGAACACCTTCAATCCGATGATGTCCATGTCCAAGTCTTGCCTCCTTACACAACTATTACACACCGACAGCAGTATAGCGATGTGAGCATGTGGATCCTAAAATTGTAGCCCGGAAAATAAACCTCTAGCATTGAGCAACTATATCAAGCTACTTGTTACCACTAATGTGTGACACTGTTGTAGAGGAGGTGGAACAAGAGGCCCATCAGAGTAAGTGATGTTAATGTTTCCCCTATAGAACTCTTGAGGGTGTGGGATGGGAGGTTACCTCCTCAAAGAACCATCACTTGGTTGTGAGTATCAACCTGCGGATAAAGTTGACGGTTGATCCAATCATCTATATTTGCGGGATTCTATTGATCATACATGCCGCGGAGTGTCTGGTTATGTTCAGGATCGAATGGTACTATTAGTTCTCCTTGTCCCTATGTACATGGTATATTCTAGATATAGACCTGAAGCAAATCAAAAACAAAAGAAAAAAGTAAAATTAGATAACTATTGACTAAAATTCACGTAATTGATATTAAAGTTAATCTAAAAGACACTTTCCACGGAACTTGAGCCAAAATTTGATACGCTCAAATTATACTTCCCTAATAAGTATAAGAGGTCGTATCAATTAAAGAACCAAACTATTCGGTTAGGGTCGATCCCACGAGGACAATGATTTACACTTAACATTAATGTACGATTACCTCTATTTAATCAAGTACTTTCCAAAAACTACTAATTAAAAGGTGAGTTTTGTGAAATAAAAGTGTTGAAATGTTTTGAAATCAAACAAGTAGCAAGAGTGAATTATTGGTAATATTAAAGTTGTGAGTGAAACTATGATGTAAGTGTTCCCCATTGGATAATAAAGCCAAAATCCTAGCTTATAACAATTCTTCCCTAATATTTTGTAAGAAAAGTTATAAGTTATGTATCTTTGAATCCTTGGTCCAATATTTAGACAATTTCACCCTGTACCATTGTACGGCTACGTGTGTCTAAGCTTCTAACCCTCACCATACTTTGAAAAATATTATGAAAATCCTGAAATTTAACTTCAAATCACACAATTATATTCAACACCAAATCTGGAAAATTGAAATAATTGCCAAAGCAAATCTCCAAGAACAAAAATATGAAATTAGTATAAAAATCCAACCCCAAAAACGAGTTTTTTCACCCTATTTGTAATAAAAATAGTCCTAAATTAAAAGGAGTTCAAATAAGGAATGTTTGTCCAAAACACGGCTTCAATCGACGACCCCCACAGACGGTCTGACAATGAAATGATGGACCGTCGACTGCCTCCGTCGGTCCACACTTAGCATATTTTTTTTAGTTTCCTTATTGCATATTCTCTGATCTAATCGACGGACAAACAACACAATCCATCGCTTCATCCATGGTCCGTCGATGCTTCTTGTCATTCCATACATAGTTTTTTCTTTGACAAGGGTTTTCGGGTATTCTCTGATCCAATTGACGTTTTTCAAGGATAATCCGTCGATCCTTCTATAGGCCCACAGTTAGATCAAATTCCACGAGTTTTTTGCAAATGCATGAACCTTCAATCAACGGTCACCACCGATGTTTGATCGATGGGACGACGGGCTATCAATTGCTTCATGGGTCACTTCTATGATGATTCTTCATAGCCTTCTCCATTTCCATTTCGGACAACTTTCTTTCAAAACAAAGATAGAAGATATTAAAATTACTAAAAATAGGCTCTATACACACATCAATTATAAGGAAAAAGCATTGAAAGTACCGTGAAACCATGGTACATCATAAGCTAGAGTCCCTTTTTGAATGTCTTTAATGTCTTCATTAATTATCATCGCTTTTTTAGGTCATCGTGTCTAAGCCTTGTATAAACATAATCATCATCATATCTTAATTTGAATTGTGTATGTATCATCCTTTTATTAAAATTCATATAGGTGAGGTTAGCACATTAACATCTTCATATCATGATAACGAACATTGGTAAATCATTCACCCTCCTTATAACATAGACATCTTAAGCCAACACCTCACAATCATAACAAAGACATTTAACGTCAAAATCATACCACCCTATTTATCCTAATACAAGGCATACTCCAATACAACATCATCACTTAATCACAATTAATAACAATTTGAAGTAAAGGATAGGAATAATAAGACTTACCAAGTCTCCTTAATTTTTCATCATCAAGGTCTTAGCATAAACCCTGAATTAGAGCTTATTTGAGTATACAACATCATAAGTCAAAAACCAACATGATAACATGGCTAGAAGAATCACTACATCAATATTCAATACTAATTTAAAGCTTAAGACAAATATACTTAGGTCAATTCGCAATATACTTTCTAACCTAGATAATCATAAAAAGAACTAGCATGATATAATACAAATCACCCTAATTTGTTCATGATTAGTATAAAAAAATCATCTAGTAGTAATTAAACAAATAACCAAGTCAATTGAACCAATATAACCTTATTCATATAAAGATCATAACCTACTGTTAAGGGTTAAGGGTCATCTTCTACAAACTAGATTAAACCATTAATATATATAATAATAAAGTTACAATAAATGTTAATAAATTCATAATTTCCAAAAGAAATCATAAACTAATCATTTCTAACACAAATATCAAGATTTGGAATGAACCACATGAATACTCAACTTTTAAAAATACTTTGAAGGAACCCATTGAGGAAAGACGTCTCAAAGGTGAATTAGATCACATACCTTACTAATTTATGAAGATTTATAGAGAAATTATTCCCTTTACAGGCGTCAAATCCTCCCCTAGCTTTGTCTTCAATGGTGTTTTCCACTAAAGAGAGAAAGAAGAGAGCTTTGTTTTATGAGTTATTATTAGTCTAATGGGGTTGGAGTCTTTATATGGTGTTTTAGTTAACTTAATTACGCTTCCATGAACCCCTAAATAATGACCTAACCGCTTAAATAATTATTTAGGACATAGTTAAAACGTACCGAAAATTCGACCCTCATAGATGACTCAAGGATCGATGGATCGTGGGTCAATGGACGACAACCCCCCTTCCTTTCTGCACATTTATCTTTTTTTCCAGAGACTTTCCAAATAATGTAATTCAGGGATTTTTATATGTGTTGGTCGAAGGATGGCCTCTACGCCCCATTGATGCACACACGTTTCGTCGATGGCCTTTCGTGGGTGCGCACTGCCCAGTAAGTGTTTAACTCAAAACGAGAGGGTCATCCTCAGGGTCCCTTGGTTTGTCCTTTTAGATTCATATCTAGATGGTTCGACTATGATTAAACTTAAATAGATGGTAGACACCCTTCACTAATACTTATTTAAACTAGTTTTCGAACGTCATGGACGTTCTTGGATTTTTTGGTTTCTTGATTAGGTCAATGACATTTATTCAAAAAAAAAAATGGACCTTAAAACAGTGTCTACACCTTATGATAATTATGTTGGGCTCTAAAATAGGTCTCGGATTTTCATAGTGTTAGGGTTAATCTCAAAGTTTTCAAAGAGGAAATAAGCTCAAACTTCATCTTCTTCAATATAGCCATGGGTTCTTCCTAAAAAGGTTTTTAAACTCTTTATATTGTTGAATTGATGATAATGTATTGGTGTTAACTTTTCCAATTGCATGATGAACCCATGTCCCTTTCCAAACTCAATTTATTCCTTAGATAGGCATTGTGATCATGGCTTGTTTTGATTGAATTGTGATTCCATTATGTGTAATTTCATATTTCTACTTTTATTCACGTTTAATAATGATTAATTGAAGATGAATGATCTATGTGGATAAATGTATGAATATTTGAATATGACTAGCCTATGTCTTTATGTCTTATAGTGATTAAGTTAACATTATGGATTTATTGTGGGTATAAATCATTGATTAACAAATTAAAAAAGGCTTACTCGAATTGATATAGGTTCTTCTAGTCTATGGATTGATAATGTTATGTAGAGGATGAAATCTAAGTTCTAGATTATATGAAGCGGATTTATACTTGATTTAAATATATTTAGATACTGCCATAGAATGATACTACTAATGAAATATGATTTATGATACATGAAAGTGAAATTGATTAATGGTCTAATAAAGTTGCTAAGAGAGTCCATTATGTGAAATGGTAAAAGCTAGTGGTATGGTTATTATACTAGAAGTAGAAAGTCATAAATATATCCTTATTGTATGAATGGTTCACTTAAGGAATATTGGCTTGAACGAAGTGAAATAATCCTTACGAAAGTCACTAATCTATCATCTTCGCTATTTCAAGGCAGCCCCTGGGGAACTCTTTTGTAGGGTTAAGGTTATTGGGTTATGAACTTGATATTCAACACCATCACGTGATCCTTAATGTGAATTACTCTATGAGAACAAAGGATAGAACCAAGTGAATATAGTAAGGGAAGTATTTCTAGTTAAAAATGAGGCTAGAGTGAAAAATAAACTCTTCATATTAATTAATCACGTGTCTACATGGGATGTTTCAAAGTTCTACCATCGGCAAGTATAACACCCTTCATCGGAGAAGGTTACCGCTCCAGATTCCATGTTTTTTATACCATGGTCTATGTCGGTTGTGCCTATTCTCATCATAGTGGATACCTACTATGAAGTTGAGTTTGTTGTATGGGACGCTTTGTTGACATTGCACAATAGGCTTTGACGATGTTAGTAAGAGTCCCTAGGTCTTCGGCAAGACCATTACTTGAAAGTCCTCTATGTGATGAATGTCGCTTACTAAACTAATAGAGTAATGAATTATGTTTTGAATCATGTGTATGAATGAGTACCTAATGAAGAATGACATTACGGATTTCTCTGTTAGTGTGAGTGGAAATGAAGGATGATATCTTCATGTATTAACCTAGGGAAATCTTGAGAATGAATCTAGCAAGGAATGTTAAGTTAATAAGTAGGCATGATCTAATATTAGAAGTATTAAGGATAATTTAGGTAATCTTGAAGAGGGTGTATGAGATTCCTCTTCAATAAGTACTTCAATAAGTCTTTTGATAAACTTAGTGAGGTGAATTTTATTTCATATATTTTATGTGTTTCTGGTATATTTTAAGTGTGCATATCTAATTATAGGCAGTGTTGAGGATAACTTACGTGTTCCTATAAAGGGTGTATGAGCGGTCTCTCTTTTCCTTACTTAAGTGAATATTAGGTTAGATTTTAGTGAGAGGATTGCATATTAGAAACTGTTCAATGAGGAATTGAAGAACTTCAATGTAATTGCATATTAGAAAGTGTTCAATGAAAAGTTGAAGAACTTGAATTTAACATGGAAGCAATTTACTGTAACAACGAATTATCTTACCCAAATGTTACTCCTAAAATTTTATAAATTGCTTAAGTATTATATTATTGTTTCTAAGGTGTTAAATATTGTTGTTATGCTTATACTATGACGTTTTAATCAAAATGAGTGTATTTCAATTGAATGTTTGTTATAATAATTTTTATGCATTAAACTACATGTACTAATTCCACATTTTATCCATCTCCAAAGTGATTGATAGGTGAACGTTCTTATTGGGAGCGAAGTCATTATAGGATTGTTTAAGCATGTTAAAGTATGTCCTCACTTGACTCGAGGACATAGATGTCTTTAGAGTTTCTTTATATTGAAGTATTGTAATAAACATATTGTATTATATTTTTGTTGTATGGATCGTGTCCTAACTATTTGTGACTCTAAGATTTGATGATTTGAGACTTAGTATTTCCTTTGATTTTATATGAAAGATATTTTGAAATACTATTAGAATGTTTTTGTGAAAAGTTTTAATTCCCCAGTACTTTTCAAATATGTATATGTGATTTATAATGCGAAAGAACTTGTATGAGACCTTTAAGAGGTCATGTACGCATGTTGCACTGTAGAGTTCCATATCTTCTAGCGTATGATCTCGGGATATACCAAGCTTTAGTATCAGAACATAGGTTATGAAAGTACTCTAAGGTATCAAAAAGTCTCATGAAGTCATGTCTAGTAGAGTCTCCACCATCGATGTGAGTCACGACAAATCTATAAACGAGAGGCTATAGGACGGTAGAGTTTCCTTTATTCCTACTCATATGTCGTTTCGTAGAGTAAAATGTTATGAGTGTCCTTTTCTTACAGTTTTACTTATGTTTCTAGGAAGATGAATACGAGGAGGACACCGGCTAGAAGAGTTGAAGAGAGTGAGATGAATGAGGAGATGCCTCCTCAAGTTGAGAAGGTTGATCAAGTTCATAAAGGTGCTCTAGGATCTCAAGGTGCTAGACATGATGAAGTACTTATTGTGGAAGAAGGTAATGATGTTCCGGGGGTTCCCCTGGAAATGACTAATAGGGAGATTAAAGAGGAATTACTTCTTTTAGCCTGAGCTTTGACTACCCATATGAATAGGTGTATTGAGCGTAGAGTGAATGTTGTGAATATCTCTGTTACATCTGGATTGAAAGATTTTTTCATTATGAATCCTCCAATCTTTCTTTGCTCTAAGGTAGGAGAAGATCTCCAAGAGTTCCTAGATGATGTGTATAAGGTATTGAATGTCATGGGGTGACTTCTATGGAGAATTCATGGTTAGATTTGTACCAATTGAGGGAGGTTGCTCAAGTATGGTATACTCAATCGAAGAATATTAATTTTGTTGAGTCGGGTCCTATTGAATGGGAAGAATTTTAAGAGGCTTTTCTAGGAAAGTACTTTCCTCGTGCAAGGAGGGAGGTAAAGGTAGATGATTTACATCTCAATCAAGGCAATATTAGTATTGAGGAGTACTCTTTGAAATTCTCTATGATGTCTAGATATGCACCATCCTTAGTGTCTAACCCTAGGGATGAGATGAGTAGTTTTGTCATTGCCTAGGGTAACCAAACTAATGAGAGAAAAATGTCATACGCCCATGCTACATAATGATATGAACCTGCTTACACTCATGCTCTATGCTCAATCCATATAGGAGTCTACACTTTATAGGATTGCTAGAAACTTGAACAGAAGTGGGCAAAGTGATCAAACTCAACCTGGACCCAAGAATAAGTTCTCAAGTCAAGATGAAACTAGGAGTGCTAAGGTGAAACTTTAGGGAGGTATTGGTTCTAAAGAGGGAAATCATACATGTGCTACTTGTGTGAAGAGGAACTATGGGGAATAACTATTGGGTACCAGGGTTGTATTGGCTATGGAAAATATGGGCACAAAGTGAAGTATTTTCCTACTAGAGATTGTAAGCAAGTCTCTTTTAATGTTCCGATAGATGATGCTCCAAAAAATAGGCGTTTCGAGGTACTCTGGACTAGAGGAGCATAGTCAAATAAGGTTGATGATGATGATGGTAAGTTCGTGTTATTCTCTCTTTAGTTATATTAGTTCCTTCTATGTGGGGGAGTATGGTGAGTAGATGTTCTACATAACATAGCAGCATGTTGCGTTGTTGTATTGATTGCATTGTTTCAAGAGTCATATTGGAAATTCATTTCATTGATTCCTTCAATTGTGCATCTGATTATGTTAAGATTATCTTTTAAGATGTGTTCACATGGTCTTATCTTGCATATTAGCATGTTTATATCATCAATTGCCTAAATGTTGCAGCTTTGATATATTGAAGTATGTTCACTGCCAAGGAAAAATCTGCTCACTATAAGATTTTTGTAAAAGTGACTAAATTATTCTTTGGTTGAAAGTTGTTGTAATATGGATACGACTGATGTATATGATATAAAAATGAATGTAAAAATATTAGTTCATGCTATTTGGAATAACGAATGTATGTTTTATTGCATAATGAGTTGTGAAATAAGTTTCTATCTTCCTTATGTGTTGTGAATCTCTTTTTTATATGAAATTGATGTTTCTCCTATATTGTGTGACGTGTTATGTTGTATGGGGTAGAGTTTTTAACTAAATCTTTATTCATGGAGGTGTTCGGAGAGTAGCAAGTTTCATTCGAGATGAATGTTTTCCAATTAGGTGCGAATGTAACACCTCTAAAATGATTTAGGTAAATCGAGCGCATAACATGGTTTTCCTGAGGGTCTAATTAGGTGCGAATGTAACACCTCTACTCTCATTCTAAAGTATAGATACATTGTACTCTATTCTCTTTCTTAAGTAGAGCTACGACCGATAACATACTCACTCGGTGCTTGCATTTTTCCTCATAGGGTAAGTTTAATGAACAGGGGCATATGAAAAGGGTCCCATCACTTAGTCATTACCTAGTCATAATGCACCTACAAAATATGTGTCCACTAGGGGTGACACTCAATGATCTTTAAGGATAGCTCATTTTTAACCTTCTTTCTATATATAGGTTCCGCATATTAGTCATGCTTCGAAGGGCACCATCTTAGTTCTACCGATACTAGAATTCATTCTAAATTCATTCATACACATATAATATAAAGGTGTCTAAACCTATTGGGTCAAGATGTTCATATTCATAATATACATGTATTAAGTAAGGAACACTATTCTACCAAGAAAAGACACACAACATCACATATAGCATATCAATCTATAAGCGCATAGGCATAACCAACATCATCTATAGGTGACCCTACTCCTACTATAATATCATAAATATAACTATGATAACACTCACATAATCAAGTAGGAAAAAGCATGCATCAACTTTAAGACTACACGTACAAGGACATAGTCATAGTCTAACATGATTACCTAACATCATAAATAGAAGAACACATACTATCAGTGTAACACTCCGAAACTCTATGACATTTTCGAGAGCCTAACATAAGAGTACAAAGGTTTAGACACTATTATTATGTCATAACAATATAATATGAGTAATTTAGGATGTTTGGAAATCAAAACTTCGAGGAACACCCATGGCGTTTAGTAAACTAGTCACATGGATTACTTTGGTGCTTTGATGGTTTGAAAGAAACGTTGATTGTTTTATCTTAGTGTGATGATGAGGAAGAAATTAGTTGACAAATAAAGGTCAAAGGAATCAATACCATGTGGGGAGTGACAACCTTCTATGAGGCCAACTCTTCCCAAGAATGGAGGTTACTGCCTTACCCTTCACAAGTATGAACATGGCTCGTGGCTTCAACCACGGTCAAGGTAGGGGCTGCATAAGAGTCCTTCGGAATGGAGGGAAAGCCTAGGGTATCCTAGATACAATGTACAAGACACCACGAGCCACTCTATGACTCATGGTGAACTTGACGTAACGTAAGGGGCTTCCGTGAAAGGCCCAAAAAGGAAGGTGAGGTTGTCACTAAGGAGGAGCTACTTTCTAAGAGCACAACGGGACACTTGATGGGACGTGGTGTATCTTCATGGAAGAGGCAAGTTTCCTATTACTAGACCAGACCCTATAATATATAACACTCTCGAAGTTCAATAGGCGTACTTGACCTCTCGGAGGTCTTATACAAGTCATTTCATATCATTCGTTGCATATACATAGTGAAAAGTTGTGTGGAATTTAAACTTTTCATAAACATTTTGATAGTCCTTAAAATCACTTTCATATAAAACTCATAGGTAATACTAAGTCTCATTTCATCAAATCTTAGACACAAGAATACTTTGGACGTGGCCCATACATAATAGAAAGATAGTACTACTAAGTCTATTAAAATACTTCAATAAGAGAAATAAAATCGATCTATGCCCTCGAGTCAAATGAGAAAATACTTCAACATCAATTGAATGACTGTAAGATACAAGTCTTGCTTGCTAATACTCCTCACCTACCAAGAACTATAGTGATACACAAAATCATGGAATTAGTGCAACCACACTTACTAAGTATGACATAATGCATAAAAATCATGAAAATGGACATTTATTGGAAATATGCATCTTTTAATTTAAATATAATAATATAATCATAAGAACAATATTTGACACATAAGAGCACATAATAAATCCCTTAATCAATTTATCACATTTTTAGGAGCAACATTACAGTGAACTACTTTACTGTACAATAACTACTTCACTAGTAAAGTGAAGTGATTCTAATTCATATAGGACACTTCCTAGTATGTAATCTTCTCATTAAAAGCTATCCTAAGACTCCCTTAAGAAATACAAGAGAGGCCGCCCACACACTCTCTATAAGCATGCCTAAATGACCCTCAAGACTACATAAAATGAGACACACACTTACAAAACACCAAAACACATAACATGTATGATATGACATTCATCTTACCAAGGCTTTCAAAACACAAACTTAAGTACACCAAGAACAGAATGCCCATTCACTCTCTTCAAGGTTACTTGAATAATCCTTAAGACTTCATATGTTTAGATTATGCTTAAAGTATCAACCAACTTCCGTAATTAGAGTCATTTTCAAGACTTCCCTAGATATGACATGAAGAGATCATCCCTTATTACCCTTCATAGTTTAAGACGGAAATATTTAAAGTCACTCTAGATTCGATACCCATTCATTTACAAGGTTTCTAACATAAGTCACTATTTCATTAATTCATTAAGAGACATTCATTATATGGAGGACATTAAAATATTGTCTTGGAAAAGACATAGGGACTCTCACTAACAACTTCAAAGACTATTTTGCAATGTCTAGATAGTGTGCCATCCCACCAACTAAACTTCATAGAACTTCTCAAATGCTAGTAGGTATCCCATATGATGATAACCGGCAATAACCGACATAGAACATACTAGGAAAACATGGAATCTGGAGTTGTAACCTACTCCGATCAAGGATGTTCTACTTGCAAATGGTAGAACATGGACACATCCCATGTAGGCTCATGTTAAGGAATCTGAGGGGCTTACTTTGAACTCTAGCCTCATCTTTTAACTAGAGCTACTTCCCTTACCGATCTCATTTGTTGTTATCCTTTGTTATCGTAGAGTAATTGACATTAAAGGTTCATACAAGAGTGTTCCATATCAAGTTCATAGCCCAATATCATATACCCTACCAAGGAGGTCCCCTAGGTCTGCCTTACGATGGCGACAAGACAACTCATAATGACTTTCCAGAGGACTATTTTATGACATTCCAGCCAACCAACCTTACGGCCATAATTAATTACAAGAAGGATACCATTATGGCTTTCCACTTCAAGGTTCATAACCTTACCACTACATTCAAGTTTTCACATAAGGGACTCTATTAAAATCATTCAATGACTCATACATTAAGAGTCTTTATCATCCTAAGTCAAGATATCTCATATTCACATTCATACATGCATCAAGTAAGGGACACAAGTCTACCACACAGACACACTAAGACTTCTCTTTACCACATATTGCATATTATATTCAAGAAGCTCATAGGCACAACCTTCGTCACCTTTAATTCACCCTATACACAACTATAACATCATCAATATAGCCATCATAATAATCAATAACGAAATAGGAAGAATAACACCTCAACTCTAAGACTACACATACAAGAACGTAGTCATAGTTTTACATGATCACCTAAATAGCATCAATAGAAGAGACACATACTTTCACATTTCTTAACATGTGCGTGGATATGATCATATTTCACATAATCAACTACAGAAATCATCATATTGCTTCAAGTATTGCTAAAAAGACCATGATCATCGTAATACATAAAGTAACGCCGACAAGGCCACATAATTCACATAACACTACCACCATAACTGGTGCATACCAATTACAACAAAATTCAAGAGCTATAATAAATAAAATAAATGTAATTAGGGCTGCATACCACCAATCTATTCTCTCCACATCATCTTAGCTAATTCATCCAATTCAATACCATAAAACCCTCACTCATGGCCATGAACATCAATTCAATGCATAAATCATAATACTCAAGGAATCTAGGTTAATTTAATATATATATTTATCAATCTAATAACACCTATAGATTTATCTAAAATAAATCTTACATCATTCAATAGTCCATAGAAAACTACAATAAAATTCATAAACAATATGACAATATCAAGTAACCCATAAAGTAGTGAAAAACTAGGGTTCATTAATTATATGGGTTCATAGGTTAATTGAGTTAATATAATAAAATTAATAACAATTCTATTAATTTACAATGACTCATAACCTTTTATGCAAGAACCCACGGATATACCATAAAATTGGAATAGTTCATCTTTGAAAACATTTGAAAACTTCTTTGAATTATGGCTGGTAGATGAATAGAGTTTCAATGATCAAAAATCATACCTCAATGATATTAATCCTATAATTTGATGAAGAATAATCACTCAACTCTCCAATCCAAGCTCTTTTTAGTTTTTGCTTCAATGGTGTTCTAGAGAATTTCTAAGATATTTTGGATTTTGATTTTGAAGAATGAATTCTCCTAAGTGTTAGAAAACCCAAAAGACCCTTTAGGAACCTTGCTAAATCTTATTTGGAAGTGGGGTGACTTTACAACTTCACCCTAAAGTTAACAATAAGCTGCACAGGAAAATAACCCTTAATGACGTTTCAAAATGATTTGCCGTTTCCCAACAAATGGACCGTCCTGTTGGTCCGTGTTTTGGGATTAAGGCTGGTACTTGGATGCTCCTCTCCAACGTGTAAGTGACAACAACGAAACCCATCGACGGGGCATCCACTAGACCAAGAGTTGTCTACTACCTTCGTTATTTGTGTCACGACTAGAAAGTACCCTCTAGAAGTTACTAGCAACCCTCATTACGTGACCGGGCGTACTTGACCTTTTGGGGTCTTGTAAAAACTTTTTAACTAGCATTTGTTTCATAGACATGCAAAGTAGTGCGACATTTAAACTTTTCACCAATAAATTAATTAAAATGTAATATTTTATAAATAGTTAAGAAATCTCATCGTCACAAGCCAAATTACATGACATAAATAACTTAGGGACACGACCCTTTACAATGAAATGAAATACATAATAAGTCTTAAATTTAAAGAAACTAAGAAGATAGGATTTATACCCTCGAATAAATGAAGACACACTTTATCATGAGAGGAACTTTCCCAAGATTTGCCTTATAGACATCAACCTTGCTTCAAACCTATACTTAGATAATAAAGAGAATGTATGGAGTTAGTACAAATATTGTACTTATTATGGCATTTGAAAAAACATGCGAAAAGGTACATTTTAGTAAAATAACACTTCATCCAACTTAAGTAAAACATTAAAGAATATAAAAGCAAAACATCATAAGAATCATCATTTAACACATATAGAAGAATTTTAATAATTTTAACCAAAAGAGGCATTTAAAGTAAACTCCCAAAAACTTACAGTGAAGTCTACTGACATTATAGTGAACAAAATGGAACTCTAACAATGAATCATATAAACATTCACAATGAATTATCCTATTCTAAATGAGTAAACTTCCAAGGCCAAGAGAATGAGAAAGTGAACTCATTTTCGTTATGAGTTTCCTACCTCGGGATTATCCTAAGACTCACTAATGTAAGAGATGAAGTAAGTATGCGTATGCCTCCTTCAATACACAACAAAGCAATCGTCAATAATACCCCTTCGGCTTACACAAATAAGGAGAAAAAAGCCCCTCAATCAATGGCAAGACTTTAAAAGAAACCCAACATACCAACAAGGTCTTCCCTTTTGAAATGACTACATAGTGCAATGAGTAGATAGTGTCCCACACCACCACCTACCCTAAGTAGTACATTCTTTTAGAAGGTTTGGCACCAAGTCTTCTCTTTCGAAAGTTCCTACCTAGTGCAATGAATAGGTAGCGTCCCATACCACTAACTACCCTAAGTAGTACCTTCTTTTAGAAGACTTAGTTCAATCAATTTTTTTGTGGAGGGTTAGCTTAACAAACATAGACCACGAGAGCTAGACATTGAATCCCGATATTAACCTCTATCTTATGAGGGATCCTCACTTGCCTACAATGAGGCCATTCTTTGTAGATTTTACATGGGTTTTGCAAATGCTACACCTATGCGGGCGCATCGTTAAGAGTTAAGGAAATTTCTACTAAGTAACTCATTCTATACTCAAGACCAGTACTGATCTCAGGAGTTACACTGGAATAAAAAATTTCAACACACGAAGTGTAAAAACCTCTTATTCATATCTTCTCGGTGATATACATAACCCCCACGGATTCTAAACACTTTAAAATTATAGGTTAAGCATAACTGGTGAACACCATATCTAAACTCACGAATGGTATTCATCCTATAACCCATCTTAGAAAGCTCATGGGATGTAATGGGGTTGCTACTAAAAACTTCATCTCAACTCACGAAAAGTTTTCACCTCAAAGATCCCCTTTAGAACTTAACCTAACTTCATTCATTTATTAAAGTGTGAGTTTGTGTACATGTGAGCACAACTTGCACATAAGCTTCACTTTATTCTTAATTAACTCCTATGCATACTTAGACCTTCATTCATCACATCACACATCTTACATGCCTCACATAATCATATAAGTTCTTTACAAATAATCCTTAACATACTTCTCATAACAAGTTTTATGGAGCAATTAACAAGAATAAATTCATTCAAGCATATATCCTAGTCTAATTCACTTAATCACTTCATAAGGCACATTTAACAAGAATAGCATATTTGTCACCTTATTTCAAATAACAAAGCTTAATTGTATACTTCACAATAAACTAGTACTTTACATTCATATAATTCAAATGAACACTGCCACCAAGAAGGTGGACCATGCCACTCAAGAGCATTTCGAATTTGAAACTTAAAAAGATAACCAAATTACCCTTTAATCCAAGCTTTCATCATCCAAACATTTTTCTCAATACATCACCATAATAAATCCTTTTGAGCAGTCGCTAAACAACAATAAAAACAATAACAAACCAAAGCTCAAAGACTACAAAATCTTGCTTATTTAACTCATTTCTTCATCAGACATTAGATGAAAAGCTTTAACATGATTTCATTGAAGTTTTAACCTTAAAATAATCAACTAACATCGTAAATACCATCAGTAATTCATTAGAAACGTTTTCATGCAAAACCCATATCTATATTTGAAGATAGAAGAAACTAGGGTTGAGAACATATTTTGAAAATTCATTAGAAGTAACTCCTAGAATGGAATAGAGTTAAAGGATGGAAACCATACTTCAAATTAAAGAAATACCAAAGTTTTTTAATTCATAAACGACCACCAACATCCCTCCTAGCACTTCTTGACTTTTAGCTTCCGTGGAGACTTGAGAGAGAATTCCAAGAGAGAGGGTTCTGGGAATTAGGAAGAGGGGTCTAAAATTATGTTTTAGGGTTTAGAACATTTTAATATATGTAAATAAACCTAAAATAAATGTACAACGTCCTTAAAAGGCATGGGGAGAATTTACCAAACACCCCAAGCAAAGGCCGCTACTTCATAACTTTTGTAGGCTGCCCCCACGACCCTCAAACGACGGACCGTTTGTCAACGAACGCCCGGTTGATGGGGTGTTGTTGTATGGGAATAAAGATCCCAAATTTGCAGGTTTACATTCCTCAATCGATGGACCGTTGGACGAGGTCTATGGGGAGTTGCTTGGTCGACTGGCCGTCTATTGGCAAGTCGATGGGCACTTCTTTTTGCTAGTTTGGTCCAAGTCTTGGGCCCTTACCCATGCCCATGAACATACCAATCACAACATAATTAAAGATATATATTACATTAAAATAAAAATATTTAGGGCAGATTACAAAAAATCCATTCTCTCCACTTCAATTTGTAACTAAATCATCCAATTTAATACCATAAGGCCCTTTTCATGGCCATGAACATCAAGTCAATGCATAAGTCTTAAAACACAATGAACCTAGGAAAATTCAATATAGATTTATCTATATAAGACAACCTATACATAAATTGGATACTATTCATACATCATTCAATAGCCCATAAAAAACTACAATAGAATTGATATGCATTAAAACAATATCAAGTAACCCATAAAGTAGTCAAAAACTATGGTTCATCAATTACATGGGCTCATAGGTTAATTGAGTTAAAATATTTAATTATCAAAATTCAATCAATATATATTGATCAAAAATCTTTAATGCAATAACCCGTGGATAGAGCATAAAATTGGAAAATGTCATCTTTTAAAACTTTAGAAATCTTAATTGAATTCGAGCTCCTTGATGAGTAGAGTTTCAATGATAAACTCAATGATATTAATTCTCCAATTTTATGAAGAATCACCAATCAAATATCCTATCGAAGCTCTTTGTTGAGTTTTGTCTCCAATGGAGTTCTAGAGAATTTTTATGATATTTTGGGTTTTTATTTTGAAAAATGAATTCTCCTAAGTGTTCAAGGAATATAAACATGTTTAAAATAGACAAAATAACCTTTAGAAACAACCCAAAGTCTAATTTTTAAGTGGGTTAAATTTACAACTTCACCCCTAGAGTTAACAGTAAGTTGTCCAAGAAGACAACCCTCACAGACGGTTCAAAACGATTGGTCGTTTCCAAAAAGAAAGGACCGTCGTGTTGGTTCATGGTTTGGGAATGAGGATAATATTTAGCTACTCTATTCCCACGCCTAGATATCAACCAATGACACACAACATTGGGTCATCGACTGGCCCACGTGCCGTGTACTGCTTTCGTCGTTTGGGACTATTTTGGGTAGTCTAGGCTCTTGAGAAGCGTATTTTCTCAAGGACCCTTGGTTGGTCCTTGGGGACTTTCACCCAGACTTTTCCAACCTAAATAGGTTTTTATACAAGTTTAGGACGTCTAACATGAATTTCATCTAAAAAAACACGTAAAACTCTACGAAACATGCTTAGACACACAAGGTCGTTTCGATGCAAATCTTCCAAACATCAAGGACGTTCTTCCATGTTTAACCTACAAAGTTCACAGAGCTTGACACACTTCTTTTATACACTATAATAACTAATTTAAGGACCTTAGAACCTCATAAATGACACATAAAAACATATAAAAACAGTCGTTGAACGCATTAGTTGTCCTTTCACGTTTAACTTCAAATTCATCTACTACTTTAGGCACTACCTCACTACCGATATAGACAAATTTAGGACAATAGAACATCATAAAAACCATGTTAGTCTCTAGTTCACCTATGTCATTTTTGGGATCATACAACAATGTCCTTGGTGGTCTTGCCGTTGTTGGAGAAATAAAAGAGGCTCCATTGGAGGAACTACTGCCTCCACTATTGACGACATCCACCACGGCCCATCAAGATCTTCACGATTCGTGAAAGGGGGCGTGAAATGGAACGGGGTCTCAAATGAAGTTAAGTTGGACATCCTTCTTGGAAGTTCAACTTAATGAGGTGTAGTTTGGACATTTTGGGGGTCGATTATACATTGACTTTAGGTCAATTTTCATACATCTCCCACTAAAATCATAACCCAAATTGAATCCCAAAATTTCTCTAACTTCTCTCTACTTTCTCTCTCTCCATTAATCCTCAAATGAAAAACAAGAAGCTTGGGGAATAAGACAAAGCCTCCAAGATTTTCACTCAATTTTTTTGATTAAAGCCTCAACAAGGTATGAGTTCTTCAATATTTGAATTCCTTTCCCCAAAAGGTTCTCTCAAAGATGAATTTCAATTACTCCAATTCTTAGGGTTTTTCTCTACAATAGATTTTCTTCTAAACTTTAAATTGATTATTGATTATGTGGAATTATGATTTCCTATGACGAATCTAGTATAGATTATGGTGTAATTGATGTTAGCTTAGGGAATGGTGAATAGATCATGTTCATTCGTTAATTTCCCCAAGTCTTCACTATTACTTGTAAATTAAAGAGGAAATATGAAATTGTTGATCATTGTCGTCAACTGCCAAAGAACATATTTTGTGTGGATTAGACCTTGTTCTTGAAGAATTCTTGATTAACCTTTTTTCCCTTAACCCTAAGTTCTGATCTTGAATTAAATTGTACATTATGGTTGAAACTGGTTTGGTTAGTGTGTGTATTAGTACCCTATGATATTATTATGATAATCATTTATAGATGGTGATATATTGTAGTCCAATTATTCTAGTTCTTGAGTAATTTACCTAGATTCTGAAATAGATTATGAATTTGATCTAAGTCTCTAATTCTAGGCAATGAACTAGAGAAGAATTGTTGTGTAATGATTCAATTGGACTTTTTATCATGTTGGTCAGTATTATATGATGAAATTACACCTATTGTTAGGTTTATTTTTAGGGTTGATTATAATACCTTGAGGTTGGCTTATGAAGTAGACTTGGTAAGTCTTGTGATCTCCATTCTTTACTTCAATTGTGGTTATTTGTGATCTAGTGATTATGTTGCATTGAAGTATACCTTATATGAGGATTGATAGGGTGTGTATGATGTTGAATTTAAATGTCTTGACTATGGTTTTGTGAGGTGTTGGCTAAGATTTAAATGTTATAAGGATGGTGATAGTTACCAATATTTTTTAACTTAATTTATTATGTAAATGATTTAACCTCACTTATACAAATTGTAATGACATGACAATACTCATGCAATTCTTATTGAGCTATGATGAAGATGATTATATACGCAATAGACCTTATGACCTTCATTAAACTTTGATAGTTAATAAAGATATTAATGAATTTTCAAAAGGAACTCTAGCTTAGGACCCAGTGAACAAGAGCGAGGGGTGTTTCTTCCCACATAGGGAAGGTAGGATCACTGAATGTAATCTTGAAATTGTACACAACAATGCAAGTATCCTAAAAGGGTCTTATTATATATCCTAAAACTTGATCTATGTTAACCTCATAAGAAATACTAGCTAGTGGATCCACATAATTGCTATGTTCATTTTTTGTACTACCTTGGCAATTAGTATTCCTTCTTCAGTGTAGGGTTCCACGACACCAGATTCCACATTACTTGATCGGGTCTATGTCGTTTAAGGCAACATGTTCCCAAATGGTAAAATGAAGTAATGAATGAACTATAACTAGGATGACCTAAAGGGTTTAGCTTAGTCTAGGTAGGTGTATGTGATTAAACCTATGCATTGCACTACTTAGCCTTCAAGGATTTATTAGGACTAAGAATAGACTCTAAATTTACTGCTTTACATTCATAGGTTAAAAAAGAAGAAAATTTAAGACATTTCTATATTTATTTTGAGGTTTACATATACCTCTCACATACACATAATATGTTTATATCGAGTATACATAGAACCTCCGTATAAGAAGATTAAATAGTTTCTACTTTTATTGTACACATATATATATAATAGGATACTTAACATACTCATAAACAGATAGCTTATCTCATAACCATTTAAAGAAGAGTATATCAATTGGGCATATCCTATACATCAATGTAATAAAGCCACATATAGGCTATACAATTTTTAGTACTCAAATGAAAAGGAAATAACTAGATGTTTTATAACTACAACAACATCAATAGGCACACAGTGGTATTGCTCTCAAAAAGTGAGGACGTACCCAACTTGGATGACTGAGAATTCGTAGTCTTCCTTCAAAGTCGTCTTAAAATCCCTTTAATGACCGGAACCTAAAATGTTGGGGAAAAGATAGAAAATGGGGTTAGTACATCACATGTACTATGTATGAGACCGTATGTACCCACAACATAGAAATCATGCTAAAAAGGGACATTTTATCAAAGCTTGCTAATTTATAGTTGAAAATTATTATTCACATTTAAGAACCAATACAAGTCATTAATGTATATTCATTAATTAAAAACCATGTTCAACAATACTATGTCTTGAAAAGTCAATCATGCATACCAACATACTTGACAAATAATTAGTACAACTATATCATCTAGTTATAACCTTAGCAAGCTTGAATAAGATTTCATTACAACATAACCAAAGCAATACAATTCCTCATGAACCCTCATTAAGTCAACTAGTTCAATGACTAAGCAAAGACAAATAATTTTTACTAAATAAAGAAAACCTAACATGAACCATACTTATGTCCAACTTCACATATAATATTTTTAAAAGTACATAACATCATACTTAAGCCATATTGACCAAACAAATGTTAATAAGTGAACTTAACATGAGATAGTACCATCAATATTTAAGATCATCATTCACATTTATACGAATATACATCCATAAGAACATCCTAGTAAGATTCCAAGCTAACTAGTACAATGTATAGGTACAATCTTATACCCTACCTAGACTAAACTAAACCCCTTAGGTCATCCTAGTTAGAGTTCATTCATTAGTTCAATTTATGCTTTGGGAATATCTTGCCTAAACCAACATAGATCACATGAGCTAATATAGAATCCATTGTCATGGAACCCTACACCGAAAGAAGGTGTACTACTTGCCAAGGTAATACCATAACATGAACATATAAACTATGTACATCCACTAAATAGTATTCCATTGAGGGTATGGATAATTCTCATGAGTGAGGGGTGTTCCTTCAAATCTCATTAGTAAGTTAGTTATCCTAACTTCCCTATGTGTGAAGGGACACTCCTCACTTTAGTTCACTCATTGCTAACCTAAAGTCCCTTTTTGAAACCTATTTAAGACCTTTATTAATAATTATAGCTTAGGGTAGGTCATAGGGTCTATATAATTATCATCATAGATCAATAAGAATTTTATGAGTATTTTCCTTTATTACAATTTATATATGTGAGGTTAGAACATTTAAATAATCATTCATGATATGGTCGTAACACCCTAAAAGTAACTAAGGCGAGATCGAGCTCCGTGATTGTTTCGTAAGTTAATTTTATGATAAATTGAGCTATAATGATGTTCTTAGGCAGTGTGTAATGTTTTGTTATGTTTGGAAGTCAAATGCCCAAGAACGTCTATGATGTCCGATATTGTGTCTTAGAAAGTGTTCATGTATCTTGATGTGTTCCACGAGGGTCCGTAGAAGAGGACCCCATTGAATGAAAAGAAGTTGCCAAGCAATGACCAAACGATGGCCACAAGGGACAGACCGTTGGACAAACAACGGCCTGTCACCCTTGGGCGTTGATTATCCATGCAAGGTAGGATAGCTCTATAAGGGTTGCGATAATTCCAAATCAATGTACCCCTAACAACGGGGCTTCTATTGGATTCGTTTGTGCTGCCTATAGAAGTTGTTAAAAGGCTGCCTTGGGTTAGGGTGTTTGGTTAATTCAACCCAAGTCTTTTAAGGACCTTGGTAGTTTGTTTTAGGACTTTTTAGGTATAGTAAAGTTTTTCAAACCCTAAGACATAATTTTAGACTCCATTTCTTAAAACGTAAAACCTCTCTCCATTAAGAGAATCTCTCAAGTCACAATGGAAGCTAGAATTCAAGAAGGGACAGAAGGGGCCGTTGGTGGTCAAGTTCTTCATCAAAACTCATTGTGGTTTCCTCTATGAGAGGTATGGTAGTCATGCTTGAAATCTTTTCCATTCAAGGAGCCCCTTTCTACGAGATTTAAAAAAAAAAATTCCAACCCTAACTTTTTCTATGTTTGACTCTAAATATACGTCTTGCATGAAAATATTTCTAATGATTCAAATATGATGTTTCTAATGTTAGTTTGTTATTTTAATCCTAAAAATTCAATGAAATAATGTTAATATTTTTATTAAATTTTGGCTTAAAAACTGGGTTGAATAAGCATAATATTGTAGTCTTTGAGCTTTGGTTTGATTTTATTGATATCCTTGTTTAGCTACTTCCGTAAAGGCTATATTATGATGAATTGTGTAAGGAATTTTTATGGGTAATGAAAAATTGTATTAAAGTGTAAGTTGTTTATTTTTTTTAGCCTTAATTACGAAATTCTCTTGAGTGGTATGGTCCACCTTTGGTGGCAGTGTTTACTTGTTATTTGTGTAAATGTGAATCGATTTATGAATTGTGAATGAGGACTTGAAGGCATGTTATGCGAAGTAAGATTATAATGATGTTATTCTTTATAAATGTGCTTTGTGAATCTAATTATGTGAAGTAACTATAGAGTATGCCTAAATCAATCACATGATTATATGAGGTATGTACAAGTGTGTGATGTGATGAATAATGCTCTAAGTATGAATATAATGATATGCAAATGAAATGATTGATGTGAAATGTGTTGTAACATGTAGACACACAGATTTAGTAAATGAATGAAGGAAGTTAAGGAATGTGATTGAAAAGGGGAGTTTTGGGGTAAACACTCATTGTGAGTTGAGATGAAGTTTTTAGTAGCAACCTCAATACTTCGCAGGAGATTTCTACTGTATGTTGGAGGATGGATAACCATTGTTAGTTGAGATGGTGTGTACAAAATTTATCCTTTACCTTTAGTAATGAATGTTGAGAATCCGTGGGGAGCTATACTTAGATTCCAATGTACCTCTGGAGAAGAGAACTCCTCGCAACAAGAGAATGAGTTACTTAGTAGAAATCTCCTTATCCCTTAAATATGCGCCCACATAGCTGTAGCTATTGGGAAAGCCATGTAAAAGCTAAGAGAAAACACATCACTCTAGACAAGTGGGGGGATCATTCTGTGATAAGGGAAGTATCAGGATTCAATTAATGGATATACTAAGTCTTCAAAAAGAGTGTACTAGTTAGGGTAGGTACTGGAATGAGAAGCTATCTATCCATTGTACTAGGTAGGCATTTCGAAAGGGGATTCTTGGTGATTTTTATGTGAATTGAATGAGCTAAGTCTTCTAAAAGAGTGTACTTCTTAAGATAGGTGGTTGAATGGGACGCCATCTATTCATTGAACTAAGTAGGCATTCCAAAAGGGAATTGTTGGCATGTCTTATGTCTTATTTGTGTGTCCTTCTAATGTCTTGTAATTGAGTGGTGACTTGTTCTCCCGAGCGGAGTAAGCCTAAGATGTGTAGTCTTGGGGATCACCTAGGTTTGTATTGAAGGAGGTGTATGGGTGTTTCCTTCATGTCTTACTTTTGTGAGTATTAGGATAACCTGGGTTAAAGAAACTCCAAGGGTAATATGTTCACTTACTCTTGGAAATGCCTTGGGAGTTCATTGTTTTGAGAATGAGTTAGTTTACTGTAAATTAAAAAAAAATATTCACCGTAACATTGGGAAGTTTACTGTAATATGCTCCCCTTTGCTAAAAATTTGGGAATCCTTTTCTAAGTGTTAAATGATGTTTCTTATGTTGTTTTTTTTTTGTATATTCATGAAGGTTATCCTTATTTTGCATGAAATCTTATTTTACTAATATGTCCCTTTTTGCATGATTTTGCATACGCCATACATAGTACATTGTCTTTTACTAACCCCATACTTTTCTATACTTAATAAGTATAGGTTGGAGGCAATTTTGATGACTAGGAGACAAGATTGGGAAATATTCTTTCAAGACTTAGTATGTCCTCATACATTCAGGGCATAGTCATATTTCTTAGTTTCTATTCCAAAAATTTATTATGTATTTTACATTTAATGTAAATGGGTCGTGTCCGTAAGATATTTATATTGTGTCTTCATGTTGTCTTGTGTACACAAGATCAATCCTTAGTTTTTATGAAAGATGTTTTATTTATTAATCTATTCGCGGAAAGTATTAATTCTACACTACCTATAATGTATTATGTAATGAATGATAGCTAAGACTTGTACAAGACCTCTGAAAGGTCATGTATGCAATAGTTCCGACCCATATGTTGTCCCTAACTTCTAGGGGTTACTTTCGGGTTGTTACTTACGCATATTGGTATGTTATCACCATCCTTATACCATTTACATCATAGCCAACATCTCAAAAACCATAGTCAAGACATTTTAATTCAACATCATACCAACCCTATCAATCGTAACATAAGGGTATACTTCAATACAACATCATAACTTTATCACATGTAACCATAATTGAAGTAAACAGTTGAGATCATGAGACTTACCTCAATATTCTTTGCAAAATCATCATCACGGTATTACCATCGACCATTTTCTATTAAACCTAACAATTGTTGTAATACCGTCACATTATAGTTAAAAACATAATAATCAAGTCAATTGAGTCACTACACAACAATCCATCGCTATTTGATAGCTTAAGATAAGAGACTTAGGTCAAGTTCACGATCTACTTCACAACCTAGGTCAATTACTCAAGAACTATCACAATAGGGTTACAATAATATATTCATAATTTGACATAATAGCAACATAGGATAGCAATTCACACATTAACCAAGTCAATTATACCAATACTACTCAATTCAATTCAAGATCACAACCTAGGATTAAGGGGAAAATCTCCTCTTCTACAAACTATACCAATACATAAAAAAGTAAAATAATTGAGTTATAATACATGTTAATTTACTAATAATAACCAAAATAAATCATTAACAAATCAATTCAAAAGATCAATTTCGTATTGGAAGAAAACCCACTTGAATTTCATATTTATGAAATCATCTTGAAGGAACCCTTTGGGAAAAGAGATCCCAAAGGTGGAACTAAAACCTTACCTTGTTGATTGATTAAGTTTTATAGAGAAACTTGACCCTTTATAATCCCCACAACCCTCCATAGGTTGGCCTTCTATGGTGTTCTTCTACCTGGGAGAGACAAAGAATAGAGAAGAAAGAACAATTGGGTTTTGGGAATTATGAGGGCTTAGGTTAGTTTAAGTAGATTAGGGTCTTTATATAGATCATTAAATAAGTTAATTAGACCAACATTAAACTCTATGTAATGAATTAACAGCCTAATTAATTAATTTTGCTAACTTAAAAATGAGCAGAAAATCAGTAAGCTAACAGACAAAGAATCAACCGACGCTCGTCAGTCAAACGGCGGCCAAGGGAACAACTGTCCTTTGGTAAATTATCTTAGTCAAAGATTGTCCAAACAGTCCCTTCCTTGAATTGGCACAATTACAATCGATGGTGACCATCGATTCCCCGTCTATTCGACCACAAGTCGTCGCTGCAACCTTGGTTAGACACTACCTTTTCGCACCTTTTGCCAGATTGCAAGGGTCTTCATCAAGGGTCCTTGGTTGGTCCTTGGGGATTCGAGCCTAGACGTTTAAACTATAAATTAACTCTAATATGTGTTAGACATCTTACCACCAAATTTCGTCATTTTCCAACTCGTAAAACATAGTAAAATTTTCTAAGGCACACGAGGACCTCATTTAATTAGTTTACCGACGTCATGGACGTTGCGTGACGTTTTTATTCAAAAACTTCCTAAATTACATTTATAAATTAAAATATACCTTAAAACATTGACACAACCTTTAGACACTCATGTTTGGTTCAAGAACATGTGTTAGACTTTTGGAGTGCTACATTATTCCCTCCTTAGGAACATTCGTCCTCGAATGACACTAAAATCTTTTGTAAGGAATAGACTCAAGACTAGAATCCCATCAAAAAAACAACACACTATAAAATGAGTTACAATATAAATCATAAAATTCAAATATAGCAATGCACAACTTCAGTTACTATAAATAAATCTCAACATCACAATATGAGGAATCTCCTTCTCACAAATAAATGATCTCTAAATATCATTAGGGATTCAATTATGCAAGTTATCAACCTATCAACATGGTCAATATCATTTCATAAAGATTCACCATATCAGTATGCACCACATAACTCAAAACTATAAGAATTTCAAATGTTCATGTCTATAGGCATAACTTCACTATAATATCACTATAACTAGAACATTATTGAAAAGTTCAACTAATATCAAAGAAAAATATTATTTACTTATTATTTTCATTGTTATAAAGAACAACTAACCTTTATTAGAGAAGAAATGACGATAACAGGACATCATGTTGACCACGACATCTAGCTCACTCAACTAGTTTGTTTCTCCATATCACTTTTACGGAGGCAACCTCTTTTTTCCTCGACCACTTCACATGATGATCAATGATTTCAACCAGAACCACCTCAAAAGAGAGGTTCTCCTTCACAACAAGACCCTAAATAGGGAAAATAAACTCGGGATCAGTGATATACTTCTTAAGCATGGAAACATGGAAAACAGAATGGACTGAACATAGTTCATTAGAGAGTTTTAACTCATAAGCAACGTTATCAACCCTCTGCAAGATTTCATAGGGACACACATAACAAGGACATAATTTCCCTTTCTTGCAAAATCTAACAACCCCTTTCATAGGCAAATTTATTAGATATACTTTATAATCTTCTTCAAACTCTAAATCCCTTCTCCGATCATAATCATAAAACTTTTGCCGACTATACATTGTTTGGAACAGGTTCCTTATGATATGAACTTTCTGTAAGGTCTTATCGATCAAATTGGGACCAAAAAGCAAAAACTCGCCAATCTCAAACAAGCCAATTTGAGATTTACACCTCCTACCATATAAAGTTTCATAAGGAACCATAAATATAGATGAATAAAAACTATTATTATATGAGAACTCCAACAAAGGCAAATGTTCATCCCAATTTCCTTAAAAGTCAATGATACGGGCTCTAACCAAATCTTCAACAATTTGAATAGTCCGCTCTGTTTGACCATCCATTTGAAGAATAAAAGCAGTGCTTAAAATTATTTGAGTACTTAAACCTCTTTTAAATTATCTCCAAAAGTTAAATGTAAATTGAGCGCCTCTATCCGATATGATGGACAAATGAACCCCATGAAGACTCACTATCCGATATAGATACTTGCAAAATCTTCAGCCGTATAAGTAGACTTAACTAGAATAAAGTGAGCGTATTTGGTCATTCTTTCAACTACCACACAAAAAGAGTCATATTTCTTTCTAGTTTGAGGAAAACCGACTACAAAATCAATGTAAACATCTTCCCACTTCCAAGAAGTAATTTTTATTTCTTGTAGTAAACTACTAAGCTTTTTGTGCTCGACCTTCACTTGTTGACAATTGTTAATCTTTTAAACAAACTCTACAATATCCCTTTTTAAGTAATCCCACCGAAACACTTCTCCAAGGTCATGGTACACCTTTGTAGACCCCGGATGAATAGAGTAATGGGCTCCATGAGCTTCCTCAAGGATCCTACTCCTCAAATCATCAACATTTGGAACACACAATGTCCCCTAATACCTAAAAACACAATTACCCCCTTGGGATAATGACTCATTCATCTTTCAAAAAAAAAATCTTTCAAGTCCATCAGTGATTGATTAAGGTGTTGCTTAGACTTCACCACAACTTCCAAAGATAATTCGGAGTTATGATGTACCACGATACAACCATTTGGAGAAACTTCAATTCGAAACCCTACATGAATCAAACTATGAACATCTTTAACTATTTTTCATTTGTATTCTTCCTCATGGGAAACACTTCCCATAGAAAAATGACTTAGAGCATCCACTACCACATTAACCTCGTTGGTGTTACCCCCTTAAAATGGGCTAGGTGAAGCTTGATTCTAACCTAAGTGTTATGAGATTATAAGGTCATTAAAATGACTAAAAATAGTGTTAAGAGTTAGTATATAATGTTTGGAAGATTTTAGAGGCCAAACGCCTAAGACGTCATTAAAGTAGCAACGTAAAACTAGTGTATCGTAGTCCTTTGTGGAATAGTTTTGGAGGATTGTTTGAGGGTGACCATATTCACATGTACTAAGTATTAGACCATATTCACACATATCATAAAATCATTTTAGAAATGGACATTTCATTAACACATGCTATTTTACATTTGAAAAGCCTTTTGCATATTTAAGAACCAATACAATTCATTAATGCATATTCATTAAGTCGACATCATGTTTATCATAAGACCAACAATAATAAATTTAGCAAAGTCAATCATGCATACCCACAGCACATATACTAAGTGTGTGACCATATGCACACACATAATAGAAATAATGCTAAAAAGAGACATTTCATTAAAGCAACGCTAATTTATGATTGAAAAGAATTATGCACATTCAAGAACCAATACAAGTCATTAATGCATATTCAATAAGTCAAAATCATGTTCATCACAATACCATCCAATCTTATTCTAGACAAGTCATCCATGAATACCAACATAATTGAACACATAATATAGAAAACTCTATCATCAACTTATAACCTCAACAAGCATGAATATCAGTGCATTACAACATAACCAAAGCAAGAAAACTACTCATGAACCCTCATTAATTCCACTAGTGCAATGACAAAGCAAACACTAGTGCAATGACTAATCAAAGCCCCAACACCTTACTCAATTGCGAAATCCTAAGAAGAACCATTACCAATGGACGACTTCGCATATAATATCATTAAGAGTACATAACATCATACTTTAGCAATATGGACCAAACATATGTTCATAAGTTTATTCAACATCATATGGTACCATCAACATGCAAGATCATCATATACATATCATTTACATTTACAAGTATTTAGATACATAACAACATCCTCCTTAGATTCCCTTCAAGGTTAATTAGTGCAATGTATAGGTAGAGTCTCATACCCTTACCCAGGCTAAGGTAAACCCCTTTGGTCAACCTAGTCAGAGTTCATATAAAATTCATTTAACCTTTTAGGAACATCTTGTCTTAACCAATGTAGACAAAATGAGATAATGTGGAATCCGTGTCAAGGAAACCTAGAATGAATGAAAGTACACTACTTGCCAAGGTAATACCATAACATGAACATAGCAACTACGTGGATCCACTAGCTAATGATTCTCTGAGGGCAACATACTATAAGAAATAGGAGATATAGTTGGGACCCTGTTTATACTACATGCATTATAGTCTCCAATCTCATGAGTATGTTAGTGATCCTACCTTCCCTATTTGGGAAGGGACACTCCTCACTCTAATTAATCCGGTGCTAAGCTAGAATCTCTTTTTATATGACTTTAATATCTTTATTAATCATCATTAGTTAACGTAGGTCATAGGGTCTATCAATTATATAATAATCATCATATCTCAATAATAATTGTATGAATAAATATCCATTTATTATAACTCGTACATGTAAGGTTAGTAAATTTACATAATCATTCACGATAAGGCACATTGGTAATTTATCACAATTCTTATAACATTTACATCTTAGTTGACATCTCACAAATCATAATCAAGACATTTAAATTCAACACCATACCAACCTTATCAATCTTAATATAATGTATACTTCAATACAACATCATTACTTAATCACAAGTAACGATGATAGTAGTAAAGAGTTGAGATCATGAGACTTACCTCAATGTTTTTCACAAAACTATCATCAAGGTCTTACCAACAACCATTCGCAATTCAACCCAACAATTGGTGTAATACCATCACACAATAGTTATAAACAGTATTATGAAGTCAATTTGATCAGTAAACAACAATCCATCACTAGTTCATTAATTAAGATAAGAGACATATGTAAAGATCATGATCTACATCACAACCTAGGTTATTTATTCAAAAACATGCATAACAGGGTTATGAAACATCTCAATTTATTCATAATTTGATATCATAGCAACATAGGATAATAATTGACAAATTAACGACATCAATTGTACGAATACTACTCAATTCAATTCAAGATCACACCCTATGGTTAAAGGCAAAATGTCATCTTCTAGAACCTACACCAATATATCAAGAAGTAACATAATTGAGTTATACAAAATGTGAATCTACTCATATTAACAAAAAAAAATTATAAACAAAGCAATTCACAAGATCAATTTCGTATTTAATGAAAATCCACTTGAATTTCATATTTTTCAAATCATCTTGAAAGAACACTTTGGGGAATGAGATCCCAATGTTAAAGGAATCCCATATCTTGTTGATTGATGAAGTTTAATGTAGAAACATTACCTTTTAGCATCCCTGGAATTCTCCTTAGCTTTGACTTCTATGGTGTTCTTCTACATGGGAGAGAGAACGATGAGAGAAGGAAAAGCAATTGGGTTTTGGGAATTATGAGGGTTTAGTTTAATTAGGTTAGGGTCTTTATATAGGTCATAAACCAAGTTAATTAGATCTCCCTTAAACCATAACTTATTAACTTACTACCTAATTCATTAATTTGTCTAACTTAATAATATGCCAAAATTTAGTGAGCTAAAAGAAGAAGCCTCGAAAGATGGCCCATCTGTCATACACGGCCAAGGGACCAACAGTCCTTTTGGTCTATCATTTCTGTCTTAGAATGTACAAAATAGGCCCTTATTGGATTTGGATAATTGACGAACGATGGTAGCTATTGTTACCCTGCCAATTGGACCACGAGTCGTCTCCTGCAACCTTTGTTGGACAGAAGTTTTTGGTAACTTTTGCTAATTTTGCAAGGTTCCTCCTCAAGGGTCCTTTTCTTGTCTTTTGGGGGTTGTACCCACGCGTTTCGAATATAAACTAACTCTTATATGTGTTTGACACCTTAGAACAAAATTTCATCATTTTTCGACACCAAAAACTTAGTCAAATAGGCTAACGAACACTAGAACCTCATTTAACTAGTTTTTGAACGTCATGGATGTTCCTTGAACTTTTGATTGTAAAACTTCCTATAGGACTTATATACATTTATGTCGACCTTAATACCGTGACACAACCTTCGAACACTCATGTTAGGCTCTAGAACACGTCTTAGACTTTTTGAGTGTTATATTTCCTAAGAATCATATAGTTTCCTAATCATATGTGTGGCGCACTTCATAATTACCAATCAATCTACATCAACGTGGTTAAATGAGACATCAACTATAAAGATACTGAACATCATGCGTTGATACAAAGTTTGTCACATCCAGGGAGCACCCCCTAAATGTATCCGGCATCGTGGTCCTCGAAGAGGACTAAGACTATCCTCTTAGCTTAAATAATACATTCATAGGTTAAAAATGCAAAAAGTTTTAAACTTTTCTTCTATAAACTATAGGTTTACATAGACCTCTTGCATACACATAATATATATTCATATCGAGTATACATAGACCTTTCGTATAAGAAGATTTTGTCATCTTCTACTTTTATTTCACATATAAATATATGTAAGATATAACTTAGTCTTGAAACCACATGTATCATTTCCTAACTATCTAAACAAGAGTATAACAATTGGTCATAGCCCATACATCTATAAAATAAAATCCACATATAGGCAACACAATTATTAGTACTCAAATGAAAGGTAATGAACATATTGTCTTGATAACTAATCAACATCCAAAGCTAGAAAGTGTTATTGTCCTCGAATTACTGAGGACCTTCCAAACATGGAAAATAATAATCAAAGTGTTCCTTCAAAAGTCGTAACAAGCCCTTCAACGATTGGAAGATAAATTGTTGGGAAAAAGGGAGAAAATGGGGTAAGCACATAACTTGTACTAAGTATGGGACCATATGCACAGACAACATAAAATCATGCTAAAAAACATTTCATTAAAGTATGCAATTTACTTTGAAAAGACTTGTTCACATTCAAGAACCAATACAAGTCAATCATACATATTCATTAAGTCAATACCATGTGCATCATAAGACAACCAATACTAAGTCTAGTGAATTCAACATGCATATCAACATAATAGAGCACATAATCAATACAACTCTATAATCAAGTTGTAACATCAACAAACATATATAAAAAATCGTAACATCATAACAAAATCAAGGCCATTATTCATAAACCCTCATAAAGTCCACTAGTAGAATGAATAATCAAATCTCAATAACCTTACTCAATCAAGTAAACAAATAAAGAAACATAAATAACGTCAAACTTCACATATCATATATCTAAGAGTAAACATAATTATACATTTTTAATAGAAACAAAAAACATGTTCATAAGTGAAACCAACATCATATACTGACATCAACATGTAAGATCATCACAAACATATCATTTACATCTCTAAGAATATACATACATAAGAACATCCTTCTATGACGTTCCTCAAGGATACCTAGTGCAATGTATAGGTAGAGTCCCATAACCCTAACTAGACTAAGCTAAACCCCTTAGGTCATCCAAATTAGAGTTCATTCATTACTTCATTTTGCCTTTTGGGAACATCTTTCCTTAGCATACATAGACTACATGAGATAATGTGGAATACCTTATCATGGAACCCTACACAAAAAGACGAAAGACTACTTCCCAAGTTAATAACAAAATATTAATATATCTACTTTGTTGATCAACTCTCTAGTATTTCCATAGGGGCAACATAGTTCAAGAACTAGGAGATGTATTTTGAACCCTCTTTATGCTACATTCATGATAGTCTCCAATCTCATGAGGACGTTAGTGATCCTACCTTTCCTATGTGCGAATGGACAATCCTCACTCTAGCTCACTCGGTGTTAAGCTAGAGTCCTTTTTGAAATGTCTTTAATACCTTTATTAATCATCATAGCTTAACGGTGGTAATAGGGTTTATTCCTTATATAATCATCATCATTGCTCAAATAAGAATTGCATGAGTATTGTCCTTCAAATACAATTCATACATCTGATGTTAGCACATTTACGTAACCACATAATACTAAGGCACATTGGTAAGATATAACCATCCTTATAACATTTACATCTTATGTAAGAACTCACAAACCATAGTTCAAGACATTTCAATTCAACATCATACCAACCCTATCAATCATAACATATGGTATACTTCGATAAAATATCATCATTTATCACTAGATACCATAATAGAAGTAAAGTGTTGAGATCACAAGACTTACCCCAATCTCCTTCACAAGGAATCATCAAGGTCTTAGCATCAACCATCCAATTCAACCCAACAATGGGTATAATATCATCACACAACAGTTAACAATATGATAATGAAGATAATTGAATCACTACACAACAATACATCACTACTCCATAGGCTATGATCTACTTCACAACCTTGGTCAATTACTCAAGAACTAGCATAATTGGATTACTACCTTTAACCCCTATAGGATGAGGGATCCTCACTTGCCTATAGTAAGGTCATTCTTTTTAGCTTGACATGGCTTTCCCAATAGCTACACCTATGTGAGCGCATAATTGAGGGATAAGGAAAATGCTACTAAGTACTCATTCTCTACTCATGAGGAGTACTCATCTCAAGTGGTACATTCGAATAAATTATGTCAACTCACGAAGTGTAACCACCTCTTCTTCATATCCTCTCGGTGCTGGACATAACAGCTTGGTATTACAAACACTATCATCTATAGGTTAAGGATAGCTAGTGAACACCACATATCAACTCACGAAGGGAATTCATCCTTCGATCTATCTTACAAAGCTCTTATGATGTAGTGAGGTTGCTATTAAACACTTCATCTAAAGTCAAGAAGAGTTTCCACCTCAAAACTCCACCATTTACTCAATTAATATTCATACATTCATTGAAGTGTTTCTTTTTACTTGTGAGAACATTTTGCATATATGCATCATTTCACTAACATTAGCTTCTATACATGCTTTAGTCCTACATTAAAAAAATTTACACATTTTACATGCTTCACAAGTCATATACTTTACCTAGAATTAATCTATGCCTAAAATGCTATTCAAATTCACAAAACACAAGACAAGACTCATATTCAATAAAACTTCATTATACCTACTAGGCCTTCAAATCCACACTCACAAACCATACTTAGTAATATAAAGTTCATTAAATAAACACTTCCACTAAGAAGGTAGACCATACCACTTAAGATCAATTATAATGAAAACTATACATTGAAAGCAACATGCCATTTAACCTAGCCATAATAACCTTAACAAATTTTATTAAAATTTCATCAAAATAAGACTCTTAGGGCAGTAGCTAAATTAACATATTAACACAAGAAAACTAAAGTTCATACTTTACCCAAACATGCTCATATAACCCCTTTTGCCAATCTAAATGTTTAAGTATGCATAAACATGAGTTAATTAGGGTTTTAACATTAAAATCATCTATTCATACAAGAATAAACACAATTAGTTCATTATAATACTTTTACAAGAAGACTATTTAAATACAAAGATAGAAGAATTTTGAGTTTGAAAACCCTTTTGGAAATCTTTTTGAAATGACTCATTGAATGGAAGGTGGTTAAAGGATGGATACCATACCTCAAAGAGAAGGAAACCCACTAGTTTTTGCGAAGATTCATGACCCAACCATACCTTCTTGCCCTCCTTGAGTCTTAGCTTCAATGCTCACTTTGGGAGAGTTTTCTTTAGAGAGGTGTTTTAATATTTTAAGTGACGGGTCATGTCTAGGTCTAGGGTTTAAAGATATATTTATATAACCTAATGACACTAGAATATCAGAGTATTGTCCTAAAACACATGGGGTGAATTTACATAAAACACCCCAAGTAGGCAGTCACTTGCAGCAGTCTTAGTAGACTCCAATCGACAACCCAAGCTACTGGGCGTCAGTTGATCGACGGCCCGTGCTTCTGGGCGTCGATGGAAGAACAAAATGGACAAGGGACGGGGTGATCCTTCAACTAAGTATGGAAATTCGTCCCCCCAATTGATAAGGTGTCGATTGGTTTATGCCCAGTAGACTGCTCCGCCGATTGGCCAGTGTCCTTGGCAGCTTTTGTCAAATTCTTTGGCCTTCATCTAGCGCCCCTTGTGGGTCCTAGGTGGTGTCGTTCCAGGACCTTAAACCTCTAAACTAAGTCGTCTAGGTATTATGAACATCCCACCTTAGCGTCAACTAGCAAGGAGAACCATTTCACACTTTCAAACACTTCTCCTATGGAGGAACTAGCTTCTCCAATATTAAACATGCTCATATACAACAGTTTTTCACAAATTGATACATAAATTAAAGACAAAAAAATTTCCCTCAAAAATAAAAAACATACAGTTAACATTTACTGTGTCACTACCAACATACTCAAAATTTTAAATAATATGTTCTTTGAGAAATTCTTAAAGATGATATGATCATATGAACTATAAAACCACATAAATTCATTTCATATCATAAAACAACAAACATAAATAGTTAATACTTACCAAAACCACCAAATCCGGATTAGTTATCCTTTTTAGCCCCCATCCCATAAGAAAGGTTCTTCTTGGGAGCATTAGGATCTAGGGAGCTTGATTGACATCTTTCCCCGTTGGATTTATATTAGGGCAATCCCTCATCTTGTGTCCCTTATTACAACATGAAAAACAACAATCCGTTCCGGCAAGACATGTACCCAAATGTTGCTTCCCACAAGTAGGTCACCTATTCCTATCAAAAGAATTACCACTACCTTGGGAATTTTTGTTTGGAACCTTATCCTTTTTTCCCATGGAAGAATCTGGTGTAGAACTTGTTCTTAGGCTTTTGGTGACTACAATCATCCGACTTAGGCCTGTTACCCTCTTGACTTATATCCCTTATTTTGAACTCCTTAATTTGTTGTGGATAGACCATGATCCTAGAGATATCCATGTCATTAAGAAGCATTGTCGTATGGCACTCTTTCTTCATCAAGCTAGACACTCCCATCAAAAATTTGTTCATCCTAGCCCTAGGGTTGGATACCATGCATGGAGCATACTTAGAGAGTTGGATGAATTAGAGAGTGTAGTATTGTACACAAATTAATTAGTAATTACCCTAGGTCACATAATTAATTAAGTTAGAAACATAATTAATTAGTTAAAAATCAAAGTCAAGGACGAGACCCTTAGAAAAATTTTTGATTTGGGTAAGTCAAATTCTGTCCTATTTTTAGACAATTTAGGAGGGGCATTTTGGTAATTAGATAATTAATTTATTTAATTTAGTTAATTAGCCTAATTTTAATTTGTCAATATTCAATTTCTAAGACCTATACTCACGTTTATTTATAAAAAAACCTCATGATTACAAAACAGTAAACAAACGAAAAGAAAACAATGAATAATTCTCGTTAAGCGATTTCAAGGAAATTCTTCAAGATTTTTGTGCAAAGTACAGGGTGATCTTCGTAGATTCAACTTTACAGTAAGGTATTGTTTTCTCTCTTGTAATACTTTCCCCTAGAGTTGTTTCAAACGTTTTGAATTCAGGATATCTGAAACTAGGGTTGTTCTAAATGAAAGTTTTGAATGTTCATCTCGTTAGTTCTCCCTAATTCCGGTACAGGTAGTATGTATAAAGAAAAATATCGATCATATTGTTTATATGTGGTGCTAACTGATCATTATGTGTAGGTTTATACGACTTAATAATGTCGAATGAGACTTGTAGGTTAGATCCGTATGATTAATGCCTAATTATGTTCGAGAAGATGAAATTATTATTAGTCATTTTTGTCAAATTCAATTTATTGTTGTAAAGAATGAAGTTTTCGAATTACTCTTTGTATTTAAAGTAATATGTTTGAAAGTGTTTGGAATGCAATTTTTCCATGAAGAAGTAAGATGTGAATCAAAGCTAATATCAACTTTATAGCTTGGCCAAATTAAGAACTAAATTGTTTTTATGATTAAAAGTTTTTTTCTTTAAATGATGAGATTATTATAGTACATACATGAAGTTAATTAACTTGGCTAGTGATAACATCATGACAAGTGTTTAGTGAAAGTTGAGTTTATGCCAATAAATTGACTAGCAATTATTTCCAAAATTTGATATAAAGTTGGCTAATGACTAAATCATACCAATCTTACATGGACAATATAAATTGTGATGTTTCTTGTAAGGAAAAATACATGTTAAAGATTGATTTGACAAGATGTAACTCAGTGAACCCATAACCTAGGGTATGTCAATGATTGGGACAAGTCCCAACATACCCTATCTAAATGAAATTGTGAACATTAGCATATTGAATAAGTCCTTATAACTTTCATAAAGAATACAAGACTACAAAATAATGTTGAACAAGATAAGGTCAATAACGTAATAATATAAAAGCTTATGAGTTATAAAATTTACCTTGAATGGGGTTTAAAGGAAGTGATACAAGTCTCACTTGCACCTAAACAAATATGTTAAAGATATTAACATAAGAGGGTGCTAGAAATTGTTAGACGAGTCTCATTCACACAATAATGATAATTTAAGATTTAACTTCACATTCATCAAGTAAAAAAAGGGATGACAGGTCATCCATTGAGATAATCATACCTCATACTATAAGAAAGCTTCCATAATGCATTAGTCAACTCTAAAAGATGTAAAGCATAAGAATTGAGCAAAGAACCGATAGACTAGTAATGAGATTATGCAAGCACATGTAAGGCTCATGACATGAGACTATAACCAAGGTGGATAAGAGTCTCCGAAATCTCCTAGTCATTGAACTATGTAGCAAACATAGGTACTAGGCAGTGGATTCCACCTAAGAGTGCTAGGTAGCATTCGGTTTCACTTTGGCCGGTGAACCACCTCTTTTAAGTGTGGGGAAGACACTCGATGTCATGTTTATCTCACATGATATTTGTCGGTAAAATACTACAGATTTGGTTTCACTTTGGCCGGTGAAACACCTCTTATTAGTGTGGGGAAAACACTACATTTCATGTTAACTCACATGATCTAGGTTAACTTTAACAGGTGAAACACCTCTTTTCAGTGTGGGGAAGACACTGGATTTCAAGTTAGCTCACATGATCTAAGTCAGTTAAATGCTATAGATTTCTTTAAGAAACTAAGAAATAAAGAAAAATGATTGTGTTCAAAGTGAACATGTGATCAAATAAGAAGAAAAGTAAGTTCACAAGTGAACTAAGTAAGCATATTGATCAAATAATGGGCATAGTCAATAATATGAATGTATGTTCCCCAACAACATTATTTTATCCAAAATGATCAAATAATGGGCATAGCCAATAAAATGAATATATGACCCAGCATCTTTATATTATGCAACAAATCAAATAATGTGCATAACTAATAAATATTGGCTTATAAAGACTTCATGCCCAATTTAACAAGAATGAAAGAAATAACTTGTGAGTAGAGTAGCCAAATCATTTCCTTAGTCTTTTGGATTAGTTACTAGATTTATTGTAGGAATGGGACTATAATGAATCATTGCACTCATAAGAAAAACATAGGATCAAAGTACATCATTGAACTACACAACGAAAAGAAAAAAAACCCAAAAAATTAACTTAAGGCTGGAAAGGTGAGCTCTCGGCCTAAGGGAGCAAAATTATTATTTTTTGTGTGAGTTATTCTAAAATTAAGTTCATGATTCAAAGGTATTATCTTCATATATAAATTGAGTTGTGTTCTTTAAATGCATGAAAACATGTAATATTCACAACATGAATCAAAATAACAAATTAGGAATGTATAGTGACTTAACTTTCCAGAAATGACATGTTGTTATAGGAAGAGCTCTCATTGATCATGAATAGTCCTTACGTGTTTATGTTCATACACCCATACTTATTACAAGTGTTTACTAACCCATATATTATTACTATTTTTATAGGCGCACCTCTGAGAGAAGATTGAAGATTCATTGAAGCGGTTTGTATTACCGATCTTCAGACTTACGTATGTCCGTTTGAGTAAGAGGATTCCTACGTTCATTATTTTAGCTTTATTATGTTAGACATATCTAGTGGATGTTGGCCCTAGAGTTTTCTTTCAAACATTTTTCAAGCATTTATAATAAGGTCGGTTTGACAACTATTAAGCTTTATTATGAATTCTTCATTCCAATTTTTCAATCTACTAAAAGATGGTTGTTTAGGTTGAATTATTAGTATATCACTCTTAATCAATAATTATATGAAGTCTAAGTACACTTCTTTCTCAAAATTTAAGTGTATGATGGTGTTGAAAGCTAAGAAGAAGCTTGTCTACGACCTCTGAGAGGATAACAACGTGGGTCTCATCTGGGGTCTAGATTCTGGATGTAGTAAAAAAGGATCATTTATCATTTATTAAGAAAACATTTAATGTCATGTAATATCCTTAAATACACATACCATATAGCATATACAAGTTAAAGATTTCATCGACATATAATATGACCATAATTGAAGGCATATTATCATAGTCACGTTAGCATTAATATTTCATAGATCACATATACATTGCATACAAAACACCTCACAATAATCCCATCCCCAACCTACAATTGCAATGGTCATGTGAAGCCCCATAATCCCACACAACCAAGTAGATAAGATAGGAGACCATGAGGAATGTTTTGCATCATAAAACTTGTAACATAATAAGTAATCACTTCATATAGCAATATAACCCAATAACATAATCATCATAATGACCAACATCATATAAGAGTAACATCATGTATAATAAGCATCATACCTATCATGTTATCATATTACATAAGAACAATCTCTTAGGACTTCCTTTAAAGTCAACTTGTGCAATTTCTACGCAGACTCCCATACCCCTACCTCTAGTAAGTAAACTCCTCCAGTCACGCTAGTCAACATTCATTTAGTTGTCTTTGATATTATGAGGGAACATTGTCCTTAACCGACATAGTCCATGTAAGTAAACATGTAATCTGGAATCATAAAACCCCACACCGAAAGAAGGTGGTCTACTGGCCAAAGTAGAACCTATCGTGATATAACTTTCTAGGTGGATCTACTAGCTATTATCATATGGTGGCAACATAGTTCAAGAACTAGGAGATGTATTAGAAACCCACAATTACACATTACATGGCATCCTCTATCTCATGAGAATCATTGTGAACCTACCTTCCAACTAGGGAAGGGACACCTCTCATATCTAGTTCATCGGTGCTTATCTTAAGTCCCTTTTTATTAAAAAACATTTAAGTTTTTTTTTTTATCATAAGCTTATAATAGGTCATTGGAGATTAACTCGTTGTATAAAAATGATCATGAGCTCTTTAGGATTAGATGACAATTTCGTTTCATTCTAACCCTTAGTTTGTGAGATGATAATATCATAGTCATCTTGTGTGAACCATACTAGGGAAAATTGTAACTTGCATTTATCGTGTTCATTTCATCATCTCACAAATAACATGTTCATATCCCAATATATACACAAAATAAAATCATACATACTTCCATAGCATAGCTTCACAATTTATATGCTTACATAAATATTGTAGAGTAATCTCAACTTTAGAGGACTTACCTCTTTCTTCCAAGAACCTTATTCAAGAACTTACATTATCCTTACAACATTCATATTCATATCATATTAAAATAATCAATAACATAACCAAGAACAGATCTTCAAATTATTAACAAGATCAATGTGTAATGTAGGATAACGGAAAGGGTCATTTAAGAGTTCATTCAAGTCTCACTTCCAACTTCTACATTTACGTGTCATCGAATAGTAGACACAATCATACACAACAATAATCTAGATAAGAACATGATTCACACGAAATTTAATCATAAGTAATCACATACTCATTAATTCATGTGTAACATTGAAGATCATAAATCTAGAGTTAGAAAGAAAATCTGTTTTGTAGAGTAAAAACCTTAGAATTGAAGTTCTTGAAAACTTATCTTAGAAAGGACATCTTGAGGAAAATAATCCCAAGATTGAAAAACCCATACATTATAGATGAAGAATCCACGAAAATTGGATCAAAAACTTGAGGTCGTTTTCTTCTTCCTTAAGCTTTTCTTGTTCTTTAATGATGTCTGTAAAAGAGAGAATTCTTAACAGAGATGAGAGAATTTTTGTTTGAATCTTATTTGTACGTGTAAAGGTGTTTTATAACTGAGCTAATATCCATATATGGTCTTCCTATGAAATACCCAAAAGACCCTCTACATAAATGAGTCTTTATAAGAAATTAAATTACCAAAAATATGACTTTAATGATTCTGGGAAGTAGCTCCACGTCGCGGGGCCAAATCCCGTCATTTTTAATAAATTTTAAGTTGAGATATTGAGGTGTGTGTCAACGTCAAGAAGTTAGGTTTCCTCTCCAATCTTGTTGAAGTGACCTGCGTGTCAGGCTCGCGTTGCACGCCTTGTCTCCAATTCTGCCTGCCCCAACCTATGTTTGGGTCCTCCTAAAGGACCCATCGGGTCATCCTTGGGGAGTCGTTACCAGACGTTTGGACCCTTTATACTACATACTACCTATCCAGAGTCTGTATACATGTTTTGGACTTTATTTAGATCTGCCAAACCTCCCCAATCATAGGGATGTAAACTAGTTTGAATTAGCTAGTTTCCGAATGTCAAGGTCTTTCTTTATCATTTTGGCTCTGATCTTTTCAAAATAATCTTATTACATTAATATAGGTATGGAAACATAATTATAAACATTATATAATAGATTAAGTTGTAGTCTAATTCATGGCATTTCCCTAGTGTAACATTATCAAGAAGGTTCAAAGCCAAATGATCAAGAGAACTAAGAACCATATTAAAATGGCATTCCAGTTCGTACTTAAAAATTGACAACTCCCGTACATACGACGAACTAAAAGTCCAGAGTAAAGATGGAAAATGTTACGAATCAAGAGGTGTTCCAATAGATCTAATGTCACTGCCACAAGAAGGACAAGGCCCCAACAACAGTGCCAAGTAATAAAACAATTCATACAACTGGTGAGTGACAAAAGAGTCTTTAACGTCTTAAATGAAAATAACACAACAATGCATAATGACAAGAGGTAACCAAAGCTACCAAGATAATCTTTCAGATATACCAGCATGTAAAAATAGTACAAGTACAAATTTATACACAAACCTCAATTCTTTAGACAATAAACTGTAAAACACCACTTAAAGAGTTTAAATTGTAGACCAACCTACATATGAAGGTCCTCAACTTGTTCACTAGTATATACAACCTTAAAAATACAAAGAAATAACTTCTTTAACTCCGATCATCTCAATATTCTTTATGTAAAAAAGGATTATCATCACAAGTAAGCCTAGCCTGTAAAAATACGACTAAGCTCCTAGAACATTAATTCTATCAAACAAAAGCAATTCGTGTCGCAACATAGATTTTAAAAGGGAAAAGGAAAAACTAGACTTTATAACCTTCATCTAAGATGTAGGCACATCTCTTTATCTTGCAAACAAACACGAATCACCTCAAAATGTGTTTCGTACAAGATGATATAGTCAAAGCACTAACACTTTAACAAACAGGATTTCTAATTCAAGAATATAGACAAAACTTGTCATATGTTGCACCCCATAATACAAATCCATAACAACTAAATTATAGTTTAAAAGAAGCACAGGAGTTGTACGTATATGAATTATCTTTCCAAAACAAATTTATTCACTGTAAACTAAGTTTTATCGATGATGTATCCTGAAATTTCAAATACTACACAACATAAAAATAGATTTCTTTATCACTTACAAAGATGAAGTGTGTGTGGAATTACAGGCAAAAATGATCTTGTTTTTCTCTTGATGTCGAATAACAACTTGATAGATAATGTTTTAAGGTTCCTATTATTCGGTGAGATGAAAATAACAAGAGGAGGCGTGAAGATATATAGCTACAAAAGTGATCCTTGTTACATGGATGGATATCACCAAAAGGGGCTGACCAAACAAATAGTTGGCTGCCCAAAAAGAATAGATATAAACCTATATTTATATACTTGATACAAATACTTTCAATTTATATGGAATTCTAATTATTCAAATTATGAAAAAACCCCCATACAATACCTTATATTAGGATAACACTTATTTTAAGCAAGGTTAGAACTATCACAAAATTTAATGTCTAGAAAATAAGAATAAAACATATTATAGTAATTAAGAAATGATGTATCAACATGTGCATCATGGTCTAGTATTTTATGGGTGTTATATAATTAATTCATCAAAATTTATTAATCTATTCATGAAATTAAATTACTTAGAAACCACACATATCCGATATTCATGAGTTGAAGAAAAAAAAAATAAACAAGAGTATATTATTAAACTAAAAAAAATTAATAACAAAGAGTATATTATTAAACTAATTGTCACAAATCATTTTCATGAGTCAAAATGGCACCTACGCTAATTAACTAGTATGTAAGTCAACTTATAACCTAGGACAACAAGTAATGAGGGTAAGGATTTAAATATTCTCTAAGCGACAATTTAACAACGAACAATGAAGAAGAGTCAGATAAAAACTAAAAAAATATAATTTAAAATATCCCTCCGTGAATATGGAAGTCATAAGTTTAAAGTTTCTAAGTCAAATTAGTGCAATAAGGATATAGAAAAAATAAGTAAAACTAACTAGTCAAAGATGGTTCCCCGTAAAATATGAAGGTACACACATATGTCAGTTCAAATAAACACTATAATAGACCGCCATAATCCCCACAAGTATAAAAAAATAATAAAATTGTAAAGAGAACATCCTTGTTAGTGTACATGAAGTGAAATTTTGCGTCTACTTAAATTGGCGATCAACTTTCAAGTAACCTATAAGAACATCAATAGACAAGTAGGTTATATTATACCTCGAACCACATATATCCTCCATAAGGATCAAAAATCTCATCAAATGTATCGATTGCATGGCCTAGACATCAAACTGCATATTGGCCTTTAAAGTTACCAGTAAGATCAAATCGAAAGGGATAAACTTAGTAACATATAAAAGAGACCTGATAATGGACCGCAACAATAAATTAAATTCCAAAACTAAAATATGCGAATATAAATATTTTTGAATAATCCTAGGTCAAATGATTATGAAAAACCTCCCAAAGAATGATATCCACTTCTAAGTAATCAGTACAATAGTTGAAGATTGACTAACTCATGTTCTAAATGGTCAAGCAAAGCTTAATTAATCATCCATAAAAAAGTATCATAAAATGAGTGTTCACCAAATAGAATAGTATCATGTATGAGTTAACGCCTAACATAAGGTTAATTTTATTAGACATGACTCTACCACAAAACTCTGAAGGGAACTTAGGCATCGAAAATGGAATTCGAGAACAGTGAAGGCCAAGTAGCTCCAAATAATGCAACTCCATGAAAAACACTAGTCCTAGGATCGACAAATCTAAAAAAATACACAAATGATTAATTAATCACACAAAGTGAGGCATACCACAATTTAAGGATGGTCACAAATAATAAGTGATATTTCTCCACATTGTAAAAACCCAACAATAGCCTAAAATGGATTCTAGGGAATTTAACATGGTCAAGTACATATCCCTAAGTTAACACATATCATCATGCTTTCACTTAATCAACCTCAATTGAAGGAATGTGAAGTCCTATTATACCTTTAAGATGACCGCATTCGCTTTAAATCACAACTTTAGAAAAATATGTGTTTATATGAAGCAATGAAGGTTGAAGAAGAAGAAAAGGATAGTAAATTGCAAAATACGAGTAAAAGTTGGTAAAGTTGAAGAAGAGAGAAGTTGAAGCTCGAAAAATCAACTCGACCAATCCACAAGTGAACCTACATCTTACCAAATCATCAGGAGAAGTATCCCATAGATAAAGCAATCTAGGTGAGTGAAAATACACTTCAGATTATTTTCGAATTGAATGACGACATCTATCAAGCTTGCCAATTTTTTGGTAACAACATGATATAAAAGTCAAGCTAAAAGGAGAGAAGCATGTCCTTTTTTTTAGAATATATAAATTCATTTTTTAGAAAAGGGAAAAGGAGTTTTTAGAGAATTTATTCCAAATTTTGAATGCTTTTGCATATGGTTACAATGTTTGATACTCTTGGAGAGGATTTTGATTTTTTTTCAGAATATATGATTATAGTTTTTTTTTCCATTGAGAATTGCACAATTGTTACAATTTGGATGAAAAACATTTTTGGTAATGATTAATTACTTTTTGCTATATTTGGTAAAACCCCTTATCTTAAGGGTGTGATCATGTAATCGAACACATAAATTAGCTTATGGGTACTATTAACTACTGAATTTGGTGTTGATTTAAACTGGGTTCTAACGTTTATTCATGTTTTCATTTTTTATAGAAGTTGCAAACGCAATTGGTTGAATGGTTTGAAGAAGGATATACTGGATTTTTTGTTAAAGTTCCTAATTGTAAACAAATCAAGGCCGAACACGTCACATCCGGGGAGCACCCCCTAGTAGTGACATGGCGTACTTGATCACTCAGAGGACTCACACAAGCCCACAGTTATAATTCATCTCACTGTCATAGAAAATTTAGCAGAAAATTTTGAACTTTTCATAGCACATCATATGCTAGAAATTTCACTTCATATATATAAATTATTTTAAATACATATTTAGACTCTAATCTCTTTTTATCATTTTAGACTCAACATCATAGGAGTACTTAAGGGATATGACCCTTAAAACATAATATATAAATACAACATTAAAGAACTTTACAATAAACCATAAGTTGACATGGGATATCCTTGAATATTAAGAATTCCTTTTACACGAGCTTGGGAAACACATAACAAGATCCTCAATAATAGACACATCCTTTTTAGCATCCATAACCTACATTGTAAAAGGTAGAGAAGAATGGAGTTTATACAAGAATGCACTAAGTATGGCAACCATGCAAAAACATGCATTTAAAAGGGATATATTTCTTGAAATCATACTTCATGCCTTATTGAAAAAATCTTTATAACACTCTATTAATATAAAAATAATACAATTTAAAGAATTAATATGGGCATGTTCAATGATCGTACATTAGATAAAATCAAATGTAGAATTGAAGCTACATTTGGGGTCACTTTATAATAACCTATTTTTAATTGACAGTAAGCTATGTTGTTTTACAGTGAATCCTTTTCTTCTTTCTATATAATTCCCCCAAGTTACCCTCTAGTGATACTTGCTGCAACTAATCATGTGAAGTCAACAATGAATTCATATATGCAATCCACATAAGCCAACATATACTATCACGAAAATATAATACACCAAAAGGAATCTTTAAGTTAAGACCCTAAGGACATTACAGTAAACTCTATTCACTTTTCACATATACTAATGTCACTTCCCATATACCCATATGAGACCTTACTCACAATCCTAATATATGTCTACTAGTGCATTGTACATGTGAAGCCCTATAATGTCATACACACTTAGTAAACCTATCATGAGACCACAAGCATTAACATCTAATTCATACATCAACATAGTAAGTGAAGATAATTTAATTCATGTTAAGCATGACCTTCAATATATAGTCACTAAGACTAACATAGTGCATATAACAACAAAACGACATCACATAGACTGATATCATGCACATCTTCATATCAAGTAGACATATACCAAAAAGTCATGCATAATAAATCATTAGAAATGTTTTCATGCAAGAAATTATAAATAAAAAAATAACATTATAAACATCATCTTTTAATCATTATAAATGTTTTCATGCAAGACACATATTTCGAGTTGAAAATAGAAGAAACTAGGATCGGATAACTATTTTTGAAATCCATTAGAAAAGGCTCCTTAAATGGAATGGATTTTATGGAAGAATACCATACCTTATATAGAAGAAACTATTCTGATTATTGGTAAATAAATCGATAACCAACAGACCTCCTAGCTCTTCTTAACTTCTAGCTTCTATGGATACTTGAGAGAGCGTTTTAAGCGATAGGGGTTTTGTGTTATAGGATATGGAGTCTAAAATAAGGTATTAAATTTTGAAACACTTTAATATACTTATTAAATCCTAAAAATATTACTCATGGTTCATAAAATACTTGGGGTGAATTTACCAAGCACTCCAAGCAAAGGCAGACTCTTTGATAGCTTTTGGTAGCTCACAGACAGATCAAACCAACTGAGCATTTTTCCATCGATGACCGAATGGTGGAGGGTTATTGGTTTTGAAATAGGTCCATTCAAGATATTTCTATCAGGTCTAGTTGACCAACCAAGTCGACGGGCCGTTGGTTGGACCACTGGCTGTCGTTTTGTCTCGTTGGTGAACACTGCGAAGCCAGTCTTGCGCCCTTATCTATGGCCCCTTTTGAGTCCCAGGTGAGGTTGTACCCATTCATTACACCCCTAAACATATTCTTCTATGTCTTAGGAACATCCTACACAAATTTCAAATAAAACTAACACGTAAAAATTACTCAAACACATCAAGATACACAAATACTTTCTAAGGCATATACTGCAAACATCATGGACGTTCTTGGACGTTTGACCTCCAAACATAGCCAAAATTCACACACTGCCGAAGAACATCATTATAAGTCATTTATAAATTAATAATAACTGAATAAATAATCACTAAGCTCTAGTTAACCTTAGATTGTTTTAGGGTGTTACATTCTCCTCCACATGGAATAAAATTCATCCTAGTATGACACTAAAATACTAGGACTATCAATGACTTTCTTAGAATCACATAACACATTACAATCAAGTATAAAACATAATATTCAAGGTATAGACTAATAAGGAGCACAATTTCACACTTTCAAAAACTATGGAACACTAGCACTTAGCGAGGACTTTCACATTTTAAAATTCACCCTTACCCTTCACTTATAGAGGAACTACCCTCTCCAAAATAAAATATTCTCATATACAACACTTTTATGAACATTGTTACTACAATTCAAGACAAATCAATCTTTTTCAAAAACGAAATTTTCATACTGAGCTTCATTGTACACATGCAACTTTGCAAAACTTCTCCAAATTCTATCTCACTTTCATTTCTTCACTTATGTAGGAACAACCTTCTCCAACATTAAACATAATTATACACATTCATTTTCATACACATTGAAACTTATCCATGAAAAATGGAATTCGTTAAAATTTGAACTTCTTTACACTTAACTAAAAACTTAAGTGTGTGACTTTCTTAAAAATTCAATAATGCACCTTTCAAGCAACTTTAACAAGATGTCATGTCAATATGAGAAACAAGGACATACTTACTTACTCCAAAGAGATTTGGTAAGTTACAATAAGAGCAATGTGAGAGTAGCATCCCATACTACTCTCCCACTTAGTGACCCTTGAGGATTCCCTTGGACTAAGTACACTACATGCAATTCTACTTAACATACACTATGGAAAAACTTATCTTTAACATAAGACATATTATACATAAAACTCATATTCAAAACAACCTTAAATCATTTAAGTACTTATCATTAGCTACACCTAAATTAAGAGAGCATAGGTTGACTACCAATTTTTTCCATGCGATCACGATAACTACAAGAGCCTCGCCAACATTATCCCATCAACGCACTCATAACAAAAAGGATAAATGAAACTCATACTAATATGCAAGACGCATAATAATTACAAATCTACTAAGGATTGGGTCACAAGCTTGAATAAGAACAGAAAAGGAAAGATAAGGATGTCAAGTACCTTTCTACAAAACTCATTCTCCCCCACATAGGGTGAAGCCATCTTCAAGACCTCATACTTCAAAGTCCCAGTATGATTCACACAAGATAGGAACTCATACTAATCTTAACTCATGATCATAAAGACTAAACATAAAATCTACTAGTTAAGCATAACACTCTCATCTTAGGATTGAAGCCTAGAAAATCATTCTTAAACATCATCTCATTAAACTCTTAGGCACCACTTAACTCAATCTCATGTAACAAGACTCCTCCTTCCCCTTTCCAACAATTAAGGTAGATTCATTTGGAAATAAAAAATCTTACTATATAAACTCTACCATTTTGCTAGATTAACGGCACAACTTCCTCACTAGGTAATCATACCACATTTCCCCGTAGGAGTAACCGACTCAAGAATCTAAACCAAATCGCAGTAAAAACTAGGAGACATTAAACACGCAAGAGGGTTGAGCTAAACTCCTAAAAAATCTCAACATCCTATCAACATTCCTCAAATTTACACCTTAAAGATTACTACCACTTGAACATAATTACAATGTAACTCATTTCTTCAAAAAGGTACTTAATTCAACCACTATAACTATTATCATGCTCAGAACTATATCACTAGAAAGTTTCTCATCACAGCACTTCCAATCTCATAAATCACACCTATCCATAAGTTGCATCACATTAAAATTCTCAAACTTACCTTCATATCTACTCTTCTAGCCACAAAACCATCATAAGCACAAAAACTCAGATTTTTCTACCTCAAACTTTGAAACATCTCCCTTTCTAAAAAATCACACCAAGAACACCACTGGACAAGGGAACTTAAGAGATAAAGACCTTATGGAGTTAAGTTCTATGACACGATGCAAGAGTAATGAAGAAAATGAAACTCTATCGTCCTATAGACTCTTGTCCATGCATGAATCGTGACTCACACCAATGAGGAAGACTCTACTAGATGTGGCTTGTGAGACTTGTAGACCCTAATGTATTTTCCATAACCTTATGCTATTATACGAAGTTTGTGACCACCCGAAAGTACCCCCCAGAATTTAAGGAAAACATTTGGTTCATGATAGGCGCACTTGACCCTTGGGGTCTTGTACAAACACTTTACTATCGTTCATTACATAAGACATGAAAGTAGTGTGATATTATAACATTTAACAACATTTAATAACAAAGGAAGTCTTTCATAAATACTAAGAAAATTCATCATCACAAACCAAACTTAAAGGAAGGACATAAATAATCTTAGGGGAATAGCCTTTAACATAAAAATAAATTCATAATAAGAACTTATACAAAACTAAAGAATCAAGAACTATTCCCTCGAATATATGAGGACATACTTTGTCTTGATAGAATCTTTCCCAAGCTTGCCTTTTAACTTCAACCTCGTTTCCCAAACTAAACTTATAGAGTATACAAAAGTATGGGGTTAGTACAAATAATGTACTAAGTATGGCATATAAAAAATAATGTAAAAAGGGACATTTTAGTATAAATAGACCTTCAAGAAAAATAAGTATAACATTCATGAATTTGAAGCAAAACAACATAAGAAACATCATTTAACACTTAGAGAAGGATTTCAATAATTTTCACAAAAAGGACCATTTTACAGCAAACCCTCCAGAACATAGAGTGCACTCTTATTAACATTACACTGAATCATTTTATTCCAAAATATTGAACTCCCAAGGTATTGCAAAAAGCAAGTGAACTCATTTCCAAAGGAGTTTCCTTACTAGGTTATCCTAAGACTCTCCAAGGGAATACATGAAGGAAACACCCATACAACTCCTTCAATGCTCACTAAGGAGATCCTTAAGACTACCCACCAAAGGCTTACTGCACTCATGAGAACATGTCACCATTCAATAAAAAGACATTACAAGAACACTCAAACAAGGCGCCAAGACTTCTATTTCGAAATGCGCACTTAGTGCAATGACTAGATAGCGTCCCATTACACCACCTACCCTAAGTAGTACACTCTGTTAGAAGGCTTGTAACCAAGACTCCCCTTCTGGAAGGTCAACTTACTGTTATGGATTGATAGCTTTGTATACCACCACCCACCCTAACTAGTACATTCTTTTAGAAGTCTTTGTTCATTCAATTCATATAAGACTCACCAACACTTCCCTTTTTAAATGCCTTCCTAGTGCAATAGATAGATAGGGTCGAATTACACTACCTATCTTAAGTAGCACCCTCTATTAGAAGACTTAGCACTTTCATTACTTTTGTAGAGGTTAGCTTAATAGACATAGACCATTAAGAGCTAAAAATGGAATCTACATACATCCCTTATTGGAGAAAGGTCTATTCACTTGCCTAAAGTGAGGTCTTGCCTGTAGATTTTAAATGGCTTTCCGAATAGCTACACCTATGCGGCCACATAATTGATGGATAAGGAGATTGTTACAAAGTAAATCATTGTCAAAAAATGAAGAGTACACATATCAAGAGGTACATTGGAATACATCTTCCTAAGTCACGAAGTGTAGCCACCCCATCTTCATATCCTCTTGGTGATAGGCATAACTCTTCATGGATTCTCAACATTATAAACTATAGGTTAAGGATAACTAGTGAACACAATATCTCAACTCACGAAGGGCATTAATCATCAAACCTATCTTTGAAATATCTTTAGATGTAGTGAGGTTGATACTAAACACTTCATCTCAACTAACAAAGAGAGTTCACCTCAAACTCCCCTTTTTACTTAACTTTGCTTCTTTCATTCATTCAAGTGTGAGTGTGTGTGTACATGTGACCACACCTTGCACATAAGCATCATTTAATTTACATTTCATTCTCTACATGCTTAGACCTTTATTCATCACATCACACACTTTAACATACTTCACATAATCATGTAATTCATTTAGGCATACTCTCTAGCCTAATTCATATAATAAGCTTCATATAGAACATTTAACTAGAATAACTTCAATTCTATCTTAATTCACATATCATTCCCTCCTAAGCTCATTCACAACACTCAAGTAACTTCACATTGATACAATTCAAGTAAATACCACCCACCAAGTAAGTGGACCATCCACTCAAGAGCATTTCAAAATCAAGGCTAAACAACATAACCATCTTACCATGTTATCAATGATTCACCTATAGCGTTTTATTCAACCGTAATCATAAATTAGCCCTTAGGGAAGTAGATATACATCAATAACAACACATGTAAAGCAAAGATCAAAGACTACCGAACCACACCCATTTAACTCATTTCATAAGCCACAATTTGGTAAAGATTTACCATGATTTCATTGATGTTTTAAAATTAAAATCATGAACTAAAATTGGAAACATCATATTTGAATCATTAGAAATATATTCATGCAAGACATACATTTAGAGTTGAAGATAGAAGAAACTAGGGTTGGAAAACTCTTTTTGAAATCTATTAGAAAGCGTTCCTTGAATGGAAGGGAGTTTAAGGATTACTACCATGCCTTAGATCGGATAAATACCACTAATTTTTGGTGAAGAATCGACCACCTACAGCCCTCCTAGATCTTCTTGACTTCTACATTCCAAGGAAACTTGAGAGAGAGTTTTAAGAGATGGGTTTTGGGTTTTAGGAAATTGAGTCTAAAATTAGATCGTTTGAAACAATTTAATATACCTAATAATACCTAAAATTATCACTCAACGTTCATAAAATACATGGGGTATTTTTATATGATACCCCAAGCCAAGGTACCCTTTTTGACAGCCATTGCCAGCTCACAGACGACTCCAATCAACTGACCGTGTATCCATCGATGGACCGTTGATGGAGGGTCTTTGGTTGAGAATCATATCCACTCTAGAGATGTCTATCACATACAGCAAACGGACGAAGTGGACGGTCCATTATTTGGACAACTGGTTGTCGTTTGGTCTTATTAATGGTCACTGCCAAGGCAGTCTTGGGTCCTTGTCTTAGGCCATTATCTAGGACCCCTTTTTTATCAAAGGTGGGGTCGTAAGTGGACGTTAAAACCTTAATCATAGTCTTCTAGTTATTAGGAACATCTCATACAAATTTCAAACAAAACGAATACGTAAAACTCACTTTAACACATCAAGGCACACAAGCACTTTCTAATGCATATCTTCAGAACATCAAGGACGTTTTACCTCCAAGTATTACACAAGTCCTACGATTATCATTATTAACTCATAATAACTTAAAATTAACTCAACATATAATCAATAAGCTCTAGTTCACCTTAGCTCGTTTTAGGGTGTTACATTCTCCACCACTTGGAATAACATTCGCCCTCTAATGACACTAACACTATAGGAATATCAAGGACTCACATATTATCACTTAACAAATTACAATGAAGCCTCAAACATCATATTCGAGGAACCAACTAACAAGGAGCACAAATTCATACTTTCATACACTTTGCAACACGAACACTTAGCGAGAACTTTAACTTTTAAAAATTCACCCTTACCCTTCACTTATAGAGGAATTACATTCTCCAAAGTTAAACATTTTATATACAACAGTTTTACGTACATTCTATCTACAATTCAAGAAAACTTAATTTTTTTCAAACGAAGATTTTCACAGTGAGCATCACATTACGAAGGCAACTTTGCAAAACTTCCCATATTCAATATCACTTTTATTTCTTCACTAATGGAGGAACAATCTACTACAACATTAAACATGCTTATCAACATCATTTTCATACACATTGAAACAATCGTCCATGAAAAATGGAATTTGCAAAAATTTGAACTTCTTTATAGTGAACTGAAAACATCACTATGACTTTCTTAAAATAATGCATCTTTCAAGCACCTTTAACCATATAGATTGACAAAATGAGACACAAGGCAATACTAAATTATTCCAGACAGACTTGGTAACTTACACTAAGTGTAATGAGAGAGTAGCATCCCATACTACCACTCCCATTTAGTGACACTTGCGGATTCTCTTAGACTATGTATGCTACATGAAACCCTACTTAACATTCACTATGCAAAAAATTATCTTTAATTTGATTCTTTGACAGTAGACCTTAAGTCATCTAAGTTCATATACAACACAAGATAACTCATTCATACACTTTATACACACAAATAATTGAAGAATTTAAGCACTTATGATTAGCTACACCTAAATCAAGAGAGCGTAGGTTGACTACAAAACTTTCTCATGACATCATGTTAACTTCAAGAGCCTCCCAAACACAATGAAATCAAAGCACTCATAAAAAAAAAAGGAGAAATGCAACTCATACTAATATGCAAGACTCAATATCATTATCAATCGACTAAGGATTTAGTCTCAAGATTGAATAAGAACAAAGGGAAAGATAAGGATGTCAACTACGTATCTTACTACTAAACTCATTCTCTCCCAATTACGGTGAAGCCATCTTCAATTCCACATACTTCAAAGTCAAACTATACTTCACACAAGATAGGAACTCGTACTAACCTTAACTCATTATCATCAAGACTAAACATAAACTCTACTAGTCAAGCATAACACTCTTTTCTTAGGATTCAAGCCTAGAAAAATTTTATTAAACAATACCTCATTTAACTCTCAGGCACCAGCTACTCAATCTCATGGACGAAAACTCCTCCTTCCCCTTTCCACCAATTAAGGTAGATTCATTTTGAAATAAAAAATCATTCTACATAAACTCCACCATTTTTCTAGCATAACTCCACAACTTCCTCTCTAGGTAATCATGCCACATTTTCCCCTTAGAGTAACCTACTCAATAATCTCAACCAAATAAGAAGAACAACTAGGAAACATTAACCACACAAAAGGGTTGCCCTCAACTCCTACAAAATCTCCACATCCTCGCAACATTTCTAAAATTTAAACCTTAAAGCTTTATACCACATTGAATATAATCACACGGTTACTCATTTCCACCCAACGGTACTTCGTTCAATACTATAATTCTTACCATGCTTAGAACTACATCACCATAAAATTTTCTCATCACAACATTTCAAATCTCGTAAATCACACATAGCCATAAATGGCATCGCATCATAATTCTCAAAAGTCACCTTCAAATCTACTCTTCTAACCACAAAACCATCATAAGGATCAAAACTCACATTTCTCTCCATCAAACATAGAAACATCTCCGCTTCTAAGAAATCACACTAAGAAGACCACCGGACAAGGGAACATAAGAGATAAAACCTTATGGAGTTAAGTTCTATGACACGATGCAAGAGTAATGAAGAAAATTAAACTCTATCGTCCTATGAACTCTTGTCCATAGATGTATCGCGACTCACACCAATGAGGAAGACTCTACTAGACGTGTCTTGTGAGTCTTTTTGACCCTATAGTATTTACCATAACCCTATGTTCTTATACGAAGCTTGTGACGACCCGAAAGTACCCCCTAGAATTTAAGGAGAACCTTTGGTTCATGAAGGGCATACTTGACCCTTTGGAGTATTGTACAAACCCTTTACTATTGTTCATTACATAAGACATTAAAAGTAGTATGAAATTAAAACATTTAACCTCATTTAATAACAAAGGAAGTCTTTCATAAATACTAAGAAAATTCATCGTCAAAAGCCAAACTTAAAGGAAGGACATAAATAATCTTAGGGTAATGAAATGGCCTTTAAGATTAAAAGAAATTCATAAAAAGAACTTATACAAAAATAAAGAATTAAGAGTTATGCCCTCGAATATATGAGGACATACTTTTTCTTGATAGAATCTTTCCCAAGCTTTCCTTCTAACTTGAACCTCGTTTCCAAACCTAAATTTATAGAGTGTAGAAAAGTATGGGGTTAGTAAAAATAATCTACTAAGTATGGCATATGAAAAATAATGTAAAAAGGGACATTTTAGTATAAATAGACCTTCATGAAAAAAAAGTAAAACATTCATGAATTTTGAAGCAACACCACATCACAAACATCATTTAACACTTAGAGAAGTATTTCCATAATTTTCACCAAAAGGAAGATTTTACAATAAACGCTGGAAAACTTAAAGTGAACTCTTTATAACATTACAGTGAATCATTTTATTCAAAAACAGTGAACTCCCAAGGTATTTCCAAGAGCAAGTGAACCCATTTGTGTAGAAATTTCCCTAACCTAGGTTATCCTAATACTCTCCCAGGTAAGAAATGAAGAAAACGCCTATGCACCTCCTTCATTGCAAACAACGGATATCCTTAAAACTACCCACCATAGGCTTACTCCACTCGGAAGAACGAGTCACCACTCAATAACAAGACATAGATGAACACTAAAACAGCACACCAAGATTTCCCTTTTAGAATGCCTAATTAGTGCTACGAGTAAATAGCGTCCCATTCCACCACCTAACGTTATTAATACACTCTTTTAGAAGGTTTGGCACTAAGACTCCCCTTCCGGAAGGTCTACTTAGTGCAATGGATAGATAGTACCATACAACCACCTACCCTAAGTAGTAAATTTTTTACAAGGCATAGTCCATTCAATTCATATTATACTCACCAAAATTTCCCTTTCGGAATGCCTACCTTATGCAATGTAGAGATAGTGTCCCATTGTACTACCTTTCCTAAGTAGCACACTCTTTTATAAGAGATAGCACTTTCATCACTTTTGTGGGGGTTAATTTAACTAACATAGAACATGAGATCTTAACATGGAATCCCCATACTTCCCTTATTGGAGAAGGGTCCCCTCACTAGCCGAGAGTGAGGTCTTACCTTTAGCTTTTACATGGCTTTCCTAATGGCTACACCTATGCGGACACATAGTTGGATTAAAACTTTTTAATTCACTTAGTGTAGCCACACCTTCTTCATATACTTTCGGTGCTAGGAATAATTTCCCAGAGATTCTCAACATTATAAATTATATGTGGAGGATAACTAGTGAACAACACATGTCAACTCATGAATGGCATTCATACTCAAAACTATCATAGAAAGCCCTTAGAATGTATTGAGGTTGCTACTAAACACTTCATCTTAACTCACGAAGAGTGTTTACCCCAAAAATAACCTTTTTACTTCACTTAGCTTCATTGATTCATTCAAGTGTGAGTGTGTGTACATGTGAGCACACCTGGCACATAAGAATCATTTCATCTACATTTAATTCTATAAATGCTTAGACGTTCATTCATCACATCACAGACATTAACATACATCAAATAATCACGTAATTCATTTAGGCATACTCTCTAGCCTACATCACATAATAAGCTTCATAAAGACATTTAACATGAATAACTTCATTTCTATCTTACTTCAAATATCATTCCCTCATGGATTCATTCACACCACTCAAATAACTTCACATTCATACAATTCAAGTAAACACCGCCACCAAGAAGGTGGACCATACGCAACTCAAGAGCATTTCGAAATTAAGGCAAATTAATATAACCAACTTACCCTTTTATCCAATCTTGCATCACCTATAGCATTTTACTATACAAATCATCATAAATTAGCCCTTAGGGAAGTAAATAAAAATCAATAACAACACATGTAAAGCAAAGCTCAAATACTACAAAACCAAGCTCATTCAACCCATTTCTTAAGCGAAAATTTGATAGCTTTAACATGATTTCATTGAAGTTTTAGCATTAAAATCACAAACTAACATTTGAAAAATCATATTTAAATCATTAGAAATATTTTCATGCATGACCCATATTTAGAGTTGAAGATAGAAGAAACTAAATATATTAGAAAAAGCTTCTTGAAAGGAAGGGAGATCAAGGATGACTACCATACCTTATATATGACAAAACCCACTGATATGTGGTGAAGAAATCGACCACCAACAGCCCTCCTAGTTCTTCTTGACTTCTAGCTTTCAAAGAGACTTGTGAGAGAGTTTTAAGACAGGGGGGTTCTGGGTTTTAGGAAATGGAGTCTAAAATTAGGTCAGGGTTTTAAAAACATTATTATAAATAATAAACCATAAAAGTATCACTCAAGGTTCATAAAATACTTTGGGTTTATTTACCAAACTACCCAAGCCAAATCAGCCTTTTTGAGAGCTTTTGGCAGCTCACAGACGGCTCCAACCAATGGACTATTTTTCCCATCGATGGGCCCTTAGTGGAGGGTATTTGGTTGAGACGTAGATCCATTAACGATCTATCTAGCAGGTCCAGTGAAAGGACCATGTCGACGGGCCGTTGGTTTGACATCTGGCCATCGTTTGGTCGCGTTGGTGGACACTGCCAAGGTAGTCTTGGGTCCTATCTTGGATCCTTCTCTATGTACCCTTATGGGTCCTAGGTAGGATCCTAACTCGATGTTAATACCTTAAAAAATAATCGTCTAGGTCTTAGGAACATACCACATCAATAACAGACTAAACGAACAAGTAAAACTCACTCAAACATATCAAGACACAAAAGACTTTTCTAAGGTATATCTTCTGAACATCATGGACATTTGACCTCCAAACTTACCCAAAAATCACAAACTAACTAAGAAAATAATTATAACTCATTTTCACTTAAAATTACCTCAAAAAACAATCACGAAGATCTATTTATTTTTAATTCATTTTAGGGTGTTACAACCTTCTCTCTAGTTTCTCTTCCTCCTCAAACATCCATTGAAGAGCATTGGCGCTCCAACAGTCCAACTCTCAAAGGATTCAACTCAAATTTGAGACTAAACCAGCGTTAAGGTATGAATTCTTTTACTCTTGGGATTCTATTCCCGAAGAGGTTCCATTAAAGACTATTTAAAAATCCTCAATAATCAAGTTGTTTCTCTGCACATTGGACTTCTTTGAAAAACTAAATTATGAATCTATTATGATTAATTATAATAAATTAATGTTTTTTAGGTGTATAATGGTAGGTAACTGTTGTTGTTTACTCTAATTTCTTACGGAACCATGTTGTGTCGCCATTTCATAGATCTTGGATCGTGTGTGGGGAATTGTTTGAAGATGATGAATATATCAATTGTTAGATTGGTGTTGATTGTGTTATTACTCAATCGGATGCCATGGGTTATGTATTTTTTATGTTTTAACCTAATTCCTTAAGAACCCATGAATGTCCTCATCTCCTAATCCATATCTTAATTTAAGTTGAATTATGATAGAGGTGATTTAATTTAGTATGATCTTGCTTAACTGACAATTCTATGATGATGATAATTGATTTATTGCATATATATCATCGATTTGAGGGTAAAATATTTTATGGCTTTCTTGGAGGCCATTGGTAAGATATTCAAAGTCATGATTAGGTTGTTGTAGTATTATTGGTCTATCATTGGTAATTATTGTGAATTTAAGTATGAATGATGAAGTTATGTATGTATGATCATGCTACGAACACGATAGTTATGAGATTATGATACTTGTAATATTATGAGGGTTGAAGGTAATTCCTATGTGTATATTATCACTATGTTATGAAGTATTGTTCTCACATGATGTAGGATTGTGATGAAAGGACTTTCTCATCCTAAAACCTATGATCTAATGACAAATTATATGAGGGGTTTGAAATCGTATGACCTATGCGATAAATCTTTTGTAACGAAGGCTTAAACGTACTTTAAAAAGGGAATTCAGCTTAGCACTGAGTGAGATTGACAAACACAGGTGTTCGTTCACAAAATTATGGAGGTTCAAACAATGTTTCTCATGAGGTTGAAACTAAAATGCTAATTATCATAAAGAGGGTTTCTAGTAACATACTCTTAGTTCCATACCTATGAGCCCCCATAGAAAACCTCGCTAGTGGATTCACCTAGATGCTATATGAATTTATATGTCTCACCTTGGCATGTAAGACACCACTTTTCGGTGTGAGGGGATGACACTGGATTCCAGTTAGCTCACATCGTCTGTCTCGGATATGGCAAAGTGTCCTAAAAGTAAAAATTAATGAATGAAAGTAATAAGATGAACACTAAATAGGACTTCTTAAGAGGTTTTGGTTTGTGTAGTTAAGGACAAGGGACTTTACCTATACATTGCAAAGGTTGACCTTAGAGGGGAATTCTAGGGTAGGTTCTTTATCAATATATGTTATGAATTGTGTTTGTCTCATACGTTATGTATGATGTTTTTTTTCATATGATATACATGATGTTCTTCTGAATGGTTATGCATCATAATTACTACTCTTGTTAGGATGATGTATGAGGTAATGCTTAAGATCTCTTTGTTAGTTTACTTGGTTTATGTGGGGTTATGAGCCTTCACATACACATTGCACTCATAGACTAAAATTGGTTTTTTAGTTAGGTATTTTGTTGTATTTATTAAATAGACTATGTGAATGAAATTTAGACTATGGATTTGTTATTGTCTTACCCGTGAACATGAACATGAACATGAACATGAATATGTTTTTATGTGGTGATATGGACTTGTACATGTTCTGTAATGTGTATAAAAGCATTTAAAGTGAACTTAGCATGCTCATAAGAAAATGTACGTTTGTGCATATTTTCAAATGATTTACTTGAATATGTATCTGTACGTAGTACATGATGTTTGTACTAAACACTATCTTTTTTATTTTTACATAAATGTATTTTGGCCACTCACGTTTTTCAAGGACTGTTTCCTAAAGAAGCTTGGAATGTCATTATAACATTTCAAAAATCCAAGACGTCCCTTAAAGCTTAACATAAGTCCATAAGGTCTAGAAACTGTTTTAGGGACTATCTAAATATTTATAAGTCATTTAGGAAGTCTAGAAACCAAAACATCTATCAACGTCCATGGCGTCCGAAAACTAGTTCTAGGAGGTACTGGCGTGCCTAAGCCTATTTTACTAGATTTTAGGAGTCGGAAATGAATGGAATTTTTTGGAAGGATAGATAACATGTATTTATATTAATTCATGGATGAAACGTCTTGGTAAGACTCCCCAAGAACAAACCAAGGGCCTTTGAGGAGTAACCTAGCATGTTGGAGACAACACTGCCTCTACAGTGTGCACCTATGAAACACGAACGATGGGGCGTGTGTTGATCGATGGGGCGTCATTACAACCGTCGACCAACAAGTAGACAATTCTTTCGAGGACCTCACCTTCACAATCTTTGATAAGGTTGACGGATGTGCAGCATGGAAGCGGCATGGCTGTAAACTTACCCACGATCCGACGATCGTAGCGTCGTCAATGGTATAGTTGTTTTTCTTGCATATTTTAACTAAGATTTATTCAATTATTTAACGGGTTAGGTTGTTAATTAGGAGTTTAATGGAGTCTAATTAAGTTAATTAACATCCTATATAACGACCCCAACCCTCATTAGACTAAATACAACTCACAAAACAAATCCTCTTCCTTTTCTTTTATTTCCCTCTCTATTGGAAGACACCATTGAAGAAGAAGATCTTGGGGGCTGTAAAGGAGAAATTTCACCATCAAATATCCATTCAAACATTAAGGTATGGGATATAATTCACGTTTGAGACTTTTTTCTCGAACGGGTTCTTCAAAGTATTTTCATATGGGTTCTTCTCAATCTCGAAAATCATGTTATAAATTGATTTATTTATGGTTTCTTTTTGATACTATGAACATATTAACATTGATCTAACTTAATTATTATCTATCTTTATTGTTTTGTCTTGTTTGTAGATGATGACTATCAACCCTTAACCCTAGGTTTAATCGTGATGTGAATTAAGTTGTGTTTGATTCGATTGACTTGATTATTGGTTGAATTATTATTAGATGATATTGTAACACTAATCATAAACAAATTATGGTGAATTGTAGTATTTCGTACTAATTCTTGAGAAATGATCTAGGTTATGAGAATTGACCTAAGTATCTTGTCCTTAGTGATGATTTAGTATTGAATTATTGAATAGTGATTCTGCTAGCTTACTATCATGTTGGTTATTGAATTAAGTTGAGATATTGACCTATTTAGGTTAAAGAAAGGGTTGATGGTAAGACCCTGTGATAAATTATTAAGGAAACTTTGTAATTCTTATAATCCTGATTATTTAATTCAATTTATGATTTAGTATGATTGACTCACGGTGTTATATTGGAGTATACCTTGGATTAGGATTTGTAGGGTTGGTATAATGTTAAATTGAAATATTATAAGGATGTTAATGCTTACCAAAGTGCCTTATTATGAAGTGATATATAATGTGTTAGCCACACTTGTAAGAATTGTAATGAAAGGGCTATACTCATGGAATTCTTATTGAGCTATGATGATTATGATTATACAAGGGCTAGACCCTATGACATAAATTAATTTATGATGATTAACAAAGACACTAAATACATTTCAATAAAGGGACTAAGCTTAGAATCGAGTGAACTTGACAATGTGAGGTGATGACTTCACAAAGAGGACGATTCACACTACAGTTTCACATGTGGTTTTGACTTTACCAAGAGGAATATTTATCTAATTTATTCCCATGAGAAGAGGCCACGAATTTCCAAGTTATATGTAAAGGTAGTATACCTATCTCTTAGTTCTTGAACTATGTTGCCCCCTTAAGAAGACTAGCTAGTGGATCCACCTAGGAAGTTATATGTATGTTTCATTTTACCAGTAGATCACCTTCCATAGGTGTAAGGTTTTACATTACCGAATTCCACACATAGCTCTTGTGGTCTATGTCGATTAAGACAAGTGTTCCCTAACCTAAAATGAAGCAATGAAGTATAAACTAACATGGGTGACTTGAGAGGTTTGACTTAACCTAGGTAGGGTATGGGACTCTACTTATGCATTGCACTTATATGCCTTTACGGAACATTTAGACAGATGTTATTATGTATGTATATGATAATGAATGCAAAAGATGATAATATGATTTTACATGTAAATGATATTATATGGTTATTAATATTCTAATGAACATGTAATTGGTTTATGTTGGTAACAGTATGATGTTGTGTATCCTAAAAGGTTATGTTATGTCGATTTGAATAATAGTCATTGTTATTGTTGGGTCACTTGATTGAATAATGTTATGGGGCTTTGCTTCGTTATTGTACTTCATGGCTTCATGAGGATTCATGGGTAGTAGTCTTGGTTTATTATGATATGATGAACTATTATCCATGCTTATGATGTAATTACTTGATGGTAGGGTTGTATTAAACTATGGATTAAAGAATGTTGATAAGTATGATATTTTCTTTGAATTGATGAATATGCATTTTTAATTTATATGCTTTGATGATGCATAAGTCTTTTCAATGAATAAAGTATCAAGTTTTGATAAAATATCCTTTTTAGCATGATTTGATAGTGTATGTGCATATGGTGTCATACTTATTACAGGTGGCTTACGAACCCCATTTCTTCCTTTTCCCCAATATTTTAAGTTCCAATCGTTGAGGTGCTTTGTACACCACCTGGATATATTGATCATCCATGTTTGGTAGGTCCTCATTTTCCTAAGGCAATGCCACTACCTAGCTTATGATGTATGTTTAGTAGTTAAAGACTTCTATAGTTCTTTCTCTCCATTCTAGTATGAAACATTCATATGACTATATGTGGTTTCTTTACTTTGATGTTGGGCTACGCCCAAATTTCTAGTCTTGTTAGATGGTTATGAGAGTAGACAATCCTTAAGAGTATGTTCTATCTTATATATATGTGTGTGTGTGTGTGTGTTTGTGTGTTTTTATGTGTGTGTGTGCAATAAAATTAGAAGGCTATGTTACCTTCCTATACGAAGGATCTATGTATGATCGATATAAAAATATTATGTGTATGTGGTGGTCTATGTAAACCTCCAATTAGAAGTAATGAAAAGTTTTATAAATTTTTCGTGTTTTTGACCTATGAATGCAATAATTTAAACTAAGAGGCTAGTCTTCATACTCAAAGAGGATGACGACGCCGGTAACATCTAGGGGGAAAACCCCGATGTGACAAACTTTGTATTCTAGCATGAGGTTGAATATTATTGAGTATATGTCTCTCTCCGAACCTCTTCTATGTAGGTTTGTATTCATAATTGTGAAGCGCACCATACTTATGAATAGGAACTGATGTGATGTGTAGGAAACTCTTACTTTCTTGGAAATCTAACATCGTGCCTTTAGAGTATACCTATAGTGAGCTTTTGCATATAATACTTTCATTGTTATCGTAGGCAATGAATACTCAAAGGAATGCGGAACAAAAACTTGAATAATAGACTGCTAATGCAAGAGCTCTTCCCCGTGGTGATCAAGTTCCTCCTCTTGAGAAAGGTGTTAATGATCACTAAGCCCCGCCTAATCCTCCTCATTAGACGGATGAGAATATAAGGTCCGCTCTCTTCCAAATGGACCAAGCCATTACTGCTAAAGAACAAGATGCCATCGCTCAAGCCCAAGCCATGACATCCCAAGCTAATCGGGAGGTTGTACCCCGAGCCCATCAACAAGTTGCTTCTATGGCTTAACTTCTAAAGGATTTCAATCGGGTGAATACTCCTACTTTCTACAGGTGAATGGTTGAAGAAGACCCCCAAGAGTTCATTGATGATGTCTATAAGATACTATTTTCTATGGGGTTGTTTCTAGTGAGAAGCCAAAGTTGGCCACTTATCAACTCAAAGATGTGGCTCAAACTTGGTATGTCTAATGGAGAGATAATAGGCCTCTATGGGGTGGACCAGTGACTTGGGAATTATTCAAGAAGTCTTTTATTCATCGGTTATTTTGTAGGGAGATTAGGAAGGCAAAAGTGGTAGAGTTCATCAACCATTATCAAGGAGGTATGAGTGTACTCTCATAATCCTTGAAGTTCAGTGAATTGTAAAAATATGCACCTTCTTTTGTATCCAATCCTAGAGATTAAATGAAATGCTTCGTGACGAGGGTGTCGGACGATTTGGAAGAGGAATGTCATTCGGCTAGGATGCATCACAACATGAACATTTATCGCCTTATGGTGCATCCTAGGAAAGTGGAGGAAACAAACGCTAGGAGAATCAATAAAGATGCTAAGAGCGGAAGATCTTTTTATGGTGGTTATTCAAAGAATAAGCTTGAAATACATGACAAGCCTAGATTCAAGAAGAGGCTCTCCAATCATGTTCCATCAAAATTTCCTAAGGCTCTTTATGATAAGGTGTCAAAACCTTGAGACCAAAAGGAAAGGAGTGGGAACTCACCGAATGATAAGCCTATATGTGCCAAGTGTGGAAAAGGAAACCATTATAAATGCTTGGTCTGAACGGGAAAATGTTTTGGTTATGGAAAGAGTGGTCACAAAGTGAGTTATTTCCCTAACTTTTTTGGTTAAAGAGAAGGGTGGTAAATCTCAACCAAGTGGTTCTCGTGATACACCTAAGAAGAATTGTTTTATGCTCTCCACTCTATGGGTGAGCAAGAGACTTCTCCCGACGTGGTGACTGGTATGTGGAAAGTCTTGTCTATTGAAGTATATGATTTACTTTTCCTCGGTTCTACCCTATCATTTGGTACTCCTCTAATTGCTAAAAGGTTTGATATTTTGCCCGATATTTTGCATGAACCTTTAATAGTGTCTACTCCAGTGGGTGAGTCAGTTGTTGCAAAAAGGGTGTATTCAATTGTCTTATAATGTTTATAATAGTGTTTCTTATGTTAAACTAGTCGGAGTTGATATTCTTGATTTCGATATTATATTGGGTATGGATTGGTTGCATGCTTATTTTGCCTCTATTGATTGTAGGACAAGGGTGGTGAAGTTTTAATTTGCAAATCAATATGTTGTAGAGTGGAAGGGTGAAAATTGTATTCCTAGAGGTGGTATGATCTCTTTTCTAAAAGCATGCAAAATTATATCTAAAGGTTGTGGATATCACATAGTAAGAGTCCAAGATTTAGACTCCAAAATTCCTCCCATTGAGTCAGTCCCCGTAGTTAGTGAATTTCTGGAGGCCTTTCCCAATGATCTTTCTGGTATTCCTCGAGAGAAGGAATTTAATTTTGGTATTGGTTTACTACCAGATACAAATGGCATTTCAATTCCTCCTTATTAGATGACTCCGGCCGAATAGAAGGAGTTGAAGGCTTAACAAAAAGATTTACTAGACAAGGGCTTCATAAGTCCTATTATTTCTCCATGGGGTGCTCCTATTCTGTGTGTAAAGCAGAAGGATGGGTCCTTAAGAATGTATAGTGATTATCACTAACTCAATAAAGTCACAATAAGGAATAAGTATTCACTTCCTCGAATTGATGTCTTGTTTGATCAACTCCAAGGGGAAAGTTACTTTTGTAAGATTGATTTGAGTTCAGGTATCACAAATTTAGGGTGAGCGGTGAGGATATTCCAAAGTCTTCATTTCGGACTAGATATGATCATTATGAGTTCCTAGTAATGTCCTTTGGTCTCGCTAATGCTCCGATGACATTTATGGACCTAATGAATAAGTATTTCAAAGTTACCTAGATTCATTTTTCATTGACTTCATTGACGACATCTTGGTACATTGAAAAAATAAGGATGATCACATGCGCCATTTGAGAGCGGTATTGCAATTACCTAAAGAACATCAATTGTTTGTCACGTATAGCAAATGCGAGTTTTGGTTGAGTTTGGTGATATTTCTTGGTCATATCATCTCTAGTGAGGGACTTGAGGTAGACCCAAGGAAAATGGAGGTGGTGAAAAATTGGCCTAGACCATTTACTCCAACCAATATTAGAAGTTTATTGGATTTAGCGGGTTATTATAGGAGGTTCGTGGATGGTTTTGCATCCATTGCATCTCCCTTGACTACTTTGACCCAAAAGTCTAATAAATTCTAGTGGTCGGAGGAATGTGAGAAAAACATTCAAATGTTTAAAGATAGGCTTACTTCTACTTCGATATTGACTTTACGGGAGGGTACAAAGGGGTTTGTGGTGTATTGTTATGCATCCCGTGTGGGTTTAGGGTGTGTGCTTATGCACTATGGGAAAGTGATAGCCTACGCTTCTAGGAAACTTAAGGTGCTTGAGAGAAACTATCTAACTCATTACCTTGAGTTATTTGCCGTGGTATTTTCCTTGAAAATATGGAGGCATTACTGGTATGTTGACCAAATTGATCTTTTTACCGATCATAAGAGTCAGCAATACGTGTTAACCTAAAAGGTGTTGAATCTTCGACAAAGAAGGTGATTAGAATTGTTGAAAGATTACAACATGACTTTCCTCTATCACCCCGGCAAGGCCAATGTGGTGGCGGATGGTCTAAGTCGTATGACTATGGGTAGTGTTTCACACATAGATGAAGACAAGAAAGGCCTAGAGAAATGTTTCTATGATGTTATAGTGGATGTGTAGTTGCACCCCTTATAGACCAGGTACATCAATCTACGAACCCCACAACAACAAGCGAAAATATTTTAAATATTAACAACAAAACTAGTTACCAATTCTATTTTGTACTATATAATATTGATAAACAGACAATAAAAAATTCTGCTATCTACGATTTTTTTTTATTGGGGTGCTAATATCGTTTCAATCATTAGATATGACGATAGGCCAACAATGTGGCCATCAAGATTGTGCAGCGGTAACTCCATTTTGCAGAATTGGAATTAAGGAATGTATTGATGGAGTTTGTAAGTGCTAAGTTTCACAAACATGAGCTGATGATGATCAAGAAAATGTTTGAGTTGGTCGTAAACTATTGAGTTTTCAAGAATATTCTTCTAATAATTACTTGTTAGATAACTATAAACAAGTTATTTTATTCATGTTCATCTAATTAGTGTCTTTTTATTGTCTAATGAATTGCAGATTAAGTTGTAAGGAGTATCTCAGTATTATTTTATGTTTAATACTTGAGCTTGTTGAAACAATAATAACAATAAAAACGATGTAGTTATCTAAAACAAGTTTATATTACGTACAGCGTCCAAAATAGTATGCATGTTATGGTAGATCGATATGAACCTACATATTTTATAATTCACATATCTTATTATTCTACTTGCTATGTAAAATTTAAAGCAAAACATTCTTTTTTATATCATTGTTTAGTAAAATATGTGTTAAAAACCAACAGGCGCTTGAGGTTTTATAGACTTCTGATAAAATTAGTTCACTAACAACTATCAAGACTTTATAGAGACTAGACTCATAATATTTAATTCTATTTATCAAATAAAACTCAATATTTATAGTTGAGTCACTTATTAAAAAAGAGTAAGGCATCCCGAATTCAATATTTTCTTAAAAAAATGGGCTCTAGCCCACTTAATTTATGACGACAACTCAAGTCATTAGATCTAACTAAAAATAGTGTTCCTTCAAGACTTTTAAGAATTTTGTCGTCTTATTTCTAAAAGAACCTAAGCTGTCTTTATGGTCAACATGTTAATTTCATAAGTATTAAATAAATTATAGAAAATTCAAGTAATTATTTTGTCTAAATTTGTAAATCTTTTCATTCAATTTAATTTCTAACAAATCGCACATATCAGATAATCACGACTTGAAGAAAAAAAAATAATAACAAAGAGTATACTATTGAACTAAGTGTCACAACTATTTTGTAGAGTTATAATGGCAGGTACAAAAACAAACTAGAAGGTGAGTCAACTTATAACCTAGATCAACAAGTAATGAATGTAAGGATTTAAATAAACTGTAAGAGATAATTTAACAACAAACAATGAAGAACAGACAGATGAAAACAAAAAAATATTTATACTATAAAAGATCCCTCAATGAATATGGAGGTCACATGTTTAGAGTTTCTAAATTAAATGAGTGTATTAAAAATAGAGAGAAAATAAGTACAACTAACCAATCAAAGATGGTTCCCCATAAAATAAAAATGTACAGGCACACATCAGTTCAAATAAACACTGTAATAGACAACCATAAACCCCACAAGTATATACAAAGGCTAAAAGTGTAAAGAGCACAACCCTATTAGTTTATACGACGCAAAAACTTTGCCTCCACTTTAATTGAAGATAGTTTTCCAAGTAACCAATAAGAACATCAGTGGACAAGTAGATTATAGTATACCTCGAAAAACATATATCCTCCGTAATGATAAAAATTATCATCAAATATACAAATTGTGTATCCTAGACCGTAAGCTAAATATTGGCTTCCAAAGTGACCATTAAGATCAAGTCAAAAACGATCAACTTTTTAACGAATAAAAGAGCTAGGTTCGTGGACTACAACTATATATTAAATTCAAAAACTAAAACATGTTACTATAAATATTTTTGAATAATCCTAGGTCTAATGATTATGAAAAAACTTTACAAGAACGATGTCCACTTCTAAGTAATCATTACAATACTCAAAAATTGACCAAGTAATGTGGTAAATAGTCAAGAAAAGCGCAATACCTAATCCATAAACAAAAGGTTCATCAAAACAGGGATCACTATATATAATATGATATTATATGAGTGAACGCCTAGTATAAGGTTCATTTTATTAGACAATAGTTTACCACAAAAGTCTAAAGTATCTGAAATGAAATTCGAATGAAGTGAAGGCCAAGTAGCTCCTAATAATACAAGTCCATGGAAAACACTAGTTCAAAGCTTTAAAAAAATTAAAAAAATGCACCAACACCATTAATCACAAAAACTATGGCATACAACAAGATAAGGATGGTCATAAATAATAAGTGATATTTCTCCAAATCCTAAAAACCCAACAATAGAATAAATATTGATTGTAGACAATTTAACATGGTCAAGTACTTGTTTTACCCAAATTCAAACATATCATCATGCTTTCACTAAGTCAACCTCATTGAAGGAACGTAAAGTCCTATCTACCTTTCAGCTGACTGCATGGGCTTTAAATCACAACTTCAGAAGTTAATTTATTTATATACAAAAATGAAGGTTGAAAAAGAAGGAAATGGCATTAAAATGCAAAATGGAGTGAAAAGTTGGTAAAGCTGATGAAAAGAGAAGTCAGAGCTCCAAAAGTTAACTCGACCACTACACAAAAGAAACTCCAGATCGGCAAATCATCCAACGAAGTAGCCCATAGAGAAAGCCAACACAACAAGTGACAATTCACTTCAGAATGTTTCCAAATTGAATAAGGACATTTGTAAAGCTTGCCAAATTTTTAAGGACAACATTATATAAAAGTGAATATAAAAGGCAAGTAGACATGTCCTTCGGCGATTAACGGAGTCGTTCGTCAATATCGACTAATATCACTGATTTGACTCATTGTTGAGATTTATGTTTTTTTTTTCAATGTGTAAATTCAATTTCAGAAAAGGGAAAAGGAGTTCGTAGGAAGTTTATTCCCCATTTATGAGTGCTTTTTCATATGCTTAGAATGTTTAACTCTTTGGAGAGGATTTCGATCTATAATTTTATGATTTATTATTCTAGTTCTATTTTCCATTGGGAATTGCAGAATCCTTACAATTTTGATGAATAACCTTTTTTGTAATGATTAATTACCTTTTCCTATATTTTACTAAACTTAGTACCGCATTTCATCCAAAAAAGGAATGTTTGGTGGATTGAACCACCGAAAACCTAAAAGATATGTTGAGGGAATGTATCATTGACTTCAAGGGTAATTAGGATGATCATCTTTAATTAATTGAATTTGCATAAAATAGACGCTATCAGTCAAATATCGACATGGCACCCTTTGTGACCCTTTATGGAAGGAGATATAGATCTCCAATTGGTTGTTTTGAGGTAGTTGAGTTTTCTTCAATAGGTCCTGAAGTAATTTATGAGGTTGTGGAAAAATTCCGACTCATAAGGGATAGATTGAAGATTGCCCAAAGTCGGCTAAGATCTTATGTTGTTAGAAAGAGAGAACTTGATTTTTTGGTAGGTAAGTTGGTCTATTTTAAGATAGCACCCATGAAAGGGGTGATGGGGTTTCTTATAAAGGGAAAACTTAATCCCCGATATGTGGGTCCATATGAGATTTTGAAACACATGTTAAGTGTTGCCTACGAGGTGAAATTATATATTATGTTGGCGTCGGTGCATCAGGTGTTCCATGTATAAATGTAAAAAAGTTAACAGGCTATACAGTTTCTACCCTTCATCTAGATGGTTTAGTAGTTGATGCTAACATTTCCTATGAAGAGTTCCTGGTTGAGATATTAGAATGGCAAGTGAAGAAGCTTAGAAATAAGAAAATAGCTTCCATATAGGTTCTTTGGAAGAATTATCTTTTTGGAAACTCTACTTGGGAGGCCGAGACCGAGATGATGTCCCAATATCCTCTTCTTTTTTCCTTCCTCTTCTAGTGAAGATTGAGGTTAGTAGTTCCTCCTAGTTTTTGTTTAAGGAGGGTCATAAGTGTATTTTAACATCCATGCTTTCTCTTAATTATGAATGTTATTGTGAAAATTCATGTTTCATATTTGTCATTAATTATACGTTCTTTATACTTCATGACACATGATTATATGGTTGATATCGTTGATTTATGTGATATTTCTTTTTGTGAAATTTCCTGAGTGTGAAGTGATGAAATGAAGTATTGACTCCTTGTTGAATATGTTAAGCTAGATGAGAGGGAGAAGTAGATTCCTCCTTGCATAATGTGAAACGGTGAAATATGTGCATAATTTATAGTTGATATAATTTCTACTTCTTAATGATGCATTGCTGTATTTAGGAATGAATTAAATGTTTACTCCTTTATATTTGAATAATCCTTTTATCTGGTTGGCTTTCTAGTCTTTATCATAGATTCCAAAAAGATGTTTAAAGTGTCATTCGAGGACAAATGTTTCAAAAAGAGAGGATAATTTTATGCCTCAAAGATCCAATGAACTATGATTGAACTTAACCTAATGAATTATGACCTAAAAATGGGTGATTGAATTCCCAAGTGTTTGGGGAGAGAGTATGGGATGGTTAGAGGGTATAGAGATGAGAAACGAAGAAAAAATTTCAAACGGACGCAATTAGAGGATGTGGGTGCGTCGCACGCTTGGTTCCATATTCTGAAATTTCAACACAGCGTAACAAGGATCATATGCTTCTTAATACATTTACTGGACTCACCTCCCAGATTTGTAAATTTTTGGATTTTTCAAGTTGAAGTTCCATTCTAAAGTCCTACTAGTTTAGAGGTGTTTTGGGTATTTTTTTAGTTTAATATCAATCACTTAACAAGATATGAAAAAAGAATTAGAAGTTCTAACTTCTGTCTAGCTTCTATCTTCTCGAACCTCCATTGAAGAACTTTGGAGCTCTAAGAATGAGACCAACACTCAAGGTATTAGAGTCAAATTCGTGATTAATCATCTTTAAGGTATGGATTCTTTCACTCTTAGGCTTCTATTCCCTAAGAGGTCCCTTCAAAGAGTATTTCAAAATCTCCAAAAAACAAGGGTTTTTCTATACATTGGACTTTTTTGAATAACAAAATTATGTATCTATTATGATAAATTATGATTACTTATGGTTTTTAGGTGTATTATGATGGGTAATTGTTGTTGCTTACTTGAATTTCCCATGGTACCATGTTCTTTCCCAATATTATAAACCTTTGATCTTGTGTGGTGAATTGATTGAAGATGATTAATATATCAATTGTTATATTTGTATTAATTATGTTATTACATCATGGACTACCTTAGGTTACATATTGTTTTGGTTTGGACCTAATTCCTTAACAACCCATGAATGTCCTCCTTCTCCTAACCCTTACTCTTGAGTTATGTTGACTTATTATTAGGGGTATTGTAATTGAGTATGATATTGCTTAATTGTGTATTGTATAATTAAGAATATGAATTTGTTGGGTAAATGTCATCGATTTGGGGTAAAATCTTGCATGGGTATCTTGGAGGTCATTGGTAAGATCTTCAAGGTCATGAACATGTTGTTGTTGTATTGGTGGCCTAACTTTGGTAATGTTGGTTTATTGAACTATGGATGATGAAATGTATGTATGATCATATTATGAATATTATGGTTATGAGATGATGATAGGTGTACTATTATGAGGGGTTGAAGGTAATTTGTAAGTGCATCTTATAACTATGTTATGAAATATTGTTCTCATATGATGTTAGATTATGATGAAAGGATTTTCTCATCCTAAAACCTGTGAGCTAAGGATATGTTACATTAGGGGTTAGACTCCTGATACATATGTTATGAATCAATTGTAAGGATAAAGACACTTCAAAAAGGAAATTTTGCTTAGCACCAAGTGATCTTGACAATGAGAGGTGTTCCTTCACAAAGGAAGTTAGGTTCTCACTATGTTCTCTCATGATGTTGAAACTATAATGTTAGTTACCATAAAGAGTGTTTCTAGTAACAACCTCCTAGTTCCTTAACTATCTTCTGACATAGGAAACCTCGCTAGTGAATCCACCTAGATGATATATGAATGAATATGTCTTAGCTTGGCATGTAGGACACCCTCCTTTAGGGTTGAGGGGATGTCACCGGATTCCATGTTAGCTCACATGAACTATGTCAGTTATGGTAAAGTTTCCCGAAAGTTAAAATGAAAGAATGAAAGTAATAAGAGTATCTAAAACTAGGACTACTCAAGAAGTTTTACTTTGTGTAGGTAAGGGTATGGGACATTACCAATAAATTGCACAAGTGGACCTTGAGGCGAATTCTAGGGTATGTTCTTTATGAATGTATGTTATGAATACATTGCAATGTGTTTGGTGTCATATGCTATGCATTATGTTGGTTTCACTTTATATACATGATGTTAGCTTGAATTGTTAAGCATGATAATGAATACACTTGTTATAATGATATATGAGGTAAAAGATCGTGCTTAAGATCGCTTTGTTGGTTTACTTGGTTAATGTGGGGTTATGGGCCTTAAAATACACATTGCACTAGAAGAGTTGGATTGGAATTGTTAGTAAAGTCTTTTGATGCATTGTTGAAATGGACTTTATGAATGAAATGTTGACTATGACTACTTTTTTGTGTAACGGTTGAACAAGAACATGACTATTTTTTGCTTTGATGATAAGGACTTGTATATGTTTTTTGATTGTGCATAAAGGCTTTTAAAGTGAACTTGAATTCTTATAACAAAATTTCTCTTTGTGCACGTTTTCAAATGTTTTACTTGAATGAGTATTCATACTTAGTACGTATGGTTTATACTAACGCATATGTCATCTGTTTCTACATAAGTGTAATTTCGGGCTACTCATGTGCTTCAAGAACAATTTCCAAAAGAATATTGGAATATTTTCAAATTGGTGAGTTCTCATGTCCGAGGACAATAGCATATTAATCTAGTTTTGTTATTTTTCTTATACTGATATACATTGTTATATTTCTCCCAATTCAAGAATTATGTTGTATTCGTTTTATAAAATTTGTAATATTATAAGGGATATGTTCCAATTCTCAAACCCTTATTTTTATATGGTCATGTAAGACAATTATAAATAGTATTTTGATATACGAAGTGAAGTGGAACTTCAAATGAAAAATTTTAACTTTTTTACTTTTTATTATATATATGATGCAATGATGTATGCTAGGGGCTAGTCTAAGGCTTGTTCGAGGACGAAGACGCGGATTACGATTAGGGGGTGCTCTACGATCCTCATATTTTTAAAAATTATATTTTCTCAAACTAATCCCACTCATCTCCATGATTACAAAAATATATCCCTTCATATTGCTGCAAACCTCGTTTATCATGCATGGACAAAACGCATGGAAGTGGATTGGAATTCTATTAAAGAAGTTGTAGATAAGAGTTATTATCTTCGACATGTATCTAATAATCTTAAAATATTAGATGTCTTTTAAAATTTATGGAATGGCAATGCAATTAGTTTCTAGATTGAAATTGATCATCTTTTATTCATTCACATCATTTTGAGGTTATATGTGTGGATGTTCAACTGCTTCTAAAAGTTCTAGATATCGCTTTACAAGTTGTAAATAATTATTTTGTTCTGCGGTCGATTGCTTTCTCTGTTTAGGAAATTTCCTCGATTAATATAACATATTTTTAAATATACTATAATTAGGAATATAAAATATTTAGGAATGTAAAGAGAAAATTTTAGGCATGTACTTAGTAAGTTTTATTTAATGAAAAAACGCTTCATTTCATAGTTCTCATTTTGCAAACTTGAAAGTCATCATTTTTCAAGTAATATCGTAGTGTGATTATTATTTGCTACAAAAGAAATAGTACATTTTAAATTGTAGCATAGAGTAATGACAAGTTGATATGATGAAAATGCAATATTTTATCAAATTACCTCTTAGATTAATTAAACAATAAAAATAATATGTTATAATTTAACAGTTATAAATATAAAAAAGGAAAATAATTTAAGGAAAAAAGTCAATTTCATTTAAGAAAATAACATCAAATTTTGAGAAAATATCACAAATACTACAAAAAATCTTTGACCGTATCAATTTTAATATTTATCTATTGACTTTTATTTTTGGCATGATATTAATGAACTTGATAGTATATATTGTGAAAAAAAGGAACACTTCAAAGTAAAACAATAAAATATATAACTTCCTACCATACAACATGGAAAAGTCTTCGGTGGTTGTGTTTTTGCTAGTCACCTTTTTGATCATTTCATTTGGTTTGTTTTTCTTTCTACCTCCAGTAGTAAATATTTATTCATCGCTAGAAAATTTAATAATTTAAGACGATTTTTATGTGATTTTATGTTTTGTGTTTTTAATAATAATATTTCGTTGTGGATATAAAAAAATCAAACAAATGAAAGTTTAATAGAAAAATTTCAGTGTGTAACTATAATACGATCTATGCAAATAGTTATTTCATTGGATGTTTTATATAAGTGGATTTAGTTACATATCAATAAACCATTTACATGGTCGAATTCAGTGGGTCAATCAAAATGTATTTGGTCTCTAAATAAGTAACTTTTTTCCATATATAAATGGGTTTGATGGGTCATATTTTTATTGGCTAATTTTTATATTTTTATGATATAGTGGATACTAGTTCCGCCTCCTATACATCAAGTATCTCAATATACGAACCCCATAACAACAAAAGGATAAATTCTAAATCTAAATAATAAAACTAGTCAACAATTCAATTTTGTACTATATAATTTGTAAAACTGATTATAAAAAATTCTGCTATCTATGATTTTTTTTAGTGAGGTTCTAATATCTTTTCAATACATAGATGTGGCAATGGGCCAACAATGTGGCGATCAAGACTGTGTAGCGGTAATTCTATTTTGCAGAATTGGAATAAGGGAATGTATCGATGGAGTTTGTAAATGTTGTGTTTCACCAACATGTGCTGATGATGATCAAGAAAATGTTGGACTTGGTCATAACGTATTGAGTTTTTAAGAATATTCTTCTAATAATTAATTGTTAAATAACTATGTGGAATTTATTTTATTCGTGTTCATCTAATTAGTGCATTTTCATTGTCTAATGAATTGAAGATTAAGTTCTAGTGAGTATCTCAATATTATATTATGTTTATTAGTTTAGCTTGTTGAAATAATAATAACAGTAATAACGATGTAGTTACCTAAAAGAAGTGGAGATTAGCTATGATAATATCGTAGATTGATATGGACCTACTTATCCTATAATTCACATATCTTGTTTTATTCTACTTGATATGTAAAATTAAAAGGAATTTGAAAACATTCTTTTTGTATATCATTGTTTAATAAAATTTGTGTTATAAACCAACAACGACTTGAGCTTTTATATACTTCTTATAAAATTAGTTAACCAACAACCATCAAGACTTTGTAGAGACCATAGGACTAATATTTACTAGATCCTTTTTGTAGTAAGTTTAATATGTTTTTTCTTTCCTTTGCAGGAAAGCTATCCAAAGCGAATATGCAGAAAGATTTGAATTATCGGTATAGAAATGAACCACAAAGCCATCGACGGACCATAGCTGGTGACCGTCAATTGGAGGTTTAGAAATTTGGAAGCAACTCGGGGAATTATGAGTAACAGTGGGGATACTGAAGGATCGATGGTCCTTCGACTGATCGACGGACAATCCTAGAAAAGTATCATGTGATTAGAGAATGTCTTAGTACCCGATGTTTAAGAAAAGCTAAGTATGGAATAATGAGAAGCATCGACGGACCTTGTTGTTGGTCTGTCGATTGTATTAGAGAAGATTCAATGTGAAGAGTAAGAAAAGATTGACGAACGGAGGCAGTCGATGGTGCGTCGTTTCATCGTCGGACCATTTGTGCGGGTCGTCGATCGAAGACGCGTTTTGGTCAAACTTTCCTTATTTGAACTTCTTTTAATTTAGCACTTTGTGTTATTATAAATAAGGTGAAAAACCTCATTTTGGGGGTCGGATTCTTTTACTAATTTAGTAATTTTGTTCTTGGAAATTTTTCTTTGCAAGTAATTCAATTTTCAGGATTTGGTTTAGAAGAAAATTGTGTGATTTCAAGTTGAATTTCTGAATTTTCTTCGAATTTGTCAAAGTAAGTTCATAATTTATTTTTTATGAATTTTCAATTGTATTATTCTAAGCATGGGTAAGTAACTAAATCTACAACTAGGGATGTGGGAACCATGGGTGATTAAAAAAATAAACCTAGCTTATTAACAATCCTTAAATAGGGTATTGCATTTATCGATAATTCTTTCATTTAGAATACTTTTTAATGGATGCACTCATTAGAACTTGCCTTGTTGCTACTTGTCGAACCAAGGGGTTAGTTAATAGGAAAAGAATTATAGACATAAATTTAGTGGATACTATCTAATAGGCTAGTTTCGATAGGGGCGAAGTAATATGTTATCCATAAATCTAATATGATGCTTATTATGAAGTAAAGGTAAGGGTTAGTAACTTAGACACATGTAGTCGGACCAAGGTATGGGGTGAAATTCTCTAAATGTCAGACCATGGATTTAGAGATACATAACTTATCACTTTGAATGCAAAATCTTAGGAAAAAATTGTTATAAGCTAGGGTTATGACATTATGAACCTATGGGGAACACTTAATCCATAATTTCTCTCATAACTTGATAAACACCAACAATTTACTCTAGCCACTTGTTAGATTTCACAACATTGCAACATTTTTGTTTTACAACCCCCCCCCCCCCCCCCTCTTTGTTTACTAGTTTTTGTACATTAAAGTTAATTCTATATAATTTTCCTCGTGGGATCGACTCCAACCTAATATTTAGTTTATTTAGTTGATACAAACGCATATACTTCTTTAGGGAAGTGTAATTTGATCATATCAGTGTTACATTCTCCACCACTTGGACACCATTAGTCCTCGAATTACACTACCCACTCACCGAACACTTCCAAGAGTAAAGATTCAGTTAATAGCTCTAAATCATATAACAAAACACATAATTAATTACACAATCTAGGAGAAACATCAATTTAACATAATCATGAGACTAACAATACAACAAGAAGATAGAAATTCATTATACAACCCATTATGCAATAAAACTCACATTCCTCATTACAAATAGCATGAACTATTTTTTTACATTAAGTTTTTATTCCCATATACATATGTTCTGACAACATACAAATAATTTTCAATCAAAGTATGAATTAGTTAATTTTGCAAAAATCATTCACTAAACAGGTAGTTTAATAGTTAATCATGCCAAGATTTTGAAAAATGCATCTTTTAGGCAATTGATGATAGAAACATGCTAATATGCCATATAAAATAATATAAACACATTTTACAACATAGTCACAACTTAATAGATTGCACAATGCAAGGAATCAATGAAATTTAATTCCACAAGAGTTCATATACACAATAAATATTCAACAATACGACAATGCAATAATGAACATATAACTCTTCTACTCACCATACTCCCCCACTTTGAAGGAACTCATATTAATAAGAGAGAAATACAAGAACTAACCATCATCTTCATCACGCTCATCCGACTTTGCTCCTCTAGTCTGGAGTGCATAATAACCCCTCTTCTTTGGAGTATCATCTTTCATAACATTAGGAGAAACTTGCTTACCTTCTCTAGTAGGATAATCCCTCACTTTGTGTCCGGCTTGATAAAAAATAAAACAAGTCCGAGTACACAATAGGCATTCCCCATAGTGCCTCTTTACACAAGTATCACATGTAGGCTTTCCCTGTTGAGAAGCACTACCTCTCTCATGTTTCACCTTAGCACTCCTAGGTTTATCTTGACTTGAGAAATTCTTCATTGATCTAGTTTGACTTTTATCACCGTACCCACTTCTCTTAAAGTTTCTAATAATTCTAATTAGTTTAGACTCCTTAATTTATTGATCATAAACAATGAGTCTAGATAGAGTCATATCGTCATGTAGCATGGTCGGACGACATTCTTCTCTCACTATGTCGGCGACCTAGGTCACAAACCTACTCATCTCATCCCTAGGGTTAGACACTAATGATGGGGAATATATAGACAACATAGAGAACTTTAAAGAGTATTCCTAAACACTAACATTGCCTAGCTTGATATTTATAAACTCCTCGACCTTTACCTCCCTCCTCTCACGGAGAAAGTACTTTACTATAAAAGCTTCTTGAAATTATTCCCACTCAATAGGAATCGACTGAACCGGCCTATGCAACATCCGGGAAGCACCCCCTTGATGTAACCGGCATCGTCGTCGTTATGTGGACTAAGACTAGCCTCTTATCATACATCATTATATTCATTGGTTAAAAATGCAGAAACTTTTGAATTTGTTAGTATTTCTACAATGAGGTTTACATAGAAATCTACATACACATAATATATTCATATATAGTATACATAGACCCTTCGTATATGAGGATTACATAGTCTTTTACTTATATCGCACATCAGTATATATAAGATATAACATTGTCTTAAAAGATTTTTACATCTCATAACCATCTAATAAGATTATATCAATTTGTGCCTAGTTCAAAAATCAATGAAAAAGAGTCGCATATAGGATATACAATCCGTACTCAAATCAAAAGGGAAAGAACATAAGAGTCTTAAGATTAAAATAACTTCATAAGCTTGACATTAGAATTTCCCCCGGAAAGTGAGGACGTACCCACTTGGATGCTTGAAAATTTCCAAGTCTTCTTCAAAGTCGTCATAAGAGCCCTTCAATGACCGGAACCTTAAATGTTGAGGAAAAGGAAGAAAATGGGGTTAGTACACCATTTGTACTAAGTATGAGACCATATTCACATATAATATCAAATCATGCTAAAAAGGGGACATTTCATTAAAATATGCTAATTTATATTTAGAGCCTTATGCATATTCAAGAAATCCATACCAATCAATAAGACATAATCCTTAAGTCAAAACAATGAATATCAAAAGACCGACAAACTCTAAGTCTAGTGATGCCAACATACATTTCACATAATTCAATACTTAAGAAAACTCTATCAGCAAGTTATATTAGCAACAAGCATAGATAGGAGTTTGTGACAACATAACACAAAGCAAAACAATTACCCATGAACCCTCATTAAGTCAACAAGTGCAATGACCAAGAAAAGTCATTTAACCTTAATCAATAAAATAAACCAATAAGAACCGTGGCCAATATCCAAATTCTCATAGCATGGCTTTTAAGAGTATGTATCATCATATTTTAACAATGGATATCAACTAGTCATAAGTGAAACAAATCATCATGTAGTATCACCAATGAGCAAGATCGTCATATATAAATCATCTACAATCATAAGCATATCCATATATAAGAATATCCTCCAAAGACTTCCCTCAAGGTTAACTAGTGCAACGCTTGGTATAGTGCCATTCATCTACCCACACTAAGCTAAACCTCTTAGGTCATCCTAGTTAGAGTTCATTTCTTTAGTTCATTATTCCTATTGGGAAAATCATTCCTTAACCGTCATAGAACACATGAGCTAATGTGGAATCCAGTGTCATGGAACCCTACACATAAGAATGAAATAGAACTTGCCAAGGTAGAACCAAAAGATGAGGATAGCAACTACGTGAATCCACTAGCTAGTATTTGTATGAGGGTAACGTAGTTCAAGAAATAGGAGATATAATTTGGACCCTCTTTATGCTAGATGCATTATAGTCTCCAATCTCAAGAGTACATTAGTTATACTACCTTCCCTATATGGGAAGGGACACTCTTCATTCTAGTGCACTTGGTTCTAAACTAGAGTCCCTTTTGAAATGTCTTTAATGTCTTTATTAATCATCATTTCTTATTTTAGGTCATAGGTTCTAACCCTTGTATAATCATCATCATCATAGCTCAATAAGAATTTGCATGAGTATAAATCATTTCATTGCAATTCATATAAGTGAGGATAGCATATTTACATAGGCAATAATGCTAAGGCAGATTAGTAGTCATCGCCATCTTTATAACATTTACATCTTAGTCAACCTCAAAACCATAGTCAATACATTTCAATTCAAAATTATACAAACTCTATCAATCCTAATACAAGATATACTTCATTGGAACATCATAACATACTCTCAAGTAACCACAATTGAAGTAAATAATAGGGATCACAAGATATACCAAGTCTCCATCACAATCAATATTCAAGGTCTTACCAGCAATCCTTAAATAAACCCAATAAGGGTATAGTATCATCATACAACAATAAGAAACATAACAACAAGGCCAATTTAATATCTACATAACAATTCATTAACAATTCATCACTTGTTCATAGTTTAAGTGAATAGACTTAGGTCAATTTCATAACATACTTCATAACCTAGATCAACTACTCAAGAACTAGCATAATTTGACTAAAATTCATCTTAACATATTCATGATTGATACAATAACATCATCTAGTTGTAAATCAACCAATAACCAAGTCAATTGAACCAACATTACACAATTTGTATTGACATCAGAACCTAGGGTTGAGGGGAATCTCTCATCTTTTACAAACTAGACCAATACATCAATAAGTAGTGTAATATAGTCATCATTAAACATAGTGTAATCAATAACATTTAAAGAATCCATAAAAAAATTAATTTGAAAGACCAATTTCGACATTGGAAGAGACCCACATGAAAACTCAACTTTTGAAGTCAATTTGAAGGAATCCTTTGAGGACGAAGTCCCTAAGGTGAAAGGAATACCATACCTTAATGTTTGATGAATATTGATGGATAAATTCTACCTTCTACATCCCTTGAACTTTCTCACCCGGATAGCATACCCTAGATGCGACCGGCGGCGACGTCTTCTAAGAGGACTCAAACAAGCCTTTAGCATTCGTCATAACATGTGATCTATAAAAATTGCAAAAAATGATAACTTTTACATTTGATTTGAAGTATACTTAGACTTCATACTAAACCTTCATAATGTCAAACGATATTCTAAAAACTTGTCTCACATATATTAAAATCATCTACTATTACAAATTTGGAATTCGTCTATAAATAGTAATTTTACCGTATAAGCCTTAGTACAAAAGAATCAAACGAACATAATTCAAAAAGTATATTCTCAATAACTCCTAAAGTTTGTACAAAAGAATCAAACGAACATAATTCAAAAAGTATATTCTCAATAACTAATAATGTTTTCCTACGATGGAATATGAAAGATAGCATCCCCGAGCAGGAGGACCTACAAATACATGGAGGAAAGTTTGAAGCTTCTTCAAATCGACCTCCTTAAACTTAAATGGCATTGTATTTAAAAACATAAGGATACGAAAGACTATTAAAAAAAGATCTACTCTTATGAAATTTTGAGTTGGAATGGAGTTCTTATTTCTAACCTCTCTTATTCCAACAACAATATAGTGTTAAGCTCTCTTCTCTTTCTTTTTATCATTCATCATTAGCTTCATGGATAAATTTATTTACTGCTCTCTTCATTTTTTCAGAAAATATTTTTTAAAATATTTTTATATGAATATTTTGGGATTTATGCAGTTTGGATGATTGACAAAGAAAGATAAAAACACGTCAGTTTATATGGTCCAAAAGTGCACTATCACGACCAGTTGATTTGAGAAAGCTGTTAGAAAGAATAAAGACAAGAGTGGAAAAAAAAATTAATAGATAATGTTAATTTCATGATAAAACCCAAGAAAATATACATTTGATGAACTAAAGAAAAAGATTCAATGAGTTTGATTTAAAGAAGGAGCCTAAGAGGCAAAGAGTTTTTATTAAAGAAGAAGTCTTACGTAAAGTAGAACTCTTCAAGTTACTGTTGAATTGAAGTTTTGGAGTTCGACAACAATAAAAAAGAATCAATGAATGTAATTTGATAAAGAAGTTCAAAAAATCTTGGAGTTTGAATTTAAGAGTCTTACATGACATAGAACTCTAAGTCAAGAGATTCATGTCCATGAAGAGTTTGAAGTGAACAGTAAATTTATGAAGAATTGTGCTTAAATAGAAGTGAAGTGGTTCAGAATAAGTGTGAACTTCTAGAGAAAAAAGAGCAATTGAGAAATTCACAAGTGTTACCTGCTAATAGAAGGAACACGTAGAAGTAACACATCGAAGAACCTGATCATTTTACAGAGTTTATGTGTTACAAGTTCTTTTATTGTGAATGTGTCTTGATGTAATCTTAGTTGTGTGAGTTATAAGCTGAATTAAAAGTGTTGTCTTCAGGTTGTGATAACTCGAAGAGTTGGGAACAGATATCTTGGGTGGTTTGTGTTGAATGTTAGGAATTAGATTTAGTTCGTAGGATTACAAAAGTTGTAGTATAAATACATCTCTTGAAGTTAGGGTAGGTTACAAAGTTTGTAATTTATTTCTCTGGAGGCTCAATGATTAAGTGAAGTTGGAGTTAAATATTGTAGGGGTAGAAGTCATGATTTTTACACCTTCTGAACTAGGTGTTTTCCACGTAAAAATATTATGTTTCTACTTATTGTCCTTACTTCTTTGTTGGAACACGTTAGGCAACCTATTTCCCACTTAGGCGAAAAAGTAAAATTAGTAAATTACTAGGTTGTGCAGACTAAAAAGTGGTATTAGAGAAGGTTATCTTATAAAGTCTAACACCTAGGATAAGATCAGGATGAACTCTACAACACCTATTGGGCTTAGCGAAGGACAATCAACCATCAGACCACCAATGTTCCACGGATCACACTTTGGATGGTGGAAGGCATGCATGGAGGACATTATCCAAGCTGAAGATCATGAACTATGGGAAAGAATAACTACTGGACCAACCATCCCAATGAAAATACTAAAAGGAGATAAATTTCCAAAGGTAAGGGTTGAATTCACCTCTAGAGATCTAATGGCTCTCAGGAAGAATGCAAAAGACAAAAACAATGTTGTTTGTGGCTTAGGACCTGATGAGTATAACAGGATCTCAAAGTGTACTAATACTAAAAAAATATGGGGCAAAATGGTAAATGCTTATAAAGGAACCAGCCAAGTCAGGAAATTCAAAGTGACTACACTTTTCACTGAATATGAAACATTCAAAATGATGGAAGGTAAGCCTCTGTTAGACATGATTACTAGACTCACTAAGTTGATGAATGAGTTTTCATAACTAGGAAAAATCCTCACTACTGAAGAATATGTTGACAAGGTGCTAAGGATCCTTCCAAAAAACAACTGTGATATAAATGTAAATGCCATAAGAAAAGCTAATGATAACTCCATCATGAAACTTGATGAACTTGTGGGAAATTACAGAAGTTATGAGATTAATATGGATGACATAAGGAAAGAGGAGATACTTAGATAAAAAGCACTTGCCCTAAATGTGTTAGATGGTGAAGATACTAAGTATGCTCAGGATCAAATAACATATCTAGAAAAAGTCTTAAAGAAGTATATCTGAAAAATGTTAAGGAAACTAATCACAAAAAGTGGGTTAATAATAAGTCTCAAAATGGATGCCACAAGTGTGGAAAACTGACCATTATGTTAAGGGCTGCGCGCAATGGGAATTTAACTGGAGGAAAGAAAGAATAAAAAAATAAAGGAAATGAAAGAACAAGGAGGAATATGAAATGATAGCTGCTTGGGGTTTAGGAAATGGAGAATTCGATGTCGAAGAAATAGATGAAACAACATTCATGGCTATAGGAGATTCAGACACTAAAGATGATGAAACCTCTGAGGTTAGTATTATTGATCTTAAAGAAAAATATCATAAATTTTCGAAAATTGAATCAATCGGATTGTTGAATAGGTTAATCTATGACTTTGAAGAATTAACATGTGTAAGAGATCAATTGTTTAAAGTCTTTGCAGACGAAAAATTTGAGTACATAGAACTCAAAGATGTCCAAACTATAACTAATAAGTAAAACAGTTATCTGAAGAAACATGTTGAAAAACTTTAGTCATATAACCTACATCTAAAGTCTGAAATTTTAAGGATGACAGTTACTTAAAAAGGAAAAAGAAAAATGAGTGAATCTGAAGAAAACTTGGAAAAAGAGTTGAAAAAGTTAAAAAAATCACTCTTTTTTTAAAAAAAGAAAGGGTGATAAAGTTAAATATTGAAATCCCTCAAATAAAAGTAACGCTTGAGAAGGAAAATAAATGGAATCACTCATCTAAATTTGTTAATCAATTGAGTGAGAGAAATCATAATGAGAGAGCAGGTATTGGTTTTCATAATGACATGGTTGTTACAAATAACTTGTGCTATTTTTGTGGCAAACTTGGGCACCCAACTATAGAATGTCATGTTGCTAGAAATTGTAGAAACAAAAATGTTGAAATAGAACCTAATAATGTTAAAACCAACATGAGAATTAGAAACAACATATGAAAAATGGGCAAAAAGAAATCTGATGCACTCTTTTGATCATAAAAAAAAATCCAAGCTTGTCTGGGTAACTATGACTAACCCTTATGTTATTTTTCATGTGACACTGATACGCTCAAACTATACTTCCCTAAATAAGTATAAGCGGTCGTATCAATTAAAGAACACAAATTTTAGGTTGGGTCGATCCCACGAGGAAAATGGTTTAGACTGAACTTTAATCTACTATTACTTCTATTAGTCAAATTCTTTTCGAAAACAAACAATTAAAGGGGGAATTTTGTATAACAAAAGTAATAAATTAATTCTAAGTAAACAAGTATCTAGTTCAAATATTTGATGTTTATAAAGTGATGAGAGAAAATAGGGTGTAACTGTTCCCTATAGGTTCATAACGCAGAAACCCTAGCTATAACAACTCTTTTCGAGTATCTTGCATGCAAAGTGGTAAGTTATATATCCCTAATTCCTTTGTCCAGCAACTATTGAATTTCACTCCGCACCTTGGTCCGGCTACGTGTATGTACTTTAATAAACCTTTTCTTTTACCTCATATTAAGCATCATAATTAATGTATGACTAAGTTATTATTTCTCACCAATTGACAGTAGCCTATTATATAGTGTATACTAAATCTACGTTGATAATTCTTTTCTTATTATGTACCTCCTAGGTCCGGAAAGTAGCAACAAGGCGAGTTCTAACGTTGGCCACCGTTAAAAAGACTTCTAAATGTAATAATTAACAATACATGCAAGACACTATTATAGAATTGTTATTTAAGCTAATTCTACTTTGTTAATTACCCATGGTTTCCACAACCCTAGTTGTGGATCTAGTTATCCTTGCTAAGAATTGCACAATTCATATTGATTAGAGAAGAATTCATGTATTTACTTTTAAAAGTTTTAATAAAATCCAGAAAATCACTTGAATTAATAAAAATATTGTAAGAATCGATTTCGGAAAAGTGAAGTATTTTCCAGAACCCAAAGTTCAATAACCAACAATACAAATCTGAAAATTAACAAAGAGTCTAACCGTAAAAACGAGGTTTCTAGTCCTATTTATAATAAAAGAGTCCTAAAAATAAAGGGAAACCTAAATAATGAAAAATTCTATCAAAAACGCATCTCGGTCCATACTTCAACTCTTTTTCTGCTGCTATCTTCTCCATCATTCTGTTACCATCACCGGACCCAAACGACGACCGTCAATGGACCTACGGTCCGTCGATGTCCTTAGTTGCTCCATTCTGTTAACACCAGCGATTTCCCAAGACGGTTAGTCGATGAGACCACAGACCATCATCCCTTTTGTAGCCCCACACTTAGTCATAATTCCACGATCATTCCTTAGAAGCATAAATCTTCAACCAACGATTGCCAATAACAGACCTTCGATGGCTCCGTAGGTCATCACTTCTTAAAATTTTAGCACAATCTTCAAAGTTTTGGTTATGGGCAGTTTTCCTGCACACACAGAAAAAAATACATGAAAACTACTTCAAAGAGGCCTTACACACACACTAAACTTGCAGAAAAAGCATTGAAAGTAACGTGAAACCATGGTACATCAACACCCTTAACATAAATTCGTTGTTTTTCCTCAAGCGATGCACTATGACTCACCATAAAAACCTTTGTACAAAAGTATCCTTATTTTAACTTTCGCAATCATCTGGCTATCAATCCAGATTATTTTTATTTTGTTCATGAATGATATCAATATTAGGCTAGTTCATGTGTATCAGACCATGACACAGACTCACCATGCACCGACACGTCTACTCTTTTATCTCTCACCAATGTGCCAACTTTCCAGTATTGTAACTAGTGGCCTTTCTTTAAAAACAATATCCTCCTTTTTCACACAATGATTTCAGTTTGAGTAAAAAGATTATTTTCAACACTCACTCTCAGAACAACTTCTCACCTCATTGGTAATTTGTTGCCATAGGCTTACCCTCATTTCCACTACTTTAAGTTCACCATATTAGACACTTAGGATCACGATAGGAATTTCTTAGCTTGTAAAGTAGGCTCAGGGTCATATAGGATATATTTTGATGCATTTTAGTGACTTTTTTTCCTCGTTGATTTAAGCGTCCTACCTTTTCGTCGTTTATTCCGCCCTATCCTTTATATTCTTATATTCTTTTGCCTTGCTTTTATCCTTTGTTTCTCCATTTGTGTAAATGACTCTTATTTTTAATTTTTTTTTTATTTTCAAATGATTCACTTGATTTCAACTTTGCTTGAGTCACTTTTCTTTTCTTATTTCTCTCTCTTTATTCTTTCAACCCCACTTTCCAGAGCATTTCGCATAATAGTCACCCTTAACTCATGGCTTTCCCATGAGTCAAGGTACATAATATCCAAGGTTGAGTCGAGGCCAAGACGAGGTTGTTTTCTGCATTAGCCACCCTTAACTTATGCTTTTAGCATAAGCTAAGGTGCACATGTCAAAGGAAGGACCAGGGCCAACACATCGTTCCCAGAAAAGATAAATTTGGGTAGAAAAAAAATGTCCATTTTAATCTCAAATCATTTGGATCAAGAAGGGATTAATTTCATTTGTTTTTATTTTATCTAGGCTGAATATTTGCTATCTTTGAACAAGGGCCTATGATTCTTTCCTAATTGTCTATCACAAATTACTTTTAGCAGGACTAACCGGGCGAGTTCTAGGTCAGTACCAAAGGTGGAATATTCAACTTTCCTCACACTCACTTAACACCTCATTACCCAACAAAATTATCATACACCTAGTTGAAACTTTAGATTGAAGGTCATGTAGTGGTGTATCTCTATGTCATGCTAAGAGCCACACATTCATCATTCACTATGCCTAATCATGCAAGCATTTTCTTTAAATTAGGAATCAATTTTATTTAGACATCATGCTTTAGATGTCATATGTATACTATGTACAAGAGATACTAACGTGCCGGTTCAACATTAAAATAACCAATCTCTTGGGGAAAAAGAACACAGGCAAGAAAACCCCAAGAGAGGATCGTGAGTTTGGATATTCAAACTCCACCCTAGCACTCTCTTTCCATTTACCCCACCCCTCAACAAAAGAGCATGCAATTGTCCCCAGTGCATAAAAAATATAAAATATGGTGGTAGGTGAAGCAAACATGAGGCGCATAGCGCCGATGATCAATAAGTTCGCGGATCAGGTTTCTCGGAACCCGCTCCCTTTGTAGTAGGGACATCATCAGTAGTGTCCGCAGCAATAACAACACCCTCAATAGTTCTCTTCTCAACATCAACAATCCTGGATCTAGACGCCCCAGCAGCCACCTCCTAAGCCCTCATTTGTCGGGCCTTCTCATAAATCAGTGAGGTTTTCCTTGCAGATTCCAACTCAAGACACTTTATCTTCCTATCTCGAGTCTCATTATACTCTCTTGATTGGTTCCTCTTGGTAATCTCAAGTGGTTGAGGTGATGGTGTAGAAGTGGTGGAGAACAGTGCAGCCATCACCGTATCCTCAGCAGGCTCAACAGATAGGGCCTCAAACTAAAGCACTCGGGCCTCCAGTATTGCATCCATATCTGCTCTCAGACTCGCCACAACATCCTAGAGAGTCGTCAAATCTATAGTAGGGGATGGCCGGGCAAGAACCCTCAACTCAAATGCGACAAGGCACTGGTGGACCTCCATAAGCTTCATCTCAGTCAACTGGGCCATCTTCTTCTCGATGTGATCCACTGCCTAAGCAATAGACTTATGCATCCAAGGCTGGATGTGATGCAGAAGTGTGGCCATTTGTGCCTCTAACTTCTAGACCGTAGCAAGCTGGATAATTGTTGTAGATGGGGTAGAGCGGAAGGAGCTTGGAGCGGTGCTAGTTCCCGAGATAAACTCAACCGGGGTGGTGCCGGTAGGATCTGATGTAGCCTCATCAGCCCCTTGGGCTTGCTCTACCGTGGCTGCCAAGTTCTCACCGAGCGGCTGCACCTCTGCTCAGGGCCGTCATTTAGGAGCCAGCTCATTCGCCTTATCTCGTATGAGACGACATCCACTATGCCATTCGGGGTCTTGAGCACATCAATGTGCCACACGGGCACTTAAAAGTTTAAATTTTTAATATATAGCCAGTCGGGTTAGTGGGTGGGAGAAACCAACGATTCTCCATCGATGGACCGTAAGTCAATATACGGTCCGTCGACTGCTCTGTCGAATGTCCCCTCACTTAGAAAATTTAAAGACACGAAACTTGGTTCTATGGACCCTACCGATGGTCCGTCGATTAGACAACGGTCTGTCGATTGGTCCGTTTGTTAGTGTACAAGACCAATTTTCTGCAGATTTCTGGGTATTTGGTCCCTTCACAGTGAACACCCAATAATCTAATCTTTGGGAATTTTCTGGACACTGTTTAGACACGGACCCTAGTTTACTCTCTAGCCAACACTTCTAAAAAAATAAAGAAAATTCATACGTGACTTTAAGTGAGAAGAACAGAAATAATGCAACTACGCGTATAAAATCACGAAAAACCTATTGTTGGCTAGAGGATACATATTGGGTATCCTCCAAATAAGCGCTTGATTTAACGTCGCAGCACGACGCATGACTCTTAATTATTCATACTTCATCAAGATGGTATGCCTCAATTACTTCATTCGCCTTTTAAGTATGCCCAGGTAGATTTTGACTCATTGCCCGTTCACCTTGAACCATACACCATCCTTATGCTCCGACAGAACCACTCCATGAGGAAAAACTTAGGTGATCAAGAATGGACCAGTCCATTTGGACTTGAGTTTGACCAGAAACAAGCGCAACCTAAAGTTGAACAAAATTACCAAATCCCCAACCACAAAATCGCGCTTCTGAATTTTTGGTCATGGTACCTCTTCATCTTTTCTTTGTAGAGGGATCAACTTCCATATGCCTTCAACCAAAAATCATCAAGATCATTCAACCCATTTAAACTTTGTTCTGCAGCCTCATTCCAATCCATTTCAACTTATTCATTTCCCACATTGCCTAATTCTCTAATTCAACCGGTAAGTGACAAGCCTTCCCATATACAAGTTGGTATGGGGACATAACTATGGGAGTCTTTTATGCTTTCTGGTAGGCCCAAAGAGCATCATCAAGCCTCCTTGACCAATCCATTTTACAAGCATTCACCATTTTTGCCAAAATCTTCTTAATCTCCCTGTTTGACACCTCAACTTGCCCACTAGTTTGAGGATGGTAACGAGTGGCCACATTGTTACGAACCCCATATATCTTCAACAACCCTTTGAATAACTTGTGCAGAAGTGGGTTCCCTCATCACTAATAATGGCCCTTTGGGTGCCTAATCTGGAAAATATGTTCTTTTTCAAGAACGCGGTGACACTCTTCCCTTTATTATTTGCAAGTGCTATGTCTTCCACCCATTTAGACATAATCAACCGCCACAAGAATATACTTCATCCCATGAGAACTCACAAAGGGGCCCATAAAGTAAATATCCCACACGTCAAACAACTCAATTATATGAATGGGATTTAAAGGGAGTTCTTACCGTCTAGAAAAACCTCTATCTCATTGTCACCTATCGCATGCCTTGGTGAACACATGAGCATCATGGTGGATGGTTGGCCAATAGTAGCCACATTGAAATATTTTATGGGAAGTCCGGAAACAACTATGATACCCACCAACATGCGAGGAGTGGCATGCCTCCAAAACACTCAACATCTCACTTCCGGCGCACAAAGCCGAATAAGCCCATCGGCACAACTCCTATATACATATGGCTCATCCCAAAAGAACTTTCTCACATCATGCATGAAATTTTTCCTTTGCTAAAGGAAAAGTCCTCTGGGACAATATCACTAGCCAAGTAATTTGCAAAATCAGTGAACCATGGAATCAAGTCTTGAGAAAAGGCCAATACATGATCATTAGGGAAAGTATCATTAATTTCATCACGCAATTCTCGCATAGCTTCATCCTCTAGTCACGACAAGTGATTTGTAACTTGATTTTTGGTCCCTTTTCTATCTTTCACTTCAAAGTCAAATTCTTGCAAAAAATTAATATCCAACGAATCAACCTCGGTTTTGCATCCTTCTTTGCCATAAAATATCTAAAGGAAGAATGATCAGTATGCACTATAATTCTTGTGCCAAGCAAATATGAATGACATTTCTTGAAAGCAAAGACCACTGTAAGGAACTCTTATTCAGTCACAATGTAGTTCTTTTGCAATTCATTGAAAGATTTACTAGCATAGTAAATGGGTTGAAGGATTTTATCCCTTCTTTGACCCAAAACTACACCAAGCGCAACCCCACTAGCATCACATATCACCTCAAATGCCTTACTCCAATCCGGGGAAATAATAACGGGCGTAGACACAAATTTTTGCTTAATCTCACCAAATGCCATAAGACATGATTCATCAAAATAAAATTTACACTCTTTCTCAAGTAACTAGCACAGAGGATGTGCAATTTCTGAAAAATCCTTGATGAACCTCCGGTATAAACCCACATGCCCAAGGAAACACCTCACACCTTTTACAGGGATGGGTGGAGAAAGTCTCTCTATCCCTTGACTTTAGATTGATCAACATCTATGCCCTTCTCTGTGATGCGATGGCCCAATACAATGCCCTCTTTCACCATAAAGTGACATTTTTCCCAATTTAGCACAAGGTTGCAATCTTCACATCTTTTTATAACTTTAAACAAGTGATTCAAATAGTGATCAAATAAGTCACCAACAACCGAAAATCATCCATAAATACCTCAATGTTGTCCTCCATGATATCGAAGAATATGAACATCATACATCTCTGAAAAGTGGCTGGTGTATTACACAACCCAAAGGGCATCCTCTTGAACGCAAAAGTTCCATAAGAACAAGTAAAAGTAGTTTTTTCTTGATCTTCTTGTGCAATAGAGAATTGGTTGTAACCCGAATAACCATAAAAAAAATAATACCACCCCTTTCTTGCAAGCCTATCAAACATCTAATCCATGAAAGGCATAGAAAAATGGTCCTTCTCAGTCCATGCATTCAATTTTCGGTAATCCATACACACTCTCCATCCGGTCACCAGCCTAATTGGAACAAGCTTATTTTTGTCATTACGGACCGCAGTCATTCCCCCTTTCTTGGGCACACACTAAACAAGGAATACCCAACAAATATCAGCGATCGCATGTCTGACTCCGGCATCAAACCACTTAATAACTTCCTTCTTCACTACCTCTTGCATAGGTGGATTTAAACGTCACTAGTGCTCAATACTGCAGTTATGATTGGGCATGAGTTGGATTTTATGTGAAAAAATCCCGGGAGAGATCCAAATAATATCCACAATAGTCCACCCAATATATCTCTTGAACCTCTTCAACACTTCAACCAAACACTCTAGTTGTTGCATATTCAAATCTGATGTTATAATTACCAGCAAAGTGTCACCTTTTCCAAAGAATACATACCTCATGTGAGTAGTAAATCCTTAAGATCCAATTTTGGAGCCTCCTCAATAGATGGTTTCGCGGGTGGAGACTCACGATGCTTCATATCTATATCTAATTTCTTTGGTTTGAAACGAACATCACCTCGATCAAGTGCCGCAACTAATGACCCATACTCTTCGATACAGTCACTCTCAAAATTCATGATCATTGCCGATAATGCCTCAACACAAAGACGTTCTTCTATTTGTACCTCAGACGAATTCTCAACCTTGTAGGATATCGCAGATACCGATTAGAGCTCACCATTCTGCCTCATGGACCTACAAATGTTGAAAGTCGCTTCTTCATTGTTCAACCAAAACTTCATCTACCTTTCTCCATATCAACTAAGAAATGCCTGGTAGCGAGAAACGGCCTCCCAAGAATTATAAGTACCTCACAATCAAGAATTAAAAAATCAACCAAAAAACTTAATGACTCCACTTTCATTAGCACATCATGAAGTATCCCAATAGGTCTCTTCACCCTTCGATCAGCCATTAGTAGCCGCATCGCAGTGGGCTTTGGGTCACCCAAATCTAACTTCTTGAAAATAGAGAGAGGCATGAAATTTATCCTTGCCTCCATATCACATACTGCTTTATCAAAGTGTAACAACCCAATTATACATGGAATAGTGAAAGCACCCAAATCTTCTTTCTTTTGCAGAAGAGACCTTGTAGCAATAGCACTACAGTGTTTCATCCGACCATCATTCACAAAACAAACTTATATCTTCTTAGTGACCATATCTTTCATCAACTTTGTGTAATCAGACATTTGTTCAAGAGCTTCTATCAAAGGGACATTGATGGAAAGTTGTTTCAACATAGTAACATAAAGTCGGTATGTATCATCCTCGGTCGTCTTCACCAATTTTTGCTGAAATGGAGGTGGTGATGTAGTAATGGGGTCACTTTTTGGGGTGTCTCAGCTTCTTTCCCCGATTTATCTACAAACTCACCATTAACTTCCTCTACCTCATCGTCTCCTCTCTTCTTATCTTTGATGCAAAACGGCATAGGTGGATCCATGGTCGCCTTACTCCCTCGAGTAGTGACTACCATACAATGTCCATTATTTTTTGGATTTTTGACAATATTTCTAGGAAGAGTACCCTCTTGGAGTGGGTTCATAGTAAAATATAATTAGGCAATTTGCAACTCACGTTTGTTGATTGAGATTGCATGTGCATCCACCTTTTGCTCAATATTTTCTAAATCACCTCTCAACTCTTTAGCGTGCTCATCACTAGCATCAAACCTCCTCATCATCTTCTGCAACATATCCTGAACTCGCTCCATACTACCTGCAACATATCCTGAACTCTCAACCTTTTATCCTTTTTTTTATTACAAAAAAAACATTAAATTACATAAGTAAAAAATGAAAATCCACCTTTCGTTGAGAAGTTTAGTCAAACAGTTTAGGGATAGGGCACAAGTACCCCCCCTAAACTATGACAAAAATCTCAAAGACTCGCCTTAAATAAAATAAGGTTCCATTAACCCCACCCCCCCACCCCCGCAAACTTATTTTTTGTAATTTTGTACACCTTTTGTCTTACCTGGAACACTCTACGACTTCATGCAATTGAGGCACGTGACAGTTATGTTGATGCCATGTAAGCCAATAATGTGCACAAAATTACAAAAGAAATGGGTTCAGAGGGGTAATTGAACCTTATTTTAGATATGGAGTGTCTCTAAGATTTTGTAGTTTAGGGGCATATATATATTTGTATGTATTTATGTATCTATGTTTGTATGTATGTATGTATTTGTGTGTGTGGGGGGGGTATGTGTGTGTGTGTGTGTGTGTGTGTATATATATATATATATATATAGAGAGAGAGAGAGAGAGAGAAAGCAATTTACAACGCTATTAAGTTAAGTGAAAATTTTAGAAAATATTATTAAGTTAAGCAATAAAATTGGATTTGAATTACAAAAATGTCTTTGAATCAATGGATAAAATATTTGCATCTAAATTTTGAATAAATTTCTTTCGAAAAATAAACTTGCCAAATGAATTTGTGGAATCGAGATACATATTTTAATTGATGAGAATTGATTTGAATTTAAATTTTCATATTTTAGGAATTTTGAGAGGAATTTTTTTAGGAATAATGATATATTTGGGCTATAGCCTTTAATTATTTTTGGGCTAAAAACTACCATTTCCGTCTAGCTATTGGATCCGTTCTACCCTCCCTTTTAATGGACTAAATGTGGCATCCAACCTATAAATAATATCACCACATGGCTGTCCATCTAAGAACAACAATGTTACTAATCCACCTACCCATTAAAAGTAGGTACTGCAAATATGTTAGCAAACATGGAGTGTGGAGTAGTAATGATTTCAATTTTTAAAATGTAGTTCAGGGTGTAGTGGATCCCTATAAAGTATAATTGTGTAGTTGAAAATTCAATAATAGGTTGGGGCCTCATTTAGTCATTTTCTCTCTCAACAGCGGCAAAAAAGAAAAATAATTTCTTGTTAATATTACCGTTTGTCCATCTTTTTGCTTTTTGTTTATTCATCCTAAATAGATATCAAACCTTGAGGAATATCTTTGATCCATCAGTTATTAGAAAATTCTAATTTTGGTTACTAACATATGACTCAACACATTTATTAAATTATTTTTAGAAAGATATTGCTATGAAATATGAAGTAGCAATACAAGTTCAATATTTCATATGGATAATTAAATGAAATAATATTCTGAAAATTAATTTATATTTATTAGAAAAGACACTAAAAGTGTATCTCAAATAATTGAAGTCTCAATATGCTTGCCCTCTAATGTTATTTTTCTTCTTCTTCTTTTTTCGACTTTTAAACAGAGTTGAATCCTTGGTATAAGACAAGGATACTCATAAGCTCAGTATATTTTGTCTGAACCTTGTATTATATAAAAAATTAAGTAATCACACTACAATTTGTTAAATGAATACTCATAACTAAACTTTATTCTTGACACGGGATAGATTCTCCTTGGAGTCATACCTCTCAATTCTTTATCAGGTAAAAATAATACTACATGCAAAAATCTTAAATATGTGTTATTATATTTTAACTTTTTTAAATTAAACAGGCCACGAAGGCCATATTGTTGATCAAACAAAACTAATTACACAAGAAACTAAAGAGTCTCGGCCCAACAACATCCCTGACGTGAAAACAAAAGAACAACCTAATGTGACAAGATCAGGGCAATTGGAAAGGGAAGTGCGCCCCTCTTCTTACCGCAACTTCATATTCTTCACAGAGAGATAAGGAATGTGGCAGTGAACAGATGTTAATGGCTAGCCGAGAACTCCAAATAGTTATAACATTTTGATCCAAGAGAACGCTAGCTTGAGTAGAAGTCATTGGGGACAATTATAATTCTCACAAGCGCCATGACTCTAACTCGGTGAAGGCTCCTCCAGCGTAGCTTCGTAAAGACAAAACGACCCTGAATCAGTGAGTACCACTAGACACTTTATCCTCTTATTCAGTTGGAAGCTTCATATAATTTGATTCAATTAACCGCTTAAATGATTGAGCTCCAAACGGAGCTAATACCACTGTTAAGGGGTGACGCATATCATATCTATGAATTAAGCTGGTGCGGAAATTGTTGTATGTTGCTATTGTCCATTGATAAACTTTTCTTTATTAAATCCTAAGATATTCGCCTAGTGAAATGTCTTTATTCGTTGTTTGTTTATCTAGTTCTATAAAACTTGTTTTGATATTTTCTTATGCGCAAATTTGGAATTTGTAATTTTTCCATTTGCAAGATTATTCTTTCTTCATTTGATACCTATTCAATGTTAGTCTATTTAACATGATTTATACTTGCAAAAGAAAAAACTTTGTTGGCAAAAAAATCTGTGACTTTCTTGCCTTCTTTTAATATGTGAGTCACTTCCACCAAATTGAGGACCTTCTGTCTTAGTGGACTGATTTCCTTCACCTCCATCGATATGGCCCAAGGAACTTCCCACACCCTATCAATTATGTTCTTAAAAGCTAATGAGCTACATAAGATTCAATCCCCATTCTCATTGCTATTACTTCAACTCATTTACTAAAACATCCCATGTGGTGCTTGTATTGGAATACACAAACTCTCCACTGTCATTCCTTGCTCAAAAAGCACAAGACATAGGACGAAGGTTTCCTTTACATGCCCCATCAAAATTACATTTGAACATTCCCCTGTTTGGGGCAATGGAAGTAACAATTTTTGTGACTAGGATTGGTATGTACTCCTACAGATATTGAACGATGAAATGCCATCTCTTAGGAAAATTATATCCAAGGATACTTAGTAATAGTTCACAAATAAATGTTCCTATAAAGACATGATAATAAATAGTGAACCCAACACACCATCCATGATATATAACATTCAACTCATTCATATGTTCCAAATCACCATGGCAGGTATTATTTTCAGGATAATCTTCAGTTTTGGACCATAATCAGCTTGCCAGCAATTAAGAATGTTATTCCTCAACTGAATAAAAGGACCTTAACACCAGCTGCAGCAGCCAGGTAATCCCATACCATTTCAGAAAAATAAATGCTGGAAAGTATCGATAACAGCTGTATTGATACAACATGTCACACTCTTCACCACCCTCATATGAATAATAACCTCTTCAATAGGAATTCTCCTTTTACACACTCTTCACATTCGAAAATTTATCTTAAATTGAAGACCCCTGACCCAAATTTGGAATAAAGTCGAAACTTTCCTTTTCATATCTTACTAAGTCCCGTTCAACTAAAATTGTGCATAGATAATTTACTAATTAGAATTAATAACAATGAAAAATTAAATATCTATATAATTTCTTTTTATCAATAATATAATAGATTTAAATAAAAAACTTAAGGCCAAATACATAAACAAATCTCTAAACATATGGGGTTTATTTCCCTCAGGTATCTCAACTACGTCATTTTTCAATTGAATCATTGAACCACCCATAATTTGTTTCTTTAAAACACTGTTGGTTGATTTTGATCAGCTTTTCTATGGTAAATGCCTTCAATTGTGTTCGAATTGTAATAGTTTTGATTGAAGGAATTAAGACAAACTGGGTTAGTGTTAGTTGTTTTCTAATGTGTTCAAATGACTTAAGTAAACATAATTATTCTCAAACATTTTGACTATCAATTGAACTAATGATTTGTTGAAAAACATATGTATCCTCTATCAATACTCCTCACAAATTTGGTTCCACATCAAACAACAGTGTTTTTTTAAACGGAACAAATTATGGAGGTTCAATGATTTAATAGGAAAATGACGTAGTTGAGGTACCTGAGGGAAAAACCCAACAAGTTCAGGGATCTGTTTATGTATTTGGCCAAAACTTAATGTAGACACTTTTACAAGCATACATCTTATATTTACACTAAGGATTATATTAGTGAAAAAATAATTAAATTGAAAAAATCTACTATGTTTAGTTAAATAATAAATGAGGTAATTACATCTTCTCCATAGAATTCATCATCATTATTGTTATCATCATCATCATCATCATCATCGTTATAGAATTTTCTAATAATAGAAAATAAAATTTTAATAATAGCAAATAAAATTACCTCTTATTTCTTTAACTTTGCTAATCTGAATAATAAATGAGGTAATTACATCTTCTACATAGAATTTTTCTACTGATAAAGGTAGATGAATCTTTCTGTATCCAGATTAGCAAAAAAAAAAGATGAAAAGAAAACAAAAAGTACGTAAATATACACTTTGTTTACTCAATATAAAAAATCTTGTTATTTCGCGTATATCGGATAATCATTAAATATTAGGGGTGCAATGATTTGCCCCAATTGTCTTGTCGATGAAAGAGGGAATGGATACGTTGATGACGATGATGATAATGATAACAATAATCTATGGATAAGATGTAATTACCTCATTTGATATTTTAATTACTTATAGTACATTTTATCAATTTAATTATTATCGTACTAGTATAATACATAGTATAAATAAAAGATGTAGGCTCTTAAAGTGTCTACATTCAGTTTTTTATTCTGATCTATTGAATTATTGATAAAATGAAATTATTATATATATATATATATATATATATATATATATATATATATATATATATATATATATAAATATTTAAGTTTTCATTGTTATTAATTATAATTAGAAAGTTATCTATTCACAAGTTCCAGTTAAATATTTAAGTTTTCATTGTTATTAATTATAATTAGAAAGTTATCTATTCACAAGTTCCAGTTAACTTGCACCATGGTTTATCCGATTCTTCATCAAATTACACCACCCTAACCTTGTCAATAATATGATTAACAACCTCTAAACGTAGTAAATGAGTCAACAAAGGTACATTCAAGCTAACACCCAACATTAAGGACAGAACATACTCCATTCCATCATGCATAGCATGAGTAACATGTAATACATAAAATAAAGCACCTAAAATAAAGCACCTAACTCACTCCAATTGTCATCTCATGAATAACAAATTTAGGAGGGGCAATGGTTAATAATAGATATATTTGAATACATTGAAGGACATTAAGAGCATGTTTTCCACCAAAGGATAGTACCTTACCTTTCCATTCTGAACCTGATTCTGCACCTTCTTCACTAACTCAGTTTAGTTTTCCTTTTCCTAGCTTGTACAGTTGGAACCCAAGATACATCAATAAGAAACTTTCTTTGCTGAAGACGGTCACAGTTTGAATATTATGAATTATTAGTCTTGCAATCAAGTGAAAGTCAAAGAAATCACTCTTATCCTTGTTAATTTTTTGCCAAACTGAGGCCCATAGTCCTTTAAAGTTTGTATCACCAACTGGAGCATTTTGTTTCAGCAGTACAGGAAATAATAGAATCAAAGACATACGCTAAATGTTCAATATTATCAATCTATTTTTTCATTTCAAAACACTAAAAATCTCTGTGAAAGATCATAATGGATATCCTTTCTAAACCCCCTTTAGAATGAAAAATGCCTTGAGCCTAACCTAATACAATCACTGAGTATCAGTTGTTAGCCACCAATCTCCAAATCCTTCCCACCAGCCTCTTATCAAATTCCAATGTTTCCAACAGTTTCAAAAAAAAGTTTCAGTCTACCTTATCAGAAGACTTTGTCATATCCAGCTTAATTACAACATTTGCAGGTTTACCTCTTTTTCCAATGTCACCAATAATATCTTTAACAAATAATACATTTTAAGTAATGCTTCTACACTTCACAAAGCCCCATTAACTATGTGAAATAATTTTGGGACGTAGATTCTCAACCCTATCATGAATGCCCCTAGAAATCACTTTGTTCAAAAATTACATAGATTATTTGGTCTTAAATTTAAAAAAAATCACATTTTATTTTTTTGGCAATAAGACCAAATTAGTGTGAGTAATTGACTTTTTTGAAGAGTTCAAACTAAAACGAATTTGGCCCCACCTTGACAACATAATAACCAATTATACTCCAAGAAAACTGGTAAAACAATCCAGTGAAGCCATCAAGGCCACTATCACCATTCAATATAAACACCACCCTTTTACACCATCTTATGATTGCAGAGTTTTTAACAACTGATTGTCATCAATAGTGATACAAGCATTAATATTCTTCATTAATGTCAACTCCCCATCATCAGTTTTAGAAGTGAGATGACTATGATAAAACTGGATTCAACTGCAACCCATTTCCCATTATTTTCCCCGATTTTGTTAATTAGTAACATCTTCCTTCTTCCATTCACCAAGTTGTGAAATAACTTGGTATTTCCCTCACCTTCACAAAAACATGGAAAGCCAACTTTTTTTCTCCCAATATTCTTCTTCATAATGCAACTATCTCCTCAATTTAGCTTGTGCTTATTTTAACACTATCCTATTTTCTGCAGCAGGATTTTCCTCAAACAAATTTTTTGACCCTCACAATGTCCTCCCTAAACTTCAAGTGATTGAATGTGTACCCAAGTTTCTCTACACCATTTTGATAGGATCAACTTTAGTGTCTTTCATCTAGTGTTTCAAACAAATGAAGATATTATCATTTTCATCAGCCCTCCAGTTTTATCGACCCACTTCTTTGAACTCAATAGTTTTTGTTAAAACTTCAGAAATTTGAATGGCCTTTCAACCAAAGAAACTTGTCCACCGCATACTAACAATAATGGAGCATTATCTGGACAAATTATAGCATGGTGTTCTATTATAACATTCAGAAAAAAAACTTACTACATCAGATACATCAGCACCATATCAAGACTCTTAAAAATACAATTTTCTATTTCTCTTCCATCCCATAAATGTAACGACCCTAAAAAAGAACCAGTGAAAATAGAGCATAACGTGTGTGCATATGAGTTTTATGTCAAATTTGAGGGTTTTTGATGTGGTTTGATGTTGTCCCTAGTCATGGTTGAGGTGTTAAGCGATTAGACATCAAGGTATCACACCCCAAGGACCACCCTAAGGGTCCTTGAGGAGGATTCTATGTCTAAATCCAAGACACCAAAGAAACCACCAAGATGGCCAAAACATGGTGACATACAGATGGGGTTCACGCCCCGTGGATAGACTATGTAGGTCAATACACCCAAAAACATGCCACAGCCCCACATAAGAGACCAACATCATGGCCCGTGAGTGGACTCACGGTCCGTGAGTCCAGGGTTTGAGTGAGCATTGGTTTACAAGTTGCATTCTCGGCGAAGTGAGGGGTGAATTTGTAACACTCCTGAAGTTACATGACTTAATATAGAGACTCACTTGATGAACTAAGCCTAAAAAATAGTGTTTCTAAGCTTGAACAAAGTTAATAAACTCAATTAGGAAGTATTAGAGTGAAAACGTCAAGCAACAACCAGGACGTCTATAGACTAGTGAAATTTAGCTAATGTGCTTTGGTGTGTTTCAAGGGGTTTAAAGAGTTGGAAAAAGGTCAAATATGGTTAAAACATTTATAATATACGTAAAAATATGTTTTGGATCGAAACGGACACCCTAAGGGTCATTTAAGAGGACCCAATTATTGACCCTAAAAAATTGTCAATTGGCAGTGTGCAACCACGAGATCAAACGATGAGTCGTCGTTTGAACGACGCTACGTCGTTGGGGATCTTTGGTTGACACTTACAAAATTCACCAAATGACCCAAATAACTAGACTTTTATCCAAATTACGTTGATTCACGACTGGGGAGCACCCCATAGCCTTAACCGGCATCGTCTTCCTTGGAGAGGGCTATGACTAGCCTCTTAGCATTCGTCATTACATATCATAGTATAAAAGTGCAGAAAAATTTAAAAATTTTCATACACATTGAGATTTACATAGTCCTCTTGCATACTACACATATATACTTGGGGAGTTTACTTTGACTCCTCGCATATGAAGCTTACATAGGCTTCTATTTTAGATAACGCAATCGATACATAAGAATTAGTCTAATACCTTGTCACATATTGAACAATCTAAAATGAGTAGAACATTCGGGCATAGCCCTCAATACAAATTCATAATTGCCACATAGAGCTTACAACAATATCTTCAACAATAGGAATGAAATTAATGTCTTTAGACTATAACAATACTTCTAAGGTAGAGTACGTGGCACCATCCTCGAAACTTGAGGACCTACCAAAACATGGGGAAAAGTCCAAATCTTCTTGCAATCGACCTTCATACCTCAACGGCCCGAACCTACATAATTGTAGAAACATATAAATATGGGTTAGTACACTACTTGTACTAAGTATGGGTATATGCACATAAAATATTCGAAGAGATGCATGAAAGGGACAATTTCTTTAGAAAACATGCTAAATCATTTGAAAAGCCTTTAATGCACATACAAGAGAGCATATACAAGATAACGATGAAAATAAGATAAGAGATGTTTATAACCAAATACAATATCAACATTTCCAATCAATAGTTCATATTAACTTAATAAACAAAACCCTTACCAACAATCCCATCCCAAGCCTAAAAGTGAAAAGCTCATGTGAAGCCCCATAAATCCACATAATCAAGTAAACAAGATTGGAGATCATAATTAATGCTTTGTTTCATACAACATAACCTCATAGGTAGTCTGTTGAATCCATCCCATTTTTTAGTCAACTTTAGCTACTCAATTGGTACAAGCAATTGTTAAAAAGGAATAGTAATTGGAGTTGAAAAGAAAAGATTTGGTAGTTGGCAAATTGGTAAGATTTGCAACCATTTTTGACTTTGCTATGTTTACATATGTCATTAGTGACATAGGTATGGTTTTATCCTTCTATAAATAGAGAATTCTTGCTCATTTGTAGAACACACCAAGTTAGAGAAAAAAAACCATTTTGAGAGCAAAGTGAGGTATTCCATAGACTATACAAGAAAATAGTCTGTGAAGAAAAATAGAGTGTGAGCGATATTTTAGTAAGACGGAAACCAAAAGAGTGTTGTTCCTTTTGAGTGTGTAGTAGTCACTTTGAGTATTGTATTCGTGACTACACAGTGTAAAATTCCTTACTATAGTAATATCAATTGCTCCTCTTAGTCCGTGGTTTTTTCCCTTATTCAGAAGGGTTTCCACGTAAAATTCTTGGTGTCGTTATTTTCCCATTTTATTTCCATTACTTTTACCATATATACTTTTATGTTTGTCCGCATTTTCCCAACAAACTGGTATCAGAGCCAAGGTTTTATCTGAGTATGCTCTGTGGTTGCAGCACAGTCTGAACTTCCACATCAGAAAAGATTTACTTTGATTTGCGATAACTATATTTTTTGGGGAAAACAATGGAAGCCAACACAAGTAGAATGGTTACTTTGAATGGTGTTATTTATGCCATTTGGAAGGGGAAAATGGAAGATCTGCTTTATGTCAAGAATTTTTATAAACCAGTATTTCCCACTGTAAAGCCTGATAATATGACAGATGAAGAGTGGAATCTGTTGCATAGACAGGTTTGTGGATTAATTAGGCAATGGGTCGACGATAATGTGTTGAACCACATTCTCAAACCCTTTGGGAGCATCTTGAAAGTTTGTATGCTCGAAAGACTGGCAACAACAAAATGTTCTTAATAAAGCAGATGTTGAGTTTGAAGTATCATGATGGTTCTCCGATGACAGACCATCTGAATAACTTTCAGGGGATTATGAACCAATTATCTGCTATGGGCATCAAATTTGATGAAGAAATTCAAGGCTTGCTTCTACTTGGTTCCCTACCAGATTCTTGGGAAACATTTAGAACGTCATTGTCAAATTCTGCTCCGGATGGTGTGATCTCTATGGATTCCGCCAAGAGTAGTGTCTTGAACGAAGAGATGAGAAGAAAAACTCAAGGTTCCTCTTCGTAGGATGTCCTGATAACTGGCCCCAGGGGGAGAAATAAAACTCGTAGTTCTCAGCATAGAGAACAAAATAGGAGCAAATCCAAAGGTAGACTTAAGGATATTGAGTGCTATCATTGTGGCATGAAAGGGCACACAAAGAAGTTCTGCAGGAAGTTGAAGAGGGAGAACAAAAACAAAGAGGAAACTAAAGAAGATGGCAATGAAAATTGCCTAGCCACCATCACCACTGAAGATCTTGTTACCGTTCTTGATGCAAACATGATAAATATTGCTTGTGATGAGTCAAGCTGGGTTGTGGACACTGGTGCCGCATCTCATGTGACATCAAGGAAGGATTTTTTTCTCTTCCTACACTCCTGGTGATTTTGGAACCTTGAGTATGGGTAATGAGACTGTTTCTAGGGTGATTGGTATTGGTACAATTTGTTTGGAAACTAGTGTTGGAACTAAACTAGTTTTGAACAATGTGAAACATGCTCCTGATGTTCGTCTGCACCTAATTTTTGTTGGTGTTTTAGATGATGAAGGATATGTTAGTACCAACGGTGATGGAAAATGGAAACTCATTAAGGGTTCCTTGGTTGTGGCTCGTGGTAACAAACGTCGTGGTCTATACTGGACTACGGCCTCTTATTGTGTTGAGATGGTGAATGCGGTTGAGAGCGATAACTCTTCAACATTATGGCACAAGAGGCTTAGCCACATTAGCGAGAAAGGACTTAATGTTATATCCAAGAAAAAATTATTGTCAAATTTCCAAAGTGCTAAATTAGAAAATTGTGAGCACTGCTTGGCTGGTAAACAAAATAGAGTTTCCTTTAAGTCCTACCCTCCTTCGAGAAAGACAGAGTTGCTTGAGTTAGTGCACTCTGATTTATGTGGTCCAATGAAGACAAAGACATTGGGTAGTGCACTTTACTTTGTCACTTTCATTGATGATTGCTCGAGAAAACTTTGGGTCTATGTCTTGAAGACTAAAGACCAAGTGTTAGGTGTCTTTAAGCAGTTTCAGGCTTCAGTTGAAAGAGAAACTGAAATTTTTTTTTAAATGTATTCGTACTGATAATGGTGGTGAATATTGTGGACCATTTGACGAATACTGCAAGCATCAAGGTATTAGACACCAGAAGACTCCTCCCAAGACTCCTCAGCTTAATGGTTTTGCTGAGAGGATGAACAGGACCTTGATGGAAAGAGTTAGATGTTTGCTTTCTGAAGCAAAGTTGCCAAACTCATTTTGGGGTGAGGCTTTATTGACCGCTGCACATGTTATTAATCTATCTCCTGCTGTTGCTTTGCAAAGTGATGTACCAAATAGTGTTTGGTATGGAAATAATGTTTCCTATGACCATTTGAGAGTATTTGGTTGCAAAGATTTTGTACATGTGCCGAAAGATGAGAGGTCAAAATTAGATGCCAAGACAAGGCAATGCATCTTCATTGGATATGGCCTAGATGAATTTGGTTACAGGCTATATGATCCAATTGAAAAGAAACTTGTGAGAAGCCGTGATATTATTTTCATTGAGAATCAAACAATTGAAGATATTGACAAAGCGGAGAAGGTAGAATCTTCAAATTTTGATGGTATAGTCCATCATGATGAAGTTCCTCACACAAGTGTGCATGATGTTATTGGGTTTGATAATCATGGTGATGCCCAGAATCATGTATCAAATCAACATGTTGATGTTGATAATAACAATGATATTGTTACTGATGATCCTGTTGCTCATGAAGTTGTTAACGAATCAAATATTCCACTTTGGACGTCCACAAGACAGCGGTTTACTTCCTCCCGTTATTCACCCAATGAGTATGTGTTACTCACTGACGGGGGAGAACCTGAATGTTATGAGGAGGCCATGGAAGATGAGCACAAGAATCAATGGATTGAAGCCATGCAAGACGAGATGAAGTCTTTGCATGAGAACCACACTTATGAGTTGGTAAAATTGCCCAAGGGCATGAGAGCTTTGAAGAACAAGTGGGTGTTCAAAGTTAAAGTTGAAGAACACAACTTGAAGCCCAGGTACAAAGCTAGATTGGTTGTTAAGGGATTCGGTCAAAGGAAAGGTATTGACTTTGACGAAATATTTTCTCCTGTTGTGAAAATGTCCTCGATTCGCACAGTTCTAGGTTTGGCTGCTAGTCTTAATTTAGAGATTGAGCAGATGGATGTGAAGACGGCTTTCCTTCACGGTGACCTAGAAGAAGAGATTTATATGGAACAACCTGAGGGCTTCAAAGTAGATGGTAAAGAAAATTTTGTATGCAGACTCAAAAAGAGTCTCTATGGACTAAAACAAGCTCCTAGACAGTGGTACAAAAAGTTTCAATATGTTATGGGGGAGCAAGGCTATAAGAAGACTTCTTCAGATCATTGCGTATTTGTACAAAAATTTTTTGACAATGATTTTATCATCCTTTTGTTGTATATGGATGATATGTTGATTGTGGGCAAAAATACTTCCAAGATTGATGAGCTAAAGAAAGAGTTGTGTAAGTCTTTTTCTATGAAAGACTTGGGTCATGCCAAGCAAATTTTGGGCATGAGAATTACTCGTCTTAGAGATAAAAGGAAGATTTATTTGTCCCAGAAGAAGTACATTGAACGCGTACTGGAGCTCTTCAATATGAAGAATTCTAAGCCTGTTAGTATACCTCTTGCTAGTCATATGAAGTTGAGCAAGAAGATGTGTCCTACAGCTAGGGAGGAAAAAGAGAACATGGCCAAAGTTCCATATTCCTCCGTTGTCGGAAGTCTAATGTATGCCATGGTGTGCACTAGACCTGATATTTCTCACGCAGTTGGTGTTGTCAGTAGATTCTCGAAAATCCGGGAAAAGAGCATTGGGAAGCTGTGAAATGGATACTCAGGTATCTTAGAGGAAGCTCAGATGAATGCTTGTGTTTTGGAGCATCAAATCCAATCTTGAAAGGCTATACAGATTCTGATATGGCAGGTGACCTTGATAACAGAAAATCCACTACTGGATATTTGTTTACTTTTTCAGGGGGAGCTATATCATGGCAGTCAAAGTTGCAGAAATGTGTTGCACTATCTACAACTAAAGCTGAGTATATTGCGGCTACTGAAGCCGGCAAGGAGATGATATGGCTAAAGCGATTTCTTCAAGAGCTTGGTTTGAATCAGATGGAGTATATTGTCTATTGTGACAGTCAGAGTGCAATAGACTTGAGCAAGAACTCCATGTACCATGCAAGAACAAAACACATTGACGTCAGATATCATTGGATTCGTGAGAAAGTGGAGAATGAATCATTTCACGTCAAAAATATTCACACAAGTGAAAATCCTGCAGATATGCTGACCAAGATAATACCAAAAGACAAGTTAGAGTTATGCAAAGAACTTGTGGGTATGAGCTCTCTCTAAAGAAGTTGAAGATACCTTCTTCCAGTAAATGAGACTGGAGGGGGAGATTTGTTGAATCCATCCCATTTTTAGTCAACTTTAGCTACTCAATCGGTACAAGCAATTGTTAAAAATGAATAGTAATTGGAGTTGAAAAGAAAAGATTTGGTAGTTGGCAAATTGGTAAGATTTGCAACCATTTTTGACTTTGCTATGTTTACATATGTCATTAGTGACATAGGTATGGTTTTATCCTTCTATAAATAGAGCATTCTTGCTCATTTGTAGAACACACCAAGTTAGAGAAAAAAAAACCATTTTGAGAGCAAAGTGAGGTATTCCATAGACTATACAAGAAAATAGTCTGTGAAGAAAAATAGAGTGTGAGCGATATTTTAGTAAGACGGAAACCAAAAGAGTGTTGTTCCTTTTGAGTGTGTAGTAGTCACTTTGAGTATTGTATTCATGACTACACAGAGTAAAATTCCTTACTATAGTAATATCAATTGCTCCTCTTAGTCCGTGGTTTTTTTCCTTATTCAGAAGGGTTTCCACGTAAAATTCTTGGTGTCGTTATTTTCCCATTTTATTTCCATTACTTTTACCATATATACTTTTGTGTTTGTCCGCATTTTCCCAACATAGTCATCACAACTTATAGCAATTTAGACCAATAACATATTTATTAACATAGTCAACATCATATAAGAATATCATCATATAAGTCAAACTTTCATGATACATGATATAATAATACATAAGACCATCTCCTAGGACTCCTTTTAGAGTTAACATGTGTAATGTCTAGGTAGAGTCCCATACCCCTACCTGTCCTAAGTAGACGCCTCAAGTTATGATAGTCAATGTCCATCTTCGTTTAGTCATTTAGTTTACTTTCGGGAGCACTTACCATAACCGACATAGACCAAATGAGATAATGTGGAATCCGGTGTCATGAAACCCTACATCGAAAGAAAGTGGACTACTTGCCAATATATTACCAAAACATGAACATAAAATCTAGGTGGATACACAAGCTAGTATTCCTATAGGGGAAACATAGTTCAAGAAGTAGGAGATATGCTTGAGACCCTATATATTCCGTTGGCATTGTAATCTCTATCTTATGAGTATAATAGTGAACCAACCTTCCCTACTTGGGAAGGTACACTTTTCACTACTAGTTCACTTGATTCAAAGATAGAGTACCTTTTTGAAATGTCTTTAAGCCTTTATTAATCTTTATTGATTAGTATAGGTCATATAGGAGTACTTCTTTTATATCATCATGATTAGCTCATTAGGAATTTCATGAGAATGTCCTTTCATAGCAACCCTTCATTTGTGAAATTAAAACCATCATCATCATATTATAATAAGCCACATAACTGATTTACAATCAACCTGATATCATCATACCTTAATCATAATATCACAATTCACATACTCAAGATATTTCAATTACATTCAACATTCCATCACCTAGGTAATATAATCACATGTAATATTTCAATTAACCATCATTATCAAGGACAACACATCATAATTGAAGTAAAGGATTCAAGATCACAAGGTCTAACCAATTCACCTTAATAAGACTCTGTCAATGATATTACCATCAACCAACCATATTCATCTATCAATAGGCTTAATAATATCATACAATAGTAATCTTTACAAGAATTAACTTAATTGTATCATCACTATCCTAGCTAACTTCAATTCATCACCTACGGTTAGGAGGATAGGGTTAATCATGAATTCTTCAAGAATTATATTTAGTCACAACAATACATGACCCTAGGAAGTCCAAAAATGAATTAGGATAGTTAAACCAAGTATTACTATCAATACATTCTTCAATTCCCATCAATTCATAAGTAAGAACCAAGATTTGGGAAAATTGGGGAAAGGACATAAATAGAACGAAATTACCATTAATAAACATCAATTATTCAAAAATATATACTTAATTATCCATAGGTAATTAAAATACGTCATAATCACTCATCGATTTCATGTTTAGAAGAAAACCCATTTGTAGAGAAAAACCCTGTGAAATGGGTGACTAAGAAATCAACTTTGAAAGGAACTCTAAGGGAAAGGAATCCCAAGATTGAACATCCCATAACTTAATGAATCTTAATCCTATAAAATTGATAGAAATCGTTGAGAAATTGTTCTTCGTCAAACATTTTTGTTCCTTTAAAGGAGAATGAATAAAGAGAGAATTTGAGAGAGATGAGAGCTTTTGGATTATTATCTGGGATTTGATTTGAGTGAGTTAAAATGACTTAAAACTTACAGAAAAAAAAATATATACTCGTCCCCTATATTACCCAAAATCCCCCTCACTTAATTGGGTCTTTTTGTTAATTCAAATTGACTTATATTCGACGCAAACGAAATAGGGAACTAGCTGCGTGTCACGGGGCAGTTCCACATAATTTTTTTGAAATCTTGGTTAAGGAAGTGAGACTTGTGGAGGTCCTGTGTCGCGAGGCAAATTTTTACCTTCCTTGTGCTAGCTGTGAAACGTGTGGCTGGCTTCACATCTTGGCTTCCACAAGCTGCTTTGACAGCTTGTTCGCCAATGTTTGGGTCCTCCTCAAGGATCCTTCGGGTGGTCCTTGTGGAGTCTTTTCTGGACGTTTGGACCCTTTATACTATATTTTACCTATTAAAAGTTTTTTTACAATTTTTAGACTTCATATGACACTCACAAACCTTCACAAAACATTGTGACGTTTACTATTTCAATTTCGCTAGTTTCCGGACGTCAATGTCTTTCTTTGACGTTTTGGCTATAACCTTTTCTAATTGAGTTTATCACATAAATATAAATCTGGAAACATCCGTTTAAACATTATTTAATTGTTGAGAATCTAGTAAAAGTTATGGGACTTTTACAATCTTACACGTTAAACCAGTACGTTTGTGGTTGGATTTACGAGGCATCGATGGGGTCTCGTCATTTGAAACCTTCACTGTAAAATTTTAGTTCAATATAGGTTTTTATTTAATATTTTTTAATTAATTAATGGTTAGGGACGATTTTTACTAGGTAATTAAGGACTATATAAGCCACCTATGTCATTAAACTAACCTAACCCTTCTGAAATCCCAAAATTCTCTTAGCTCCAATTCTCTTTAGTTTCTGTCTACCCAAACTCAAACCTCCATTTAAGGAACACTAAAAATTCAAGAACAAATTCACCAAGAAATCCAATTGAAATTCATGGAAATCATCCCTAAGGTATTGTTTCTCTCATTATTGGAATTTCTTTTCCCAAGAGGCCACTCCAAAAGGTTATTTCAATACTTCCCCAAGACTTGGGTTTCTATCTATACATGGGTCCTCTTTTCAAAATGAAATTGTCATTCAATTGTGATGAATTATGATATTTTATTGTTAATTAACTAGGTAATTATGTCTAATTGTGGGTAATCACTTGAGATTTCCCCTTGGACACTTGTTCTTCCCTAAACTCATTATACCTTGAAATTTCTATGGTAATTGTGGAAGATAAGGAGTATATGGAATATATAGAATGATAATTGTTGTGTATTACTTCTAGAATTTACGTTGTTTTTATTGGTTATATATTCTTTTGTCACGGAAGTACGAAGGCCATGAAAGGGAACGAAGGTATGTAGGTTTGTTCTTCTTGAATTCAATTATGAAATATTAGTTATTTAGATAATAATGCTCCTATGCCTATTGTGTGTTTGTGGTGTTGATAAAAAGAATTCTTAGTCCTTAAACCTAGATACTTGAATTAGCTATGAAGTATATATTTATGTTATATGATTATTATATGATTTAAAGTAGTTCTCATTATTATAATGTAAAGTGTTAAGTTAAAGGTTTACTCACTTGTATGGGGTTTCTAAAGTGAAGAATTGTTATCACTTATATTACCTATGAGCTATTATGATAAGATGTTTACATAGGGGTCTAGTAGAAGACTTATGTGAACTTGTATAATAAATAATGACTATTACTAAAGGGAATAAATGCTTACCACCGAAAGGGAATGTAAAATATATGGGGGCCTCAGGCTTAGTAAGTCCAGCTCCCCACATGGGTTTTCTCACGTTTAGTAAGTCTGGACTCTCAAGTTATGTGTTGTATCATGAGATGAAAATCCCCACATTTATCGAGTTAAGGTTTCTAGTAACAATCTCTTTGACCCTTAACAATGTGCACAAATTGGACATAGCTTAGAGGATCCACCTAGATATCTATGTATGAAATGTTGCACCTTAGGCAAATGTAAACCCTCTCTTTTCGGTGTTCTCACATCCAGGGAGCACCCCCTTGACGTAACTGGCGTCCTCATCCTCGTTGAGGACTAATACTAGCCTCTTATGATACATCATTACATGCAAAGGTTAAAAATATGGAAAATTTAAAACTTTTAATTACATCTATATGGACGGTTACATAGACCTCTACATACACATAATATATTCATATCGACTATACATAGACCCTTCGTATAGGAAGATTAAATAGTCTTCTACTTTATTGCACATAAGTATATATATAAGATAAAACATAGTCTTTAAAGGGTGTCTCATCTCATAACCATCTAACAAGATTATAGAAATTTGGGCATAGCCCATAGATCAATGTAAAAGAGCCACATATAGGCTGTACAATCCATACTCTTACAAAAAAAGAAAGAACATAAGCATCTTAAAACTAAAACAACTTCATAAGATCGATATTGGCATCTTCCTAGGAAAGTGAAGATCTACCCATTAGGATGATTGAGAAATTCCAAGTCTTATAGATAAGATTTATTTAAATTATGGAATTTGATATATTTGATGTAATCAAATATGTTTCCTAGATGTGTGTATAATCACAAATAATTAATAAAAACAAATTGGTTTGGTGACAGGTATCTTTCTCACATCAAATCAAAGTTGGCTGAAAAAGCCTCCAACGATCGGAACCTAAAATGTTGGGTAAAAAGAAAGAAAATGGGGTTAGTGCACCACTTATAGTAAGTATGAGATCATATGCACATATGCTTTGAAACGTGTTAAGAAAAGGGACATTTTAATGAATATGCACTAATCATTAAAAACTTTTATGCACATTCAACAAGACCATACTAACCAATAGGACATGTTCATTTAGTCATAGGCATGTACATCACAAGAACAACGACATTAAGTGTAGCCAAATCAACATGCATATCATATAGTTGAATACATAGTCAAGTGAATCTATCATCATGTCATAATAGTAACAAGCATGAATATGAGTACATTTCAACATAACCCAAGCAAGACAATTAACCACAACCCCTATCAAGTCAACAAGTGCAATGACTAAGCAAATCCCCATAACCTTGCTTATGAACGATACTATGTGAAGTTTATGCCTACTTTCCTATTCTAGTTGTGATTTAGGTTTTATGGCTATTGTATGAGCATGTGTATATTCATGTTAGGGTATTGTATAGAGGATTCCATTGATGTTTTAAAATTGTTAATAGCCTCTACCCATGTACCCCTTATATGAAAGTGTAAATAGCTAAAGTTAGGAGTCTTGGTTATAATGTATTCATTGTCTTGTCTCCTATGCTATTATTTGTCGTGTGCTATGTGCTTGGAAGTGTAATGTGGTATAAGAGGGTGGTTGCCTCAAGAAGTTATTGATAGCCATTATGTGATCATGTTGGTCAATGTACACACACTCTCACTTACATGCATGTGACAAGTAGTATAGGTCATTGTGTATAAATAAAAGGTACTTCTCATATTCACTAGTGTCCACTACTATGCATGTAAAATATATGTATGTGAAGTATGTTATGTATTCCTTACTAGTATGACTTGATAGGTGTACTAGTATGATCAATGGTATGGGACTTTTCCTATGAATATCACATGTGTACCAAGATAGGATAGTTCTCGTTTTTGTTTCTATATGTATGAATATGTACATATGAAATTGTGTGACCTAATATGGTATGTGAAAGGTTTGCTCACGTATATGTATATACACACACATGTATAAAGATCTAGTCAAGATAGGGGACTTAAATGGTGTATTCATGTGTACCCTAAACTAGATGATGCATTTGATATTCTATATTCATGTGAATGGATTCTTTACATGATTTAGGTTGATGAACTTCCATCTATGACCTATTATTTAAACATATGAGAAGATGACTCTCCTAAACCTATGATTTATAAAGTAAAAATATAATAACGGTTTTCAACGAAGGGAACTTAGCTTAGTACCGAGTGAACTTGAATATGAGTGTGTGTACCTTCCTATGGTAGGTAGGTAGGTCACCATAAATATCATGAGGTGCATAACCACAATGCCTCAATGGGCATGAATAGGGTTTCCATAAGTGAATAACTCCAATGCCTAATCTTTGCATAAGGAGTGTTTTCACATGTACATCCAAGTTCCATAACTTTTTTTCCACCATAGGATACTAGCTAGTGGATCCACTTAGAAAGTTGTGTCACAGTTGGTTCTATTTTAGCCGGTAGACCATCCTTTATCGGTGTGGGGTTTTATGACACCAGATTCAATGTTTAGCATCACATGGTCTATTTAAGTTAAGTGTATAGTATCCCTAAAGTAAAATGGACAATGGAAGTAAAATGACTAAGAACCTAACTAGAATGACTTAAGGGAGGTAACTTAGGATAGGTGGAAGTAATGAACCCATCTATACATTGCACAAGTAGCTCCTTAAGAAGTTCGAAGAAGGTGTTCTAATGCATGTCACTATGTATGTGTTTTCTTATGCATGACATTGTAGTATTTGTCTATTTGTTATGAAGATGTGCATGATAGGAATCCGCATGATGTTGACCTTGTTGACTATATGATAAAGGTCTTGACTAAACTATGTCTATGTGATATTATAATTCTATGATGGTATTCGTTGTCTTCTATAGATGATATGTATGATTTTACTTGTATCCCTATAGCATTACTTGGGAGACTAATGAATTAAATGAAATAGTTCACTGTAAAGAGGAATGAGATCACCGTAAAGTGACCTCAAATTGGACTTAAATTCTATATATGCTCTTCAATGATGCTTATCCTCTAGTTGTGTTTCTATGAAGTACGAAAATGATGTAAATGCTATTGTTGAAAGGTTTTATAATGATTTACTCAAAAAGGCATGAAGTATGATTTTCAAGAAAAAGGTCCCTTTTTAAAGTGCATGTTTTTGCATGGTTGTCATACTTAGTACATTCTTGTGCTAATCCCATTCTTCTCTACTTTTTTATAAAAAGTGTACGTTATGGATGCTTAAATGATGTCTTGAATGGTGAATAGACTGATAGGTGATTTCACAAGGTCAAGAAAAGGAATGCTGAAATCAAAAGATATTCCTAATGTGTACTAATTGTAAAGTCTATTAACTATTGTATAGTTTTGTATTATGTCTTATGGGCCATATCCCTAATGTATTCTAATGTTGTTGAGTCTAAGATGGAAAAGAGACTTGGAGTACATATATGTATTATATATACTCCAATTAGGGTATAGTTTCATCATAAAACAGTAACCAACATAATAACAAGTCTAATTGAATCACCACATCACAATTCATCAGTAGTTCATAGCTTAAGACAAGATACTTTGGTAAATCCACAACATACTTCATAAGCTTGATAAACTTCCCAAGAACATGATAGGACTATAAATCATCCTATTAAGTTCATAATTGATACAATAACATCATCTACTAGTAATTCAATTAATAATCAAGTCAATTAAACTAACATTAAACAATTAATATCAAGATCATAACCTAGGGTAAAGGGTGAAGGTCATCTTCTACAACCTATACCAAACGATCAAGATATATCATAATAAAGATAAAATACATGTTAATATATTCATAATATCCAAAATTAATCATAAAATAATCAATTCTTAACATCAATTTTGATATTGGATGAAACCCACTTGAAAACTCAACTTTTGAAATCAATATCATGGAACCCTTTGAGGAAAGAGGTCTCAAAGGTGTAATAGATCCTATACCTTACTAATTAATGAATATTGGTGGAGAAAGTTGACACTTTTCATACCTTAAACCCATCCCTATAGGTGTATTTAATGGAGTTCTTCACTAGAGAGAGAAAGAAGATAGAAGGAAGAAATCTTGGGTATGTGAATCCTGAGATCTTAGGCTAGTCTAATGGGGTTGGGGTCTTTATATGGGGTGTTAATTAACTTAATTAGACTCCCCTTAAAAACAAAATAACGACATTACCCCTAAATTAAGTTGAACTAACTCAAACATGCAGAAAATTAGACCTCTAACAGATGAGACCCCAATCGACGGTCCATCTGTGAGACGACTGCCATAGGACCCTCTATCCCGTGTGTCCGTCATTTTGGTCAGAGATTCGTCAAAAGCAAGTCTTGGGTAAAATTTCTAAGTGTTCATCGATGAAGAAATCAATACCCCAATTTATTGACACACGGATCATCGACTGCAAATCGTTGGTCACACTGCCTTGGCAATTCTTGGACCCCAAACGTGAGGGTATTCCTCAAGGCCCTTGGTTGGTACTCGGGGATTCGTTCCTGAATGTTTTGACAACGAATCAACTCTAATACATGTTAGACACATTTTCACCAATTTTCATGACTGTTTGACTTGTAAAGCTAGTCAAATAGGCTAAAGCACGCTAGTACCACCTTGAACTAGCTTCCGAACGTTTTGGACGTACTTGGATGTTTTGGTCTCTAGAGATTCTAAATGACTTATATTCATTAAAATGGACCCTTAAAAAGTGTCTAGAACTTATGAAACTTATGTTAGTCTCTAGAACACGTGTTGGATTTTCGAAGTGTTACATTCCCCCTCCCTAGGAACATTCGTCCTGAATGACACAAAAAATCTTTTGAATGGAAGGAGTAGACTCAAGAATAGAAGCCCAACCAACTAGAATACATAAAAACTTCAACCACATAACTTACACAAGGCAATTCAAAACTTTGATTACCACACATAAGGCTCAACATCACATTATGAGGAATATCCTTTGCACAAGAACAAGACCTCAACAAAGCATTTATGAGTCTATTATGCGAAAGTTCAACTTACCAAAATACTACATATCATTTCATAAAGACTCACGATTTCAAAATGCACAACATAACTAAACCAAGCAAAATTGGAAATTATTAGCATACATCACTGTAAATTACTATAACAACATTCAAAAATGCACATCTTGCAAAACTTCACAAAATATCAAGAAACTACAATTTTTAGTCATAATTTTCATTATTAATAGAAGTAAATAACCTTAGTTATCAAATAGATAAGGGTAACGGGACTTCATGTCGGCCTCGGCCTCCTATGTTACACCCTCAACTAGGTGATTCTTCCATAAAGCTTTTACGGAATCCACCTCGTTGTTCCTCAACTCCTTTACTTTCCTATCAAGGATTTGAACCGGAACCTCCTCATAGGAGAGGTTATCCTTCACACAAAGACCCTTAATAGGAAGAATAGACTCGAAATCACTAATACACTTCTAAAGCATAGAACGATGGAAAACCGGATGAAATGAAGCCAATTCATTAGGAAGTTTCTATTCATAGGCAACCTTACTAACCTTTTGCAATATTTCATAGGGACCCATAAAACGAGGAATAAACTTTCCTTTCTTGGTAAATCTAACCACCTCTTTTATAGGCGAAATTTTAAAATACACCTTATCTCATTCTTAAAACTCTAAATCCCTTCTCCTATAATCGGCATAAGACTTTAGCCGACTATAGGCCGTTTGCAACCGGTTCCTTATGATGTGAAATTTTTCCAAAAGTTTTATAAATCAAAACGGAACCAAGAATCGAAGACTCACAAACTTCAAACCACCCAATAGGATATCTACACCTCCTACCATACAAGGCTTCATAAGGAGCCATGTATGTGGATGAATGGAAACTATTATTGTAATCAAACTCCACCAAAGGAAAGTGCTTATCCCAACTTCCCTTGAAGTCGATGACACAAGATCTAAGCATATCCTCAAAGGTTTGAATAGTATGCTCCGCTTGAACATCCATTTGGGGATGAAAAGTACTTAACTTTTCCTTAGTACCCAACCATTCTTGGAATGACCTCCAAAACCTAGATGTGAATTGTGCACCTCTATCCGATATGATGGATAATGGAATGCCATGGCGACACACAATATCATCTGTGAAGATCTTTGCATAATCCTCTACCTAAAAAGTAGATTTGACGGAAATAAAATGAGCGGACTTGGTCAACCTATCCACCACTACCCATATGGAGTCATATTGTTTTATAGTCTTAGGCAAACCTACCAGAAAATCTATATTGATGTCTTCCCACTTCCAAGTAGGCATTTGAATTTCTTGATGTAAGTCACTCGACTTTTGATGTTCGGATTTAACTTGTTGGCAATTTAACCACTTTCAACAAACTCCTCTATGTCCTTCTTCAAGCCTTCCCACCAATACAATTCCCTAAGGTCATGATACCTAATTGTTTAACCCGGATGAATAGAGTAACAGGACCCATGATCTTCCTCAAGAATCAAGTTCCTCCAATCATATACATTGGGAACACACAACCTTCCTTGATACCTCAAGACACAACCCCCATTTGGGAGAATAACTCATTAAACTTACCAAGAACTAATTTCTTCCACTCCATAAATGGTTGATCAAGGTGTTAATTGGACTTCACCTCAACCATTTAATATGACTCGGAGTTATGATGGACCATAAAACCACCATTTGGAAAATCTTCAAATCTTACACGCAATCTAGCAAACCTATGAACATCTTTAACTAGGTTTTTCTTGGCTTCCTCTACATGAGAAAGACATCCCATGGTCATACGACATAGAGCATCAAAACCACATTGGTGTTGACAAGGTGATAGAGAACACTAATGTCGTAATCTTTCAAGAATTCTAACCACCTTGTTTGTTGGAGATTAAACTTTTTTTGAGTAAACACATATTGGAGACTCTTGTTGTCGGTATACCATAAACATGATAACCATACAAGTAATGCTTCCATATTTTCAAGGCAAATACCACGGTTGCTGCCTCGAGGACATGAGTTGGATAGTTCTTCTCATGCACCTTAAGGTGTCTAGAAGTATAGACGATTACTTTCCCATGTTGCATACGCACACACCTCGAACCCACTCGGGATGCATCATAATACACAAGGAATCCCTTTGTACCCTCCGATAAAGTCAACACCAGAGCGAAAGTAAGACTATCTTTCAAGATTTAGATACTTTTCTCACATGCCTCCGACCACTCAATCTTCTTAATCTTTTGGGTCGAAGTAGTCAACGGAGATGCAATGGATGCAAAACCATCCACAAACCTCCGATAACAACCCTCTAGACCTAAGAAACTCATAATGTCGATTGGAGTCAATGGTCTTAGCCAATTTTTCACCGCCTTCGTTTTCCTTGGATCAACCTCAACTCCCTCACTAGAAATGATATGACCAAGAAACGCCAATGACCTCAACAAAAACTCCCATTTGCTATACTTGGCAAACAATTGATGTTCTTTAAGTACTTGCAACACCTCTCTTAAATAAACCATATGTTCATCCTCATTTTTTGAATATACCAAGATATCGTCAATGAACTTAATGACAAATGAATCTAGGTAACTTCAAAATACCCTATTCATTAGGTCCATAAATACTGTTGGAGCATTAGTGAGCAAAAGGACATTACTATGAACTTATTGTGACCATATCTAGTCTGAAATGTCGTATTTGGTATATCCTCACGTCTCACCCTAAGTTGGTGATACCCCGATCTCAAGTCAATTTTAGAAAAGTATCTTGCCCCTTAGAATTGATCAAACATGTCGTCAGTCCGAGGGAGAGGATACTTGTTCTTGATAGTGACTTTATTGAGTTGTAGATAATCAATGTACATTCTAAGGGACCCATGTTTCTTCTTCACAAACAAATCCTGAGCACCGCATGGATAAATACTAGGTCAAATAAAGCCTTTGTCTAGTAAATCTTTGAGGTGAGACTTCAACTCTTTAAATTAGGCCATGGCCATCGGATAAGGATAAATTAAAATGGTATTTGTATCCTGTAGCAAATCGATACGAAAATCTATTTCTTGTTTAGGATGAATACCGGTAAGATGATTAGGAAAGACCTCCAAAAATTCACTCACCACGGGGACTGACTCATTTGGTGGAATTTTGAAGTCTAAATCTTTGACTCTTACTATATGATATAAAAAACCTTTCGAGATCATTTTTCATGATTTTTTACAAGAGATAATATGACCTTTATGAATAGAATTTCCCCCCTTCCACTTTTAAACGGGATCATTTGGAAAGTTAAACTTCACCACCTTTGTTCTACAATCAATAGAGGCAAAACAACCATGCAACAAATCCATACGCAAAATGATATCAAAATCAAGCATATACGGTTCTACTAGTTATACATAAGAAACTCTATTGGGAAATATTATAGGACAATTTCTATACACCCTTTTCGCAACAACCGACTCATCCACTGGGGTATACACTATAAAAGTTTCATGCAAGATATCTGTTAAAATCCCAAACTTTATAGCTACAAAAGGAGTAACAAATGACAAGGTGGAATTGGTATCAAGTAAAACACATACATCAATGGATAAGATATTGAACATACAGGTCGCCACATCGGGAGAATTCTGTTGCTCACTCATAGAGCGGAGAGCATAGAGACGATTCTTTCTAGGAGCATCACTAGAACCACTTGATTGAGCTTTACCACCCTTATATTGTCCCTGAATTGGACGTACCAAGTTTGAGCCACATCTTAGAGTTGGTAAGTTGCTAACTCGTCCTTCTCATTAGTAGTCAACCCATTATAATAAAGGATCTTGTAGACTTCATTAATGAACTCTTGGGGCTCTTCTTCAACATTGGACCCATAGAAAGTAGGAGGATTCATCCTTGTGAAATCCCTTAGACGGGAGGCCATGGTAGCAACTTGTTTATTTAGTTGGGGTACAACTTGTTCTTTAGATTGGGACGTCATGGCTTGGGTTTGAGTAGTGACAGCATGGGTTTGTGAAGTAATTGGTTTGGCCATTTGGAAAAGGGAAGCCCTCATCTCACCATCCAACAAAGGTGGAGAATTCATCGGTGTTGGGTCAACATTAGCATTTTCTTCAAGAGGAGGGACTTGATGACCATGGGAAGGAACTCCCACATTGGCAATCTTCCTCAATTCTTCGTTCTTCAAGATGAGGGACTTGATGACCATGGGGAGGAACTCCCACATTGGCAATCTCTTTCTCAATTCTTCGTGCCACATTCCTTCGAGTAAAAATAAGTTTGGCAATATCTTCCTTAAGTACTCAAGCTTAGGTAAACCACACAATAGGTATACTCTTGAATCACGATATTGGATTTCTAAAAAATAGATAGTTTTCTAAGAATCTCATAGTTTCCTATTCATAAGTGTGGCGTGCTCCACAATTATTAGTACGAATCTACATAGTTTTGGTTGAGAGAGACATCAACATCAAAGTTATTCAACCTCATGCTCTGATACAAGGTTTATTATTTTTGTGAAAACCCCCCTAGACCTAACAGGCGTAGTAATCCTCGTTAAGGACTAAGACTAGCATCTTAGCATACATCATTACATTCATAGGTTAAAAATATGGAAAATTTAAAACTTTTCATTACCTCTATATAGAGGTTAACATAGACCTCTACATACACATAATATATATATATATATTGAGTATACATACACCCTTCGTATACGAAGATTACATTGTCTTCTAATTTTATTGAACATATGTATATATATAAGATAGAACTTAGTCTTTAAAAGATGTCTCATCTCGTAGCCATCTAACAAGATTATATCAATTTGGGCATAGCCCATACATATATGTAAAAGAGCCGCATATAGTCTATACAATCCTTACTCCAATGCAAAGACAAAGAACATAAGAGTTTTGAAACTAAAACAACATCATAAGCTCCATATTTGCATCGCCCTTAGAAGGTGAGGACCTACCCACATGGATGATTGAGAAATTCCAAGTCTTCTAGATAAGATTTATTTAAATTGTGGAATTTGATATATTTGATGTAATCAAATATGTTTCCTAGACGTGTGTATTATCACAAATAATTAATAAAACCAAATTGGTTTGGTGACAGGTATCTTTCTCACATCAAATCAAAGTTGGCTGAAAAAGCCTCCAACGACCGGAACCTAAAATGCTGGATAAACAGAAAGAAAATGGGGTTAGTACACCACTTATACTAAGTATGAGATCATATGCACATATGCTTTGAAACGTGTTAAGAAAAGGGACATTTTAATGAATATGCACTTATCATTAAAAACTTTTTTGCACATTCAACAAGACCATACCAACCTAATAGGACATGTTCATTTAGTCATAGGCATGTACATCACAAGAACAACAACATTAAGTGTAGCCAAATCAACATGCATATCATATAGTTGAATACATAGTCAAGTGAATCTATCATCAAATCATAATAGTAACAAGAATGAATATGAGTACATTTCAACATAACCCAAGAAAGACAATTAACTACAACCCCTATCAAGTCAAAAAGTGCGATGACTAAGCAAAGCCCCATAACCTTGCCCAATCAATTAATCCAACAAGACTCATGACTAAAATCCTACTTCACATAAAATGGTACTTAAAGGTACATATCATCTTACTTTTACAATGTAGACCCACACACATTCATATGTGAAAGAAATCAACATGTAGTATCAACAATGTGCAAGTTAGTCATATACATATCATTTATCATCACAAGCATATTCATTCATAAGAACAACCTCCTAAGGCTTCCATCAAGTCAAACTACTGAAAGACATAGGTAGAGTCCCATACCCCAACATAGACTAAGTCAAATATCTTAGGTCGACCTTGTTTTCTTATACTTTATTACTTCATTTAAGCTTAGGGAACACTTGCCTTACTTGAAATTGACCACAAGAGATAAGTGTGGAATCCGGTGCTGTGAAAATTCATAGCGATGGAAGGTGGTCTACGGACTAAAGTAAAACCAAACATAAACGTAGCTTTCTAAGTGGATCCACTAGCTAGTCTTCCTATGGGGGAAACATAGTTCAACAACTAACATATAAGTGTAATCCCTCTATCAACAAATAAGATATAAGAATAATCCCTTTACATACCACTTGGAAATTGGGGCCTCCTTTCATAAAAATCCATTGGATGAGTATCCCTCAGTGGGGATTTAACACCACATGTGGAACTATAGGTTGAATCTTCCTCTATATGAAGTCATCACCTCCCATTGTCAAGTCACTCATACTAAGATAATTTCATTTTTGAAATATCTTTAATGTCTTCATTAATAATTATAGCTTATTGTAGGTCATAGGGTCTAACCGTTGTATATTCATCATCATCATAGCTAAATAAGAATTTCATGAGTATAATCCTTTCGTCATTATTCATATAAGAGAAGTTAGCACATTTACATATCACTTCATAATAAGGCATATTGGTAAATCATTCACCATCCTTTTAACATTTACATCTTAGACAACACCTCACAATTCATAGCCAAGACATTTCGATTCAACATCATTCCAACCATATCTATCATAATACAAGGCATACTCAACTACAACATCATGACTTAATCACAATTAACCATAATTTGAAGTAAAGAATAGGGGTCATTAGACTTACCAAGTCTCCTTCATAATCCATCAATAAGGTATTACCGTCAACCCTTAACTCAACCCAATTAGGGTATAGTTTCATCATAAAAAAATAACCAACATAATAACAATTCTAACTGAATCACTACATCACAATTCATCACTAGCTCATAGCTTAAGACAAGATACTTACGTCAATTCATAACGTACTTTATAACCTAGATCAACTTCTCAAGAACTAGCATGATAGGACTATAATTCATCCTAATATATTAACTATTGAAAAAATAAAATCATCCAGTACTAATTCAATCAATAATCAAGTAAATTGAATAAACATTAAAAAATTCATATCAAGATCATAGCCTAGGGTTAAAGGTGAAGGTCATCTTCTACAACCTACACCAAACAATCAAGATATATCATAATTAAGTTAGAACACATGTTAATATAATCATAAGATCCAAATAAATCTTTAAAAAATCAATTCATATCATTAATTACGAAACAGGATGAAACCCACTTTAAACTAAAGTTTTGAAATCAATTGATGGAACCCTTTGAGGAAAGAGGTCTCAAAGGTGAAATAGATCCCACACCTTACTAATTTTTGAATATTAAGGGATAAAATTGACTCTTTTCAGGCCTTAAACCCTCCCCTAGCTTGGTCCTCAATAGAGTTCTTCTCTAGAGAGAGAAAGAAGAGAGGAAGAGAATTTGGGTTTGTGAGTTATGAGAGCTTAGGTTAGTCTAATGGGGTTGGGGTTTTTATATGGGGTGTTAATTAACTTAATTATACTCCACTTAACCCCATAATAATGACCTAACCCCTAAATTAGTTAATTTGAACTAACTAAAACGTGCAACAAATTAGACCCCTCACAGACGAGACACCAATCAACGTTCCGTCGGTGAGACGACGGCCATAGGACCATCTGTCTGGTTGGTCCGTCATTTTTGTCACAGACTGGTCAAAACCAGTCTTGGGGAAATTTTTTAAGTGTTCATAGATTGGGCAACCTACGCCCCCGTTGATTGACACACGAATTATCGACTGCAAGTCGTTGGTCATAATGCTATGTTAGTTCTTTGACCCCAAACGTGAGGGTCCTCCTCAAGGCCCTTGGTTGGTTCTTGGGGATTATTTCCCGGACGTTTTGACTATGAATCAAGTAAACTACATGTGTTAAACCTTTCCATCAATTTTCATGAATTTCCAACTACTAAAAGCTAGTCAAATAAGCTAAGGCACACTAGTACCTCCTTCACCTAGTTTCCGAACATCATGGACGTTTAGATTTCTAGACTTGCTAAATCACTTATATTTATTTGAATGGACCTTTAAACATTGTCTAGACCTTATAACACTTATGTTAGGTTCTAGATCACGTTTTTGATTTTTGAAGTGGTGCAGGTGTGGGAGTAGAACACAATATTCCATGTTTCTCAAATGGTCTAATGTCAGTTATTTGAACTTGTTTCCTAATGTAAAAGTAATTGAACAAGTTAAATGCATTAAATATTGTTAGGATTTTCTTGAGGTGTGTCCTCGATAGTGTGAGTGTCACGACCCGAAACCACACCCTAGAGATTAGGGTGCAATCTCGGATTGCAACACGGCATCGTCGACCTCTCAAAGGTCTAAGATAAGTCCTTCTGTATCATTCATTGCATACATGTACAAAAATTAGTGCGGAATTAAAACTTTTCATACTAAATAATATTAATTCAACATATCTCTTTTATAGAAAAACTAATTAACGACTAAGTATCAAAGTCCCCGTCTTAGACATACGAATATAGAAATAAGCTAAGTCTATTACAATACTTCAATAAGGAAGACTAATCATCAAGATGTCCACGAATCAAGTGAGGAAATACCACACTCTTTGCTTGAATGAACACTATCCAAGCTTCAACTTAGAGTCTCATTTCAAACGCACCTACACCTTTAAAGATAAACAAAATGTATGGAATTAGTACAAACACATGTACTAAGTATGGCGTATGCATAAAATCATGAAAAACAGACATTCATATAAAACATGCTCTTTTTGATTAAGACTTCATAGTATAAGTGTAAGAACAACATTTAACACCTTATAAACATACAAGATATCACATAAGAATTTTATCAATATTGAAGGACATTACCGTGATTTGAGTTTAACCTTACCGTCACATCTTTTAACTTGCATTCTTATCACCAAAGGTTACCCTAAGACAAAATCATTCTCTTATTCGTTTCATTAACTACCCACCTAAGGTTACTCTAAGATTCATATAGGTAGAACAAGAAGAGACCGCCCATACACTCTCTTTAAGCTTACCTAAGCAACCCTCAAAGATACCCTCGGTAGATCAAGTTCTATTAATCATACGTTAGCTAAAGACGTGATCCTTCATTAAGTCAATTAGACGACATATCATTCATTAAATACTTCACATAATGGACTTGGAAAGACCTAGGGTCTCACATACTAATATCTTCAAAGTCTAGTCGTGCAATGTTTGGACAGTGTCCCATTACACAACTTGAATTTTCTAGAACTTATACAACATTATCATGTACCCCACATGATTAGAATAGGCAATAACCAATTACACCATACTAGTTAGGCATGTAATCTGGAATCCCAACCTACTCCGATGAGGTTGTTCTTCTTGCCAAGGGTAGAACAAGGAAACATCCCATATAGGCACATGGTTAAGGAATATGATGGTCTTTTATGTACTCTTGTCTCATTCACAAGTAGAGCAACATTGCACTCTAGTCTCATTCTCAAGTAGAGCTGCAAACCATAACATATTCTCTAGTGTTAGACTTTGTTCTCACTGAGTAAGTTCAATCTAAGGGACATATGAAAAGGTACCGTCTCTTAGTCATTACCTAGTCATAATGTACCTATCAAAGATGGGTCCACAAGGGCTGCCATTCGATGGTGTCTAAGGATAGCTCATTCTTTACCTTCTTTCTATAGAAGATTCCTCTTATTAGTCATGATTAGAAGGGCACCATGTTAGGTCTACCGATCCTAGACTTACATTAAACATTCTTCCATACACGTACAAGACAAAGGTGCATAAGCCTACTAAATTAAGATGTTAATATTCATCATATACATATATCAAGTAAGGGACACTAGTCTACCTAAACAAGAGACAGCATACAGTACTTTATTTCATATACATACAATTCTTTAAAGCACTTAGGAATGACCCTTATAATCATTATGTCACCCTATTTATTACTATAACATTATCGATATAATCATTGTAGACTCATATAGTAAAATTGGAATAATCATGAATCAATTTTAAGTATAAACACACAAACACGTAGTCATAGTCCAACATGATCACCTAATATCCATAGAAGAGAACTTACTTTCATGTAACTATCATGTAGATACATATGATCATACTTCAATAATAAATAAGACAAATCATCATAATACTTTAAGTAGTGCCGACAAGGCCATGATCATTAATTTAAAGTATAACTCATAATACTAGATGTAACTAGGTTAACTAAACATAGATTTAACGATCTAAGACAAACTAGACATCAATTGCATATAAATCTTTACATCATTAGAAATCCCATAAGAAACTACTCATTAATTCATAAGTATAGAGACATGATCACTTAACTCATAAAATAATCAAATTAGGAATTTGCATGGTTTGCATGGGTTCATCAGAATTATATCTTTAAAACATTGCATTAAGATAAATATAATTCTAAAACATTGATTTAAAACCTTTTTATGCAAGAACCCATGGCTAAAATCATAAAATTGGACAAATCATGTTTTTGATCATCTTTGAAAAATCATTGGAATTGACTCCATGAAAAAAGAGATTTCAAAGATAAATAACCATTCCTTATAGATGAAAAATCCATGAAATTTTGGTTGGAAACTTCAAAACCTTATTCTTCTTCCTTAAACTTTTTTCTAGTTCTTCAATGGAGTTTGGAAAAGAGAGTGTTTTTGAGAGATTAAGAGAATTTCGTGTGGTTCTGGTTTGAGACGTGTAATTCTGGTCTAAAATTGACTTAATATCAATGTATAGACGTCCCAAATGTTACCCTAAAGACCTCTCACTTAAATTACCTTAAATGCCCCTCCTAATTCGACTACAAATAGGAGAACCTTTGACCTAGCCTAATTCGGGTCTGACCATTATCTTTAATTAATTTAGTTGCCAATTTAATTGAGTGACCTAGGTTAATTACATAATACCCCTAATTATTTAGTACCATAACTAACCCTTTGCACCATCCTAGGTTAGGTACTAGGTTGTCTCTTACTTGACCTAACTTAAAATCTAGAAATTTCTTGGTCGTATCTGTTTGTCCATTTAAATTAAATAATAAGATTTGTAATTTAATAAATTAAGTTACCTAGTATAAATAATAAAGTAGACCTATGTCGTTAGGACCATAACAAACCCTTTTGACTATACTAGGTTAGGTGCTAGGTTGTCTCTTACTTGACTCGACCAAAATCTTGAAATTGCTTGGTGGTTTCAGTTTTGTCTATTTAAATTAATTAATTATGTTTCTAATTTAATTATTTAATTAATCTAGGGTAATTACTAAAATACCCCTAAGTTTTTAGGACCATAACCAACCCTTTTGGACCATCCTAGGTAGTATTAGGATATTTCTTTAGTTAGTTATTCGTTTAGGTCACCCAGTTAGGTCTTGGATTTCGGGCACCCTAGTTAGTTAATTTTAGTTAGTCCTAGGTTAGTTAGTTAGTCAAGGACATTATTTAGGACCTAGAATCAGTTAGGGAGCTTGGCCCGACGTGATCCTATATGCCTGCCCCCTAACCACCCTAGCCAATTCGATTGGGGCTTGTCTCTTTGCCGTTGGTAGCACATGTGTTGCCGTGTAGTTTCACCAACCTTCCACTATGGAAAGTTCACTCCTTTTCCAAGGATCTTCACTATGACCTTGGGAACTGCTTAATCTACATGATTATTTTATATTGTTATGTGCTATGGTACCTAGGCTTGACACTTGGATGCCTCGTACCTAATGTGTTTACTGATTGATTACGAATTTTAGCCTAAGGTCTTCATTGTAGGTATAATTCCTAAAAAAGATTGGACTGGAGAACTTGAGCATCAAATTATATGTTAATACATAGAAATTGGCTAAACATCAAAGTGTATTTTTACTTACTTGTTAATATTTAAAAATTGGCTAATACATAGAAATTGGCTAAACATCAAAGCGTATTTTTACTTACTAGTTAAGACTTAAAAATTGGCTAACACCCTTAAACCAATATTATAAAATATTCCCAGTATTACTCAATATTGGGCATTGGGATGCCTATGTACTCCTAATACCTATTCTTAAAACCTATTTGGCTCTATTATAGACAAGTACATTTTCTGGAATGTTACATTATCCCCTTCTTAGGAACATTCGTCCCTGAATGACACTAAAATCTTTTAAGGGTAGGAAATAAACTAAATACTAGAAAGAACAATCATCACGTGACAAATCATTACACTTAGTACCCAATTCATGACATAATATCATATAAGAGATACATATTCATAATATATATTGAGGAACTGCCTTCTTAACCTTATTATAAGCTCAAAATTCATCAAAGAGGTACCAAGCTATCATTCTGCTCACGATAACAACAAAATCTCTATAAAACATATGAATACATGTTTCACATAAGTGCAAGAATAGAGTATGAAAACATATCTTTACAACTCTAGTTGGTTCTATCTTTTACCAAAACACATGGACCTATTTAGAAAATAATTTTATTTTCAATTTCAATTAGACTCTGAAACACAATGCAACATGCAACATGCTACTAAGACATTCTATCTCTTAAGATTGAATTGAATGGAAGATATGTGACAACAATCTACAACACAAATACTCACCATACTCCCCCATTTAAAAGGATATCATATAACTAAGTAGAGAAAACGAAATCTTACCGGCATCATCATCATCATCTAGTTTTGTTTCTTTTGCTCGAAAAGCAGAGAAGCGATTCCTTTTTGGAGCACCACTATCCGGAACATTAGGAGGAACTTTCTTGGATTCTCTTCCTCTAGACGCAATAGTAGAACAATATATAACTTTGTGATCATATTTACCACAACCAAAACACCCACTAGTACCGGCTAGACACTTACCAAAGTGCTTCTTTCCACAAGTCGCACAAGTAGGCCTAACCATTTGGGAACCACCACCTCTCTCATGGTTCACCTTTGGAGCACTAGAACAATCTTTATTTGGAGACCTTTTCTTAAACATATGTTGAACTTGCTCATCAGTTCTTCTACTCATAGCATCTCTTCTTAGCCTACCAAGTTTAGACTCTTCAATGGATTGAGCATAGACAATAAGCTTAGATGAAGTGATGACACCATGGAGCATGGTCGTACGACATTCTTCTTTCACCATATCCAAAACACAGGTCAAAAACCTACTCATCTCATCCATAGGTTTAGACGCCAAGGATGGAGCATACTTAGTGAATCGAAAAAACTTCAAGGAATACTCCTCAACACTCATGCTACAATACCTAAGATTTATTGATTCATCAATCTTAACCTCCCTCATCTCACAGGGAAAGTACCTATCTAAGAATGATTCCTTAAACTCTTGCCATTCTAAGAGACATAATTCAACCGGTCTACTATACTTCCATTGAGTAAACCATACTTGAGTAACATCTTTCAATTGATACAAAGCTAACTCCGCTTTCTCCCTAGTAGTCATTCCTATTGCATGTATTATCTTATAAACCTCATCCAAAAAAGTTTAGGGATGTTCTCCCACCTTAGAACCAAAGAAGGTAGGAGGATTCATCCTTAAAATGTCCTCAAATCTAGAGGTCATGGCATTCTCCATAGCATTCACCCTAGGCCCAATATCTCTATTTACTTGACTTGTCATAGCTTTGGCTAGGTTAAAGAGAGCCTCTTGAATCTCCCTAGTAGCCATTTCTAAGGGAATCACCGAAACCTCATTACCTCCTTCCACAATAGGTTCTTGATCATCTTTAACACCTTGAGGAAGTTGCTCAACATGTGGAACATGTCCACCCCTGGGAAGAAGCTCCTCATTCACATCATTCTCTTCAACCCTCCTAGAAAACACCCTCCTCGTATTCTTCTTCATGTAAACACAACGATAACCATAAGAAAAGAGAACTTATAACTTTTTACTCTAAGGCATTACATAGGCGTAAAAAAGAAGGGAAACTCTATCATCCTATAGCCTCTCTCCCATACATGTGTCGCGATTCACACTGATGGTCAAGACTCTACTAGACGTGGCTTTTTTATTCCTAAGACTACTTCATAACCTTATGCTCTAATACCATGTTTTTCTCGATTAGAAACCACACCCTAGACGTTGGGTGCATTCTCAGACTGCGACACAACATTATCGACCTCTCAGAGGTCTAAGACAAGCCCTTTCGTACCGTTCATTGCATACATGCATGAAAAGTCGTGTGGAATAAAAACTTATCATACTTAATAATATTACTTCAAAATATCTCTTTTATAGAAAAACATAATGAAATACTAAGTCTCAAAGTCTCCATCTTATACAGACGAATATACAAAATAACTAAGTCTATTACAGTACTTCAATAAGGAAAACAAAACATCGAGATGTCCTCCGATCAAGTGATGACATACCAAACTCTTTTGTTGAATTAACACTAATCCAAGCATAAACGTCGAATCTCCTTTCAAACACCACCTACACCTTTTAAGATAAACAAAATGTATGGAATTAGTACAAACACTTGTACTAAGTATGGTGTACTAAGTATGGTGTATGCGAAAAATCATGAAAAATGGACATTCGTATAAAATATGCTCTTTTTTATTAAGACTTCAAAGTATAAGTGTAAGAAAAACATTTACCACCTTAGAAACATAAAATATATCACATAAGCATTTTATCAATATTGAAGGACATTACCCTGATTTCATTTTAACCTTACCGTAACCTATTTAAACTTGCATTCTTATCACCATGGTTATCCTAAGATAAAATCATTCTCTTATTTGTTTGATTTATTCCCCACCTAAGCTTACTCTAACATTCACATAGGTAGAACAAGAAGAGACCACCCATACACCCTCTTCAAGCTCACCTAAGCAACCCTTAAAGCTACCCTAGATAGAGACCATTCTATTAATAATACGTTACCTAAAGACGTGATCATTCATTAAGTAAATTAGAAGACATATCATTCATTAATTACTTCACATAATGAACTTGGAAAGACCTAGGGTCTCACAAACTAATACCTTCAATATCTAGTCGCAATGTCTAGATAGCTTCTGTCTAGATAGCTTCCCATTCCACTTCCTAAAATTCCTAGAACTTATCCAACTCAGCATGTACCCTACATGATGAGAATAGGTAATAACCGACATTTACCATACTAGCTAGGCATGGAATCCGTAGTTCCAACCTACTACAATGAGGGTGTTCTATGGTTAATGAATATAATGGTTTTTATGTACTCTAGTCTCATTCTCAAGTAAATCTACGTTGCACTCTAGTATCATTATCAAGTAGATCATGAAACCATAACATATTCTCTTAGTGCTAGCCTTTGTTCTCATAGAGTAAGTTAAATATAAGGGACATATGAAAAGGTACCATCACTTAGTCATTACCTAGTCATAATGTACCTATCAAAGATCGGTGCAGAAAGGCTGTCATTCGATGGTCTCTAAGGATAGCTCATTCATAACCTTCTTTCTATAGAAGATCCCTCGTAATAGTCATGATTTAAAGGGCACCATCTTAGGTATAACAATTCTCGACATTCATTAAACATTCTTCCATACATATACAAGACAAAGGTGCATACGACTACTAAGTCAAGATATTCATATTCATCAAATACATGTATCAAATAAGGGACACTAGTCAACCAATACAAGCAAAACACACTTTAATTAATTTCATAAGCACACCATTCTTTGATGAACTTAGTTATGAACCTTATCATCATTATTTCACCCAATTTATTACTATAACATTATCGATATAATCATCATAGACTCGTATAGTCAAGTAGGCATAATCATGTATAAATTTTAAGGCTACACACACAAACATGTAGTCATAGTCCGACATGCACACCTAATATCCATAGAAGAAAACATACTTTAACGTAACTATCATGTAGATACATATGATCATGCTTCAAATATCAATTAGAGAAATAAGCATAATACTTCAAGTAGTGCCGACAAGGCCATGATCATCAATTTTTATAGAAGTATAAATTAAAATACTAGATGTAACTAGGTCAATTCAACGTACAATTAATTATCTAAGAAAAATTAGACATCAATTGCACATAATCTTTACATCATTATAAAGCCCATAAGAAACTACTCATTAATTCATAAGTATAGAGACATGATCACTTAACCCATAAAATAGTGAAAAATAGGAATTTATATGATTTGCATGGGATCATATGAATTATATCTCTAAAACATTGCTTTAACATCAATTTAATTCTAATATATTTATTTAAAACCTTTTAATGAAAGAACCCATGGCTAGAATCATAAAATTTGACAACTCATGTTTTTTATCATCTTTAATAAATAATTGGAATTGACTCTGTCACGACTTAGATTATGCAATCCGGATCACAATCAGAGTCGTTAACCTCTTAGAGGTCGCAGACAAGCCTCGTCTTAGCATAATTCACAATCATACAGTTAAATTTTGCGGAAAATTAAAAGCTTTTGCTATAATAATTAAGTATACTTAGACTTGATACTTAGTGTTTATAAAAACATGCGATACTCTAAAATTATTCTCTCACATATATTGAAACCATCTAAAGAGTGAAAATCTTAACTTAGCCAATAATAGCTAATATGCTATATAGGTGTTATTACAAAAGAATCCAAATAACATAACGGAAATAGCGTATTCTTAAAACTACTAAAAATCTACGTAAGCTAGAATATGAAAGATAGCATCCCCGAACATAAGGACCTACCAAGACTTGGAGAAAGAGTTCTTAGCTTTTTAAAATCGACCTCCTTAAGCTTCAATGGGTGGAACCTACATTTGTAGTAGTTTAAAGTAATGGGGTAAGTACGCCACATGTACTATGTATGAGTATATGCACATAACACATAGGGATATGCATGAAAAAAAATCATTTATCATATCTTTGGAAAACATGCAAAGACATATTAAAATCTTCAATGCACATACCATATAACATATACAAGATAAGGATTTAATTCACATCAAACAGCATTATAATTATAGGCATCTTATCATGAAGTCACATTAATAATTCATATTCAATACATCATATAAACATAACATACAAAACACTAACCAATGATCCCATCCCCAACCTACAAGTGCAATGATCATGTGAAGCCCTATAACCCCATATAACAAAGTATATAAGATAGGATACCATAAGTAAGACTTTTCTTCATATTAATTGTAACATAGTTGGGTATCATTAATATATTAATATAGCCAAATAACACATTCATCATAATAGCCAACATTCATGTAAGAGTAACGTCATATATCATAAACATATATCTCTCACATCATCTTATTACTTAAGAACAATCTCCTAGAAATTCCCTTAGAGTCAACTTGTGGAGTATCTAGGTAGTGTCCCATACAAATGCCTATAGTAAGCAAACTTCTCAAGTAACCCTAGTCAACATTCATTTACTTGTATTTCATTTTAATGAGGGAACAAGGTATTAACCGACATAAACCATTTAAGCTAAACATGGAATCATGTGTCATGAAACCCCACACCTAAAAAAGGTGGTCTACCGGCTAAAGAAGAACCTACATAACATAGCTTTCTAGGTGGATCCACTAGCTAGTATCCTATGGTGGCATTATAGTTCAAGAACTAGGAGGTGTATTAGAGACCCATAATTCCACATTACATGGCAGCCTCAATCTCATGAGAATCATTGTAAAACTACCTTCCCCTAGGGAAGGGACATTTACCATATCTAGTTCATCGGTGCTTAGCTTAAGTCTCTCTTCTTGAAATAACCTTTAATTTTTTTTTATAATAAGCTTGTCATAGTTCATAGAATATTATCTCCTTGTTTAACATTATCATGAGCTCTTTTAGATTATATGAGAATTGTCCTTTCATCATAACCTTTCTTTTGTGAGATTTACATGTAATAATCTTCTTGTGTAAATCATAAAAGAGATATCATAAACTTGCTATTTGTGTTCTTATCATGATCTCACAATTTACATATTCATATAGCAAAATCATACATACTTTTCAAAACATAGATTCACAATTTATAGGCTAACATAAACATCTTAGAGTAATCAAAATTTTAGAAGAGTTACCTCTTGCTTCAAAGAATCTAATTCGTCATGCAATATTCATAATAATAATTAGTTAATTACCCAATGAAATAATCAAGAACAACCCATAAAATCATGTGCAATATAAATATATGCTATAGGAGAAGGTAAACGGGTCATTAAAGGGTTCATTCAAACCTTAAATTCTAACCCTAATGTTTACATGTTATCACATCATAGAAACAATCATACGAAACCATCCTATTGGTAAGAAAGTTCTTCACACTAAATTTAAGAATAATTATCAGCATATAATCAACAATTAATGAAATTTTTGATATGGAAAAGATTTATTTTTCATTGAAAAACATAAATCTAGGGTTAGGAAGAAAATCTGTTTTGTAGAGTAAAAACCCTAAAATTGAAGTTCTTGAAATCTTATCTTGAAAGGAAATCTTGGGGAAAGGAATACCAATTGTTAAAACCCATACCTTATATATGAAGAATCCACGAAATCTTTATTGGAAACTTCGAAACCTTCGTGTTCTTCCTTAAGCTTTTCTTCCTATTCAATGGAGTTTGGAAAAAGAAAGCGTTCATGAGAGAGAAAGAGAATTTCATGTGATAATGATTTGGGATGTCTAATTTTGGTATAAAACTGACCTAAAGTCATTAAATAGACATCCCAAGACTTACCCTATAGATTTTCCACATAAATTACCATAAACATCCCTCCTAAATTGAATACAACTAGAAGAACATTAAACTTTTTCAATTCTGAATTTTTTCTAAGGTTTTCATTTTTACCCTTTAAATTAATTAATTAAATGGATAATTTAATTAATTAATGGACCTATGGTAATTACTAAAGTACCGCTAAGTCATTGGAATCATAAATAACCCTTTTGGACCATCCTAGGTTAAGTACTAGGATGTTTCTTGAGTTATACTAGGTTAGTATTAGAATTTCTATTTGACCCCTTTAATTTAATTAACTAAGTTGCCTATTTATTTAATTAGGTTAACTAGGGTAATTAGGAAATTATCCTCAAGTCGTTAGGACCATAAATAACCCTTCGAACCATCGTTGGTCAGGTACTTGATTGTCTTTTTCTTGTCATAAATGAAATCTTGAAATTGCTTTGTAATTTTTGTTTTGTCCTTTTAAATTAATTAATTTGGATCCTAAATTAATTAATTAAGTAATATAGGGTAATTACTAAAGTATCCCTAATTTGTTAGGACCATAACCAACCCTTTGGACAATCCTAGGTTAGGTTCTAGGTTGTCTTTTTCTTGCCTTTACCGAAATTTGAAAATTGTTTTGTGATTTCGGTTTTGTCCATTTAAATTAATGAATTACGTTCCAAAATTAATTAATTAATTAACCTAGGGTAATTACTAAACTATCCCAAAGTTTTGAGGACCATAACTAACATTTTGGATCATCATAGGTTAGGTACTAAGTTGTCTCTTAGTTAGTTTCTTGTCTTTATGTCACCCGGTTAGGTCTTAGGTTGTCGGGTCCCTTAGTTAGTTATATTTGGTTGGTACTAGATTAAATAGTTAGTTAGGGAGATTATTTAGTACCTAGAATCAGTTATGTAGCTGGGACCCACATTGTCCTACACGCCTACCCCCTAACCACCTTAACCGATTCGGTTGGTGCTTGTCTCTTGGCCGTTTAGGACATGTGCTTGCACATTTGTTTCTTGTACTTTCCTAACTAACTATTTTTGATGGTTTGTTTGTAATGTTTACTTATTGTCCCAAGGATTCTCACTATGTCTGTGGGCACCTGCTTAATCTACATTCCCATTTTACATGGTCATGTGCTATGGTACCTAGGCTTGACACTCGTATGCCTCGTACATAATGTGTTAAGATTCAATATTATTGGCTTAGGATTTTAATTGCATTTACAATTCCTAAAAAATCTTGTTAATACAAAAAAAATTGCCTACCACCCCTTTTAGCCTATATATTTTAATATGCCCAATATTTCTAAATATTGGGCATTGGGAAGCCTATGCACCCTACTACCTATTCTTAAAACTTAATAGTCTCTTCACTAGACGAGTACATTTTCTGGAATGTTATATTATTCCCCTATTAAGAACATTCATCCCGTAATGACGCTAAAATCATTTGGATTGTAGGAAAATAAACTCAATACTAGCAGCATAACAAGCACATAACGTATCATTACACTTATCACTCAATTCACCCGCGTGTTTTTTACAACACCTACCACAAGTTGGTCTCTTTTTTGGTGGATCAACATTTCTCCCCTCTTGAGGGTTAGGACTAGAACCTCTATCATTGTAATTCTTTGAGAAATTAGAAGGTACTTGGTTTGAAAACCTCTTCTTAAATGTAGGATTGTCTTGAACATCAAGCCTACTCATAGAAGAACTATCTTCAAATGACTTTACCTCCTTAGCTTCCCTCTTCCACTTCCTTAGGAGACTTTCCTCAAATTGTTAAGTATGAACCATCAACCTAGACTGATCCATATTGTCATAAATCATGGCTTCACGATATTCTTCTTCAAGTTCTTCAGACACGCCTATTATATAACGGCTCATTTCATCCCTGGCATTAGAAACAAAAGAAGAAGCATACTTGGATAGAATAATAAACTTCAAGGAGTATTACCTAACACTCATACCTCAATAATAAAGGTTGATGAACTCTTCTACCTTTGCTTCTCTTTGCTCCCTTGAAAAGAATCTTCCAATAATTGAATCATATCCTAAAGACACATAGTGTCAATGCTCTAAATGCACGACATAGAAGTATCAAGAAAAGAGAAGTTAATTACTAATCACATAGCCTCTCATCGATAATTATGGTGCGCTTCACAACCATGAAAAAGATACTATGTAACGTGGTTTAGTGAGACATTGATCCTAAGGATTTTTAACCCTCAGGGTCTGATACCAAGTTTGTCGCGACCCGGATTTCACAATCAGATTCGCAATCAGCATCATTAACATCTCACAGAACAAGACTCTTCTTAGAGTTCATCACAATCATACAATTAAGTTTTGCGGGAAATTAAAAACATTTACTAAAGTGATGAAGTATACTTAGACTTCATACTTAAGGTTTATAAAAACATACGATATTCTAAAACTATTCTCTCACATATATAGAAACAATCTAAAGAGTGAAAATCATAACTTAACCAATAATAGCTAATATACCATATAGGTTTTATTACAAAAGAATCCAAAGAATAGAATGGAAATAACGTAATACTAAAACTACTAAAAATCTACAAAAGCTAGAATATGAAATATAGCATCCCCGATTATGAGGACCTACCAAGACGTGGAGAAAGAGTTCCAAGATTCTTTAAATCGACCCCCTTAAGCTTCAATGTCTGGAACATACATTTGTAGTAATTTAAAGTGATGGGGTTAGTACGCCACATGTACTAAGTATGGGTATATGCACATAACACATAAGGACATGCATGAAAAAGAATCATTTATCATATCTTTACAAATCATGTAAAGCCATATAAAAATATTCAATGCACATACCATATAACATATATAAGATAAGGATTTCGTTGACATCAAACATGATTATAATTATAGACAACTTTTCTTGAAGTCACATTAACAATTCATATTCAATACATCATATAAACATAACATACAAAACACTTGCCAATGATCCCATCCCCAACCTACAAGTGCAATGGTCATGTGAAGCCCCATAACCCCGCATAACCAAGTAGATAAGATAGGATAGCATAAGTAAGGATTTTCTTCATATAACTTGTAACATAGTTGGGTATCAGTAACATATGAATGTAGCCAAATAACAGATTCATCATAATAGAAAACATCCATGTAAGAGTAACATCATATATAATAAACATATATCTTTCACATCATCTTATTACTTAAGAACAATATCCTAGGACTTCCCTTAGAGTCAACCTAGGCAATGTCTACGTAGCGTCCCATACCACTACCTATACTAAGCCAACTCCTCAAGTAAACCTAGTCAACGTTTGTTTAATTATATTTCGTTTTAATGAGGGAACATAGGTACTAACCGACATAGACCATGTGAGCTAAACATGGAATACAGTGTCATGAAACCCCACACCGAAAAAAGGTGGTGTACCGGCCAAAATAGAACCTACATGACATATCTTTCTAGGTGGATCCACTAGCTAGTATCCTATGGTGGAAACATAGTTGAAGAACTAAGAGATGTATTAGATACCCATTATTCCACATTACATGGCATCCTCAATATCATGAGAATCATTGTGAACCTACCTTCTCCTAGGGAAGGGACACTTCCCATATCTAGTTCATCGGTGCTTAGATTAAGTCCCTTTTCTTGAAATAAACTTTAATTTGGTTTTCATAATAAAATTTTCATAGGTCATAGGATTTTATCTCCTTGTATAACATTTATCATGAGCTCTTTTAGACTGGATGAGAAATGTCCTTTCATTGTAACCTTTCTTTCATGATATTTACATGTCATAATCATCTTGTGTAAAACATACAAGAGATGTCATAAACTTGTATATTCATGTCTTTATCATGATCTAACAATTTACATGTTCATACCAAGCATATTCATATAACAACATCATACAAACATTTTATAACATAGCATCACAACTTATAGGCTAACATAAACATCTTAGAGTAATCACAATTTTAAACGACTTACCTCTTGCTTCAAAGAATCTTATTCATCATGTGTATTTCATAATAATAATTAGTGAAATACTCAATGAAATAATATAAAAACCCATAAAATCATGTACAATATCAATACATAGCATAGGATAAGGTAAACGGGTCATTAAAGGGTTCATTCAAACCTTAAATTCAAACCTAATGGTTACATGTTATCATATCATAGAAACAATCATACGAAACCATCACATAGGTAAGAATGTGCTTCACACTAAATTCAAGCATAATTATCACCATATAATAAACAATTCATGCGATTTTCGATATGGAAAACATTTACTTTTCATTGAAAAACATTAATCTAGGTTAGGAAGAAAATTCATTCAATAGAGTTAAAATCCTTAAATTGAAGTTATATTATCTTGAAAGGACCTCTTGGGGAAATGAATTCCAAGAGTGAAAATTCATAGCTTATAGATGAAGAATCCACGAAATCTTGATTGGAAACTTGAAAACTTCGAAACCTTCGTGTTTTTTGTTAAGCTTTTCTTGTTCTTCAATGAAGTTTGTAAAAAAAGAGAGTTCTTCAGAGATTATGAGAATTTCGTTTTATTCTGATGTGGTACGTGTAATTTTGGTATAAAACTGACCTAAAGTCATTATACAAACGTCCTAAGACATACCCTAAAGATCCTCCACTTAAATAACTATAAACGTCCCTCCTAAATTCATTACAACTAGGAGAACATTTAACTTAGTAAAATCAGAAATTTTTCATAAGAATTTCGTTTTGACCATTTAAATTAGTTAATTAAATCTCTAATATAATTAATTAAGCGACCTACGGTAATTACTAAAGTACCACTAAGTCATTGGAATCATAACTAATCCTTTCGCACCATCTGAAGTTAAGTACTAGGATGTTTCTTGAGTTATACTAGGTTAATATAAGAATTTCGGTTTGACCTTTAATTTAATTAATTAAGTTTATTATTTAATTAATTAGGTGACCTAGGTTAATTACTAAGGTACCCTCAAATCGTTAGGACCATAACTAACCCTTTGAATCATCCTAGTTTAGGTACTAGGTTATCTTTTTTCTTGTCTTAATCGAAAGCTGGAAATTGGTTCGTGCTTTTGGTTTGGTCCTTTAAAATTTATTAATTAAGTTCCTATATTAATTAATTAATTAACCTAGGGTAATTACTAAAGTATCCCTAAGTTTTTATTACCATAACCAACCCTCTGAAAATCCTAGATTAGGTAATAGGTTGTCTTTAGCTTGCCTTAACCGAAATATTGAAATTGCTTTGTGATTTCGGTTTTGTCCATTTAAATTAATAAATAAAGATCCTAAATTAATTAATTAATTAACCTAGGGTAATTACTAAAGTTTCCCTAAGTTCTTAGGACCATAACCAACACTTTAGATCATCCTAGGTTATGTACTAGGTTGTCTCTTAGTTAATATCTTGTCTTAATGTAACCCGGTTAGGTATAAGGTTATCGGGTCCCTTAGTTAGTTATTTTTGGTTAATACTATATTAGTTATTTAGTTAGGTACATTATTTAGGACCTAAATATATAGGGATCTTGGCCAAACATAGTCCTACACTCCTGCCCCCTAACCACCCTAACCTATTCGGTTGGGGCTTGTCTCTTTGCCGTTTAGCATATGTTCTTGCACATTTGTTTCTTGTACTTTCCTAACTAACTATTTTTGATGGTTCATTTGTAATGTTTACTTCTTATCCAAAGGATCCTAACTATATCCTTGGGCACTACTTAATCTACATGCCTATTTTATTTGGTCAAGTCTATGGTACCTATGCTCGATACTTTGATGCCTTGTACATATTGTGTTAAGGTTCAATGTTATTAGGTTAGTGGATTAATTGTATGTAAAATTCTTAAAAAACCTTGTTAATACATAGAAAATTTGCTACCAAACCTTTAATCCAATATATTCCAATATGCCTAATATTTCAAAATATTGGGCTTTGGGGATGCCTATGCACCCTAATACCTATTCTTAAAACTTAATAGGCTCTTCACTAGACGAGTTAATTTTTCTGGAATGTTACAGACTCCTTAAAGAAAGATATTTCAAGAATTAATAATCATACCTTATAGATTAAGAAACCATGAAATCTTTGTTGGAAACTTCAAAACCTTAGTTTTCTTTTTTAAGTTTTTTTCTAGTTGTTCAATAGAATTTGGAAAAGAGAGCGTTATTGCAAAGATTTAAAGAATTTCGTGTGGTTCTGGTCTAAAACAGACTTAATATCCATATACATATGTCCCATAGGTTACCCTAAAGACCTCCGACTTAAATTACATAAAATGCCCCTCCTGATTCGACTACAAATAAGAGAACATTTGACCTAGCCTAATTCGGGTTTGACCATGATTTTTAATTAATTAAGTTGCCAATTTAATTAACTAAGTGTCCTATGGTAATTACTAATGTACCCCTAAGTCGTTAGGACAATGACCAACCCTTCGGACCATCCTAGGTTAGGTACTAGGTTGTCTCTTATTTGACTTAACCAATATCTTGAAATTGCTTGGTGGTTTCGGTTTTTTCCATTAAAATTAATTAATTAAGTTTATAATTTAATTAATTAAGTTACCTAGTATAATTACTAAAGTACCCCTAAGTCATTAGGATCATAACCAACCCTTTGGACAATCCTAGGTTAGGTACTAGGTTGTCTATTTCTTGACTTAACCAAAATCTGGAAATTTCTTGGTGGTTTTGGTTTTGTCCATTTAAATTAATTAATTAACCTCGGGTAACTACTAAAGGTTTACTAAGTTTTTAGGGCCATAACCAACCCTTTTGGACCATCCTAGGTTAGGTACTAGGATATTTCTTTAGTTAGTTATTTATTTAGGTCACCCGGTTAGTTAATTTTAGTTAGTCCTAGGTAATTTATTTAGGTAAGGTTGTTAGTTAGGACCTAGATTCAGTTAGGGAGCTTGGCCCTACGTGATCATACACGCTTGCCCCCTAACCACCCTAACCGATAAGATTGGGGCTTGTTTCTTGGCCGTTGGTAATACATGTGCTTGCATATGTGTTGCTATTTTTTCATGACCGTGGTCTAGACCCTAGTCGAAATCGGCGTCGTTGACCTCTCAGAGGTCTCAGACAAGCTACATACGTCATCATTACATCGTATAGATTAATTTTAGATGAAAATTTTAAACTTATGTTTGCGTTGAAGCATACTTGGACTTCATGGTAAGAATTGGAATATATTACATCAGTTCACCACAACATTCTAATAATGAGATATTCAAATGAATGAAATAATTCATAACTGCATAAATATAAAGTTTCAAAAATGGCACCAATAAGACTTCTGAAATAAGTAAGAAAGAAATGCTTGTGGAACACTCTCCACTATCTCATGCCTACATCTAAGATTGAATACAAAATATAAGCATCCTCGAAAACATAAGTGCCTACCAAGTTCGGATGAATGCTCCACGTCTGGATAGCTTCAACGTAGTCTCCACCTCCACCTCCCCCTAAAAGTAAAGTATTGTATGGGATTAGTACATACTTGTACTAAGTATGGGTGTATTCATGTACACATCAAGGACATGCATGAGGAAAACTCTCTCCTAAAGATAAGAGTTATGGAAAGCCTAGTCAGTTGGACTTGCCAAATCGGTTTAGGAATGTCATGCTATGAGAGTAACATACATATAACATATTTAATATAACACATACATATATCACATATTATTCGTTCATATGCCATGAGACCTTGGAATCATGGACTTAACAGTAGGCTTTCCAAAATAAGGGCTCAACATATGTGACCTCAACTAGGGAGCCTTCTTTAGCAAACAGAGAGTCTACTTCAATCATTCATCCATACTTCATTTTCATTCTTTTCATTTATTCATAGGCTGGTGCAAGCACCTACTATACCTGGGATGTAGTTTAAGACTCTCATCGGGTTTACTATGCAATGACCAAGAACGACCTAGTGTCATTACTTGAGTCTAGTTCACCTTTAAATTATCCTAAACAAACACCATTGGTATCATTCATTTCATTTTGTGCATTACTGAGTCTAGCCTCAATCTTTCTTTGGGAACTTTAACTTTAACCGACATATATCATATGAGCTCCATGAAATCCAGTGTCTACCCCACATCGAAAAGAGGTGGGATAATCGGCCAAGGTTAAATCAACACATGCTAGCGTATATAGGGGATCGAACCCTGCTAGATCCCTATGTTGTCTGCATAGGTTCAAAGAGATGTAAGGATACTCATACCTTCCTAAATGGACATTCTCATCTCATGAGATTTACTCGAACCTCTGCCTTCCTGAAAGAAAGAATCTCGACTCATAGCTAGCCTATTTGTCCATTACATTCATCTCACACATCATACAAGCTGGCTTCTAGCATGAGTGCATTATTGATCATTAGATGATTTCTCATCTCATAATTAGTATTGAGTGTGTTTAATGTCAATACTTTCATTATAGTGTATCTTAGAGATTGGACTCCTCATTAACGTTACACCTTATAGGTGAGTATGTTATTGGTAACACTTACTTAGGCTCATCTCAGATTGATCTCACATTTCACATTAGCCTCTAATCATGTTGTCACCACATTCATTAACTTTACCATATTAGCTCATTATAATTACTCACCCCTTTTACGTGAATGTTAAATTCATTATAGGCCAATGCTCTTGGCCTTTTAGTGTGTTTCACCTTCGTACTTAACCCTCCAGGGGTCAGATCAATTCATCACATACATCTTAGTTTCACTTACTTTTAATGTACGCTGGACTTAGGAACCCACATGTAAAAGCCATGAGGCTTCATTCATAATTCGTCTAAATGACATATACTTACCCAATATTATATGGTAGAAGAATTATGCATCTTGTGAGTATGCCAAGGTCTCAATTTCCATTCCTATAGGAAACATTAATTAAATATTTAATCACGTAAGGCTTATGTGTTAAAACGGAATTTGGGCAAAGGAACCCGATTTTGAATCCCTTGTATAACACTTAGTTTTGTTTTTTTATAAATTCTTTATTTAGAATTCTCGGCTTGGTGGCCCGAGATCGAATCCCCAAACCTACACTTCCTTTCTTTCTTTTCTTCACTTTATTTTACGCATCTCGGCTTGAAGACCCAAGATTGAATCCTCATGCCCACATCCTTTTTATTTTCTTTAATTACTTAATTCTTTCGTTTAGACCGAGAGTATGTGGGATCGATCCCCCACAACCTCATTTTTATTTTGTCTAATTTTTATCCTAACTTACTTATCTATCCTAGAGGTCGTGGGTTCGATCCCCACACGCCTCATTTTATTTATCTTCCTTTTTTCTCTTGTTGCTTCACCAGCCTTACCCCATTTCGCATCCCCCTCACTTTACTTTAAATAATAATTTTTCAGAAGCCTTCATATAATGAGCTCTCGGGTACAATCCTTGACGACCTCACTTATTTTTAAAAAAAATTAAATCTCCAATTTTTAAAGTAACTTAGCCGAAACCAAATTTCCAGAAAATCTGGAAATTTGATCACGCTTTCCAGTCCATTTCTTCACATTTTATACGTTAGACATTTGGACAATTCATTGGACATTTCGTACATTTATTTTGTCCATTTTAGTGGTTACGTTTGATCAAGGGTTTTCACTCAATTCTGCCACATTACACCACTTGTAAAAATCACGAGTTACTTCAAGTAATTGCATAAAAAACACAAGAATTTCACATGCATATTACACACTTTAACCGGTGACCAAGGTCACGATATACACAATGCACACACACGTTTATCACATAGTTTCGGAAAGCATGCTTATTAGTCACATAAATCCGACTATACATAAATGAACATAATCATCACGAAAATAGATCACATCCCTAAATTCTATCAGCAAAACATATCCAACCTACAAAATTCGATTGGAGATAGTGCAAGGGACATGCAACGGGGAACATTCCTAGTTTTCAGATTAGAATTCGACTGAATCCTAGGGGTCTCTTGGGAGAGAGACCAAGAGGATGTAAAACCTATATATTTTGTCGATAAACACCCTCCAAATATTATCCAATGTCAGCCCACACAACGACGCCAAAGCCTCACCGCCAAACTTCAAGCACAACCCGTCAAGAACAATGTTTTTCGCTTTTCATTTTTAGTTTAGTTTTTTTTTTCTTTTGAGTTTTAGCATTCAAGTTCTTCATGAGTGATTAACTTTTGATTTTGTTCTTTTACTGATAATGAACGTGAAAATGAGAGTAAATAGGAGTGAGAAAGAGAGTGGAGAGAGATGGGAGTAAGTGTAGGAGTAGGAGTATTAGTTGAAGAACTAGGACTCCTTGCCATATCCTATTAAATATGATTTTTTAAGGGCTTAAGTGAAATTACTAATCATGCCCTTACTATAATCAGATAATATAAATTAAGTAGATTTAACATTGCTTCTACCAAGGATCAAACCCCGGTGAAGCTTAACTTGCGAAAAGGATCAAATTCGGCCAACCCTACCCAAAATGTCAACCTTCTTACCCTAATTAATTAATTAATTAATTACTTTGGGTAATTACAATAGTAACCCTAGCCTAGAAAAGGTAATTTTACCCCTTGACCCTCAAACCTAAGATTACCCCTTTCAAGTTCGGTTAAGACTCATCCAAGTGAATCTTAATATTCGAGTGCCCTACACTACTGGACCTAACCTTTCCTAGCTCAACTAACTCACAATGTTAGTTGGCTTGAATGTTGCATCGGTTCTGAATTCTGGTTCCACGCGCATCAAGCCGTGTTGACCCGGTCTTATCTAGGCATTCTAGGTACGTTTAGGCATTACTTAGAATAGTCATTTTCGGGTTGTTACACGTGTACTTTCCCCAACCTTGCACTCTGGAAAGTTCACTCCTTGTCCAAGGATCCTCACTATGTACTTGGGCACTTCTTAATCTAGATGATCATTTTAAATGGTTATGTGCTATAGTACCTAGACTTGACACTTGGATGCCTCGTACCTAATGTGTTTACTGATTGATTACGAAAATTTAGCCTAGGATCTTCATTGTACGTACAATTCCTAAACAAGCTTGGATTGGAGAATTTGAGCATCAAAGTATATCTTAATAGATTAAAATTGGTTAAACATCAAATTTTTATTTTAGTTACCTGTTAATACATAAAAATTGGCTAACACCCTTAAGACAATATTCCCCAATATGCCCAATATTACTCAATGTTGGGCATTGGGATGCCTCTGTACCCCCAATACCTATTCTTAAAACCTATTTGTCTCTTCAATAGACAAGTACGTTTTCGGGAATGTTACATTATCCTTCATAAGGAATATTCATCCATGAATGACGCTAAAATCTTTTTAAGGGTACGAAATAAACTCAACACTAGCAGCACAATCAACACGTAACATATCATTACACTTAGTACTCAAATCCTGACATATAATCATATAAGAGCTACATATTCATAACGTATAGTGAGGAACTTCCTTTTCAACCTTATTATAAGCTCAAAATGCATGAAAGAGGTACCAAGCTATCATTCTTCTCACGACAACAACAGAATCTCAAGAAAACATATGCATACATGTTTCACACATATGCAAGAATAGAGTATAAAAACATATATTTAAAACTCTAGTTGGTTCTATCTTTCACCAAAACATATGCACCTATTAAGAAAAGATGTCAATTAACTTAAATTTCAATTAGACTCCTAAAAACAATGCAGCATGAAACATGCTACTATGACATTTGATCTGTTAAGATTGAATTGAATGGAAGAGATGAGACAACAATCTACAACACAACTACTTACCTAACTCCCCCACTTAGAAGAATATCATATAACTTAAGAGAGAAAACTATAACTTACCGGTATCATAATCATCATCTGGTTTTGTTCCTTTGGCTCGCAGAGCATAGAAGCTATTCCTTTTTCGAGGACCACCATCTTGAACGTTACGAGGAAGTGGCTTTGCTTCTATTCCTCTATCTGCAATAGTGGGACAATATCTCACTTGGTGATCATCCTTCCCACAACCAAAACACCCAGTAGTACCAGCTAGACACTTACCAAAATGCTTCTTTCCATAAGTTGCACAAGTAGGTCTAACCATTTGGCAACTACCACCTCTCTCATGGTTCACTTTAGGAGCACTAGAACCATGTTGATTTGGAGCCCTCTTCTTAAACTTATGTTGAACATGCTCATCAGTTCTTCCTCTCTTAGTATATATACTTATCCTCCCATGTTTATACTCTTCAATGGATTGAGCGCACAACATAAGCCTAGATAAAGTCATGTCACCATGGATCATGGTTGTATGACATTATTCATTCAACATATCAAAAACACCGGTCAAAAACCTACTTATCTCATCCCTTGGGTTAGACACCAAGGATGGAGAATACTTAGACAATCGGATAAACTTCAAGGAATATTCGTCCACACTCATGCTACCTTGCCTAAGGTTTATAAATTCATCAATCTTAACCTCCCTCTTATCACGGGGAAAGTACCTATCTAAGAATGATTCCTTAAACTCTTCCCACTCTAAGAGACCTAATACAACTGGTCTAATATACTTCCATTGAGTAAACCATACTTGAATAACATATTTCAACTGATATAAAGCTAACTCCGCTTTCTCCGTAGAAGTCATTCCTGTTGGGCTATTGCCCATGTTCAAGCCAAAGGCCCATGGCCTAATCCTACTTGGAAAAGGATTGGAATTATTCTTCTTAAGTGGTTTCAAATTCTATTAGGAAAAGGATTGGAATAGTAATCCTATTTGTAGTTGGTTTTGGCTTTATTAGGAAAATCACAACTCTATAAATAGAGGATGGTTTTGGGAGAATAATTAATTGCTCATTGGTACTGTATTTGAAAGAAATTAGAACATAAGAGTGGTTTTTGAGAGTGCTTTCAACAAGAGGAAAAGAGAGAAAGAAAAGGTTTCTTTTGCTGTAGTCTTTTCTCTGACCAATCACGTTCATGTCGTGTTTCCCGATTAACTAACCGTTGGATCGGGCTGAAATTTTGACTGAGTGTCCGTGACATATTGGTGGTTGATTTGAACAGTGGTGATCGGATTCGGAGGTAAGCAAGATCCTGTTTTAGGTCCCGATTAGAAGGTGGGTTTGGGTGGTGTTTCTTTCTATTTATCTTTTGTTGGTATAGCTATTGTTTGTTCTCTTTTGGCACTTGTTGTGTAGCCATTAGAAGAATATTTGTAACCCTCTTATTGTTATAGTTAAGCAACTCGGATCTTGTCGATCGCATGGTGTTTACCTTCGGTTTGAAGGGTTTTTCCACGTTAAACTTGGAGTTCTTTATTGTTAAATTTTCGATTTCATCTTTTTGTCACAACAAATGGTAACAGAGCTAAGTAGATTCAACACGATCACTGAAGTTGGATAGTTTGAAGCAAGGAATCGAGAAGTTTGATGGATCCGATTTCAGTTTTTGGAAGATGCAGATCGAAGATTATCTGTACCAGAAAGATCTTCAAGAACCGTTGATCGGGGTGAAGCCAGAATTCATGACGGAGGAGAAGTGGAAACTCAAGGATCGCAAGGCTCTAGGGTTGATCCGGTTAACTTTGTGAAGAAACGTGGTGTTCAACATCGTTAAGGAGAAGACTACGTCCAGTCTATTGAAGGAACTATCAAACATGTATGAAAAACCATCGGCTATGAACAAGGTATATTTGATGCGTAAATTGTTCAATTTACAGATGTCTGAAAATGGATCCGTTTCTGATCATATAAATGAGTTCAATATGATTGTCAGTCAACTCAATTAAGTGGATAGTAATTTCGATGATGAAATTAAGGTGTTGATTTTGATATCATCTCTGCCTGAGTCTTGGGATACTGTTGTTGCTGTGATTATCAGTTCCCGTGGATCTGAGAAAATGTAGTTTGATGAAATCCGTGATGTTGTTCTTAGCGAAAGTATTCGCAAATGAGAAGTGGGAGATTCATCGGGCAATGCTCTCAGCGTTGATTGAAGGGGGAGAAGTAAGACAAAAGGCCAAAATCAACACGATCGATCAAAATCAATGAATCGAGGATAATCACTGAACAGATCAAACATGAGTTGTTGGAACTATGGAGAAAAAAGGCACTTTCGAACGAACTTTACAGAGCCAAAGAAGAAACAGAATCCGAAATTTGGAGATGACAATGATTCTGTAAATTCAGCAGAGGACATTGGGGATGCTCTAAAACTTAGTATGAACATCCCGGTTGAATCATGGATTTTGGATTCTGGTGCTTCTTTCCATTCGTCTCCAAGCAAAGCGTTGTTCCAAAATTTCAAATCAGGAAATTTTGGAAAAGTATATATCTTGCTGACAATAAAGCCTTAGAGATTGAAGGAAAGGGGGATGTTTGCATAAAGACCACCTTGAGAAACCGGTGGACATTGGACGATGTCGGATATATTCCTTGGATCAAAAAAAATTTGATCTCTGTTGGTCAGTTGGATAGCACGGGATATGCATCCGAGTTTGGGAAAGGTTCGTGGAAGATCGTGAAAGGTGCTATGGTAGTAGCTCGTGGCACCAAACCAGGAACTTTCTACACCACTGTAGGGTGTATAAACATGGCCGCTGTTTCTGAAGGTGCTTCCGGTTCATGTATGTGGCACAACAGACTTGGACACATGAGTACTAAAGGAATGAAGATGCTTGTTGCAAAAGGAGAATTAAAGGGTCTGAATTCTGTTGATATGAGTCTTTGGGAGAGCTGTGTTATGGGCAAACAGAAAAGAGTAAGCTTCACAAAGGCTTATAGAGAGCCAAAGAAAGTGCGGTTGGAAATGGTCCATACAGATGTTTGGGGACCCTCTCCAGTATCATCACTTGGCGGATCCAGATTCTATGTTACCTTCATTGATGATTTCAGCAGGAAGGTATGGGCTTACTTCTTGAAGCATAAGTCAAATGTGTTTGTAACTTTAAAGAAGTGGAAAGATAAAGTTGAGAATCAAACCGGTTTGAAGGTAAAATGCCTAAGGTCTGACAATGGAGGAGAGTATGACAAATCAGAGTTCAAGGCATTCTGTGCTGCTGAGGGAATCAAATTGATCAGAACAGTTCCTGGTAAGGCAAGGCAGAATGGAATTTCTTAGAGGATGAACATAAAATTGAATGAGTGTGCATGAAATATGAGGATACACTGTGGGCTGCCAAAAACACTTTGGGTGGATGCTGTGAGCATAGCTGCATACTTGATCAATAGGGGACCATCAGTCACTTTAGGGTTAAAGATTCCAGAGGAGGTGTGGACAGGAAAAGAACACAAGTACTCACAGTTGAGGACTTTTGGTTGCACTGCTTATGTTCATGTTAATCCAAAAAAGAGAGACAAGCTTGATGCCAAGGCTGTGAAGTATTACTTCATAGGCTATGGTTTTGATTTGTTTGGTTACATGTTTTGAGATGAAAAGAACAGAAAGATCCTGAGACATTGTGAAGTGACATTTGATGAGTTTGTCCTGTACAAGGAAAGAGAGCAGAAGGTTATAGAGATTACAAAGCAAGTCGGAGTTGAGGTTGAGTTGGAGAAGAGTAACCCTAGAGATGTCGAAGATGATACTCAACCAACTCCAACTGAAGATGTCACGACCCAAAACGGGCCGCGACTGGCACCCACACTTACCCTCCTATGTGAGCGAACCAACCAATCTAAACCTTGACATTTCAATATAATATCAACAGAAAGTAATGCGGAAGACTTAAACTCATTAATAAACACCAATTCAATAACTTCTAAAATTCAACATCTATTATTTCCCCAAAATCTGGAAGTCATCACCACAAGAACATCTATGATCAAATTAGTAAACTAAGAGTATTCTAAGAAGCTAAAATAACCAAAGCTAGTCCATGCCGGAACTTCAAGGCATCAAGACATGAGGAAGAAGATCCAGTCCAAGCTAGAAGCGTTAGCTCACCCTGAAATCCGGTGTAATGAAAATTGGCTAGAGCTGCGGTTGAGTTGAAGACGACGGTATGTTTGCTACAGTCCACATATAACAATGAAGAAACATATAAGTAGGGGTCAGTACAGAACACGAGTACTGAGTAGGTATCATCGGCCAACTCAAAATAGAAAACAGTATATATCAGATAATATCATAAATCAACTATAATACTCAACATGTAGGAACAACAGGTTCTATAATCATTTATAAGTACCGCCAAGTTCACACATGAGGACTCAAGCCTCAATACCATACTCATTTGGGATTAGGTTCATTAGATTAAGTATATTAACATCTTTCAAGATTCATTATCTTTATGCCTCTTGTGTCGGTACGTGACACTCCGCTCCCCTACTACTATGTGTCGGTACGTGACACTCCGATCCCCTAATTCTACGTGTCGGTTCGTGACACCCGGTCCCCCTAATTCTACGTGTCGGTTCGTGACACCCGATCCCCTAATACTACGTGTCGGTTCGTGACACCCGGTCCTACTAATTCTACGTGTCGGTTTGTGACACCCGATCCCCTAATATTACGTGTCGGTTCGTGACACCCTGTCCCCCTAATACTACGTGTCGGTTCGTGACACCCGCTCCACTAATCTCATTCTATTAATTCATCAATCCTTCTTTTATACCAAGGCATCATTAACCCCATTACATTAGTTCATCAAGCCTTCTTTTATACTAAGGCATCATCATTAACAAGGGGTTTTCAAGATTTGGGATTCAATAGCTTCATCATGCTTATTTTGTCACAATTACGTAATCACATTCATACAAGCATACAATTAAGCATATAGAAGACTTTACAATACAACCCAACACATATCATTCGCTATTAAGAGTTTACTACGAATAGTATAAAAATCATAACCTACCTCCACCGAAGAATTGCGATCAACAAGCTATCTTCTCAAAATCCTTGCTATCCTCTTCGTTTCTCTCTCTCTCTCTACTCGTTCTCCCTCTCTTTCTGTTCTTTTTCTTTTTCTTATTCAAACCCTCTTTCTTTTACCCTAATTAGCATATAATTAAGTATAAAAGATAGCAATAATAACCCACTAATTAACTTAAGGTTACCTCTTTTAACCTTTAAGTAATTAGACTTATTAACATCAACCCACTACTTTATAATTAAATCAGGAAATAGTCCAAAACGCCCCTTAAATTACTTAACAGAAATTCGACCCAGCCTGGGATTACGCAGCCTGTGACGGCCCGTCGCGCCTGCGATGGTCCGTTCTGCTGCTCCGTCACAAAGTTCAGAGACTTGATTCTAGTGAATGGCCTGTGACGGTCCATCGTGGCCACGACGTTCCGTCCTGCCATTCCTTCGTGACGTTCAGAGAGTCGATCTTAGTACCCAAATTTTCATATTCTAAGTGTTTTGGAACGAGACTCCCTCGACGGTCCGTCGTGCCCATGACGGTCCGTCGTGGGATCCGTTGTCTAAGCCAGTTTTTCCATAAATAAAATCTGCTGCTCAGAACGACTAAACAGGTCGTTACAATAGATAACAATTTACCCATCGTTCGTCCTCGAACTATCACGAGAAGAAAAACAACAAGAGTGAAAAGGAGTACCTGAATCTGTAAACAGGTGTGGGTATCTTTCTTGCATATCAGCCTCCTTCTCCCAAGTGGATTCTTCAACTGGTCGATTCTTCCATTGCACCTTAATGAATGCAATCTCCCTCGATCTCAACTTGCGGACTTCTCTATCTAAAATGGCAACAGGCTCCTCCTCATAAGACAAGTTCTCATCAAGCAGAACTGAATCCCAACGAATGATGTAGTTTCCATCCCCATGGTATTTTTTCAGCATAGACACATGAAATACTGGATGCACTCATGACAGCCCTGGAGGCAAGGCTAATTCATAAGCCACCTCCCCTACTCGCTTCAGAACTTCAAAGGGTCCAATATACCTTGGACTTAGCTTACCCCTTTTTCCAAACCGCATCACCCCTTTCATGGGCGAAACCTTCAGCAAGACTTGCTCACCCTCCATGAAATCCAAGTCCCTAACCTTTCGATCTGCATACTCCTTTTGCCTACTTTGAGCCGCTAAAAGCTTTTCTTGAATAGATTTCACCTTTTCTAACGAATCCCTCAAAAGGTCAGTACCCCAAGGTCTAACCTCGAATGCATCAAACCAACCAATGGGAGACCTACATCTCCTCCCATACAATGCTTCAAAAGGAGCCATATCAATACTTGAGTGATAGCTATTATTGTACGAAAACTCCGCTAAGGGTAAGAAGTTATCCCAATGACCACCGAATTCTATCACACATGCTCGAAGCATATCTTCCAATACTTGAATCGTTCGCTCAGACTGTCCATCGGTCTGAGGGTGAAATGCAGTACTAAGTTCCAACCTAGTACCTAATTACGCGTGCAATGTTCTCCAAAACTTAGAAGTAAACTGCGTACCTCTATCTGATATGATGGAAAGTGGAACTCCATGCAACCGAACAATTTCTGAGATGTAGAGTCTGGCTAACTTCTCTGCATTGTAAGTCACCTTAACCGGAATGAAATGAGCAGACTTAGTTAATCTGTCCACAATTACCCAAATAGAATCAAACTTTCCCAATGTCTTTGGAAGACCAACCACGAAGTCCATTGCAATTCTCTCCCACTTCCACTCAGGAATGGGCATTCTCTGAAGTGTTCCTCCAGGACTCTAGTTTTCATGGTTTACTTGCTGACAATTTGGACATTTGGCAGCAAACTCAACAATGTCGCGCTTCATTCTACTCTACCAAAAGTGTTGCCTTAGGTCACGGTACATCTTGGTTGCACCAGGATGTATAGAATATCCGGAACTATGACCCTCTGTAAGAATAGTGTGGATCAAATTATCAACACGGGGCACACATACCCTTCCCTTAATTCTCAAAACACCTTCCTCATCCATTATTGCTTCTTTAGACTCTCCTCGCAACACCTTATCTCGGATTCGTCTTAGTTTCTCGTCATCAAACTGCTTCCCCTTGATCTTGTCAAGAAAAGAAGATCTCCTCCACACTGGACAACAATCCTCCCTTCTCATTTACTTCTAACCTCATAAAGTCATTAGCAAGAGTCTGAACCTCTCTAGCCAATGGGCGTCTAGAAACTTGTAAATGGGCTAAACTACCCATGCTCCCTGCTTTTCTACTTAAGGCGTCTGCCACAACATTAGCCTTTCCCGGATGATACAAGATGGTAACATCATAATCCTTCAGTAGTTCCATCCACCTCCTCTGTCTCAAATTCAAATCTCTCTGAGTAAAGACATACTGTAGGCTACGATGATCCGTATAGACTTCACACTTAATCCCATATAGATAGTGTCTCCATTTCTTTAATGCAAAAACCACCGCAGCCAACTCTAAATCATGGGTCAGATAATTACGTTCATGCACCTTTAATTGCCTCGAAGCATAAGCAATTACATTTTTCTCTTGCATTAGAACGGCACCCAAACCAAAATAGGATGCATCACAATAAACAATGAAGTTCTTACCCTCTACCAGCAAGGTAAGGATAGGTGCGGTAGTCAACAAGGTCTTGAGTTTCTGAAAGCTTTCCTCGCATTCATCCGACCATACAAATGGAACATTCTGCTTAGTCAAGTTCGTCAATTGGGAAGCAATAGAAGAGAATCCCTTGGCAAATCGACGGTAGTAACTGGCTAAACCAACAAATCTTCTTATTTCTGACACATTAGTAGGTCTTACCCAATTCTTCACTACTTCGATCTTAGAGGGATCAACCATCACCCCATCCTTAGAAACCACGTGCCCCAAGAAAGACACTGAATCTATCCAAAACTCACACTTGGAGAATTTGGCATAAAGCTTTTTCTCACTCAACATTTCCAACACAATTCTTAAATGCTCCTCATGTTCCTTCTTACTCTTGCAGTATATCAGTATATCATCAATAAATACGATCACAAAGAGGTCCATATATGGCTTAAAAATCCCGTTCATCAAGCTCATGAAAGCAGCAGGGGCATTCGTTAGTCCAAAGGACATTACCAAGAATTCATAATGCCCATACCTGGTTCGAAAGGCAGTCTTTGGAACATCTGCTGCCCGTATTTTCAATTGATGATAACCAGACCTCAAGTCAATCTTAGAGAAGAAACAAGCACCTTGTAACTGGTCGAACAAATCATCAATGCGAGAAAGAGGATACCTGTTCTTAACAGTTACTTTATTTAGTTGCCGGTAATCTATGCACATCCGAAGACTCCCATCTTTCTTCTTCACAAACAAAACAGGAGCACCCCAAGGGGATGCACTTGGTCTAATGAAGCCTTTGCTCAACAACTCTTGAAGTTGAGCCTTTAACTCCCTTAACTCAACGGGAGCCATTCTATACGGGGGTATAGAAATGGGGCGAGAACTTGGTTCAAGATCGATGCAGAATTCAATATCTCTATCCGGTGGCATACCAGGAAGGTCTGCAGGAAACACATCTAAAAACTCGCGGACTATCGAAACCGACTCAATTGAAGGTACTTGGGTAGTATCATCCCGGAGGTGTGCCAAGAAAGCTAAACAACCCTTACTAACAATTCTCTTTGCACGAAGAAAGGAGAAGATATGAACCGGATTGGAAGTGTAGTCACCCTCCCACACTAACGGATCTGTCCCAGGCTTGGCTAACGTCACAGTTTTAGCATTACAATCCAAGATTGCAAAATTTGGAGAAAGCCAAGTCATACCCAGAATTACATCAAAATCAACCATTTCTAAGATAACCAAGTCTACATGAGTATTGCTCCCCACAAAAGTCACCAGACAAGACCTATACACCTTTTCAACTACCACAGACTCACCCACCGGAGTAGAAACACGAATTGGAATGTCAAGCAATTCACAATGTAAATTAAGACCAGTAGAAAATGAGGAAGATACATATGAAAATGTGGAGACAGGATCAAATAATACAGAAGCCATGCAATCACAAACCGAAAGATTACCTGTGATAACAACATCTGATGCCTCCACTTCAGACCGTCCAGGGAAAGCGTAACAATGGGCCCTATCACTTGTCTTCCCGTTGCCTCTACCATGTTGTGCTGTAGTGGCTCCAGTTTGCCCGTTACCTCGACCATTTTGGTGACCACCATTACCTCGGCCACCGCGTTCTCTCGAATAACGGCCTCTACCATGACCACCTCTACCTCTAGCTATTGGGGGTCTATAAATCTGTTTTGGACAATTCCTCCTAATATGTCCAGTCTCCCCACATCCATAACACTCTCTGGAGTAAAGCATAGGTCTCTCAGAGAAGTGTTGACCGGTCTGAGGTGGACCCCCAACTACAGTATGTAGTGAAGACTGAATTGGTCAGACCGAGTAACCTCCTGAACCCTGTCCTCTAGATTAAGAACCATTAAACTCACCTCCCTTTCGAAACCTTTTTGATGTCGATGCCATGGTGAAGTCATCTGGCTTCACTTCTTCCACCTCTATCACGAAGTCTACCACTTCTTGAAAGGATTTTGCCGTAGCCGCTACCTGTAAGGCTGAAATCCGCAACTCTGACCTCAACCCCTTAAAAAAACGGCGAATCCGCTCTTGTGGACTGAAACAAAGTTGGGTGGAATACCTGGATAATGCACGAAACTTAGCCTCATATGCGGTAACCGACATCCTACCTTGCTCTAGGCTCAAGAACTCATCTCTTTTCCTATCCCTCAAAGTCCGGGGGATATACTTCTCCATAAACAAGCTAGAGAATGATGCCCAAGTCATAGGTGGTGCTTCTGTTGGTTGACACACAACATGTGACCGCCACCACATTTTGGCGTTCCCTTGAAACTGATAAGTCACAAACTCAACACCAAATCGTTCTACTATACCCATTTTGTGTAGTGGCTCATGACAGTCAACCAGAATATCATAGGCATCCTAAGATTCAGCACCCTTGAATATTGGAGGTTTCAATTTCAAGAACTTACTAAAAAGTTCATGCTGATCATTTGTCATTATAGGCCCTGTGGTAAGACGAGGAAACGTGACTATTTCCAATGAGGCATCCATGCAGGGAGCCATAGTAGCTGCATGTTGTACCTCCGGAACCGGAGGTGTTGGTGTAGAAAACACTGGAGGCGTCTGGCCCTGATCAGATAACCCACTAAGATAAGCAAGAACCTGATTGATCATTTCTGGGGTAGGTTGGGGTGGAAATTCCTCATTCTGCACTTGTTCAGTCTCCCCTTCCTCACTCTCTCTTATGACTTCCTCGATTGGTGGAGGAGTCACCGCCCTAGTACCATATGGGCTAGGTGCTCGTCCTCTTCCTCTAGAGGACGTCCTCCCACGGCCTCTTGTCACTACTTCTCTCTGAGCTACAGCCCCAGTGGCTGGCCCAGACGCTTCTTGTCTTGCCGACGTTGGTGTTGGCGCAGTTGTTGCTCTAGTTCTAACCATCTGCGAAATAGAGTGAAGATGGTCAGATACCAATTTGTATCACCTAGATACCAATTGGATTCAAGTAATAGCACGAAAGAAAGAAGGAATGGAGTTTTCCTACAGTCCTATAGCCTCTCAAAGAATAGTAAAGGCGTCCCCCTACCGTTCCTTAAGACTCTACTAGACCTGTTCTTGTGTGATGAGACCAACGAACCTAATGCTCTGATACAAAGTTTTTCACGACCCAAAACGGGCCGCGACTGGCACCCCCACTTACCCTCCTATGTGAGCGAACCAACCAATCTAAACCTTGACATTTCAATATAATATCATCAGAAAGTAATGCGGAAGACTTAAACTCATTAATAAACACCAATTCAATAACTTCTAAAATTCAACATCTATTATTTCCCCAAAATCTGGAAGTCATCACCACAAGAACATCTATGATCAAATTAGTAAACTAAGAGTATTATAAGAAGCTAAAATAACCAAAGCTAGTCCATGCCGGAACTTCAAGGCATCAAGACATGAGGAAGAAGATCCAGTCCAAGCTAGAAGCGTTAGCTCACCCTGAAATCCGGTGTAATGAAAACTGGCTAGAGTTGCGGTTGAGTTGAAGACGACGGTATGTTTGCTGCAGTCCACATACAACAAAGAAGAAACATACAAGTAGGGGTCAGTACAGAACACGAGTACTGAGTAGGTATCATCGGCCAACTCAAAATAGAAAACAGTATATATCAGATAATATCATAAATCAACTATAATACTCAACATGTAGCAACAACAGGTTCTATAATCATTTATAAGTACCGCCAAGTTCACACATGAGGACTCAAGCCTCAATACCATACTCATTTGGGATTAGGTTCATTAGATTGAGTATATTAACATCTTTCAAGATTCAATATCTTTATGCCTCTCTTGTCGGTACGTGACACTCCGCTCCCCTACTGCTATGTGTCGGTACGTGACACTCCGATCCCCTAATTCTACGTGTCGGTTCGTGACACCCGGTCCCCCTAATTCTACGTGTCGGTTCGTGACACCCGATCCCCTAATACTACGTGTCAGTTCGTGATACCCAGTCCCTCTAATTTTACGTGTCGGTTCGTGACACCCGATCCCCTAATACTACGTGTCAGTTCGTGACACGCGGTCCCCCTAATACTACGTGTTCTATACTGACCCCTACTTGTATGTTTCTTCTTTGTTATATGTAGACTGCAGTAAACATACCGTCGTTTTCAACTCAACCGCAACTCTAGCCAGTTTTCATTACACCGGATTTCAGGGTGAGCTAACGCTTCTAGCTTGGACTGGATCTTCTTCCTCATGTCTTGATGCCTTGAAGTTCCGGCATGGACTAGCTTTGGTTATTTTAGCTTCTTATAATACTCTTAGTTTACTAATTTGATCATAGATGTTCTTGTGGTGATGACTTCCAGATTTTGGGGAAATAATAGATGTTGAATTTTAGAAGTTATTGAATTGGTGTTTATTAATGAGTTTAAGTCTTTCGCATTACTTTCTGTTGATATTACATTGAAATGTCAAGGTTTAGATTGGTTTGTTCGCTAACATAGGAGGGTAAGTGTGGGTGCCAGTCGCGGCCCATTTTGGGTCGTGACAGAAAAATATGAAGTGGAGTAAGTTACGCCTGAGCAGGTGTTAAGATGATCATCCAGATCCATCAGGGCACCAGACAGGTATTCACCTTCATTACACTATCTAGTGCTGACTGATGAGAGGGGAACCAGAGTCTTTTGATGAGGCCCTACAGGTGGAGGATTCGATCAAGTAGGATCAAGTCATGGATGATGAGTATATTCTATTTACTAATATGGTAGAACCTGAAGGTTATGATGAATTCATGTTAGATACTCATAGAGATAAGTGGAAAGAACTCATCGTAGACAATCATGAGTTTTGTAGAAGTGTGGCAGGCAGGAAGACTGTCAAGAGATCATCTATTTGAAGTCCATTTGGCCCCTTGGCTGGAGAGGGAGTTTTTTTGGATATTGACCATGTTCCAGCCAAAGTCCTATGGCCTAATCCTACTTGGAAAAGTATTGGAATTATTCTCCTTAATTGGTTTCCAATTCTATTAGGAAAAGGAATGGAATAGTAATCCTATTTGTAGTTGGTTTTGGCTTTATAAGGAAAAGCACAACTCTATAAATAGAGGATGGTTTTGAGAGAATAATTAATTGCTCAATAGAACATAAGAGAGGTTTTTGAGAGAACTTTCAACAAGAGAAAAAGAGAGAAAGAAAAGGGTTCTTTTGCTGCAGTCTTTTCTCCGACCAGTCACGTTCAGATCGTGTTTTCCGATTAACTAACCGTTGGATCGGGCTGAAATTTGAACTGCGTGTCCCTGACATCTTGGTGGTTTATTTGAACGGTGGAGATCGGATTAGGAGGTCAGCAAGATCCTTATTATCCCGAACAGAAGCTTGGTTTGGGTGGTGTTTATTTCTATTTATCTTTTGTTGGTGTAGCTATTGTTTGTTCTCTTTTGGAACTTGTTGTGTAGCCATTAGAAGAATATTTGTAACCCTGTTATTGTTATAGTGAAGCAATTCGGATCTTGTCGATCCCGTGGTGTTTACCTTCGGTTGGAAGGGTTTTTCCACGTTAAACTTGGTGTTCTTTATTGTTAGATTTTCGGTTTCATCTCTTCGTCACAACAATCCCATTGCATGTAATATCTTATACACCTCATCCAAGAAAGCTTAGGGATGTTCTCCCACTTTAGAACCAAAGAAGGTAGGAGGATTCATCCTTAAAAATTCCCTCAATCTAGAGGTCATAGCATTCTCCATAGCATTCACCCTAGGTCCAATATCTCTATTTACTTGAGTTGTCATAGCTCGGGCTAGGTCAAGGAGAGCCTCTCTAATCTACCTATTAGACATTTCCGGGGGAACCACCGGAACCTCATTACATCCTTCCACAATAGGTACTTGATTATCTTGAACACCTTTAGGAACTTGCTCAGCATGTGGAACATGTCCACCCTGGGGAGGAATCTCCTCATTCACATTATTCTCTTCAACACTCCTAGACAATATCCTCCTCGTATTCTTCTTCCTATAAAAATAAGGATAACCATAAGAAAGGAGAACTTATAACTTTTTACTCTAAGGCATGACATAGGCATAGAAAAAAAGGGTACCTCTATTGTCCTATAGCCTCTCGCCCATAAATGTGTCGCGATTCTCACTGATGGTCAAGACTCTACTAGACTTGTCTTTTAGACACTTTTTGATTCCTAAGACTACCTCATAACCTTACGCTCTGATACCAGGTTTTTCACGATTAGAAACCACACCCTAGACATTGGGTGCATTCTCGGATTGCGACATGGCGTCGTCGACCTCTCAGAGGTCTAAGACAAGCCCTTTCATACCATTCATTGCATACATGCATGAAAAGTGGTGGGAATAAAAATATGTCATAGTAAATAATATTACTTCAAAATATCTCTTTTATAGAAAAAACATAATGAAATACTAAGTCTCAAAGTCTCCATCTTAGACATATGAATATAGAAAATAACTAAGTATATTACAATAATTCAATAAGGAAAACGAAACATCGAGATGTACTCGTATCAAGTGAGGACATACCAAACTCTTTGCTTGAATGAACACTAATCCAAGCTTCAACTTCGAAACTCCTTTCAAATGCCACCTACACCTTTAAAGATAAACAAAATGTATGGAATTAGTACAAACACATGTACTAAGTATGGCGTATGCGTAAAACATGAAAAATGGACATTCGAATAAAACATTATCTTTTTTATTAATACTTCAAAGTATAAGTGTAATAAAAAAATTTAACACCTTAGAAACATACAATATATCACATAAGCATTTTATCAATATTGAAGGACATTATCGTGATTTCAGTTTAACCTTGTCGTAACCTATTTTAACTTGCATTCTTATCACCAAAGGTTATCCTAAGATAAAATCATTCTTAATTTGTTTGACTTATTCCCCACCTAAGCTTACTCTAACATTCACATAGGTAGAACAAGAAGAGACCGCCTATACACCCTCTTCAAGCTTACCTAAGCAAACCTCAAAGATACCCTAGATAGACCCCATTATATTAATAATACGTTACCTAAAGACGTGATCTTTCATTATGTCAATTAGAAGACATATAATTCCTTAATGATTTCACATAATGGAGTTGGAAAGGCCTAGGGTCTCACATACTAATATCTTCAAAGTCTAGTCGTGCAATGTCTAGATAGCTTCCCATTCCACTTCATAAAATTCCTAAAACTTATCCAACTCTACCATGTACCCCACATGATAAGAATAATCAATAATACACATAGACCATACTAGCTAGGCATGGAATCTGGAGTTCCAACCTACTCCGATGAGGGTGTTCTACTTGCCAAGGGTAGAACCAGGACACATACCATGTATGCTCATGGTTAAGGAAGATGATGGTCTTTTATGTACTCTAGTATCATTCTCAAGTAGAGCTACATTGCACTCTAGTATCATTCTTAAGTACAGCTTCAAACCATAACATATTCGCTCAGTGCTAGCCTTTGTTCTAATAGAGTAAGTTTAATCAATGGGACATATGAAAATGTACAATCACTTAGTCATTACCTAATCATAATGTACCTATCAAAGATGGATCTAGAAGGGCTGCCATTCGATGGTCTCTAAGGACAGATCATTCTTAACCTTCTTTATGTAGAAGATCCCTCGTATTAGTCATGCTTAGAAGGGCACCATCTTAGGTCTACTGATCCTCCACTTTCATTAAAGATTCTTCCGTACACATACAAGACAAAGGTGCATAAGACTACTAAGTCAAGATATTCATATTCATCATATACATGTATGAAATAAGGGACACTAGTCTACCAAAACAAGACACAACATACTTTACTTTATTTCATATACATACCATTCTTTGAAGAACTTAGGAATGAACCTTATCATCATTATGTCACCTTATTTGTTACTATAACATTATTGATATATTCATCATAGACTAATATAGTCAAGTTGGCATAATCATGTATTAATTTTAAGGCTACACAAACAAAGACATAGTCATAGTCCAATATGATCACCTAATATCCATAGAACAGAACATACTTTCACGTAGCTAGCATGTAGATAGATATGATCATACTTCAATAATTAATTTTAAAAATCATCATAATACTTCATGTAGTGCCGACAAGGCCATGATTGTCAATTAGAAGATTAAATCATAATAATAGATGGAACTAAGTCAATTCAACATAGACTTACCGATCAAAGACCAATTAGACATCCATTGCACATAATCTTTACATCATTAGAAAGACTATAAGAAACTACACATTAATTCAAAAGTATAGAGACATGATCACTTAACCCATAAAATAGTCAAAATAGGAATTTGCATGGATTTCATGGGTTAATAAGAATTATAGATTTAAAACATTGCATCAACATCAATTTAATTCTAAAACATTGATTCAAAATCTTTTTATGTAACAACCCATCACTTGAATCATAAAATTGAACAAATCATGTTTTTCATCATCATTGAAAAATCATTGGAATTGAATCCTTGAATAAATATATTTCAAATATTAATAACCATACCTTATTGATGAAGAATCCATAAAATCTTGGTTGGAAACTTCAAAATTTTAGTCTTCATCCTTGAGCTTTTTCTAGTTCTTCAATAGAGTTTGGAAAAGAGAGTGTTCTTAACAGATTAAGAAAATTTCGTGTGGTTCTGGTTTGTGACGTGTAATTATGGTCTAAAACTGACTTAATATGTATGTCTAAACGCCCCATAGGTTATGCTAAAGACTTCCCACTTAAATTTCCTAAAATGCCCCTCCTAATTCGACTACAAATAAGAGAACATTTGACCCAATCTAATTAAGATTTGAAAATGATTTTTAATTAGTTAAGTTTCCAATTTAATTAATTAAGTAACCTAGTTTAATTATTAAAGTACCCCAAAGTCATTAGGACCATAACCAACCCTTTGCACCATCCTAAGTTAGGTACTAGGCTGGATCTTACTTGACTTAACCGAAATCTTTAAATTGCTTGGTGGTTTTGGTTTTGTCGATTTCAATTAATTAATTAAGTTGATAATTTAATTAATTAAGTGACCTAGGATAATTAATAAAGTACCTGTAAGTCGTTAGGACCATAACAAACCCTTTGGACCATCTTAGGTTAGGTACTCGGTTGTCTCTTAATTGACTAACCCGAAATCTTGAAATTGCTTCATAGTTTCCGTTTTATCATTTGAATTTAATTAATTGAATAAACTAGTGTAATTACTAAAGTACACCTATGTTTTAGGACCATAACAAACCATTTTTGACCATCCTAGGTTAGGTACTAGGATATTACTTTAGTTAGGTATTAGTTTAGGTCACCCGGTTGGGTCTTAGGATTTTTGGCACCCTAGATAGTTAATTTTAGTTTTTCCTAGGTTAGTTAGTTAGCTAGGGACGTTAGTTAGGACCTATAATCAGTTAGGGAGCTTGTCCCTACGTGATCCTACATGCATGCCCCCTAACCACCCTAACCAATTCGGTTGGGGCTTGTCTCATGGCCGTTGGTAGGACATGTTCTTGCACATGTGTTGCCGTATACTTTCCCCAACCTTGCACTCTGGAAATTTCACTCCTTGTCCAAGGATCCTCACTATATACTTGGGCACTACTTAATCTACATGATCATTTTAAATGGTTATGTGCTATGGTACCTACGCTTGACTCTTGGATGCCTCGTACCTAATGTGTTTACTGATTGATTACGAATTTTAGCCTAGGATCTTCATTGTACGTACAATTCCTAAACAACCTCGAATTGGAGAATTTGAGCATCAAAGTATATTTTAATACATAGAAATTGGCTAACCATCAAAGTGTATTTTTAGTTACCTTTTAATACATAAAAATTGGCTAACACCCTTAAGCCAATATTGTCCAATATGCCCATTATTACTCAATATTGGGCATTGGGATGCCTATGTACCCCCAATACCTATTCTTAAAACCTATTTGGCTCTTCAACAGACAACTACATTTTTCTGGAATTTTACATTATCCCCCCTTAGGAATATTCGTCCCTGAATGACGCTAAAATCTTTGTAAGGGTAGGATATATACTCAATACTAGTAGCACAATCAACACGTAACATATCATTACACTTAGTACCCAATTCATGATACATAATTATATAAGAGCTACATATTTATAACAAATAGTGAGGAACTTCCTTCTCCACCTTATTATAAGCTCAAAACGAATCAAAGAGGTACCAAGTTATCGTTCTTCTCACGACAACAACAAAATATCAAGAAAGCATATGCATACATGTTTCACATAAGTGCAAGAATAGAGTATGAAAACATATATTTACAACTCTAGTTAGTTCTATCTTTTACAAAAACATAGGCACCTATTTTGAAAACAAGTCAATATAATTAACTTCAATTTCAATTCGACTTCTAAACACAATGCAACATGCAACATGCTACTAGGACATTCTATCTATCAATCTTGAATTGAATGGAAGAGATAAGACAACAATATACAACACAACTACTCACCATACTCCCCCACCCAGAAGGATCTCATAAAACTAAGGAGTGAAAAGTATAACTTACCGGCATTATCATCATCATCTGGTTTTGTTCCTTTGGCTCGAATAGCGTAGAAGCAGTTCCTTTTTTTTGCACCATAATCCGGAATGTTAGGCAGAACTTTCTTGGCTTCTCATCCTCTAGCCACAAGAGTTGGACAATCTCTCACTTGGTGATCATCCTTCCCACTACTAAAACACCCACTAGTACCGGCTACACACTTACCAAAGTTCTTCTTTCAACAAGTCGCACAAGCAAAACTAACCATTTGGGAATCACCACCTCTATCATGGTTTACCTTAGCAGCACTAGAACCATCTTTATTTGGATCCCTCTTCTTAAATGTTTGTTGAACTTGCTCATCAGTTCTTCCTCTCTTAGTATATATACTTATCCTCCCAAGTTTAGACTCTTCAATGGATTGAGCGTACACCATAAGCCTAGATAAAGTCATGTCACCATGGAACATTGCTGTAGGGTTAGACACCAAGGATGGAGCATACTTAGACAATAGGACAAACTTCAGGGAATATTCCTCAACACTCATGCTACCTTTCCCATGGTTTATGACTTCCTCAATCTTAACCTCCTTCTTCTCACGAGGAAAGTACTTATCTTTGAATGGTTCCTTAAATACTTCCCACTCTAAGGGAACTAATTCAAGTAGTCTACTATCCTTCCATTGTGTAAACCATACTTGAGCAACATCTTTCAATTTATACAAATCTAACTCTATTTTCTCCCTCGAATTCATTCCCATTGCATGTACCATCTTACAAAACACATCCAAGAAAGATTGCGAATCTTCTACCACCTTAGAACCAAAGAAGGTAGGATGATTCATCCTCACAAATTCCCTCAATAGAGAGGTCATAGTACTCTCCATAGAATTCACCCTAGGCCTAATATCTCTATTGACTTGAGTTTTCACAACTCAGGCTAGGGTAAGGAGAGCCTCTCTAATCTCCCCATTATCGATTTCCGGGGGAACCACTAGAACATCATTACCTCCTTCCATTATAGGTACTTGATTATCTTGAACACCTTGAGGAACTTGCTCAATTTGTGGAACATGCCGACCATCGGGAAGAAGCTCCTCATTCACATCATTCTCTTCAACCCTACTAGCCGGAGTCCTCGTATTCATATTCCTATAAACACAAGGATAACCATAAGAAAGGAGAACTTCTAACTTTTTACTCTAAGGCACGACATAGGCATAGAAAAATAAGGGAAAATCTATCGTCCTATAGCCTCTCTCCCATAAATGTGTTGCGATTCACATCGATGGTCAAGACTCCACTAGACGTGGCTTTTTGAGACTTTTTGATTCTAAGACTACTTTATAACCTTATGCTCTGATACCATGTTTTTCACGACCCAAAACCACACACTCAACGTTAGGGTGCAATCTCGGATTGTGACACGGAGTTTTCGACCACTCAGAGGTCTAAGACAAACCCTTTCATATCATTCATTGCATAAATGCATGAATATTAGTGCGAAATAAAAACTTGTTGTACTAAATAATATTACTTTAAAATATTATTTTTTATAGAAAAACATAATGAAATACTAAGTCTTAAAGTATCCATCTTAGACATACGAATATAGAAAATAAGTAAGTCTATTACAATACATCAATAAGAATGAAACATCAAGATGTCCTCGAATCAAGTGAGTACATACCAAACTCTTTCCTCGAATGAACACTAATTGAAGCTTCAACTTCGAGACACCTTTCAAACGGAACCTGCACCTTTATAGATAATTAAAATTTATGGAATTAGTATAAACACTTGTACTAAGTATGGCGCGTGAATAAAATCATGAAAAATCTGACATTCATATAAACATGCTCTTTTTTATGAAGACTTCAAAGTTTAAGTGTAAGAACAAAACTTAACACCTTAGAAACATACAAGATATCACATAAACATTTTATCAATATTGAAGGACATTATCTTTATTTGAGTTTAACCTTACCGTAACCTCTTTTAACTTGCATTATTATCAACTAAGATTATCCAAAGATACAATTGTTCTCTTATTCATTTTATTAACTCCCCATCTAAGGTTACTCTAATATTCACATAGGTACAACAAAAAGAGATCGCCCATACACCCTCTTCAAGCTTACCTAAGAAACCCTCAAAGCTACCCTAGATAGAGCACGTCCTATTAAACATACATTAAATAAAGACGTGATCATTCACTAAGTCAATTAGAAGATATATCATTCATTAAATATTTCATATAATGGACTTGGAAAAACCAAGGGTCTCACATACTAATATCTTAAAAGTCTAGTCGTGCTATGTCTAGATAGCGTCCCATTCCACTACCTAAACTTCCTAGAACTTATCCAACACTAGAATGTACCCCACATGATGAGAATAGGTAATAACCGACATACACCATACTAGCTAGTCATGAAATCTGGAGTTCCAACCTACTCCGATGAGGGTGTTCTACTTGCCAAGGGTAGAATGAGGAGACATCCCATGTAGGCACATGGTTAAGGAATATGATGATCTTTTATGTACTCTAATCTCATTTTCAAGTAGAGTTACATTGTACTCTAGTCTCATTTTTAAGTAGATCTTCAAACGATAATATATTTGCTCAGCGTTAGCCTTTGTTCTCATACTGTAAGTTCAATCTAAGGGGCATACGAACAGGTACCATCTCTTAGTGATTTCTTAGTCATAATGCACCAACAAAAAATAGGTCCACAAGGGCTGCCATTCGTTAGTCTCTAGGGATAGCTCATTCTTAACCTTTTTTCTATAGAAGATTCCTCGTATAAGTCATGCTTATAAGGACACCATCTTAGGTCTAAATCTCATAGACTTTCCTTAAACATTCTTCCATATACAAAAAATACAAAGTTGCATAAGCCTACTAAATCAATATATTCATATTCATCATATTCATGTATCAAGTAAGGGACACTAGTTTATCAAATTAAGACACAACATACTTTATATATTTCATATGCATATCATTCTTTGAAGAACGTAGTAATGACCCTTATAATAATTATGTCACCCTATTTATTACTATAACATTATTGATATAAACATCATAGACTCATATAGTAAAGTTGGCATAAACATATATCAATTTTAAGGCCCCACACACAAACACATAGTTATAGTCCAACATGATCACCTAATATCCGTAGAAAAGAACATACTTTTAAGTATCTAGCACGTAGATAGATATGATCATACTTCAATAATCAATTACACAGATCATCATAAAACTTCAAGTCGTGCCGACAAGGCCATGATCATCAATTCGAAGAATATATCATAATAGTAGATGTAACTAGGTAAATTCAACACAGACTTAACAATTTAAGACCACTTAGACATCAATTGCACATAATCTTTACATCATTAGAAAGATCATAAGAAACTACTCATTAATTCATAAGTATAGAGACATGATCACTTAACCTATAAAATAGTAAAAATAGGAATTTTCATGGCTTGCATTGGTTCACTAGAATTATAGATTTAAAACATTGCATCAATATCAATTTAATTCTAAAATATTGATTTAAAACCTTTTTATGCAAGAACTCATGGCTAGAATCATAAAATTTGACAAATTATGTTTTTGATCATCTTTGAAATATCATTGGAATTGAATCCTTGAATAAAGAGATTTCATGGATGAATAACCATAACTTATAGATGAAAAATCCACGAAATCTTGGTTGGGAACTTCAAAACCTTAGTTTTCTTCGTTAAGGTTTTTTCTTGTTCTTCAATGGAGTTTGGAAAAGAGAGCGTTCTTGAGAGATTAAGAGAATTTCGTGTGGTTCCGTTTTGGGACGTGTAATTCTGGTGTAAAAATAACTTAATATCTATATATAGATGTCCCATAGGTTACCGTAAATACCTCCCACTTAAATTACCTAAAATTCCCCTCCTAATTCGAGTACAAATAGGAGAACATTTGACCTAGACTTATTTGGGTTTGAACATGATGTTCAATTATTTAAGTTGCCAATTTAATTAATTATGTTTCCTATTTTAATCAATAAAGTAACCCTAAGTCATTAGGACATTAACCAACCCTTTGCACCATCCTAGGTTATGTACTAGGTTGTCTCTGATTTGACTTAACCAAAATCTGGAAGTTGTTTGGTGGTTTCGGTTTTGTCCATTTAAATTAATTAATTAGTCTTCTAATTTAATTTATTAAGTTACTTATGATGATTAATAAAGCACCTCTAATTCGTTAGGACCATAACCAACCCTTTGGACCATCCTAGGTTAGATACTACATTGTCTCTTACTTGACTTAACCGAAATATGGAAATTGCTTGGTTGTTTCGATTTTGACCATTGAAATTAATTAATTAAGTTTATAATTTAATCAATTAAGTGATCAAAGGTAAATACTAAAGTATCCATAAGTTTTTAGGACCATAACCAACTCATTTTGACCATTCCAGGTTAGGTACTAGGATGTTTCTTTAGTTAGGTATTCATTTAGGTCACCCGGTTAAGTCTTAGGATTTTGGGCACCATAGTTAGTTAATTTTAGTAGGTCCTTGGTTAATTAGTTTGTTAGGGACATTAGTTAGGACCTAGAATCAGTTAGGGAGCTTGGCCCCACGTGATCCTACACGCCTGCCCCCTAACCATCGTAACCAATTCTGTTGGGGCTTGTCTCTTCGCTGTTAGTAACACATGTTCTGTACTTTCCCTAACCTTGTACTCTTGAAAGCTCACTCCTTTTGCATGGATCCTCACTATGTCCTTGGGCACTACTTAATCTACATGATCATTTTAAATGGTTATGTGCTATGGTACCTATGCTTTACACTTGGATGCCTCGTACCTACTGTGTTTACTGATTGATTACGAATTTTAGCCTACGCTTTGCGTTGTAGGTACAATTCTTAAACAAGATTGGATTGAAGAATTTGATCATCAAAGTGTATTTTTAGTTACTTGTTAATACCTAAAAATTGGGTGACACCCTTAAGACAATATTCTCCAATTTGCCTAATATAACTTAATATTGGACATTTGGATGCCTATGTACCCCCAATACCTATTTTTATAACCTATTTCGCTCTTCAATAGACATGTACATTTTCTTGAATGTTACAGTGAGGAGGGTATTGGACTTCTCTTACACATTGGACATATGGGATCCCAAGAGATGGTCCTAATAATTTTCTTTAATGATTAAATTGATTAGATGTTATGTACGTAAGGTTATATATGATCTTTTTAATAAAGCATGTTATGATGAAATATGAGGTTATGTGGTATGTATAATGTAGGTGACTTAATGTGATACGTAGCTCTGGCTAGATTTATGGGATTCTATTTTTTGCATTGCACATATATTTCTTGTGTTGCGTATATGTTATTATGTTGGGTTGAATTATTATGTTTCATCATATATTCATGTTAATTTTATTTTTTACTAAGTATGGTTTTTAAAAAAATGACACTTTTCTCATGCATTGATTATTTTTATGCATAGAAGCCATACTTAGTACGTGTGATATCCATATTTTCTTCCCTTTTCCCCAAAAATGTAGATTCGGGCTATTGAAGATTTTCAAGGCTATTTGCATGGAAGACTTGGATCTTTTCCCATGTTGATGGTCAGTTCTCAAGTCCGAGGATGATGCCACTTTTCTAGCTTTATTAGTATTGACTATGTCTAAGACAATTTTTCTTTCCTTATCTTTGAGACTTTGTTGCAAAACTATAGGAGGCATATTGCAGTAGTGTAAGTGTTATGCTCAAATCATATACTTCTATTATAGATGGTTTATGTGTGATACAAATTTTAGTATACTCTAATGAATTGTATTTGTTGCATAATTGAGAGGTCTATGTACACTTTATAAATGAGAAGTCTATGTAAAGTTCATATATTATAACCGACAAATCTAAATATACTTCATATGTAGAAGTTTTAAATATTCCATATTTTTTCTCTACCTATGATATTCAATGATGTATACTAAGGGCTCATCTAAGGCCTCTTCGAGAATGAAAACGCTAGTTATGTATAGGAGGTGCTCCCTGGTCATGACAAACTTGGTATTTGTGCATGAGGTTGAGTAATCTTAGGGTTAATGTCTCATTAAACAACATCTACATAGTGTCTTGTTCATAATTGTTAAGCGCGCCACACTTATAAATGATAAGTTATGTGGTGCTTAGGAAATTCTCACATATTTGGCATTGTTTAAGGCGTTTCTTAAAGGGTCGAAGAGGAAAATGTGAAGGAGGCGGTTCCCCCTCAATATCCTCAAAACCCTCAAGTTCCTATTGAAAAAGGGGCTATGTTTATCATTGAGATAAAGGCGACCATTCATAGCTTGACTCAAGTGATGGATACTCAAGTTGCTAGGGGTTGTATTGTAGAAGTGAACCCCAATTCTAGCATCACCACATCAATGATTAGGGATTTTACAAGGATGAATTCCCGTACATTCTTTGTTTCCAAGGTGGAAGAACACCCACAAGGGTTTATAGATGAGGTATTCAAGGTGCAAGATGCCATGGGTGTGACTTCTCAATAAAAGATGAAACTATCCGTCTATCAACTCAAAGATTTGACTTAAGTTTTGTATGAACAATGGAAGGATGATAGGCCGGTGTCACACTCGAAATCTAGACCCCAGATGATACCGACGTTGTTAACCTCTCAAAGCTCGCGGACAAGCCTCTTTTTAACTTTCATCACAATCATACATTTAAATTTGCGGAAAATTTAAAACTTCTTAATACTTATTAAATTGTACTTAGACTTTGTATAATTAATTCATAAGAGTGATATACTAATAAGCTCAACTAAACAACCATCTATATTAGGTTAAACAATCGAAATGAAAGAATCCATAATATAACAATAGTTTGTCAAACGACCTTAATACAAAAATCTTAGAACAACTGTTTGAAAGGAAATACTAGGGACAACATCCACTATATATGTGTAATGTACTAAAGATAGAATAATAAACATAGCATCCACGAACCCAAGAAGACCTACCAAAGGTTTGTAGATACTAGTCTGAACCACTTCAATGTATATTCAATCTTCTTCAAGAACCTGCACCTATAAAAATAGTAATAGTATAGGGGTTAGTACACACTTTTACTAAGTATGTGTGTATGCACATAAACACATAAGGACTATTCATGATCAAGGAAAACTCTTCATATATATACATGTCATTTCTTGAAAGTGAAGTCATCTTTCTCTCCTAATTCGTTATTTTATGAATCATGTTATGAATATGGCATATTTTCATGCATTTAAAGCACAAAACTCATTTTCTGTATGAACACATGGCCTTGGTAATTTTAGAACAACAACAACAAAAATAATTATTTTTGCTCATTCAAAGACTATGAGATTTCGGAGACTACTTATCCACCTTTGTGGTAGACTCATCTCATGAGGCTTGCATGTGCTTGCACTAGATCATTTCTATTCTATTGGTGCTTTGCTCAATTTTTTATACTTTTTAACCTTTAGAGTTGACTCATACATTATTGAAGTTTGTTTCTAATATGAGGTATACTTAGCTCAATGGATGACTTCTCATCCCTTTCTTTACTTGATGAATGTGAAATTAATCTTTACATTATCATTTTTTTGTGAATGAGAGTTGTATCACGGATTTTTAACACCCTCTTATGTGATTATCTTTAACGTTATCGTTTAGGTGCAAGTGAGACTTGTCTCACTTCCTTTAACATCGATTCTGGTAAATTTCATATAACTCATTAGATTTTAGTTATGTCATTACTCACCTTATCTTGCTCAATGTTACTTGGTAGCCTTATACTATTCTTTATGAAAGTTATAAACTTATTCAATGTACTACTATATTCATAGTTCAATTGGATAGGGTATGTCGAGACTTGTCCCAATGATTTGCATACCCTTGGTTATGAATTCATTGAGTTACATTGGTCATGCTTAACTTGATATAACAGAGTCATTAGCCAATTTTCATATCATATTTTGGAAATAACACTGTAAGCCAATTTATTGGCATAAATAAAACTATGATATTATCACTAGCCAAGTCAATTATTTCATGAATACATTATAGTAATGTCATCATGTCAACAAGCAAACTTTTTAACATTTGATTATCTTATTAGTACAATTTCATCATCTCAAACACAATTGGAATATGCCAAACTTTCCAATATAATAGTAATCTAAACCTTCATTTTGAAGCAAGACAACTTTTGACATTTGTTTTGATTAGATCATAAAAACAATTTAGTGCTTAGTTTGACTAAGCTAATAATTTAAATTGGCATTGAAGATTCACTAACTAGTTTTGATTTTCATTCTTATTTCTTCTAGGAAACATCGCATTCCAAACAAATAACAACCATATCTATTATAAAATACAATTAGTAATTGAAATCTTCATCCCTTTCAACAGTAAATTGAAGTTCATAAATGACTTATAACAATTTTATCTTCTCGAACACAATTGGGCATTTATATTATAGATTTAAGCTATAGGTCTCATTCAATGTTATTAAATATTAGAAACCTACACGTAATGATCAGTTAGCACTACATACCAACAACATGATCAAGATTTTGCATTTTACATGCTACTAGACTCGGAAATAGGGAGATGAACATTCGAAACATTCAGTGGGAACAACCCTGGTTTTAGTTTTTTGAATTCAAAACGTTTGAAAAACTTCATGGGAAAAGTAAACCAAGAGAGAAAATCCATACTTACTGTTGAATTTAATCTACGAAGATCACCTTGAACTTTGCACGAAATCCTTGAAGGATCACCTTGAAATTTCCTAAGGAGAACTTTTTTTTTTGTCTTACATTTTGCTCACTGTTTTCAATCGTGAATTTCTAGTGGTTGAACGTGAGTCTAAGTCTTAGGAACTGAAATTTACTAATTCAACTTAGGCTAATTAAGGTAATTAAATAAATAAATTTGCTAATTACCAAAACACCACTTCTAAATTGACTAAAAATAGGAAAGCATTTGACTTGGCCAAATCTGAAAATTAGCTAAGGGTTTTGGCCTTGATTTTGATTTTTAATAAATGAAGTTTCTAATTTATTTAATTAAGTAGCCTAGGGTGATTACAAAAGTAACCCTAAGTCATTAGGACCATAACAAACCTTTTTGGACGATCCTAGGTTAGGTACCAGGATGTTTCTTAGTTAGTTACCTGTCTTAATGTCACCTGGTTAGGTCTTAGGTTGTCGGCTCCCTTAGTTAGTTATTTTTTGTTTCTCCTGCGTTATTTAGTTATCCAGGTCATTTGTTTAGAGGCAATGACCGCTTAGGGATCTTGGCACAACGTTGACTAACCCGGACGCGCGCCTGTCCCCAACCACTCTAACCGAATCTTTTAGCTTGTCTCTAGGCCAGTTGCACATGTGCTTGCACATTTGGTGCTTGTATTTTCTTAACTAACTATTATATAAGGTTCATTTGGAATGTTTACTTATTGTCCCAAGGATCCTCACTATGTCGTTGGGCACTGCTTAATCTATATGATTAATTCAAGTGGTCATGTGCTATGGTACCTAGGATTGACACTTGGATGTCTAGTACATAATGTGTTAAGTTGAGAATCAATAATTTTAGATAGGATCTTCATTGCAGGTACAATTTTTAAACATTCTTGAATTATATTTTAAATACTTGTGTATACATAGAAAATGGCTAACACCTTTAAGCCAATGTTCTATAATATGTCCAATATTTCTCAATATTTGGAGTTGGGATGACTATGTACCCTAATACACATTCTAAAAAATTTACTAGGCTCTTCACTAGTCATGTACATTTTCAGGAACATTACATGATTACTTGGAGATATTTCAAGACGACCTTCCTTTATAGGTTCCTTAGAACTAAGGGAGAGAAAAATACAAGAATTCATCAACCTGTGCCAAGTGGGTATGAGTGTTAAGGAGTATATCCTAGAGTTCAATCAACTATCGAACTATGGTCCTACTATTGTGGCAGATTCTAGGGATAAGATGAACAAATTTGTTATGGGGATATCTGATCTTGTAGTTAATGAATGTAGGTCGGCTATGTTGATTCCTTCATGGACTTATCTGGTCTCATGTTCTATGTAGAACAAATTGAGGAGCCAAAACATAAGCAAGTTGGTAGGGAGTTGAAGAAGACAAGGACCGAAGATGGAAATTCTTCCAAGACTAGATTTGAGGTTCAAGATAAGCCAAGGTTCAAGAAGAGGTTTTCCAACCAATGCCCTTATAACACTCAAGGATCAACAAAGGTATAGGGTATACACGTAAGCCTCAAGTGGAAAAAGGAAGTGGTCCATATGTGAGAAGCCCATTTGTGCTATGTGTGGTAGAAAACATGAAGTCAAGATTCTAGTGTGCACGGGTAATTGCTATAGTTGTTGTAAAAGTTGCCACATTAAGAGGTATTGCTCTATGATTGATACACTCAAATTACTTCTCGAAAAGAAGTATAAAGAAGTCGTATAATGTAAAGAACCCATCTATGAGGTTCGGGTCGATCCCAAAAGGAAAATGATTTAGACTTAACTTTAACCTATTGTTATTTCTATTTAGTCAAGTCCTTCCCAAGAAACTAGTAACAAAAAGGGAGGTTTTAAGCAATAAATGTAATTAGCTATTTCTAAATAAGTAACATGTTCAAAGGTTTGATTTTTATAAAGTAATAAGAGTAACTAGTGCTAAAATGTTCCCTAGAGGTTCATAACACGGAAATTCTAGCTTTAATAATCTTTTCCTAGTATCTTGCATACAAAGTGGTATGTTTTGTTTCCCTTATTCCTTGGTACGCCAACTAGAATATTTCACTCCTCACCTTGGTCCAGTTATGTGTGTACGCTTTACTAAGCCTTACCTTTATCTCATATTAAGCATCATAATCGATATTTGGCTTAGTTGTTACTTCTCACAAACTTACACTAGCCTATTAGATGAAGTATACTAAATCTACGTTTATAATTTTTTCTTATTCTCTACCTCCTTGGTATTGTAAGTAGCAACAAAGATAGTTCTAACGCGTGCACTTATTAAAAAACTTCTAAATGAAAGAATTATCAATACATGTAAGACACTATTAGAGAATTGTTTTTTTAGCTAGGTTTTATCTTGTTATTTACCCATGGTTTCCACAATCCTAGTTATGAAGTTTAGTTACCCATGTTAAGAATCACACAATTCAGATTAATTAGTTAAGAATTCATGCACATACTATGATCAGATTGAATAAAATCCAAAAAGTTACTTGAATTAATCAAAAACTTGCAGCAAATGATTCCGGAAAATCATGTAATTTTCACGAAATCCAAAAATGCAACACTTAGAACAATAAAACTAGAAAATATCCAAGAGTCTAACCCAAAAAACGAGGTTTTTACAAGTATATATAATAATTGAGTCCTACTAAAAGACAGAAATCTATTTAAGGGAAGAACTGTCGAGGTCCCAACGGACCCTTGAGGCCCTCCGTCGTTCCATAATTACCTTCTTTTTCTGCTGCTTTATTCACCAACTTTCTGTTACCATCGAAGGACATGTATGATGGTCCGTTACGTGCACGACAGTCAGTCAATGTCTTCCATTCTTCCATACGTAGAATCTTTTGAAGATGGGTACTCAGACAATTCTTTTAACATTGACAGATGTGCAGAACGGTCCATCATGGCTATGACGATCCGTCGAGATCCTTCATAGCCCCACACTTAGACCGAATTCCACAACTTCCTTTAGCAAACTTTTTCTTCCTAAGAAGGTGGCCACCTACGGACCGTCGAGGTCACAACGGACCGTTGATGGTTCTGTGGGTCGTCATTTCTGCAATTTTAGCACAATTCTCCAACGCTCTCCTTCCGCACAGATTTCCTGGAAAAAAAAGAGAAAACTACATTAAAACCAATACAAAAAGTACTTGGACACACCAAACTTAAGGAAAAAGCATTGACATTACCAAGAAACCACGGTACATCAATGATCAAGACTCAAGAAAGGGAAAATGCTCAAGAACAAGCAAGTACTCCCCACCCAGATGCTTCTAAGAAGAACTACTTCTATGCTCTCTGCTCGAGGAGTGGTAAAGAGGATTCTCCTGATGTTTTCACCAGTATGTTACATGTGTTTTCCATTAATGTTTATGCTTTACTAGACCCCCGTGCCACCTTATCTTTTGTAACTCCTTAAGTGGCCATGAATTTTAATGTATTACCCAACATTTTACTTGGACGTTTTTTCGGTTATTACTCGGTGGGTGACTCCATTGTTGCTAAAAGAGTCTATATGAGTTGTCCCATATAATTTCCCAATAAAGTTACATTAGTTGATTTGGGAGAACTTGATATGTTGGATTTCGATGTCACATTGGGGATGTATTTATTTGATGCTTGTTTGCTTCCACTGATTGTAGAACAAGGGTAGTTAAGTTCCAATTTCCTATTGATCTCGTCTTAGAATGGAGGGGGGAACTCAATCTCTAAAGCTAAAATAATTTTGTGTCTAAAAATTTGAAGATTATTTCTAAGGGATATCTCCACCATGTTTTGATGGTCAAGGACATTGGATTGGAATCTCCTCCTTAAGAGTCAATACTCCTAGTGAAGGAGTTTCCACATGTCTTCCCCGATAACTTGCCCAAAATTCCTCCCAACCAGGAAATAGACTTCGGCATACACTTGTTGCCGAATACAAAGCCTATTTCAATACCTTCTTACCGAAAGGCTCTGGCCATGTTTAAAGAACTAAAACTTTAACTCTAATATTTACTAGAAAAAGGTTTCATAAAACCAAGTATATCTCTATTGGGAGCTCTAGTTTTATTCGTTAAAAAGAAGGATGGGTCCCTTGGATGTGAAGTGATATGAGGTCTTGGTATCACCAACTTAGGGTGAGAGGTGAAGACATATCTAAAAAATCTTTTTGATCTAGGTATGGTCATTATGAGTTCCTTGTTATGTCTTTTGGTCTAACTAATTCCTCGACGACTTTTATGCTCCTCATGAATAAAGTGTTACGAAATTACCTTGACTCTTTTGTAATTGTCTTCATTAATGATATCTTGGTATATTCAATGATTGAGGATGAGTATATGTACCATTTGAAGGTAGTATTTTTTGTTGATATTGGTTGCCTTCCTTGTAACATTGTTTCATGTGAGGGTATAGAGGTTGATTTGTGGAAAATGGAAGCGGTTAAGAATTAGCCTAGATTTTTTACTCCAGCCGATATTTGAAGTTTATTTTATTTATTCGGGTATTATAGGACATTTTTTGAAGGTTTTGCATCTATCTCTTCTCCTTTGACAACATTAACCCAAAATAAAGTTATATTTGAGTGGTTGGAATCTTGTGAAGGAAGCTTTCAAGAGTTGAAAGATAATCTTACCTCTACTCCAATGTTGACCTTACTAAAGGGTACAAAAGTGTTTGTAGTGTATTCTAACAATTCTCGAGTATTTTTTGATGGTTTCCTATTGCAATATGTCAAGGTCATAGCATACTCCTCTAGAAAACTAAAGGTTCATGAGAAGAATTATCCAACTCATAAACTTGAATTAGCGTCTGTACTGTTTGATCTAAATATATGGATAGATTTTGTTTATGCGGTAGATTTGGATCTATTTACAGAGAACAAGGGTCTTCAATTTTTTTTTACTAAAAAGAGTTGAATATCCGACAAAGAAGATGGTTGGAACTTTTGAAGGATTATGATATGAGTGTTCTCTACCACCCTGGGATGTCCAATGTGGTTGCGGATGCTCTAAGTCAAATGTCAATGTGCAGTGTTGTATTACTATTAAATTATAAAGCATAATATAGAACCTACCATATGATTCTAAGAGTTGTTAAACTGTGTTTAAGTCAATTATAATGTATAGATGTGATTTAGGATGTTATAGAATCAAAACATCAATGAACATCCATGACGTCTGCAAAGTAGTTCAAGAGGTGCTAGTGTCCCTTGGCCTATTTGACTAAGTTGTAAAAGTCAGAAAATGATAAAATTTTGTGTAGAGGTGTCTAACACCTATTTATTTAATTGATATTCGGAACTTCTGGGAGCAACTCCTCAAAGAACAACCAAGGACCCTTGCAGTTTGGCAAAAAGCTGCCAAAAGGTAGTGTCTACTTACGAGTTGCAGGCAACGAGTCGTAGTCCAATTGACGGACCATCGATTGTTACCAAAAATTGTAACTTAGACAAATCAGTGAAGTTTTCATTTCACAAATATCTAACAAAAACAATGTACATGCAGTATGGAGGCCATACAACCCGTCGACTGAGCTACGACACGTCAGTGGGGGTCTCATAGGTGAGGTCTATGTGTTGCTGCTTTCTTTGACTTAATTCATTTAATTAGTTAGTCTAGTTAGGAGGTTAATAAGGGGTTATAGTTGTTTAATTATGTTTTTTATGTCAATATATAAACTACCCTAATCTTAAAACCTCACCTAACTCTCATAATTCCAAAAACACCACTTCTCCTCATTCTCTCTTCTTTCTCTCTCCCAAAGAAACTCCTTAGAAGACCAAGAAAAGGAGGGTCCCAGGAATGCAAAGTATAATGTTTTTTTCATCAAATTTATTAATGTATTGGATTCATTTCATCTTTGGGATCTCTTTCCGTAAAGGGTTCCTTCATGTTGATTTCAAAAATATGAAATTCAAGTGGGTTTTCTTCCAATACGAAATTGATATTGTAAATGTATTTGTATACAGTTATTTTTGGTTATTATTTGTATATTAACATGTATTATGAATCAATTAGACTAGTTCTTGATGCATTGACCAAGTTTGTGGAAAGATGACCTTTTCCCCTTAACCCTAGGTTGTGATCTTTGATATAATTACTGCTATTTATACAATTGGCTTAGTTAATATGTGAACTAATATTATATGTTGTTATTATTACAATTTATGAGTAGATTTTTATATATTTTAATCCAATTAGGCTTGTTATTGAGTTACTAACCTAAGTTGTGAGTATAACATGAATTTGACCTAATTCTCAAACTCTAGGCTATGAACTAGTGATTAATTGTTGTGTAGTGATTCAATTGAATTTAATATTGTGTTTGTTACTATTGTGTGATGAACACCCATTTTTGGGTGGAATTGGTTGATGCTATGACCTTGATGATCGCTTGTGAAGGAGATTGGGGTAAGTCTTGTGATTACGATTCTTTACTTCGATTATGATTACATTTGATTAAGTGACAATGTTGTATTGATGTATACCTTTTGTTAAAATTGATAGTGTTTGTGTAATGTTAAATTGAAATTTCTCGAACTATGGTTTGTGAGTTGTTGGCTAAGATGTAAATGTTATACGGATAGTGATAACTTACCAATGTGCCTTATTATGATAAGACAATGTAAATACACTAACCTCACATGTATGAATTTTATTAAAAGTTAAATTATCATGCAATTCTTATTGAAATTTGATGATGATTCTATAAAGGATAGACCCTACAACCTTCATTAAGATATGATAATTAATAAAGACATTAAAACAATTTTAAAAGGGACTCTAGTTTAGCACCAAGTAAACTAGGGTGAGGAGTGTCCCTTCCTACATAGGGAATGTAGGATCACTAATGTACTCATGATATTGGAGACTACAATGCATGTAGCATAAAGAGGGTTCCAACTACATCTCCTAGTTCTTAAACTATGTTGCCCCCACAAGAATACTAGCAAGTGGATCCACATATATGCTTCGTTCATGTTTTGATATTATCTTGGCAAGTAGTCTGCCTTATTTTGGTGTAGGGTTATATGATACCATTCCACATTAGCTCTTGTGGTGTATGTCGGTTAAGGCAAGAGGTTCCCGAAAAGTAAAATGAAGTAATGACGTGAACTCTAGATAGGACAACCTAAGGGGTTTATCTTAGTCTGGGTAGGGGTATGGGACTGTACCTATTCCTTGCACTAGTAAGCTTTAAGGGAAGTCTTAGGAGGATGTTCGTATATATGTATATGCTTATAATGTACATGATATATATATGATGGTCTTACATGTTGATGACACTATATGATGTTCGTTTCACTTATGAACATGTGTTTGGTCTCTGTTTCTAAAGTATGATGTTATGTACTCTTAATGATTTGCTATGTTAAGTTGGACATTGGTTATGGTTCTTGTTAGGTTTACTTGATTAATTGAGGTTATGGGGCTTTGCTTATTAATTTCATTAGTGGACTTAATCAGGGTTCATCAGTAGTTGTCTTACTTTGGTTATGTTGTTATGAAATCTTATGCATGCTTGTTGATGTTATACTTGATGATAGACTTGTCTTGAGTATATGCTCAATTATGTTAATATGCATGTTGACTTGACTAGAAGTAGTATTGTTATCTAATGATGTATATGGTCTTGACTTAATGAATATGTACTATTAACTTGTATTGGTTCTTGAATGTACATAAGGCTTTTCAATGTAAAATAGCATTCTTTAATGAAATGTCCCTTTTTAGCATGATTTTGTGTTGATTGTGCATATGGTTCTATACTTAGTACAAGTGATGTGCTAACCCCATTTCTCCCTTTTCCCCCAAAATTTTAGGTTCTTTTCGTTGAAGGGTTTGTGACGACATTTAAAGGAAAACTTGGATTCTCATTTTCCAAGTTGGGTAGGTCCTCACCACTTTGAGGAAAATGCCACTTTCTATCAATGGATGTTTAATTATATTAAAGACACTTTGTTCATTTCCTTTCATTGGAGTATTAGATATTGTATAGCCTACATGTGTATTTTATTGTATTGATGTATGGGCTATGCACAATCGTTATACTCTTGTTTAATTGATTATGAGATGAGAATTCCATTTTAAGACTATGTTATATGATATATATATATGTGTGTGTGTGTGTGTGTGAAATAAAAGTAGAAGACTATGTAATCTTACTATACCAAGGATCTATATATACTCGATCTCAATATATTATGTGCATGCGAGAGGTCTATGTAAACCTAATAATAGATAGAAGAAAGGTTTTAAATTTTCCACATTTTTATCCTATGAATGTAATGATGTAAGATTAGAGGCTAGTCTTAGTACTCTTCAAGGACGACGACGTTGGGTACATCTAAGGGGTTTTCATCCATTGTTGTGACAAACATTGTATCAGAGATTGAGGTTGAATATATTTACAGTCGATGTCTCATGTAACCATGTCTATGTATATTCATATTCATAATTGTGAATTGCACAATACCTATGTATAAGAAACTATATTATGCTTAAGAAAATCTTCTTTTCTTGGAAATTTAATATCGTGTCTTGCGAGTCTTGACTCAATGTTCCCTTAGCATATAATCCTTTTATTGTGATTGTACTCAATGAATACCCAAATAACAGCAACTTAAAGACTTGATGAAGAGATTGCCAATGCGGGGGTTCCTCCCCTAGGAAATCAAGTCCCTCCTCTTGAAGAAGTTTCCAATGATGATTAAGCTCTAGTCAGTCCTCCTCCTTTGATGGATGGGGAAATAAGGGAAGACTTTTTCAAAATGGCCCAAGCATTTACTACACACAAGCACTTGCCGTCACTACTCACACACAAGATATGAAAACCAAATCTAATCGGGAGATTGTACCTTGAGGAAACAAATGCCCTCCCGTTTTAGGGAATTTACATGGATGAATCCCCCTACTTTATATGGGTCCAAAATGGAGGAAGACCCCCAAGAGTTCATTGATGAAACCTACAAGATTCTCTATGGTATGTGGTTGACTACCAGTGAGAAGGTCGAGTTAGCTACTTACCAACTCAAAGATGTGGCCCAAACATGGTATATTCAATGGAGAGACAGTAGGCCCTTATGGAGCAGACCAGTGACATTGGATATATTCAAGAAGGCTTTTCTGAATCGGTTCCTTACTCACGATAAGGGAAGCCAAAGTGGAAGAATTCATCAACCTTTGGTAAGGAGGTATAAATGTACTTGACTACTATTTGAAATTTGCTAAATTTGAAAAGTATGCTCCTTTTTTGGTTGCCGACCCTAGAGATGAAATGAGCCCCTTTGTGACGGGGGTGTTAGATGACTTGAAGGAAGAATGTCGTTCGGCTATGCTACATGATAATATGAATATTTATCGTCTCATGGTTTATGCTAAACAAGAAGAAGAAGGTGGTTCTTCAAAGGGTAGGCTTGATATCCAATACAAGCCTAGGTTCAAGATGTTTTCTAATAAAGTTCCTACCAATTTTTCCAAGGCTAATGATCATAGAGTGTCTAACACTAAGTCTCAAAAGGGAAGAGGTACTAGATCACCAAACAAGAAGCCAACTTGTGGAAAGTTTGACAAGAAGCATTATATAGATTTTCTTGTTGGGACGAACAATTTCTTTGGTTGTGAAAAGAACGACCAAAAGGATAGTTATTGCCAAAATTTGAAGAGGAAATACAAAGGTAGTGTGCAAGCTCAAGCTAGAGGTTCTAATGTGGATCCTCAAAAGAAGAATCACTTTTGCCCTTTTCTCTAGGGGTGAACAAGAGAGTTCTCCCTCTTTGGTGACTGGTATGTTTCAAGTCTTATCTATATATATATAAATGCTTTACATTATTCGGGTGCTACATTATATTTTGTTACTCCTTTTGTATCTAGAAAGTTTGATATTTTGCCCGATATTCTAAATGAACCCTTAATGGTAACTACCCCGGTAGGTGACATGGTGGTTGCAAAGCAGATATATAGGAATTTTCCTATAATGCTGCCCAATAGAATTACTCATGTTGAATTACTAGAACTTGATATGGTTAATTTTTGTTGTCATATTGGGGATGGATTAGTTGCATGATTGTTTTGATTCCATTGGTTGTAGAACTAGAATTGTCATGTTCAATTTTCCAAATGAACCCATTTTAGAGTGGAAGGGGTTAAATTCTATTACTAGAGGTTTTATTATTTCTTGTCTTAAGGCTTGTAAAATGATATCAAAAGGGTGTCTATATCACATTCTAATAGTCAAAGATTTAGACTCCGAAAATCCTCCCATTGTGTTTGTCCCCGTAGTAAGGTAATTTCTGGAGGTCTTTCCTAGTGATCTTCCAGGAACTCCTCCTGAACGGGATATTGATTTTTGTATTGACTTGCTACAGGATACCAATCCCATTTCAATTCCTCCTTATCGGATGGCTACGACAGAATTGAATGAGTTGAAGGCTCAACTCAAGGACTTACTAGAAAAAGGCTTCAATGGACCTAGTATTTCCCCATGTGTAGATTCGGTTATGTTTGTGAAGAAAAAGGATGGATCCCATAGAATGTGCATCCATTATCGCTAACTCAATAAAGTCACTATTAAGAAGAAGTATCCTCTCTTGATATTGACGACTTGTTTGATCAACTACATGGGGAAAGCTACATTTCTAAGATTTATTTGAGATTGGGGTATCACCAACTTAGGGTGAGTTGTGAGGATACACCAAAGACGACATTTCGGACAAGGTATGGTCACTTTGACAATTAAATGTTTTCATTTCTTCTACATTGAGGTTTACATAGACCTGTACATACACATAATATATATTCATATCGAGTATACATAGACCCTTCGTACAACAAGATTACATAGTCTTATACTTTTATTGCACATAAATATATAAGATACTTTACATAGTCTTACAAGAGTGTTTTATCTCATAATAATCTAAAACAATAATATATCAATCTGGCATATCCCATACAACAATGTAATAAATCCACATATAGGCTATACAATTCGTACAATAATGAAAAGAAAGAATATAGGAGTCTTAAAAACTAAAACAACATTCATAAGCTAGATATTGACATTGTCCTCGTAAAGTTAAGACCTACCCACTTGGATTATTGAGAATATCCAAGTCTTCTTAAAAGTTGTCTCAAAAGCTTTCAACGGTCGGAACCTAAAATTTTGGGAAAAGGGAGAAAATGGGGTTAGCACATTACATTTACAAAGTATGAGACCATATGCACATTTAACATCAAATCATGCTTAAAGGGGACATTTCATTAAAACATGCTATTTTAGATTTGGAAAGACTTATGCACATTCAAGAACCAACTCAATTCATTAATGTACATTCATCAAGTCAATACCATATAACATGAAAGACCAAACCACGTTAAGTCAAAGCAAGTAACATGTATGTCAACATACTTGAACTGATAGTCAAATCCAACTCTATCATAAAGTAATGACATAACAAGCATGAATAAGAGTTCATTACAACATAACCAAAACAAGACCATTACTCATGACCCTCATTATGTCCACTTGTGCAATGACCAAAAAAGCCCCATAACCTTACTTAATCAGGTAAACCTAACCAGAACCATGACCAACATCCAACTTCACATATCATATCATAAAGAGTACATAACTTCATACTTTAACAATATAGACCAAACATATATTTATAAGTGAAATAAACATCATAAGGTCCCATCAACATGTAAGTTCAGCATATACTTTTATAAGAATATTCACATATAAGAATAACCTCATAAGGCTTCCCTGAAGGCAAACTAGTGCAAGGCATTGGTAATGTCCGATACCCCTACCTAGGCTCAGTCAAACCTCTTGAGTCACCCTAGTTTGTTTGTACTTCATTAATTTATTTTAGTTTAGGGAACGCTTGCCTTAACTGATATAAACCACAAGAGTTAATTGTTGAATTCGGTGTTGTAAAACCTTACACCGATGGATGGTGGTCTACCAAAAAAATTAGAACAAAACATGAAGATAACATCAAGATTGATCAACTATCTAGTATTCCTATGGTGGTAACATTGTTTATGGAACTTGAGGTCTATCTTGGAAACATCACTCTACAGCATAGTTGGGTCATGCGGCTGTCCACCCCGTGAGGACCGTCCAGTAACTCAAACGCATATCTAAGCTAGAATATAATGGGCAAGCGTCATCGAAAGCATGAGAGCCTACGGTGTATGGATGAATGCTCCACGTTCGTATAGCTTTAGCGTTGACCTGAAAGCTCTAACGTCCACCTTTGACTGCACCAACAAATGTAGAGTTGTATGTGATTAGTACACACTTGTACTAAGTTTTGGTATATGCAAACACACAACAACGACATGCATGATTAAGAAGATCTCTTTACTAATGATATGAATTATGGAAACCCAAGTCAGTAGACTTGCCAAATTCAAATTAGGAAATTCATGCCATGAGCGTAACATGCATCATCATGCTTATCATTTTGCAAACAACACATAACATATTGTACATATCATATCACATAGTTCATATCATTCTTTCATATTCCATGAAACCTTGGAATCATGGACTGTACATTAGGACTTACCAAAATTAGACCTCAACATATGGGACCTCAACTACGGAGCCTTCGTTAGCAAACACATAGTCTGTTTCATTCATTCATACGTAGTTCATTTTCATTCTTTCATATACTTGTGCAACCACAAGTAAAACCTAGGATATAGTTTAAGACTCTCATCGGGTTTGCTGTACAATGACCAAGAATAACTTAGTGTCATTACGTAAGTCTAGCTCACCTCTTGATTTTCCTATCCTAACAACTTTGGTATCGTTCATTTCATCATGTGTATTCTTTGAGGGTGACCTCATTCTTTCTTTGGGACTTTTAACCTTAACCGACATAGATCATGTGAGTATCATTAAATCTAGTGTTAGCCCCACACCAAAAATTGGTGGAATCACTGGCCAAAGTTACCCGAACATGCTAGCTTATATAGGGAGTCGAACCCTGCTAGATCCCTATATTGGCATTATAGGATAAAAGTCTATGAGATATTAGGAGACCCACACCCGGGATGCACGATAGTATCATTTCATGAGATTAACGTGAACCTTCGCCTTTCCCTAAAAAAGGCATCACCACTCATAACTAGTCTATCGGTGGTTAGTATAAAGTTCCATTTCATTAAACTAATACATCATAGGTGCTGGATTCTAGCATGAGGACATCATAGCTAATTAGATGATTTTTCATCTCATTATTACTATTAAGTATGCATTAACTTCAATAATTTCATTACAGTGTTCATAGAGACTAGTCACTTGATTAACTTCACACTCTCATAAGTGAGTACATTTTTGTAACATTTACTTAGGATCATTTGAGATTGCTCTCATCTTTCACATTATCCTCATATCATGTAGTCACCACGTTTGTTTGCTTTAACACATTTTCTCTTCATAATTACTCACCCCTTTTACGTGAATGTTCATTTTATTATATGCCAATACACTTGGAACTTTAGTGTGTTTCACACTCTTACTTAAACCTTTTAGGGTTACATCATTTCATCACATACATCTTAGGTTCACTTAATTTTAAACCTATGCGAGGATTATGAGTCTATAAATACAAGCCATGAGGCTTCATTCATAGTTCGTTTCGGTGATTCATATCTTCCTAAGATTATGTAGTACAAGACTTATTTCATATTTTATGTACGCTAAGATCTCAATTTCGATCCATATGGGCAGTATTCATTTAAACATTTATTCACGTACGACTTATGTCTCAATAAGGAATTTGGGAAAAGGAACCCGATTTCAAATCCCTTCGATAACACTTAGTTTTTCCACTTAAATTTTTATTTACATTTCGTCTTGGGGATACTCAAGACCAATCCTTACTGACCTCACATGTTTTAATTCATTTTTAATCTATCCCAAACATAAATCATCTTGCCGAAAACAAACTTCCAGATAGCTTGAAATTTTGTAAGATTTTTCAGCCAATTCTCTCCACCTTCTAACATAAGATTTAGGACAATTTTTGTAGAACATTTTGTAAATAATTAATGGCATCTTTATGATTACTTTTAGTCAAGAGTTGTTCACTCAATAAAAGCAATAACATCTTCACATGAACATCACGGTTTTACACAAGTATTCACATAAAATACAAGTGAGCTATATGCAATTAATATGAACAGGCCAAAACACAAAGTCATATTTATGCCATTAACATGAACAAGCTGAAACTCAAAGTCATAATCCAAACATGCACACATACACACAGACCTACATGCACATTTCCAAAAGACAAAAACATAAGCACCTAATAATGAACATATAGTCGTAACTAGATCATCACACAAAACATAGTATCCCTAGATTCTATAAGCGAGCATACCCAACATAAGATCATAGGGAGCTAGTGACAGGGATCATGAAATGGGGGAATAACCCTAGTTTTCGGAGTAGATTCATCTGAGACTTAAGGTTATCTTGGAAAAGGACAAAGAGTAAGAATACGCATGCCGGATTTCACGTCGTTCAACACTTTAACTTGTTGCCAAATCCACTCAAAACAAAATATCCACCAACAATATCACACCTTACCCGACGATAATATAACGTTTTTCTTTATGTTTTCGGATTGCTTTGTCGTTTCTAATTTGCGTGTAAGTTCTTCAAGTATGAAGAACTTTTGTTTTTATTCATATTCTGCTTTTTGGTTTTTGTTTTAACAAGAAGAGAGAATGTGCAAGAGAGTGTTGAAAAGACGGAGATAAATGTGAGAGTGGATAGATGTGAGAGAGAGTGTTTCCTTAGGGCTAGGACTTTAGGAAAAGACTTAGACAAATAAGGTTAAATAATTAATAAATAATAATTAATAGTAAAAATAATCTGATTTTCCTTTTTCTTGAATCAGCCATTAATTATTAATTTATAAAATTAATTCACCAAATTAAATAATCACAATGAATCATTGAAGCCACCTAGGTTCGAACCCGAGTGGAGCAAGATTTTTCTCAAAGGACAATTTCAGCCCTTTCTCCCTAAAATGACCCTCCACCATATTAATTTTATAACTAATTAAATATTTAGGGTAATTATTATACTACCCTTTGCCTGGAAAAATATCTTTTTACCTCTAGACCCTCCAAACTTTAAATATCCCCTTTTAAAGTCCGGTAAAGACTCATCCAGGTAAATCTTTATATTTGGGTTCCCTACAAAGCTGGACCCAACCTTTCCTAGAACAACTAAGTGACCAAGTCAATTGTCATTGTTGTTGCAGAGGTTCAGATGTCTGGTTCTACGCGCATCATTCCGTGTGAACCCAGTCTAATAGTAGGTATTATAGACACATTAAGCATTACCTAGCATATCAATTTTTAGGGTTGTTACATTGTCCCCCTTAGGAACATTCATCCACGAATGACACTTCTTATAATCTAGATTAATGCCAATCATATCATAACATAGGTATTATACAAAGTCAGGCAACAACAACAAGGAATAGAGGAGTAAAGGAACTTTGACTTATACGTATAAAATCTAACCTCAGGAGCTGAAGAGATGAGGGTAGCAGGAGCTCATATCAGCCTAGGCCTCCCACGTAGCACCCTCAATATGATGGTTCCTCCACAATACCTTTACTGTGGCAATATCCTTGTTTCTCAGCCGCTTTACCTGCCGGTCTAAAATCTCAACAAGAACCTCCTCTTAGGACAACTCTTCGTCAACTCCTAAACCTTCAACAGGTAGAATCGATGTTAGATCACCGAGGAACTTCATTAACATAGAGACATTGAAAACTGGATTAATAGAATCTATCTCCACTGGCAATGGCAACTCATAGGCCACCTCACCCACACGTTGTAGGATCTCATATGGCCCAACATACCTCGTACTTAGCTTCCCCTTCCTGCCAAACCTCATCACCCCCTTGATAGGTTATATGTTTAGGTAGACCTTGTTACAAACATCAAACTATAAGGGCTATTTTCTGTTGTCTGCATAGGATTTATGAAAATTGTAAGCAACAGTCAACCTATCCCTAAACACCCTGACCTTCTCTAAGGCCTAAATAATGATCCCTGAATCCAAAATGGATGACTCTCAAACCTTAAATATTCAAACTGTAGACCTACACCTCTTACAATACTGTGCCTCAGATGGCGCCATCCAATTGCACGAGTGATAACTTTTATTATTTGAGAACTCTATCAATAGCGGATGGTCGTCCCAACTACCTCCAAAGCGTATCACGAACGCTCGCAACATGTCCTCCAATGTCTTAATGGTGCGCTCGGCATGTCCATCAGTTTGAGGATGAATAGTACTAAGCTTTACCTATATGCCTAAGATCTTGTGGAAGGATCTCTTAAAATGTGAAGTGAACTTAGCTCCTCTGTGTGAAATGATAGACAAAGGAATCCCATGCCATATCACGATCTCATCAATGTAGATTCTCGCATGATCCTCGGCTTTGTAAGTAGACTTTACAAGGATAAATTAGGCATACTTAGTCATCATGTCAAAAATAACCCATATGGAGTAATGTTGTCTCCTAATCTTTGAAAGACCAACCACGAAGTCCATATTAATGGCCTCCCACTTCCAAGTTGGAACCTCGATCATCTGAGTAAGACCGCCAAGCTTAAGATGTTCTGCCTTAACCTGTTGACAATTAGGACACTTAGCCACATATTCATCAATGTCCTTCTTCCTGCTATCCCACCAATAGATCTTCAAAAGGTCATGATACATCTTGGTAGAATCAGGATGTGTTGAATATCTAGAAACTACGGACTGTACAATAATTTTTGTCTGCAAATCAACAATATTTGGTACACACAACTTGTCTTGGTATCTAAGTATATCGTCATCTCCCAAAACCAAAGACTCATTCATCATTACCAACACTGAGTCCTTCAAATACATCAACGCCGGATCAAGATTCTGACCTTTATTGACTTCAAATACCAAGGATGATTCATAACTAGGATGAACTGAAACACCCCCACTAGTAGAGTAAGCCAACCGCAAACCCAGTCTTGCCAGTTTGTGTCCATCTTTCACCAACTCCTTCTTGTACTCCTCAACGTGGTTGTACTTCCCATGCTCATCCTTCTCAAAGCATCAACTACAAAATTAGCCTTACCAGGATGGTAGGTTACTTTCATGTCAGTCCTTCAATAGATCCAACCACCTCCACTTGTGTAGATTCTACTACCTTTGTGTGAACACATACTGGAGACTTTTGTGGTCTTTGAACACATCCACATGCACTCCATACAAGTAGTGCCTCCACAGTTTCAGCACAAACTCCACAGCTTCCAAGTAAAGGTCATGAGTTTTATAATTCTTTACATGAACCTAGAGATTTCTAGACACATTGTCTATAACCTTACCACCCTGTATAATAACACAACCTAAACAAACCCTAGATGCATCATGGTAAATAGTGTAATTCTCACCACAATAAGGCAAAGTAAGCACTGGGCTGAAGTGAGTCTGTCCTTGAGCTCTTCTAAACTCTTCTCACAAGTCTCCATCAATTCAAACTTGACTTTTTTGTTCGTCAATGTTTTTAATGGAGCGCAATGCAAGAAAAACCTCCACGAACCTATGACAATAACAAGCCAATCCCAAGAGGCTACGAATAACGGTGGAGGAAATAGGTTTTGTTCGGTTCTTCACAGTCTCAGTCTTACTAGGATCTACCTCCACACCTTTGTCACACACAACATGACACATCAAGGTCTCTAATTTAAGCCAGAATTCACACTTGCTGAATTTGGCATACCACTGATGTTGTCTAGGTACATATGACCACATCAACGTACTTCTCTTGCTCCTCCCTGCCATTCAGGGTGTACAACCTGTTCCTCTTAGGAGGATCGACTATCTTGCCACATCTTGCACCAAGATTGTGTAATATCGTTGAGCTAGTAGGAAGCCAGCTCAACCTTTTCAGTATCTGTGGCCCCCATAGACACTAACATCTTATGCACCTTATCAATAAACTCCTAAGGATCCAATGAAGTCTTTGACCTTGTGAAAATCGGAGGATTCATCCTCGTGAAGTCCCGTAGTCTGTATACCATGTTACGTGCTAGTGAGTTCTTTGTGGTAACACCTTGTTGCTCCGCTTAGGCTGTCATAGACTGAGCTTGTAAAGTGATTACTTGGACAATCTCTACCAAGTGTTTCCTCACTTTTCCATCTATCAACCCATTTGCGTTGACATGCATCTCTATTCCAGTATATGGAGCCTGGGGAAGAACTGGATTTACACCAGCAGTTACTCCTCCAATCTCTCTACCTGCGTTTCTCCTCAATTCATATTTCTAAATCTGAAGATTTGATGTCAGGTACGCTCTTAACACCAAGAAATAATACATTAGATAATACACGATAAGAAAGAAGGGAATTTTCCTACGTATCATGCAGCCTTTAATTCAGGGTAGTGGTGCACTTCACTATCATGTCTTAGAAACTACTTAATCTGGTTGATATGAACTTATCATCCTTGAAATTTAACCTAGGTCTTTGATACAAACTTTGTCACAACTAGAGTTTATACCCCAGACGAGACCATCATCGTTGACCTCTCATAGGTCGTGCACAAGCCTACATACGTCATTAATACTTCATCTAGGTTAATTTTAGCGAAAATGTTGAACTTTTTGGTACTCAACATTCATATAAGATATTCTACTTAAGTGTATACTTTCCAATATGGTATTAATACAGTGTCTGAAATAAAATGAGAAAGAAACTCTAGTGGAACATACTCCACTAACTCAAACCTATACCTAAGCTAGAATATAATGGGCAAGCGTCCTCGAAAGCCTGAGGGCCTACCAATCTGGATGAATGATCAACGTCCAGATAGCTTCAGCGTCAACCTGTATGCTCTAACGTCAACTTATACCTGCTCCTAAAAATGTAGAGTTTTATGGGCTTAGTACCCAGTACTAAGTATGAGTATATGCAAGCACACACCAAGGACATGCATTATTTAGAAGATCTCTTTCCTAATGATATGAATTATGGAAATTCAAGTCAGCGAACTTGCAAAATTCGGATTAGGAAATACATGCCATAAGAGTAACATACATCATTATAATTATCATTTTGCAAACATCACATAACATATTGCACATATCATATCACATAGTTCATATCAATTTTTGATATGTCATGCGTCCTTGGTATCATGGAATTGACATTAGGACTTTCCAAAATGAGGGCTCAACATATGGGACCTCTATTAGGGAGCCTTCTTTAGCAAACATAGAGTCTGCTTCAATCATTCATACGTACTTCATTTTCATTCTTTCATATACTAGTGCGACCACCAATTATACCTAGGATGTAGTTTAATACTCATCGGATTCACTGTCCAATGACCAAGATAACCTAGCGTCATTACATAAGTCCAGCTCACCTCTTGATTATCCTATCCTAACACCTTTGGTATCTTTCATTTTATCCTGTGTATTCTTTGATGCTGGCCTCATTCTTTCTTTGTAAACTTTAACCTTAACCAACATGCATCATGTGAGCATCATAAAACAAAGTGTATTCCATCATACAAAAAAGAGGTGGAAGCACCGTCCAAAGTGACCCAAACATGGTAGTGTATATAGGGAGTCAAACCCTGCTTGATCTCTATATTGGAAATAAAGGTTCAAAGAATAGGAGATATAAGGAGACCCATACCTGAGATGCCGGACAGTTTCATCTCATGGATTTACGTGAAACTTTGCCCTTCCTGATGGAAGGCATCATCACTCATAAGTAGCCTATCGGTGGTTAGTATAAAGTTCCATTACATTCAACTTATAGATCATGGAAGTTTTCATTAGCATGAGGATATCATAGATAATTAGATGATTTCTCAGCTCATCATTAGTATTAAATATGCATTAACTTCAATACTTTCATTAGAATGTTCATAGAGATTTGTCCCTTCATTAACTTTACACTCTCATAGGTGAGTACGTTTTTGTAACATTTAATTAGGATCATTTGAGATTGATATCATCTTTCACATTAGCCTCTTATGATGTTGTCACCACATTAATTAGCTTTAACACATTTTCTCTTCATAATTACTCACCCTTTTCATGTGAATGTTCATTTCATCATATGCCAATACACTTGGCCCTTTAGTGTGTTTCACACTCTTATTTACATCATTTCATCACACACATCTTAGTTTCACTTACGTTTAAATGTATGCTATGTGTAGACTTAGTATGTCCTCAATTGACTCGAGGGCATATATGTCTTTTATGTATTCATTCAAGGTATTGTAATAGACTATGTATTTCTATATTCATATTTTGAAGTATGAGCCATGTCCTAAGTATTCTTTTGTATTATGACGATGAGATTGAGACTTAGTATTTCCTATTACTTTTATATGAAAGAAATTTTGAAGACTATATTATGTTTTGTGAAATTTTTTAATTTCGCACTACTTTTCACTATGTTTATGCGATTAATGATATGAAATGCCTTGTATAAGACCTCCGAGAGGCGATTATGCTGTTTACATTCTAAGATTATACCCCAACTTCTAGGGTCTGGTATTGGGATGTGACAAGCTTGGCATCAGAGCATAGGTTGGTGAAAGTAGTATTAGGAATCAAAAAGTCTCATCAAGTCACGTCTAATAGAGTTTTGACAATTGATGTGAGTCGCGAAACATCTTTTGGTGAGAGGCTATAGGACGATAGAGTTTCCATTCTTTTCTACTCCTATGTCGTGCGGTAGAATAACTGTTATGATTATCCTTTTTATGAGTTTTCTAGTTTTTCTAGGAGATGAATACTAGAAGGACGACCGCTAGAAGGTTTGAAGAGGAGAGGGTGAATAAGGAAGTTCTCCCTCAAGTTGGGAAAGTTGAGCATGTTGCTCAAGGTGGGCAAGGAGTTCAAGGTGATCAAGATGCCCAAGTGCCTCCCCAAGGTGATCCTATTCCTAATGTGGTATTGAGGTTCCAGAGATGTCTAATAGGGATATTAGGGAGGTTTTGGTTTCTATATCCTGAGTCGTGACTATTAAAGCATATTTGAATATGATGCCTAGGGTTGTGAAGAGCACTATGACCTCTAGGTTGAGAGATTTTATGAGGATGAATCCTCCTATATTTCTTGGCTCTAAGGTAAATGAGGATAACCAAGGGTTTGTTCATGGAGTGTACAAGTTTTTTAGTGCAATGAGGGTTATATCTACGGAGAAGGCGGAGTTCTCTTCATACCAATTGATGAATGTTTCAAAAATTTTGTACACTCAATTTAAGGATAATAGGTCAGAAGAGGCGGGTCCTATTGAGTGGGAAGAATTTAATGATGCTTTTATTGGTATGTACTTTTCCCGAGAGAGGACAGAAATTAAAGTGAGGAGTTTATCAATCTTAAACAAGACAATATGAGTGTTGAGGAGAACTCTTTGAAATTCTCAATTTTCTCTAGGTATGCCCCTTCCCTTGTGTCCAATCCAAGAGATGAAATGAGTCGTTTTGTGACGGGGGTAATCGACTTAGTGGTGGAAAAATGTTGTACCGCTATGTTGCTTAATGATATGACCCTAAATCGACTCATGGTGTATGCATAATCAATTGAATAGTCTAAACTTAGGAGGATGGCTAGAAGATTTAAAAGGAGTGGTGCTAGTTTTCAAGAGCAAATAAGGTTTAAGAAGAAGGTTCAATATCAAGGAGAATCTAGGAGTGCTAAGTTCAAGATTGAGAAAGGAGGTCGTTTCAAGGATGGGAAGCCTACTTGTGCAAATTATGGCAAGAAACATTGCGGTGAGTGTCTATTGGGTACCGAGAGTTGCTTTTGTTGTGGTAAAGATGGGCAAAAAGAGACAAATTGTCCTATGATTGCCTCTTAAGGTAGAGAGGGTAAGCAAGTTGCTCCTAGTGTTCCAAAGGATGATGTTTCAACAAAGAGGCAGTTTTATGCACTCGGTTCTAGGGTGGAGAAACCGGATGAGAAGGAGAGTGATGATAATGTTGGTAAGTTCTCTTTATTTTGTGAAGATATGAGTTCATTATAAGTGGGGGAGTATTGTTTGTCGATGGGGTAGATGTCCTTGAAATTGTTACTTGTACATGTTGTTTAGGAGTTTGGTTTAAATTGAATTTCATTAACTTCTTGCATTGTGTGTTTTATGAAACCTTTATTATGTTGTAAGATGTGTTTATATGGTGTTACTTTGCATATTATCATGTTCATATAATGAATTGCCTAAAATTTGGATTTTTAAAAATTGCATAAAATCACTGTAGCATATAGAAACAGTTCACTGTAATATTTTGTGAAAAATGACTATTTGATTATTTTGTCTAAAATTGTTGTAATATGGTTATAACTGATGTATATAAGTATGATATTGAATATAAAATTAGTTTTTAGTAGCTGGAATGAAGCATGTAAGTTTTGTAGCATAGTGAGTTATAGAATTGTATGTTAATTTCATTTTGTGTTGTGAATCACTTGACTATGTGAAATTGATGTTTTATTGTTGATTATGTGTTTTATGAAATGTTTATTAGATTCTACGAGTCTCTAATATTGTAAGTGCTCAAAGAGTGGCAAGTGTCATTCAAGGATGAATGTTGTCCAAGTGGGGGAGATTGTAAGACCCCAAAGATGACCTAGGTTCAGTAGAGCCTAAAATTTTGTTTATGACGGTCGAAGTTCATAAATATGTCTAATATATGATTTAGAGGAATTATCTAAAGTATTAGGTGTGTTGGAAGTCAAACGTCAAGCCACGACCAAGACATTCAACGACTATGTAACCTAAATGCCTCATATGTAATTCTATGTGTGTTTAATGAGGTTCTAAGGGACTTAAATAAGTTATTATAGCATGTATAATTAGTGTGTTAAATTTCAAGAAGGTTGGAGATCAAACGACCAAAAACGCCGATGACGTTGGAAAGATATGCCTTAAAGTGACCTTGTGCGTCTAGGTGTGTTTCATCGAGTTTTCCATGTTCGTTTTGGATGAAATTCAGATAATAGGTGTTAAACTTATAGAATATAATATTTGGGTTTAAAACATCTGGGAAATTTATCCCCATGGACCATCTAATTTTCCTTGAGGAAGGACCCAAAACTGTTTGCAAGGCACTCCCAGGCAGACCCGAAACGATGGAGCAGTCGACGACTCGTAGGCCTATTGACGGCCCATCAAAGGGTGTCATCGATGGGGACATAACCAAGATATATAAACAATCCTTTTCCAGCTTCTGTAACCACCGACCTTTGCCGGTGACGGCCCATCATGGGGACCACGCCCGGTCGAGGCCAAGTCGTCAATGATGCTATTTTTCAGTGCAGGTTTTGCTGAAATGTTAGGGGTGTAAATGTATATTCACGAACTTCTAAATCAATTAATTCGAGGTTTATTAATGTTCTTTTGGGTAATTTAATTAATTATATCGATGGTAAACACCTTAAAGACTTCATTCTTCCAAATTAAAAACCCAAATCTCTTAGAAAAATCCAGAGACTCAATTGAAGTCCAAATTGAAGAAGCAGATTGGTTTGGGGGTTTTGAGTGGAAATTACTCATAAAAGTGAATAATTATCATCCTTGAGGTATGTATTTTTATCCTTGAAAGTTTTTTAATCAAGGAGCCCAACTCTCAAGATGTTTTTCGAAGTTTTCTAAAATGAATTGTCCGATTTTGGGATTCTACCATTGGTTCTTGCATAAAAGATTTCTACACATTGAATTATGATCTAATTGATATTGTATTAATGATTTTAATATAAATTACCTACGAACCCATGTAAATTGGTAAACCCTAGTTTTGACTACTTATTGGGATACTTGATATTAAGCTAATATTGTTGAATTGTTATGTAGTTTCTTATTGGTTTCTTTTGATATAAGAATTGTATTCAATTGATATCTAATTTTTCTTAGATTTTTAAACCTAGATTGAATTGATGTAGATTGATTGAATTTTATGGTTAATGCTTTGAGTTATTGTTCATGTCCATGTTCATGGGTAAGGGCCTTCTGATGTTGAATTGGTTGATTTGGCATTGAATTGAAACGTGGATGAGGGGATGAAGGTATTCTGCCTCATTTTATTTAATTTAATATTACTTATACTTTGATTCTATTTTGATATGTATGGTTCACTAATGGTGGCGGTGTTATGTGTATTACTTAAAATTGGCATGGCCTTGTCGGCGTTACTTTATACAATATGATGAGCATGACCTTATTGAAAACTACTTGTAGTAATATGGTTATTTGTGTAGTTGATTATGTGAAGCATGACACTATATATATATATGTGAAGTCATATGTGTGTTCTTATACTTATGTTGCCTTAAGTGGTCATGTTAGACTATGACTTTTACATTATGAGTATAGTGTTAGGATTAGGTCTTGGTTATTCCTACTTGGTTTTGTGAGTCTATGTGGAGTATATTAATGATGTTATTATGATATATAGTATTACTTGAAGATGTTAGGTTGTTTCTAGGTGTTTCTAGAATGACTTGCATTATGAGTTTAAGTGAAGAATGTGATGTCTTGTCTTGGTTGACTTGTATATCTTGCTTGATGTATATATGATTATGAATATGTGATGTTTTTATTTAGGGTGTTAGAACTCTTATTATTTAATATCTGAATTTCATATGACTTTAAATGATGATATGAGAGTCTATTAGGTGAAAACCTTGACTAAAGGGTAAGGTTAAGATTGTTGAAGCGTAAGCCACAATGGTATCCTTCAAAGTAAAGAAAAGATGGAATTAAGGTTAGTTTGCTGGAACTTCATCATATTAACATTTATGAAAGTTATCATGAGCTTCTTGTCTCCATTGTGACGTATCCCTAGTGGACCTTCCTTGGTAGGGTAAATGTTATTGGGTTATGAACTTGTTATTTAACCCTTTTATGCGAACCTAATGGATGAATTACTCTATGAGAAAGAATGCTAGCACCTAGTGAGTATGGTAACGAAAGTAGTTCTAGTTAAGTATGAGATAGAATACAAATAATCCCTTCATATTACTTAATCACGTGCCTACATGCGATGTGTCCAAGTTCAACCATTGGCAAGTTAAACAACATCATCGGAGTAGGATAAAACTCTAGATTGCTTGTCTCCCTATCATGTTCTATGTGAGTTATTGCCTATTCTCATCATGTGGGATACTTACTAGTACTAGATAAGTTCTATTAAGTTTAAGTGATGGTATGTGTTGCTATCTAGACATTGCACAATAGGCTTTGAAGGTGTTAGTTAGAGTCCCTAGGTCTTTTAAAAAACCATTACTTGAATGTCTTTTATGTGATGTATGAGTCTTAATGAACTAATGATCTAATGACTTATGTTAAGGAGTAAGTAAATTAATGAGTACCTAATCTAAAGTAACTTAATGATTCCTTAACTAAAGTGTGAAGAGGGCATAAGGGATTATCTATTCATGTCTTATTTTTTGAAAGCCTTGAGGATGACTCTTGTTAGTGAAGTTTGTTGATTTTGTGGACATGATCTAAGACTTAGGTATTCATAAGGACTATTTAGGTAATCTTGAAGTGGTCACTATGGACGTTTTCTTCTTGATTTACATAAGTAGGTCTTTTGATAGCCTTTGGAAGAAGAATGTCATATCACCGATGTGTTGATGTATTATGTGAGCATGATTCTATCTTAGGATTCTATTAGATCTCTTAAGTGTGTGTGTAAGGGATTGTATGGGCGGTCGCTTCACAACTCTCTCAAGTGAGACTTAGAGTTCACCTTTGGTAGAAGAATCTTACATTGATGGTCATGATACTCTCTAAGTGTGTATGTAACTCAGTATGAGTAATCCTAAGGGTCATGTAGGTACATCTAGAGAGGGTGTATGAGAGGTATCTCTTTGTGTGACTTAAGTGAATCTTGGGATAGCTTTAAGTGATAATATTACATGTTAAAGGGCGTCTGAAGCGAATCATAAGAAACTTCACTGTACAGTGAAATAATTCATTATAACACTGAATTACTGTAAAGTTATCTCTAAAATATGATTTTTGGTTTAAATATTATATTATGTTTTTACAAGTTTCTAAATGTTGTTCTTATGATTATAATATGATTTTGTATATTAAAATATGCATATTTCCAATAAATGTCCGTTTTCATGATTTTTATGAATAAAGGCATACTTAGTACATATGTTTGTACAAATTCCATGATTTTATCTATCTATATAGTTCTTGGTAGGTGAGGAGCTTTAAGAAGTGAAGACTTGGACTTAGAAGATTGTTCAAGAACAGTTGAAGTATGTCCTCACTTGAATCGAGGGCATATATGTCTTTTATGTTTCATTCTAAATATTGTAATAGAATTAGTATTTCATATTACTTTTATATGCAAGATAATTTTAAGACTATATTATTTTTTTTTGAAAAGTTTTAACTCTGCACTACCTTCACTATGTGTATGCAATGAATGATATGAAAGTTATTGTATAAGACCTCCGAGAGGTTGAGTATGCCGGTTAAATTCCAAAATTGTACCCTATTTTCTAGGATGTGGTCTTGGTATGTGACATATGGTTCTTGGGATATCCTTCATTGGTACACTTCACAGACCATGTGAAGGATGGCAGATCATTAAGGTCACTTTACTCTTTCAACTGGTCTAGGGCCTACTTGTTAGGATTCACAAAAACCACCACGGCCTATAAAGGGTTCGGTGGTCTGATGTCTGAGCGTGGTGAGTTCTGTCGGGCATCCATGAGTCTCCCCATAGTTAGTGTGTTGGCTTGTGATGGGTCTCATTGTACACCATTTATAGGCGTAGTTTGAACACACAGACATGTCGACAGATAGTAGTTCTATTCACAATCTATAAACCTTGTCGTGGTTCACCCACTTTTCTTGTGATCTAGAATGATAATTTCATAGATGTTACTATATCTCCTCCTTGGGAATAGTCATCCTCAATACAACCAAAACTATCATAATTATAGAGGGAAATTTCTTAAAATCCTACCACTATGTATTGGAAACTTAAATCTATTTAAAGTTCCAAGAATATAGAAATATCTTGAAATTCAAGTATAACTGAAGGAACATAATACTAAGACCGAGTTAAATAAAGAGTAGCTGAAAGACTAGAGAGAAATTATTTCCTCAAGATGGAATTAAATACAAATGAAAGAAATGAGGATACTCTTCCTTTATGGCTGCTTTTGCTTGCACAGTAGTTCCCTCTATAAATTTATTCTTCAACAATACTTTAACTGAAGCAACTTATTTATTTCTCAACCTTCAAACTTGAGAATCAGGAATTTAGACTAGCACCTCTTCATAATTGAGACTATCTTTCACAACCACACTTTCTAATGGTACTATGAATGTTGGATCACCCATACACTTCTTCAATAAGGAAATGTTAAAGACTGGATGGACTGCTTGTAACACTCTTAATGTCCAACTCCTAAACTAGAACCTCACAGGATGAACTAATACTTGTAACATTGTTTATATGCCTAAAAAGGTATTTAAAATATTTAGGAAATGTTTGAGTCAAAACATCAAAGAACGTCCATGGTGTATGGTGAATTGTGAAATGTCTATGATTGTGCCTGGGCATATTTTAATGGGGTTTAGAAGTCAGAATATAATGAAAACAGGTAAAAAGGTGTTAAATATGTAGAAGGGCGTGTTTAGGGTAGAAACTTTCAGGTACGACTCCCAAAGTACCACCCTAAGGGTCCTTGAAGAGGACATTTTTAATTGACCCAAAAAACAATTTTTTGCAGTAGCCATCCTTTATACCAAACAACGAGACGTCGTCTGATCGGTGGGGCGACGATGGCTCCGTGGTCCAACACTTAACGAAATTCTAAAACTAGACCAAAACACTAGTATCTGAACCAAACAACATGTATGCAGTAAAGGAGCGTCGATGGATTGTAGTCGAGGTCTCGTAGGTGGGAGTTTGTTTTGGTTGTTGAATTTTAAGTTAAGGGAACTAATTAGTTAGTTGCTTAGGTTGTTTATTAAGGGTTAAGTGGTTTCTAATTATGTTAGTTAAGGGTGTATATAAAGACCTAAGATTCAATAAACTAAACTAACACCCCAAATTCCCAAAAACACATTCTCTCTACTTTCCTTCTATTCCCAAAGGCTCAATTGAAGGTAAAGATTCAAGGTCACTCGGGCTCCAGGATTTCAACTTTCTCTTCATCAATTTTAAGGATTGTGTAACACCTAATTTGGTGATGCTAGAATCTAACAGATGTTTCATAAGGTTATAAAGTATTGAAGTTGTTAATAATAGTGTTAGAAGTAAGTTTGAGGAGTTTGAAAGAGTTTGTAAGTGGAATGTCCGGAAACTAGTCGAAGTTGAACTAGTTTGTCGTAGTTTTTTGTAGTGGAGTTTTGGTGTATTGTATGAGGGTAAAGATTAGAAATGAGTGTTCCTACACATTGCATGACATGTAAAGGGTCGAAACATCCTATAAAGGAACCTAGGTGAACAGCCTAAGGTCCTAAATGAGGACACAAACATGGGCCAAGCAAGCTGATGAGGCAGCCCAAATTTGGTTGTGGCTGCGCGTCGAGCCAACTACACATAAAAGAGAAAAAAATTTGCCCGGTGACGCGGGGCCATCGCAAACCATTATGTCTCATAATTTTCAAGAACCAAGAATCAGAGGTGACCCACCAGGCGCAATGACTTCATTGATTTGGTCACGTCGTTATTAAGTTAAATTTGAATTGGTTAAAGAGTACATTAAGTGCAGGGGTCTTTCCAATAAATTAATGATGTCTTATTGAAAATTATTGAATCTTTTTATAAACTCACCAATCAAATCTAAACCCTAAACTCTTTACAAAACCACTCCATTCCTTCTCTCGAACGACCTCCATTGATGAAATTTGAAGCTCCATAGAAGAAGATAGATTTTTCAAGTTCTTATCCATCAATTTCATGAATTTTACTTCACAAAAGTTATAATGTCTCATCCTTTGATTCTATTACATTGAAGTAGTAAATTTCAATGGTTTTCAAAGATTAAAAAAATTGAAATCTTCTATTTCAACTCTTAGCCATGGGTTCTTGCACAAAACATTTTGAGTCAATTATTTATGATTAAATTTATGTTAATTGAATTATTTTAGACTAAAATTTTTATGAACACATGCAAATCATTATTTCCTTATTTTTGCTATATTATGGGTTATTTGATCATGCCTCATGTATTAAATTCTCAAGTCGTTTACTCTGTTATATTGGAATTTGTTAGAAGCATGTTAGAATTTTACATAGGCTGTCCTAAATTGATAAATTTCATATTTTATAGTTTGGATCATTGTATGTTGTGATTATTGGTTTGAGTTGGTGATTATGGCTATTCATAAGAGCCTTTGTGGATTGAATTTGTTGAATTGGCTATGGATTGGAGGTGTTGTTGTTGGAATGTTAGTATGTTGACCTAACCTCTTCTATATCCTGTGGTATAGGTGTTTCAATTGTGATAATTTGTATGGTCCACTTATGGTGGTGGTGCTTATGTGCTATACTTGTTAATAATGCGGCCTTGTAGACATTACTTTATGAATGTGAAACAATATGGCCTTGCCAACATTATCTTATGACTTATGATTTTCATGTTATATCTTTGATTTTTTATCATGAAGATGGTCTATATGACTGATGTATATATTCTGAATTAAAAGTATGTGTTCTTCTAATTGAATATATGTGATCATGATATGCTACAGTTATGCCTTATGTGTGTATAGTCGATGTTTGAGTTTGAATCCTCCTTGTTGACTATATGAGACTTGTGATGGATTATAATGATATTTTTATAGGAATGTGTAGAGTGACTCGTAAGTATGCTTAGTTTACCCGATATTCTTTTTGAATTATATTGAACATTTGTTAAGATTATAACAAAGTGTGTCTTGTTTTGGTAGACCTATGTCATTTACTTTATACATGAAGAACATGAATGTCACTTTTGACTTAGTAGGCTAAACTATCTTTGTCATGAATGTGTATGTATGATTGAAATGCAACCTTTAAAACAGTTAAGAGTGTAATTTATATGGAACCTTCTAGAAAGGAGGTTATGATATCCTTGAAGTTGAAAGTGGTAATCGTATTCCTCTTCTGTGAATGATAGACTTATGTGTTGGTTTTATGGAACAAAATGAAATCATCGTTAGGAAATTCATGAATATATTTCATTTAACCATTGTGTATCATTCCTAATGGACCCCTTTGGTAAGGTATATTATGATTTGTTTGTGACTTCTATATAGTACCTCTTCATATGATCCTTAGATTGAATTACACTATGAGAACAAATTCTAGCACTAAGTGAGTATGCTTTGTTAGTAACACTATTTAAAATGAGATTGGAGTACAAAGAAACCCTCGATATTCCCTAAGAATATTCTTATATGAGATGTGTCCTATTTCTGCCATTGGCAAGTGAAACACCCTCCATTGGAGTAGGGTAGACTTTGGATTCAATGCCTAGCTACTATGGTCTATGTCGTTTATATCCTATTCTTATCATGTAGGATACATTCTAATATTAGATAGGTTCTACAAAGTTTAGGTAGTGGAATGAGACTCTATCTAGACATTGCCAAGTAGGATTTGAAGATGCTGGTCTGTGGGTTCCGTAGGTGTTCTCCAAGACAATTATGTGAAAGTCCTTAATCGTTGAATGTCTCTTAAATGGCTTAATGAATATAGTGACTTAATTTAAATGCATGTAAAATGTGAATTACTCATCTAGAGTTGCTTTAAGGATTGCTTAGGTAAGTTTGTAAAGGGTCTATGGGCGTCTCTTCATGTCTTACTCAGATGATTCTTCGAGAAATTCTAGGTAGGGAGTTAAATGTAGTTAATGTGAATAATATTATCTTAGGTAGTCTAAAGGATCAGTTTGGTGTGTGTGAAGGGCTTGTATGGGCGGTCTTTTCATATCTCACTCAACTGTACCTTAGAATAAAATTTAGTAGAAGGTTCTCATGGTTATGTGTTTTGAAGTGATATTGATGTTATATTATGGAATTTGACTTATATATGTTTATATTTTCTTGTAAGTGATTCTTATTCTTGTTTATAAATTTTCACTCAAAAAGAGCATGTTTTTTACAAATGTCCTTTTAGAATGATTTTAATTGCATGTCACCGTACTTAGTTCACTCTAATGTACTAATTCCGAAATGCAGTCTGAGATAACTGTAACCGTGTATATATAGAAATATATCTTTGACGCTGTCATTTAATTCCATATATTTTATTTTATCTCTAATGGCGTGGGTGGAAATCTAGAGGAGTCATTGAAGTGAAGCTTGTATATTAGCGTTCATTAAAGCAAAGTGTTGGTATCTTCTCACCAGATTCGAGGACATCATAATGTTTAGTTTTCCTTAATGAAATCATTATTTTAGATTTACATATTTCTATTTTGTTTAATTATGGGCCAGGACCCAAGATATTCCTGTGTCTAAGATGCCAACTTTGAGACGTAACCTTCTCTATGAAAGATATTTTGAAGTACTATTCTGTTGTATGAAAAGTTTTCATTCCGCACTATTTTTCATACATGTATGCAATGAATAATGCCAAAGGTATTGTACAAGACCTCTGAGAGGTAAAGTACATTGTGTCATGATCCGAGGGAATGCCCTATATTTAAGGGTATGCTCTTGGGTCGTGACAAACTTGGTATCAGAGCATTTGTTATGAAGTAATCTTTACGAATCCGTAGTATCATTAAAGTAACGTCTAGTAAAACCTTATTCATCGGTGTGAGTCGTGACACATCTATGAGCGAGAGGCTATAGGACTATAGAGTTTCACTTTTTTCATCAATCATGTATTGTTCCTATATAGTTGAGGTTATAAGTGTCTATTCCTAATCTTTTTTATTGTTATTATAGAAAATGACTACTAGAAGAATGTTGTCAAGGAGGTTGGTAGAGAAAGGAGTAGAAGAGGGAATTCCCCAAGGTTGATTAGGTCCATAAGAAGTTCAAGATCCCCAAGGTGTCCATGTTCCTTCCCAAGGTTATCAAGTCCCTATTAGATGAGAAGGTAATGAGGTTTTGGTGGTTCCCCTGGACATGACTAATGGGGATATTAGAGAGGCTCTAATTTCTTTAGCCCGACCCACTATAACTCATGTGAATAGGCGTGTTGAGCCTAGGGTCACTACTATAGAAAGTACAATGACCTCTAGGTTGAGAGACATAGTGAGGATGAATCCTCTTATCTTTTTTGGCTCTAAGGTGGGATAAGATCCCCAAGATTTTCTAGATGGTACAAGGTATTGAATTCTAAGGGGGTGATTTCTAGGGAGAAGGCACAGTTTGCTTAATGCCAATCAAGGGAATCTGATCAAGGGTACTACACTCAATGGAAAAATAATAGGTCGGTTGAGTCAGGTCTTATAGAGTGGGAAAAGTTTAAGAAGGCTTTATTAGGAAGGTACTTTCCCCGTCATAGGAGGGAGGTGAAGGTTGAGGAGTTCATTAACCTTAGACAAGAGAATATGAGTGTGGAAAAGTATGCTTTAAAGTTAACCTTGTTTTCTAGGTATTATCTATCTTTTGTGTCTAACCCTAGGGATAAGATGTGTAGATTTATGACCTATGTTGCCGAACATGTAAAAGGAGAGTGTCGTACGATAATGCTCCACAGTGAAATGAATTTGTCTAGGATTATGGTGTATGCACTACCCATTGAGGAGTCTATGCTAAGTAGGATCTCTAAAAATGTAACGAGGGGTAGAGTGGATGATAAAAACCAACCGAGGTTTTAGAAGAGGTCTCAAAACCAAGATGGATCTAGTGATGCTAAGGTCAAGATTGAGGGTGGTAGTAGTTCTCAAGGTGTTAAGCTTACTTGTGCTAAGTGAGGTAAGAAGCACTTTGGGAAATGCCTATCCGGTACCGGGGGTCTCTTTGGTTGTGGTAAGGATGGTCATAAGGTGAGGTATTGTCCTACTATTTCTCCTAGAGAAAGAGAGTCCAAGCAAGATCCTCCAAGTATTTCGAATTGTGGTGCTCCAAGGAGGAATCACTTATATGCTCTTAGAACTACAAGGGTAGATTTAGATGATGATGCTAGTAAGTTATAATTTCACGCTTGTGTAGTAATGGGTTCCAACTAAGTGGAATTGTATGGTGAGTAGTAGAGTTGTGATTTGTTGTCTCTTCTCTTCTATTCAATTCAAGCTTTAGAGTTAGAAGTCATAGTAGAATGTTGCATGTTTGATTATTTGTAGGAGTCTAGTTGAAATTTTTAATTTCATTGATCTCCTTGCATTGTGCATTTCATAAAGTAATATTTATGTTGTAAAATGAGTTTATATGGTTATGTTTTTCATATTGTGATAATTTGCTTAACTATTTTCTTAGTGTGTTAGTTAGCATGCTTAACTATAGGGAATTTAGTACTTCACTATAAGGAATTTGAAAATTTGACTAAATTGTCCTTTCATGAAAAATGGTTGTAATGTGTTTATTAATGATGTATACGAGGATGATAATGGGTGGAGAAGGATTTCCTCCTATATAAATAGAAAAATGTGAGTCTTATATCATTATTAGTTATATATTAGTTTCTATCTTCTCGTTGTGTTTTAAGTCTCTTGATTACGTGGAATTAATGTTTTGCCCTATATATGTATGTATCGTTCATGGTGTGGTATGGTATTGAATTGCTAGTCTTGAGTATTATCTCATGAAGGTGTTTAAGATGAAGCAAGTGCTATTTGAGGACGAATGTTGTTCAAGTGGGGAATAATGTAGCACATATACAAAATTAATTAGGTGATGATATAAGCTAACATGTGTGTCATGAAGTTGTAAAGTGTTAAAATTATTAATAATAATAATGTAAAAATTAAGTTTTAGGAGTTTGGAAGAGTTTGGAAGTGAAACGTCCAAGACGTCCGGAAACAAGTCAAAGTTTAACTCGTGTGTCCTACTGTTTTATAGTAGAGGTTTGGTGTATGGGCCAACCAAGTTGACGAGGCAGCCGAAATATGGGTGTGGATGCGTGTCGCGCAGAACTCTAGAAGGTTCCACATAAATGACCTTAAACATAGTTAAGAGGGTCATTTATGTGTAACTTTCTAGGAAGAACGTTACAATATCCTTGAAGTGGAAAGCCATAATGATATCCTTCTTGTGTGAATGACGAACTTAGTAGTTTGTTAAATGTAATAACACGAAGTAATCCTCAAGAAAGTCATGAAGCTATCCTATTTACCCATTGTGTGGCAGTTCTATTGGACCCCTTTGGTAAAGTATATTATGATTTGGTTGTGACTTTTATATTATTCCTCTTCATATGCCCCTTAGATTGAATTACTCTATGAGAAAAAATACTAGCACCGAGTGTTTATGCCTTGGTAGAAGCACTATTTATGATGATATTAGAGTGCAAAGAAACCCTCAATATTCCTTAACCATGTTCCTAAATGGGATGTGTCCTAGTTCTACCATTGGCAAGTAGAACACCCTCAATCAGAGTAGGGTAGACTCTTGATTCCATGCCTAGCTAGGATGGTCCATATCGTTATTGCGTATTGTTGTCTTGTGGGATACTTTATAGTATTTTATAGGTTCTACAAAGTTTAGGTAGTGGAATAGGACGCTATTTAGACATTTCAATAGTAGTATTTGAAGATTCTAGTGCATAGGTTCCCTAGGTCTTCTCCAAGACCATTATGTGATGTCCTTAATAGTTGAATGTCTCTTAAATGGCTTAATGAACATAGTGACTCAAGTTAAATGCATGTACATGAAAAGTTCTTCATGTAGAGTAGCATTAAGGATTTCTTAGGTAAGCTTGGATAGGGTGTATGAGGGGTCTCTTCATCTCTTACTTAGGTGAGTCTTAGAGCAATTTTAGAGAGGGATTTAAATGTACGTAATGGGAATAATCTTATCTTAGGTAGTCTAAAGGATCACTTTGTTGTGTGTGAATGGGTAGTATGGGTGGTTGCTTCACAACACACTCAAGTAAATCTTAGAATAACCTTTGGTAGGATGGTCTCATGTTTATGTGTTTTTAAGTGATATTGATTCTGTATTGTGGAATGTGACTTATATATGTTTATGTTTACTTGAAAGTGACTCTTATACTTGTTTATGAAGTTTTACTAAAAAAAATCATGTTTTATACAAATATCCTTTAATCATGGTTTTAATTGCATGTCATCTTATTTACTGCACTCGAATGTACTAATTCCATACCTTTTATCTTATCTTTGATGGTGTAGGTGGGAAATGAGAGGATTCATTGAAGTGAAATTTTGATATTGGCATTCATTCAACTAAAGTGTTGGTATGTCCTCACTATATTTCAGGATATCATTACGTTTAGTTTTTCTTATTGAAAGAATTATTATAGACTTAGATATTTCTATTTTGTTGAATTATGGGCTGTCACCCAAGATATTCGTGTGCCTAAGATTGTGACTTTCAGACTTAACCTTTCCTTATGATTTTCTATGAAAGATATTTTGAAGTACTATTCCATTGTGTGAAATGTCTTAATTCCTCACTACTTTTTCATACATGTATGCAATGAATGATGTCAAAAGTCTTGTACAAGACCTCTAAGAGGTTAAGAACGTCGTATTACGATCCGAAGGAATGTCATATCTTTTACGGTGTACTCTCTAGTCGTGAAAGATTGTTAATGTATAGAAAGTCTTCACTCTAAGGACTTCTTTCCCAACGAGGTTTCTTCAAATTGATTTCAAGTTTATTTTAGGCCTAGGATTATGCATGGATATACATTAATGATATTATGAGTCTTAACGGGACTCCTTAGTCCATTATACCAGATAGAGGTGCTCAATTTACATCTTATTTTTGGAGATCTTTCAAAAAAGGGTTGGATACTCAAGTGAAGCTTCACACCGCTTTTCATCCCCAAATGGACGGTAAAGCAGAGCGTGCCTTTCAAACCCTAGAAGATATGTTCAGGACTTGCGTGATAGATTTCAATGGAAATTGGGATAATCACCTAGAGTTGATTGAGTTCTCTTATAATAATAGCTACCATTCTAGTATTTCAATGGGTCCATTTCAAAACACTATATGGTAGGAGATGTAGGTCTTTGGTTGTTACAGGTAGGTGAGTCTTCACTCCTTTTCCTTGAGATAATATATGATGCCCTATAGTAGGTTACGATGATAAGAGATAGGTTGAAAACCACCTATAGTAGGCAAAAATCCCATAACGACTATATAAGAGATCTCAATTTTGAAGTAGGTGATATGGTATATTTAAAGATTTCACCTATGAAAGGGGTGATGAGATTTGACAAGAAGGCGATGATAAATCCCTGGTATACGGGTCCCTAAAAGGGTTTGCAACAGTTCTGAAAGGGTGCATATGAGTTTATATTACCTTGTGAAGTATCTTCGATTCATCAAATATTTCATGTATCTATGCTAAAGAAATGTATTGGTGATCCCGTATCTATTCTCCCTATTGAAGGTTTGATGTGGATGATAAACTTTCCTTTCATGAGGTTTGGCGTAAATTCTAGATCGCCCAAGTCAAGAAGTTGAGGAATAAGTCGCTGGTGTCCGTAAAAGTCCTACGGAGATATCACCATGTTAAAGGAGCAACATGGGAGACCGAAGCCGACATGAGGTCTTGTTATCCTCACCTCTTTCCTCAAAATTCTTTACAAAGTTGAGGTTAGTAATCTTCTTAATATGAATTGATTAATATTTTTAAATTTTTCTTGACTTGCTATAATGTGCATAATTATGATAAAGGTTCACATTAAAATGGGTTTCCTTGTAAATATGATCTTTTTCTTATATGCATGTATTTGTGATTTTGTGTACACTAGCCTTCTGAAATCATATTGAGCATGTTAATTAGCCTTGAAAAGAAGGTTTGCATGAGTGACTCTTGATGTTATGTTTATATTATGTTGATGTTGAGAAGGTACTTCCTCATGTTGTGAAGTTGAGCTCTTATATGTGGTAAATTGTGTTTTGAGTTGCGTGTAATATTTTCAAGGTTATGTGTTCAAATAGAGTTGTGAGTTACTTCTAAGAGTTGTGACTCATGATGATATTATGTTTTTATGATGTTGTTGGTTGGGCTGCTATTTTTGAGTCAGCCTGCCCCTATAAAGAGATTTAAGTGTACTTTTGGAACAAATGTTCCCAAGGAGTGGATACTGTAATACTCCGGAAGTTCAATACCTAATAGAGAACCTCAAAAGAATAAATAATACTTGTAACACTATTTATTGGTGTAAAATAATGTATTTAAAACATTAAGGATGTGTTAGAGTCAAAACGTCAAATAATGTCCATGACGTCTAGTGAATGGTGAAATTCGCACTAGTGTACCTTGGCATGTTTCATTGGGTTTAAGGAGTCGAAATTTAATTAAAACTGGTAAAAAGGTTTTAAATATGTAGAAAAGGGTACTGAGGATCAAAACGTTTTTGTATGACTCCCCAAGGATCATCCTAAGGGTCCTTGGGGAGGACCCTTCAAATTGACCCCAAAAACTGTGTTTTACAGTAGCCATCCGCGATGCGAAATGAAGAGCCGTCGTCTCATCGACGGGGTGTTGATAGATCGTGGTAAAAAACATAGACAAATTCTCAAACTGTTCTAAAAGATCAGTCTCTGATCCAAAAGAGGGGCGTTGATGAAACTACGAAGCGTAGGTCGAGGTCTCGTTGGTGGGAGTCTGTATTGGCTGCTGATTTTGAAGTTAAGGGAATTAATTACCTAGTTTGTTAAGTGGTTAATTATGTTTTAGAGGTGTCTAATAAAGTTAGTTAATTGACTATATAAAGACCTAATCTTCATTAACCTAACCTACCACCCTAAATTCCCAAATTTAAATTCTCTCCACATTTTCTCTACCTTCTCTACCTGTTCCCAAAGTATCCATTGAAGGTCATGATTCAAGGTCACTAGGGATAAAAGATTTCAACTTTCTCTCCATCAATCTTGAAGGTATGTTAAGGTATGGAAACTATTCTATCTTGGGACACCTTTCCCCAAGAGGTTCCTTTCAAATTGATTTCAAAAAGATGCCAAAAACATAGGTTTCAATCAAAATTCGTGAGTTGTCTTTAAATTGCTTATGATATTTATTTACTTTGATTATTAGTGTTTGATTATTATTATTATTATGTATAGATTAATTGTTTTAGCTCTTAGTCTTTAACCTAGTTTTGTGAAAGAATCCATGAATTGAATCCCTTACCCTAACCCTAGGTATGAATTGGACTTTAGATAATTTGGGTTGTTGGAATTGATCATGTTAGTGTTAGGTTCATAATTTTATGATTATTATAAAAGGGGTTATTGTATATTTTTGATGAATTGGGAGTGAGATTCTTAATGAAGGCAATGTAGGCCAATTGGTAAGACTTTGTGATCTTGACTCTTCGTTTCATTAATGATGAATTGTATTTGGTAATGATGTTTTGAAATTGAAGTATTACATGTGATTAGAATTAGGATGATATTATGTGATGAATAATATGACTTGTTATGATTGTGTTGAATGTGAGATAATGGTAAGGTTGTAAGGGTCAAAGTTTGAACATGATTCTCTTGTGTTCCTTATTTTATAATGACAATGATATGTGATCTCTTTAATGATGGTTGGTGATTAAAGGAAGTTCTCAGCATATGCCTAATGATCTAAATATTATGAGATTCTATACAAGGGGTTAGTTTCCTATGACCTATATTAAGTTATGATTGTTAAAGAATGACTTAATGACATTTTATAAGGGACTTTATCTTAGCATCGAGTGAAATACTTATAATGACATTTTATAAGGGACTTTAGCTTAGCATCGAGTGAAATAGTTATGAGAGAGGTGTCCCTTCTCAATGTTTTAAGGTAGGTTCACAATAGTTCTCATGAGATAGTCACTATAATGCACTTGTGTATAAAGAGAGTCCAACACATGTCCCCTAATTCTTGGAGTATGTTGCCCCCATGGGAATACTAGCTAGTAGATCCACCTACTATGCTATGTTCATGTTTTTGTTCTACCTTGTCAAGTAGAGCACCTTCTTTCAGTGTAGGGTTTCATGACAACAGATTCCTTGTTTAGCTCACATCGTCTATTTTCGATTAAGGCCATTGTTCCCAAAAGTAAAATGAAAGTAATAATTTGAATTATAAATAGGGTGAATTAAGTCTCTCTTCTTAGTATAGGTAGGGTTATGGGACTCTGCCTATACATATCACTAGTTGGTCTTGAGAGAAGTCCTAAAAGGTTTTTTTTTATGTTTCTATAAAGTAAACGATATGCATATGTTGACATTACACGTTAATAATCTAATTATATGATGTTAGTTTCACTTATTAACATGTTATTGGTCTTTGTTGTTATATATGATGATGAATACTCATGATGCTTTGTTATATGATGTTAGGCATTACTTGTGATCTCTTTCCATTTTTTACTTTATTACATGGGGTAATGGGATTTACATGACCATTGCACATGTATATTTGGCATGTGATTGTTTGTAAGGTTATTACAAGTTATTATAATACCTGCTTTGTTGTAATGACATTAAATTGCAGTTGTTTTAGTTATTTGATCTTGATATGCTACTAATTATGTTGATAAGACCTTATGTTGATAGTACCTATATTGACTTGACTTTTTTGATGATGTTGGTCTTGTGTGATATATGGACTTATCTTCATGAATATGTGATCATTGGCTTATATATGTTCCTAATTGTGAATAAGTTTTTAAAATGTGACTTAGCATGATTTTGAACAAAATGTCCTTTTAAGCATGAATTCAACTATTATATGTGCATATGTTTCCATACATTGTACAAGTAAATGTATTGGCCCTTATTCTTTATATTTATACAATTATGTAGGTTCAGGTCATTGAATCTAGAAGGTAATTTGCAAGACTACTTGGATATTCCCCAGTTTTTTAAGGTCCTCTAGTTCGAGGATGATGTCATGTACTATACCTTAGTTGTATTTCTATAGTCTAAAGAAATTCCTTTCTCTCCTTTTGTTGAAGATATTGTTGTAAGCCCTATGTGGCAATTATGGATTTGCATTAAGGGCTATGCCTGAATGTTCAACTTTGTTTTATATGGTTTAATGGGAGATGGTATATTAGACTAATTCCTATATGATTGTTTTGTTGCCTAAACAAGAAGCCTATGTAAGCTTCCTATGCGAGTAGTTTATGTAAAGTCCATATGTATATATGTTTGTTAAGTGAGAGGTTTATGTATGCCTGAATATGTATAAAATTTTAAATTTTCCACAATTTCAACCTATGAAATGTATGGATGAATTCTAAAGGCTTGTCTAAGTCCTCTTTGAGGACGACGATGTGAGTAACGTCTAGGGGGTGCTTGTCAGTCGTGATAGTGCTTCTAGTTCTAGTCACACCTCTAAATAATATATCACTTCAGCAATATTTCAATAAATTCATTGAGGACAGTTATATCTAGGACTACTCTTCCGTTTCTTGCAAAACCTTATCCCCCTCTTCATAAGGACACTTCTAAGAAAACAAAATCATTAATTTGAAACTCAAATTCCTTTCTCCTCACATCTACGTATGACTTTTGATGGCTCTAGGTTGTCTTAATTCTATCACTAATGAGCTGAAATTTTTCAATAACATCATGAACCAAATCTTGACCTATCAAGGATTCTTCACCTAGTTCAAATAAACCCACTAGAGATGTACATCTATGCCCATAAAATGCCTCATAAGGGCCATCTTAATGTTTAATTCGTAGCTATTATTGTAGACAAATTCTATAAGAGTTAGGTGATCATCCTAATGAACCTAGAAGTCGATCACACAAGCTCTGAATATGTCCTCTAAGGTCTGAATGTCACGCTCTGCCTAACCATCCATTTGTGGATTACTTATTATTCTGAGATAAACCAGCGTACTAAGATATTTCATAAAGGACTTCCAGAAATGAGCGGTAAATTTATGACCTCTATATGAGATGATATAAAAGGGAGCCAATGCAACCTAACTATATCATTAATGTAACAACTAGGTGGACTTAGTAACTTTGTCTACTATCACCCCAATTGAGTCATATTTCTTGCAAATATGAGGTAAACCTGTGATGAAGTCCATTTTTATCATTTCCACCTCCATGCAAGAATGTTAATCTCACGAGTTATAACTTCTAGTTTCTATTGTTCTAACTTCACATGTCGACAATTAGGGCACTTCAAAACAAAATCTGCTATATTCATTTCCATACCACTCCACCAAAAGACTTTCCATGGATCATGGTACATCTTCGTTGAACATGGATGAATAGAATGCCTTGAGTTTTGAGCTTATGTAAAGATTTATTGTTTCAACTCTCCCAACATAATAGTGAAGCACACCATCTCCCCCTTGGGACAAACCAGAACTTTCTACTGATAAATTGTACCCTTAAGTTGAAGAAATCTAGGATCACTGTCTTGTTTCTGCTTAACCCCTTATACGAATGACTGCTCTTACAAATTATGGATGTTTACACCACTATATGCTATGCTCATACGGAAAAATTCTAAGACAGAGTCGATGACCTAATTTCTAGTTATTTCCTTTCTTTCTCGACATTTTCTATAGTACCAATAGATGTCTTCTATGAGCATAATCTATTACATTGGCCTTACAATGAAGGTAAAGTAAAATAAAATCATCCACATTTAGGAACTAAAACGATCTCCTCTTGTGAAGATTCAACTTTTTTTGGCTGAACACATACTGAAGGGTCTTTTGTCTTGTGAACATATCTACATGAATACCATACAAGTAATGTATCAAAATATTTAGGGAAAATATTACAACTGCAAGTTTCAGGTCATGTGTTGGGTAGTTCTTCTCATGCACCTTAATATTTCTAGAATCATAAGCTATCACCTTACTGCGCTGCATCCTCACACAATATAAGCAACTTCTAGATGCATCACAATATATCACATAACCGTCTAAACCCTCTAGTAGAGTCATGACAGTAGTTGCATTAAAGCTAGTTTAAAGTTTTCAAAAACACTTCTCACAATTATCTGACCACCGAAACATAACCTTTTTTGAGTTAACTTAGTCAATGGAAATCTATTATTAAAATCCTTTCACGAACCTTCTATATAACCACCTAAACCATATAAACTCTAGATATATGTAGATGAGGTGGGTCTTGTCCATTTTTTGTTTGCTATATTTTCTTAGAATCCACTCAGATCCATTTGGTAGACAATATATTACAAAGGAAATAAACTAATTGTAACTAAAACTCATATTGCTAATCTTACTGAATAATTATCGATCTTTGATAGTTTTTAGAACAACTCTCAAATTAGTTACACGTTCTTCCTTACTCCTTGAGTACATGAGGATATCATCAATAAAGACAACAAAGAACAAGTCTAAATACTTCTTAAACATTATGTTAATAAAATCCATGAAAGCTGAATGCATTAGTTAGTCCAAATCACATCTTTTGAATGTCACTATCTCTGACTTTAAGACAATTATAACTGCATCTGAGGTGTATTTTTGAAAAATGACTAGTAACCTAAGTTGTTCGAACGACTTACCAATACTAGGAATAGGGCACTTATTTTTTATTGTGACTTTATTCAACTGCCGATATTCAATGCACACTCTAAGAGAATCATCTTTCTCTTACACGAACAACACTAGTACATTAAGTGGGGAAATACTAGGTTTGATGAAGATTTTATGTAGAAGTTTTTTCATATGTTTTTCAATTCCTTATTTTAAGTAAGAGCCATTTTGTGAGAAAGAATAGAGGAAGGTTGAGTATCTTGTAGGAGATCAATTCTGAATATGATCTCACTTTTGAGAAGAACTCTCACGTGATCTTCTCGAAACCCTTATGGTAACTCAGTTATTATTGGAATCGACTCAAGTGTTGGGATCTCTGAGCATGAATCTTTAACTCAAAATAGATGATAGAGATATCCTTTAGATTTTATGTTTTTGGCCTTAATGTAGGAAATGAATTAACCCATATACACTAGGCGGCTACCTGTCACGATCCAAAACGAGCCGCGAGTGGAACTCACACTTACTCTCCTACGTGAGCGAACCAACAAAATATAATGCGAAAGACTCAAAACTCATTAACCAAAATCAATTAAATAACTTCTAAAACTCAATACTTATTGTTCCCAAAATATGGAAGTCATCACATCAAGAACATCTATCCTCAAATTACTAAGTCTAGGAGTATTTATGAACTAAAAAAAGTAGAAAGATGGTCCATGTCCAAACTTCAAAGACATCAAGACGTGAAGAAGAGAATCCATCCCGAGCTAGGAATAATAACTCACCCTGAAATCTGACGTGCTGAAGACTGGCTAGAGTTGAGGACGAGTCGGAGTCAATGGTGCACTTGCTGCACTCCACAAAACAACAAGAAGGAAATAAAAGTAAGGGTCAGTACAAGGAACATGTACTGAGTAGGTATCATCGGCCAACTCAAAATAGAAAGCAATATATACAAAATAATATTATAAAATCAACTACAATACTCAACAGGTAGCAATAACAAGCGCACCTTTGAGGACTCAAGCCTCCACACCATACTCATTTGGGACATTGGTTCTTCGAAATTGAGTATATTAACATGATTCAAGATTACTTATCTTTATTCTTATCGTGTCGGAACGTGATACTCTGATCCCCTAATACTACGTGTCGGAACGTGACACTCGATCCCCTAATACTACGTGTCGAAACGTGACACCCGATCCCCTAATACTATGCGTCAAAATGTGACACCCGATCCACTAATCTCAGTAATTTTATTTCATCAAGTCTTCGTTATGCCGAGGCGTCATCCTAACAGAGAGAATTCAAGATTAAAGATTCAACCGTTTCAACATTCTAATCCGCCCCAATTACACAATTACAACATACAAACCCGCAATCAAGCATATAGAAGATGTTACAATATCACCCAATACATATCAATCGCTATTAAGAGTTTACTATGAAATAGCATAAACCATAACCTACCTTCACCGAAGAATCGCGATCAAGCAAATTACTTCTCAATGCCTTTGCTTTGCTCTTCGCTTCTCCCTTTTCTCGCTCGTTCTCCCTCTCTTCCTGTTCTTTTTATTTTTTCCTCTCCAAATTCTTTTTCTTTTACCCTAATTATTATATAATCAATTATAAAAGAAGATAAAATTAACCCACTATTTATTTCAAGGTTACCTATTTTAACCCCAAAGTAAATAACTTATTAAATTTACCCCACTAATTTTATAAAGTTTGTCATGAATGGCCCAAAGAACCTCTTAAAAACTTTTAGCAGAAATCCGACCCAGTCGAGGTAACGCAACCTGTGACTGCCCGTCCTGCAGGTTCGTCACAAAGTTCAGAGAGTTAAATTCAGTAAAGGGTTTTGTGACGGTCCGTCGTATCAATGACGGTCCGTGCTGCAGCTCCGTCGTGGAGTTCAGAGAGTCACTCCCAATACCCAGATTTTTAGAGTTGAAGTGTTTTGGAACGGAGGCCCTCGACGGTCCTTCGTGAGCATGACGGTACGTCGCCTAATCCGTCGACCCAGTCAGTTATTTTCAAAATAATTCTACTACTCGAACCGACTAAACAGGTTGTTACAATAGATACCAATTTACCCATCGTTCGTTTCCGAACAATCACAGATAGAAAAACAAGGGAGAGAAAGAGTACCTGAATTTGTAAAAAGATGTGGATATCTTTCTTGCATATCAGCCTCATTCTGCCAAGTGGACTCTTCAACTGGCCGATTGTTCCACTGAACCTTGATGGATGCAATCTCCTTTGATCTTAACTTGCGGACTTCTCTATCTAAGATAGCAACAGGCTCCTCCTCATAAGACAAATTCTCATCCAGAAGGACTGAATCCCAACGAATAATGTAGTTTCCGTCCCCATTGTATTTTTTCAGCATAGACACATGAAATACCGGGTGCACTCCTGAGAGTCCTGGAGGCAATGCCAATTCATGAGCCACCTCCCCCACGCGCTTCAGAACTTCAAATGGACCAATATATCTTGGGCTAAGCTTACCCCGCTTACCAAACCGCATCACCCCTTTCATGGGCGAAACCTTCAGCAAGACTTGCTCACCCTCCATAAAATCCAAGTCCCTAACTTTTCGATCTGCATATTCTTTCTGCCTGTTCTGAGCTGCTAAGAGCTTCTCCTAAATGAATTTTACTTTATCTAACGATTCCCTCAAAAGATCGGTACCCCATGGTCTCACCTCAAATGCATCAAACCACCCAATGGGAGACCTACATCTCCTCCCATACAGTGCCTCAAATGGGGCCATATCAATACTTGAGTGATAGCTAATATTGTATGAAAACTCTGTTAAGGGCAAGAAGTTATCCCAATGACCACCAAAATCTATTACACATGCACGAAGCATATCCTCCAACACCTGAATCGTTCGCTCAGACTGACCATCGGTCTGAGGGTGAAATGCGGTAATAAGATCCAACCTAGTACCTAATTCAGCTTGAAATGTTCTCCAAAACATAGAAGTAAATTGTGTACCCCTATCTGATATGATGGAATGTGGGACTCCATCCAATCGAACAATTTCTGAGATATAGAGTTTGGCTAACTTCTCTGCATTGTAAGTCACCTTGACCGGAATGAAGTGAGCAGACTTAGTCAACCTATCAACAATTACCCAAATGGAGTCATACTTTCCCAATGTCTTTGGAAGACCAACTACAAAATCCATTGCAATTCTTTTCCATTTCCATTCAGGAATGGGCATTTTCTGAAGTGTTCCTCCGGGCCTCTAGTGCTCATACTTTACCTGCTGACAATTCGGGCATTGGGCAACAAAATCAACAATGTCACGCTTCATCCTACTCCACCAAAAATGTTGCTTTAGGTCACGATACATCTTGGTTGCACCAGGATGTATAGAATACCTTGAACTATGAGCCTCTGTAAGAATAGTGTGAATCAAATTATCAACCCGGGGCACACACACCCTTCCCTTAATTCTCAAAACGCCTTCCTCATCAATTATTGCCTCTTTAGGCTCTCCTCGTAATACCATATCTCGAATTCGGCTCAGTTTCTCATCACTAAACTGTCTTCCCTTAATCTTGTCAAGAAAAGAATATCTTGCCTCCACACAGCCCAAAAATCCTCCATTTTCTAGTACTTCCAGCCTCATAAAGTCATTAGCCAACAACTGAACCTCTCTAGCCAATGGGCGTCTAGAAACCTGTAAGTGGGCTAGACTTCCCATGCTCCCTGCCTTTCTACTTAAAGCATCTTCCACAACATTAGCTTTTCCTGGGTGATACAAGATAGTAATATCATAGTCCTTCAGTAGTTCCATCCACCTCCTCTGTCCCAAATTTAAATCTTTCTGAGTAAAGACATACTGTAAACTACGATGATCTGTATAGACTTCACACTTAACCCCATATAGATAATGTCTCCATTGCTTTAATGAAAAAACTACTGCAGCCAACTCCAAATCATGGGTCGGATAGTTGCGTTCATGCACCTTTAGTTACCTCGAAGCATAAGCAATTACATTCTTCTCCTGCATTAGCACTGCACCCAAACAAGAGTAAGATGCATCACAATACACAATGAAATTCTTACCTTCCACTGGCAAGGTAAGAACTGGCGTAGTAGTCAACAAGGTCTTGAGGTTCTGAAAACATTCTTCACATTCATCCAACCATACAAAGGGAACATTCTGCTTAGTCAAGTTTGTTAGCTGCGAAGCAATAGAGGAAAATCCCTTGACAAATCGATGGTAGTAGCTAGCTAAACCTACAAAGATCCTTACCTCTGTAACATTAGTAGCTCTTGCCCAACTCTTCACCGTTTCAATCTTAGAAGGATCCACCATCACTCCATCCTTAGAAACTACGTGCCCCAAGAACGACACTGAATCTAGCCAAAACTCATATTTGGAGAATTTGTCATAAAGCTTTTTCTTCCTCAACAACTCCAATACAATTCTCAAATGCTCCTCATGTTCTTTCCTTCTCTTTGAGTATATCAGTATCTCATCAATGAATACAATAACAATGAGATCCAGATATGGCTTAAAAATCTCGTTCATCAGACTCATGAAAGAAGCAGGGGCATTCGTAAGCCCAAAACACATTACTAAGAATTTGTAATGCCCATACCTGGTTCGAAAAGCTGTCTTTGGCACATCTGCTGCCAGTATTTTCAAATAATGATAACTGGATCTCAAATCAATTTTACAGAAGACAGAAGCTCCTTGTAACTGATCGAACAAATCATCAATTCGAGGAATAGGATACTTGTTCTTAATAGTTACCTTATTCAGCTTCCTGTAGTCTATGCACATCCAAAGGCTTCCATCCTTCTTTCTCACAAATAAAACATGAGCGCCCCAAGGGGATGCACTTGGTCTAATAAAACCTTTACCTAATAACTCCTGAAGTTGGGCCTTTAACTCCCTTAACTCAGCTGGAGCCATTCTATAAGGGGGGATGGAAATGGGGCGAGTACCCGGCTCCAGATCAATACAAAAATCAATATCCCTATCCGGTGGCATACCAGGAAGGTCTGCAGGAAACACATCCAGAAACTCACAGACTATCAAAACAGACTCAATCGAAGGTACTTTGGAAGTATCATCCTTGAGATGTGCCAAGAAGGCTAAACAACCTTTACTAACAATTCTCTTAGCGCGAAGAGAAGAGATTATACGGACTGGGGTGGAAATGTAGTCACCCTCCCACACTAGCGGATCTGTCTCAGGTTTGGCCAATGTCACAGTTTTAGCATTATAATCTAAGATTGCAAAATTCGGGGAAAGCCAAGTCATACCCAGAATTACATCAAAATCAACCATTTCTAGGATAATCAAATCTACATGAATATTTCTCCCCACAAAAGTCACAAGACAAGACCTATACACCCTCTCAACTATCACGGACTCACCCACAGGAGTAGAGACATGAATAGGCATGTCAAGCAAATCACAGTATAAATCAAGACCATTAGCAAATCAGGAAGATACATATGAAAATGTGGATCCAGGATCAAATAATACAGAAGTCATGCAATCACAGACCAAAAGATTACCTGTGATTACAGCATCAGATGTCTCTGCTTAAGATATCCCGGGGAAAGCATAACAATGGGCCCTATCACCTGTCTACCCGTTGCCCCTACCATGTTGTGCTGCAGTAGTTCCAACTTGCCCGCCACCCCGGCTAATTTGGTGACCACCATTACCTTGGCCACCACGTCCTCCAGAATGGCGGCCTCTCTCATGACCACCTCTACCTCTAATTATTGGGGGTCTGTAACTCTGTTTTGGACAATACCTCCTAATATGTTCAGTCTCTCCACATCCATAACAATATCTTGAGTCAAGCATAGGTCTCTGTGAGAATGACGAAGTATGGGGGTAACCTCAAAACTCAGAGAAATGTTGACTTGTCTGCGATGGACCCCCAGCTACAGCCTGTAGTGAAGACTGAATAGGTCGGGCTGGGTACCCTCCTGAACTCTGTCCTATGGAGTAAGAACCACTAAATTTGCCTCCCGTACGAAACTTCTTAGATGTCGACGCCGTGGTGAAGTTGTCTGGCTTCACCCCCTCTACCTCTATTACAAAATCAACCACTTCCTGAAAGGATTTTGCTGCAGCAGCTACTTATAAGGAGGGGATCTGCAAATCTGACATCAATCCTTTCACAAAGCGGTGAATCCGCTCTTGTGGACTGAAGCAAAGCTGTGTGGCATACCTGGATAGTGCACGAAATTTAGCCTCATAAGTAGTAACAGACATTTTGCCTTACTCTAGACCCAGGAACTCATCTCTCCTCTTGTCCCTCAAAGTCCGGGGTATATACTTCTCCATAAATAAGCTAGAGAATGATGCCCAAGTCATAGGTGGTGCGTGTGCTGGTTGACACTCAACGTACGACCGCCACCATATTTTGGCATTTCCCTGAAACTGATAGGTCACAAACTCAACCCCGAATCGTTCTACTATGTCCATCTTGTGTAGCAGCTCGTGACAATCAACCAGAAAATCATAGGCATCCTCAGATTCAGCACCCTTGAAGACTGGAGGTTTCAACTACAAAAATTTAGTGAAAAGTTCATGTTGATCACTTTTCATTATAGGACCTGTATTTAACCGAGGAAACATGCCTACTTCCAATGAGGCATCCATGCGGGGAGCCACAGCAGCTACATGTTGTACCTCCGGAACCTGAGGTTCTGGTGCAGAAAACACTGGAGGTGTCTGGCCTTGATCAGATAACCCGCTAAGATAAGTAAGAACCTGGTTAATCATCTCTGGGGTAGGTTGGGGTGGTAATTCCTCATCCTGCACTTGCTCATTTTCCCCTTCCTCACCCTCTCTTACTACCTCATAAGTCAGTGGAGGAGTCACCGCCCTAGTACTAGCTGGACCAGGTGTTTGTCCTCTACCTCTAGAGGATGTCGTCCCGTGACCTCTACAACGGTCTCTTGCCACTGCTCCTCTTCGAGCTACAACCCCAGTGGCTGGCTCAGACGCACCCTGTCTTGCCAGTGCTAGTGTGGGCACAGTTTTTGCTCTAGTTCTAACCATCTGCGAAATAGAGTAAGGAGGTCAGATACCAATTTGTATCACCTAGATACCAATTGGATCCAAGTAATAGCACGAAAGAAATAAAGAATGGTATTTTCCTAAGGTCCTATAGCCTCTCAAAAAAAGTAAAGGCGTCCCCCTAACGTTCCTCAAGACTCTACTAGAATCGTTCTTGTGTGATGAGACCAATGAACCTAATGCTCTTATATCAAGTTAGTCACGACCCAAAACGAGCCGCGAGTGGCACTCACACTTACTCTCCTAGGTGAGCGAACCAACAAAATATAATGTGGAAGACTCAAAACTCATTAACAAAAATAAATTAAATAACTTCTAAAACTCAATACTTATTGTTCCCTAAATCTGGAAGTCATCACATCAAGAACATCTATCCTCAAATTACTAAGTCTAAGAGTATTGATGAACTAAAAAAAGTAGAAAGATGGTCCATGTCCAAACTTCAAAGACATCAAGACGTGAATAAGAGAATCCAGCCCGAGCTAGGAATAATAGCTCACCCTTAAATCTGACGTGCTGAAGACTGGCTAGAGTTGAGGACGAGTCGAAGTCAATGGTGCACTTGCTACACTCCACAAAACAACAAGAAGGAAATAAAAGTAGGGGTCAGTACAAGGAACACGTACTGAGTAGGTATCATTGGCCAACTCAAAATAGAAAGCAATATATATCAAATAATATTATAAAATCAACTATAATACTCAACAGGTAGCAACAACAACTGCACCTATGAGGACTCAAGCCTCCATACCATACTCATTTGGGACATAGGTTCTTCAAAATTGAGTATATTAACATGATTCAAGATTACTTCTCTTTATTCTTATCGTGTCGGAACGTGACACTACGATCCCCTAATACTATGTGTCGGAACGTGACACCCGATCACCTAATACTACTAGTCGGAACGTGACACCCGATCCCCTAATAATACGTGTCGGAACGTGACACCCAATCCCCTAATACTACGTGTCAGAACGTGACACCCGATCCCCTAATACTACTTGTCAGAACGTGATACCCGATCCACTAATCTCATTAATTTTATTTCATCAAGTCTTCGTTATTCCGAGGAGTCATCCTAACAGAGAGAATTCAAGATTAAAGATTCAACCATATCAACATTCTAATCCACCCAAATTACACAATTACAACATACAAACCCGCAATCGCCACCCAATACATATCAATCGCTATTAAGAGTTTACTATGAAATAGCATAAACCATAACCTACCTCCATCGAAGAATCGCGATCAAGCAAGTTACTTCTCAATGCCTTTGCTTTCCTCTTCGCTTCTCCCTTTTCTCGCTCGTTCTCCCTCTCTTCCTGTTCTTTTTATTTTTTCCTCTCCAAATTTTTTTTTACCCTAATTATCATATAATCAATTATAAAAGATGATAAAATTAACCCACTATTTATTTCAAGGTTACCTATTTTAACCCCCAAGTAAATAACTTATTAAACTTACCCCACTAATTTCATAAAGTTTGTCATGAATGGTCCAAAGCACCCCTTAAAAACTTTTAGTAGAAATCCGACCCAGTCGAGGTTACGCAACTTGTGACAGCCCGTCGTGTCTATGACGGTCCGTCCTGCACGTCCGTCACAAAATTCAGAGAGTTAAATTCAGTAAAGGGTTTTGTGATGGTTCGTCGTATCTACGACGGTCCGTGCTGCAGCTCCGTCACGGAGTTCAGAGAGTCGCTCCAAGTACCCAGATTTTTAGAGTTGATGTTTTTTGGAACGGAGGCCCTCGACGGTCCGTCGTGACCATGACGGTACGTCGCCTGATCCGTTGACCCAGTCAGTTATTTTCAAAATAATTCTACTATTCGAACTGACTAAACATGTTGTTACACTACCCTTCCATTCTATGACTTTCGCATATTCTTCTTTTCTCTCTGTATTTGTAACCGTTCATACTTAAAAGTCAAAGATTAGAAAACTGAAAGTGAACGATCTTAGTTCTACAATCGATTGAGGCATAACATGAATGTAAAAAATCCATGCCCAGAATGATACCAAAGCCTACAATTTGTAACTCTACAAGATCTGTTGAGGTGAGTTTTTAAGTGATTGTGACAAGGCATTTTATGCATACATCTCTAGCGATAAGTAGGTCACAAACTTGAATAGACACTACGACGGGTTTGAAAGATTTTTTTGACAAACACAAAAATTTACTACTATATATGGAGTTACAAAGGAAACAATAGACCCTCGATCAAACAAAGCATACATATCTAATTGAAAGACTCGCAACATATAGTGACCACACCAGGAAAATCTTCATAGTCATACTAGAGAATGAGTTACTTAGTAGCAATTTCTAATTCCCTTAACTATGCGCCCACATAGGTGTAGCTATTGTGAAATACATGTAAAATCTAAGAAAATGACTTTACTCTAGGTAAATTAGTATCCCTCATCCGATAAAGGATAATATCAGGATTCCATGTCTGATCTCATCGTCTATGTCGGTTAATCTAACCCATAGAAAAGTAATGAAAGTACTTAGCCTTCAAAAAGAGTACTACATAGGGTAGGTGGTTGAATGGGACGCTATCTATCCATCTCACTAGGAAGGCATTCCAAAAGGGATGTCCTAGTGTGTCTTACATGAATTGAATGAGCTAAGTCTTATAAAAGAGTTACTCCTTAGGTTAGGTGGTGGAATAGGATGGCATCTACTTATTGAACTAAGTAGGCATTCCGAAAGGGAATTCTTGGTGTGTCCTATCTGAAGTGTTTGAGTATTTTTCTAATGTCTTGTTATTGAGTTGGGACTTGTTCTGTTGAGCCGAGTAAGCCTAGAAGGGGTAGTATTGGGGATTACCTAGGTGTGTATTTATGGAGGTGTATGGGTGTTTCCTTCATGTCTTACCTTGATGAGTCTTAAGATAACCTTAGCTAGGGAAACTCTTACAGAAATAAGTTCACTTGCTCTTGGATTGACTTCGGGAGTTCACTGTCTTGGGATTAAAATAGTTCACAGTAATTTTGGAGAGTTCACTCTAAAATGGTTCATTTTGGTAGAATTATGGAAATTCTTCTCTAAGTATTTAATGATGATTTTATGTTATTTTACTTCTATATTCGTGAAGATTTTACTTAATTGGCCTGAAAGAGTATTTACTATAATGCCTTTTTTTGCATGATTTTGCATATGCCATACTTAGGGAATCGTTTTATACTAGCCCCATACTTTTTTATACTTAATATTTATACGTTGGAGGGTTTTGAAGATTCGGAAACTTATCTCTCAAGTAAAAGTATGTCCTTATATATCCGAGGGCATAATCCTAGTTTCTTAGTTTGTTTATTTTATGACTTATTATGTATTTCTTTTAAATGTAAAGGAATGTGTCCCTAAGATATTTATGTGGTGTCTTTAAGTTTGTCTTGTGATGATGAGATTTTCTTAGTATTTATGAAAGAATTCCTTTTTATACTAAATGTTATGAACAATTTTAATTCCGCATTAATTTTCATGTTTTACGTAATGAATGATAGTTAAAGTGCTTATACAGGACCCAAAGGATCAAGTACGCCTTGTGACGATCCATGGGTTCTCCCTTACTTCTAGGAAGTACTCTCGGGTCATTACAATAACTCATCCTAAAAACTTTACACTTTTACTTAAAAGATTCTCTTAAAAGCGATAATGCTCAAAATCTCCTGAAAATTTGTTTAAAAATCAAGGTTTCCTGTCGTTTTAAATGTAAAAGCCTTTATACTTTGAAATGCTAGTTCCCTTATACTCATTTTGAAATATGAAAGACAACGCTCATCAATTCATGCTCGTTTACTCAAGTCTTGATTCAAGTTATATAATATAGTAAATGAGTTCTCAAAATGACTCAAAAAAATATTATAAACTTTACTCTTAATCGTTACTTTAATTTGAAAAGAAAATTTACGAGTTATGATTATTAGAATACAAAGGATATTTCAATGAACAACGATTGTTAATATAGCTAGAATTAAGAAAAAAATGAAAACATGACTCAAAATAATAGGTACGGAAAAGAGAGTGGACTGACACCCTGTCGCATCGGTGATGCGACACGCGGGCCTCCTTTACGGGACTCCAATGAGGCACACAATAGGCACAAGACCCCAGCTATTCTTGCACCTTGGGGCGCGATTCCCCATCCCAAACATAAAACTTTTGACGAACGTTATTGCTCAAATTCAAGGGATAACTCATCTACAATGCAATTCTTTCCTCACTACTAGCATAGATTCAGAAACCCAATACAATTTCAAAAAAACCCCATCCAACATTTATAAAGAACAACACTCATTCTTAATACCTTCATCTCAAGGATTCAACCTGACTCCATTTTTAAAGAATGAATCTAAAACTTTTAGAACCTCTCAAGAATTCTAATTCAATCAACTTCAAGAACGAATTAATGGACGAATTCACATGATTGGTGTGGGCCGAATAAACCAAACACAATGAAAGCATACATATCTTAAAGAACATTTTTTTTGTGATGTCCCAAAAATCATGAAAAACACATGTAACCCTTCTCCTTTCTCTTTTTAAACTTTCTCTAAAGTCTCTAAACACATTTTGAATGTCTAAAATTTACTTAACTTAACTTGGATAGGTAAAACGTGGGTAGTACTTTAACGGTAAGGAAAATACAAAAATATGTTTGATTTTAAAATGGATTAAATTCCATAACTAGAGAGGTTGCACTCAAATGGGCATAACTCCTTCATCCGAGCTCGGAATTTAGCAAATTCAGCAGTGTTGGGAAGAAGACTAAAAAAACATTGATTTGACACAAGATTATTCAACTAACTTTTTATTTTGTAAAATATATGGTTGTATTAAGGTTACCAAAAATACACAATTGAAGAGTAACCTGTAAGAATCTCAATTTAGCTCTTTCGAAGTATGAGCTATTACAATATCTCCCTTGTGAGAACATTCATTCTCGAATGAGATCAGTCTAAGTAGAAAAAGGGGGATGCGAACATATATTCTCTTCTACAACAGCTTAGGGAACAAGCGGAAGAATCTTCATCGAAACAGACATACAACCCTAGAAGGGAAAAGATAAGGTTTAGCAAAACACACCATACATAAAATTATTGGGATACTACAACAAGAATTTTATCCAGAAGATTCTTTTATAGAAGAAATGTATTTGTTGGCATCTTAACTTATATTTTTCTCAACATTCTTGATGAGGTAGCTCTTGTTAATGTATTTGGTATGCTTGAAGTGCTTAATCTCTCTTTTACAATTTCTAAGTCTTCTTCTATGTCTATTTCTTTATAGCTATAGTCATTATTGTCTATTACAGTAATTATTTTTTCAAAAGGATTTTCTATTTTTATTTTATCAATTTTATTTCTTGCTATTACTTTAGGTTTTGTTGTTAATATATATAAGTTTTTACATCTTGCTGTAAATATTTTACTGCCTGGGTCTAGTTCTATTCCAGACATTTTCCAACATAAAAATAATGATTTATCTATGTTTCTATCTGTTAATGCTATTGAGTAGTTGGCACTTATTATAAATTTAAATTTATGGTATATTAGGTTTCCTTTTACTGCACTAATTACACTTTCTTATTCTAGCTCCTAAAGTATCTGTTAATCCTTCATTGTTCTAGTATTTAATTATTTTTATACTAAATGGTTCTGGTAGTTTTGTAAAATATTGTTGTCTTATTTCTTTTGCTTCATTTATATCATATATTGCTTTGTAATAATATTCTTTGAATGCACATGTGTATTCTTCTGTTTTGGAAGCGGAATTAGAGTGAGAGAGATGTAGAGGAAAGGGGATGGCTTTATTATGAGGGAAATCCCTCTATTTATACAAGAAAACTCAACACTTTGGCCAAATGGCCGACACTCCTTTTCATACTACTTTACACCTGGCCTATTTATATTCGGCCGACACAAGAAAATAAAATACTTTTACACCTAATTGGCCTTTATTTTTATATGGCTGACATACTATTTACAACTTTACTGCTTTATATATTGGCCTTTGCTTTTTTAAATATGGCCGACACTACTATTCATACTCTACAGACACTACTATTCATACTTTACGTATGTCTTCATTCTAGTTGGACTTCAGCAATATAGTTATCTTCTCCGTCGAATTTTGTACATAGATGATCTGGATACTTTTATCTTATTAGTTTGCAGTATCTGGTCATCAAGTTTGGAGAAATGAAATTTTTCCTGATATCTCTTGTTGGAGGTATTTGTTCTGGCTTCAGCAGACTTAATATCCATTGTCGTACTTCTTCCATATCTGTTGCTCTTATATCTCTACAATTGGATTATATCATTGTTTGATCTCAGTTGTAATAACTCCAAATTGCATTTTCATTTAGGTAGTTGTTTGATAACTCATTTAATATGTTAGCTATCCCAATAGTTCTTTTGTTTGCATAAAAATCTTGGATATTCACCTTGTGTATCTCTTCTTGTATATCTATTTTTTCTGGTATTATCATATCTCTAGTTAAACCTATTTTAATAACTTGTATTGTAGGTTTAATTTCTTCATATACTATTTCTGCTGTTGCTGAGTAGAACTTTATATAAAATAAAGTTCCTTTAGTTATTCTTTTATATTGAAGAAATGCCTTATGTAGCTCAGGTATTTTAGCTACTTCGTCTCCAGTTATAGTATATATTGTGCTTATTAGCCCGTAATTGTAGCAAGTTGCTACTAGATTTTGATTTGTTCCTGGTTATGCTATTAGTTTGTTGTATCGTTGTAGTTATTGGGTGATATAATTTTGGTTTGGATTTTTTGTATCTTTTGCTCTAGGGTTTAGGTTTAAAAAAGTTTGTATCTTGTATATATTTTCTATATACATTCTGGTAATGTGGTTATATGTTTGTTTTTGTGAATCTAGACTGGCTTTGTAAGTATTTATTTGTGGGGGTACGAATATGTCTTTTTGGGTATTTTGTGGAGAGTATGGTTTAGAGAATAGTTTGTTCATATTTGTGTTTGTATATTTCATCTTTCCTTCTTCTTTTTTTGTAGATGTTCTTCCTGCATATGTTCTTCCTGTAGATGCGCATCCTGCAGCTGTATATATTGTTTTGTTATGGTTTTTGTCACGACCCAAAACCGAGCCGCGACTGGCACCCACATTTACCCTCCTATGTGAGCGAACCAACCAATCTGAACCTTATCATTTCAATTTAATAACAACATAAAGCAATGCGGAAGACTTAAACTCATAAATAAAAGACAATTCAATAACTTCTAAAATTCAACATCTATTAATTCCCAAAATCTGGAAGTCATCACCACAAGAACATCTATGATCAATTTACTAAACTAAGAGTATTCTAAGAAGCTAAAACAAATAAAAGCTAGTCTATGCCGAAACTTCAAGGCATCAAGACATGAGGAAGGAGATCCAGTCCAAGCTAGAAGCATTAGCTCACCCTGAAGATCCGGTGTGACGAAGACTGGCTTGAACTACTGTTGAGTCGAAGATGACGGTACGTTTGCTGCACTCCACAAATAAACAAAAGGAAAACATAAAAGTAGGGGGTCAGTACAACCACAAGTACTGAGTAGGTATCATCGGCCAACTCAAAATAGAAAACAATATATCTCAGATAACATCATAAAATCAACTAATATTCTTAACATGTGATAGCAACAAGTACAAACATCATTTATAATATCACCGATCATATCTATGAGGACTCAAGCCTCCATGCCATACTTATTTGGGATACATGTTCTTTAGATTGAGTATATTAGTATCTTTCAAGATTCATTATCTTTATTCCTCTTGTGTCGGTACGTGACACTTCGATCCCCTACTACTATGTGTCGGAACGTGACACTCCGATCCCCTACTACTATGTGTCGGAACGTGACACTCCGATCCCCTAATTCAATGTGTCGGTACGTGACACTCCGATCCCCTACATCTACGTGTCGGTTCGTGACACCCGTCCCACTAATTCTATGTGTCGGTACGTGACACTCCGATCCACTAATCTCATTCTATTAATTCATCAAGCCTTCTTTTATACCAAGGCGTCATCATCTCATCACTTTAGTTCATCAAGCCTTCTTTTATATCAAGGCATCATCATTAACAAGAGATTAGGTTTTTATCAAGATTTGGGATTCAATAGCTTCATCATGCTTGTTTCATCACAATCATAATATATATAAAATCACATCATGCATACACACAATTAAGCATAAAGAAGACTCTATAATACTACCCAACACATATCATTCGCTATTAAGAGTTTACTACGAATAGTGTAAAAGAAACCATAACCTACCTCCACCGAAGAATCGTGATCAAGCAAGCAAATTCCTCAATTTCTTGTTGTCCTCTTCGTTCCTCTCTCTCTCTACTCGTTCTCCTCTATTTTTCTTTCTGTCTTTGTTCTTTCTATTTTTCTTATTCAAACCCTCTTTCTTTTACCCTAATTATTATGTAATTAAGAATGAAAGATGGAAATAATAACCCACTAATTAACTTAAGGTTACCTCTTTTAACCCCCAAGTAATTAGACTTATTAACATTAACCCTCTAACTTTATAATTAAAGAAGGAATAGTCAAAAACGTCCCTTAAAACGTGTAAAGAAATCCGACCCGAACTGGGATTGCGTAGCCCGTGACGGGCCGTCGCGCCTGCGACGGTCCGTCCTGCTGTCCGTCGCATGCAACAGAGACTTGTTTTTAAGTGGATGGCCTGTGACGGGCCGTCGAGCCTGCGACGGTCCGTCCTGCCACTCCGTCACGACGTTCAGAGAGTCGATTTTCAGTACCCAATTTCAGATTTTCTAAGTGTTTTGAAACGACACCTCCACGACGGTCCGTCGTGCCCGTGACGGTCCGTCGTGGCCTCCGTCACCTCTGCCAGTTTTTCCAGAATAAAATCTGTTGCTCAAAATGACTAAACAGGTCGTTACAATAGATACCAATTTACCCATCGTTCGTCCCCGAACGATCACAAGAAGGAAAACAAGGGCGAAAAGGAATACCTGAATCTGTAAACAGATGTGGGTATCTTTCTCGCATATCTGCCTCCTTCTCCCAAGTGGCTTCTTCAACCGGTCGATTCCATTGCACCTTGATGGATGCAATCTCTCTTGACCTCAACTTGCGAACTTCTCTATCTAAAATAGCAACAGGCTCCTCCTCATAAGACAAGTTCTCATCAAGCAAAACTGAATCCCAACGGATAATGTAATTTCCATCCCCATGGTATCTTTTCAACATCGACACATGAAACACCGGATGTACTCCGGGCAGCCCTGGAGGCAAGGCTAACTCATAAGCCACCTCCCCTACTCGCTTAAGTACTTCAAAGGGACCAATGTACCTTGGGCTTAGCTTGCCTCTTTTACCAAACCGCATCACCCCTTTCATTGGTGAAACTTTCAACAAGACTTGTTCACCCTCCATGAACTCTAAGTCTCTAACCTTTCGATCTGCATATTCCTTTTGTCTACTTTGCGCTGCTAGAAGCTTTTCTTGAATAGATTTCACTTTTCTATCGAATCCCTCAAAAGATCAGTACCCAAGGTCTAACCTCGAATGCATCAAACCAACCAATGGGAGACCTACATCTCCTACCATACAATGCTTCAAAGGGAGCCATATCAATGCTTGAGTGATAGCTATTATTGTATGAAAACTCCGCTAAGGGTAAGAGGCTATCCCAATGGCCACCGAATTCTATCACACATGCACGAAGCATATCCTCCAACACTTGAATCGTTCGCTCAGACTGACCATCGGTCTGAGGATGGAACGCGGTACTAAGGTCCAACCTAGTACCCAATTCTATATGCAATGTTTTCCAAAACTTAGAAGTAAACTGCGTACCTCTATCTGATATGATGGACAGTGGAACTCCATGCAATCGAACAACTTCTGAGATGTAAAGTTTGGCTAACTTCTCTGCATTGTAAGTCACCTTAACCGGAATGAAATGAGCAGACTTAGTTAATCTGTCCACAATCACCCAAATGGAGTCGAACTTGCCCAATGTCTTTGGAAGACCAACCACGAAGTCCATTGCAATTTTCCCATTTCCATTCCGGAATGGGCATTCTCTGAAGTGTTCCTCCGGGCCTTTGGTGTTCATACTTTACTTGTTGACAATTTGGACATTTGGCAATAAAATCCACAATATCACGCTTCATTCTCCTCCACCAGAAGTGTTGCTTTAGGTCACGGTACATCTTGGTTGCGCCCGGATGTATCGAGTACCTTGAACTATAAGCCTCTGTCAGAATAGTGTTGATCAAATCATCGATGCGGGGTACACATACCCTTCCCTTAATCCTCAAGACACCTTCCTCATCGATTTTCGCTTCTTTAGCCTCTCCTTGCAACACTTTATCTCGGATTCAGCTTAGTTTCTCGTCATCAAACTGTTTTCCCTTGATCTTGTCAAGAAAAGAAGATCTTGCCTCCACACAAGCTAAAAATCCTCCCTTCTCATTTACTTCTAATCTCATAAGGTCGTTAGCCAGAATCTGAACCTCTCTAGCCAATGGGCGCCTAGAAGCTTGCAAGTGAGCTAGACTTCCCATGCTTCCCGCCTTTCTACTTAAAGCATCCGCTACAACATTCGCCTTCCCCGGATGATACAAAATAGTGATTTCGTAGTCCTTCAGTAGTTCCATCCATCTCCTCTGTCTCAAATTCAAATCTCTCTGAGTGAAGACATACTGTAGACTACGATGATCCGTATAGACCTCACTCTTAACCCCATATAAATAGTGTCTCCATTTCTTTAGTGAAAACACTACCGCGGCCAATTCCAAATCATGAGTTGGATAGTTACGTTCATGCACCTTTAATTGTCTTGAAGCATAAGCAATCACATTCTTCTCTTGCATTAGCACTGCACCCAAACCCGAATAGGATGCATCACAATAGACAATGAAATTCTTACCTTCCACTGGCAAGGTGAGAATTGGTGCAGTAGTCAACAGAGTCTTGAGCTTCTGAAAGCTTTCCTCACACTCATCCGACCTTACAAATGGAACATTTTTCTTAGTTAAGTTCGTCAGTTGGGAAGCAATAGAAGAGAATCCCTTGACAAATCGGCAGTAGTAGCTAGCTAACCCAACAAAGCTCCTTATTTCTGACACATTAGTAGGTCTTACCCAATTCTTCACTACTTCGATCTTAGTAGGATCCACCATCACTCCATCCTTAGAAACTACGTGCCTCTAGAAGGACACTGCATCTAGCCAAAACTCACACTTAGAGAACTTGGCATAAAGCTTTTTCTCCCTCAACATTTCCAATACCATTCTCAAATGCTCCTCATGTTCCTTCTTACTCTTGGAGTATATCAGTATATCATCAATAAATACGATCACAAAGAGATCCAAATATGGCTTAAAAATCCCATTCATCAAACTCATGAACGCAGCAGGGGCATTCGTAAGACCAACAGACATCACTACAAATTCGTAATGCCCATACCTGGTTCTAAAAGCAGTCTTTGGCACATCCGTTGCCCGTATTTTCAATTGATGATAACCGGATCTCAAGTCAATCTTAGAGAAGACACAAGCACCTTGTAACTGATCGAACAAGTCATCAATGCGAGGAAGAGGATACTTGTTCTTTATAGTCACCTTGTTCAACTGCCGGTAGTCTATGCACATCCGAAAACTCCCATCTTTCTTCTTTACAAACAAAATCGGAGCACCCCAAGGAGATGCACTTGGTCTAATGAAGCCTTTGCTCAACAACTCTTGAAGTTGGGCTTTTAACTCTCTTAACTCCGCGGGAGCCATTCTATAAGGGGGTATAGAAATGGGGCGAGTACCCGGTTCAAGATCAATACAGAAGTCAATATCCCTATCTTGTGGCATACCCAGAAGATCTGCAGGGAACACATCAAGAAACTCACGGGCCACCGAAACCGACTCAATCGAAGGTACTTGGGTAGTGTCATCCTTGAGATGTGCCAAGAAAGTTAAACACCCTTTACTAACCATTTTATTAGCACGAAGAAAGGAGATGATACGCACCGGATTGGAAGTGTAGTCACCCTCCCACACTAACGGATCTGTCCCAGGCTTGGCTAACGTCACCGTTTTAGCATTACAATCCAAGATCGCGAATTGCGGAGAAAGCCAAGTCATACCCAGAATTACATCAAAACCAACCATCTCTAAGATAACCAAATCTACATAAGTGTTACTCCCCACAAAGTTCACCAAACAAGACCTATATACCTTTTCAACTACCACAGACTCACCCACAGGAGTAGAAACACGAATAGGCGTATCAAGTAATTCACAATGTAAATTTAGACCATTAGCAAATGAGGAAGATACATAAGAAAATGTGGATCCAGGATCAAACAATACGGAAGCCATGCAATCACAGACCACAAGATTACCTGTGATGACAGCATCAGATGTCTCCGCCTCTGATCTCCTAGGGAAAGCATAACAATGGGCCCTTTCGTTTGTTTGTCCGTTGCCCCTACCATGTTGTGATGTAGTGGCTCCAGTTTGCCCATCATCCCGGCCGTTTTGGTGACCACCATTACCTCGACCACCACGTCCTCCGGAATAACGGCCTCTACCATGACCACCTCTGCCTCTAGCTATTGGGGGTCTATAACTCTGCTTTGGACAATTCCTTCTAATATGTCCAGTCTCCCCACATCCATAACATTCTCTGGAGTCGGGCATGGGTCTCTCAGAGAAGTGTTGACCGGTCTGAGGTGGACCCCCAACTACAGTCTGTAGTGAAGACTGAATGGGTCGAACTGAGTAACCTCCGGAACCCTGTCCTCTAGAGTAAGAACCATTAAACTCACCCCCTTTTCCAAACCTCTTTGATGTCGATGCCGTGGTGAATTCATCTGGCTTCACTCCTTCCACCTCTACCACGAAATCTACCACTTCTTGGAAGGATTTTGCCGTAGCCGCTACCTGTAAGGCTGAAATTCGCAATTCTGATCTCAACCCCTTCACAAAACGGCAAATCCGCTCTTGTGTACTGAAACATAGTTGGGTGGCATATCTGGATAGTGCACGAAACTTAGCCTCATATGCATTGACCGACATCCTACCTTGCTCTAGGCTCAAGAACTCGTCCCTTTTCCTATCTCTCAAGGTCCGGGGAATATATTTCTCCATAAACAAGCTAGAGAATGAGACCCAAGTCATAGGTGGTGCCTCTGTTGGTTGACACTCAACATGTGACCGCCACCACATTTTGGCGTTCCCTTGAAACTGGTAACTCACGAACTCAACACCAAACCGTTCTACTATACCCATCTTGTGTAGTAGCTCATGACAGTCAACCAGAAAATCGTAAGCATCCTCAGATTCTGCACCCTTGAAGACTGGACGTTTCAATTTCAAGAACTTACTGAAAAGTTCATGCTGATCATTTGTCATTATAGGCCCAGTAGTCAGGCGTGGAAACGTGCCTATGTCCAATGAGGCATCCATACGAGGGGCCATAGTGGCTGCATGTTGTACCTCTGAAACCGGAGGTGTTGGTGCAGAAAACGTTGGGGCTGCCTGACCCTGATCAGACAACCCACTAAGATAAGCGAGCACCTGATTGATCATCTCTGGGGTAGGTTGGGGTGGCATTTCCTCGTTCTGTACTTCTTCATTCTCCCCATCCTCCCCTTCTCTTAATACCTCCTCAGTCGGTGGAGGAGTCACCGCCCTAGAACCAGATGGGCTAGGCGCTCGTCCTCTCCCTCTAGAGGACGTCCTCCCACGACCTCTACCGCGGCCTCTTGCCACTGTTGCACTTCGAGCTACAGCCCCAGTGGCTGGCTCAGATGCATCTTGTCTTGCTGATGTTGATGTTGGCGTAGTCGTTGCTCTAGTTCTAACCATCTGCGAAATAGAGTGAAGATGGTCAGATACCAATTTGTATCACCTAGATACCAATTGGATCCAAGTAATAGCACAAAAGAAAGAAAGAAAGAATAGAATTTTCCTAAAGTCTTATAGCCTCTCAAAGAAGAGTAAAGGCGTCCCCCTACCGTTCTTTAAGACTCTACTAGACCTGTTCTTGTGTGATGAGACCAACGAACCTAATGCTCTGATACCAAGTTTGTCACGACCCAAAACCGAGCCGCGACTGGCACCCACATTTACCCTCCTATGTGAGCGAACCAACCAATCTGAACGTTATCATTTCAATTTAATAACAACATAAAGCAATGCGGAAGACTTAAACTCATAAATAAAAGACAATTCAATAACTTCTAAAATTCAACATCTATTAATTCCCCAAAATCTGGAAGTCATCACCACAAGAACATCTATGATCAATTTACTAAACTAAGAGTATTCTAAGAAGCTAAAACAAATAAAAGCTAGTCTATGCCGAAACTTCAAGGCATCAAGACATGAGGAAGGAGATCCAGTCCAAGCTAGAAGCATTAGCTCACCCTGAAGATCCGGTGTGACGAAGACTGGCTTGAACTACTGTTGAGTCGAAGATGACGGTACGTTTGCTGCACTCCACAAATAAACAAAAGGAAAACATGAAAGTAGGGGGTCAGTACAACCACAAGTACTGAGTAGGTATCATCGGCCAACTCAAAATAGAAAACAATATATCTTAGATAACATCATAAAATCAACTAATATTCTTAACATGTGATAGCAACAAGTACAAACATCATTTATAATATCACCGATCATATCTATGAGGACTCAAGCCTCCATGCCATACTTATTTGGGATACATGTTCTTTAGATTGAGTATATTAGTATCTTTCAAGATTCATTATCTTTATTCCTCTTGTGTCGGTACGTGACACTTCGATCCCCTACTACTATGTGTCAGAACGTGACACTCCGATCCCCTACTACTATGTGTCAGAACGTGACACTCCGATCCCCTACTACTATGTGTCGGAACGTGACACTCCGATCCCCTAATTCAATGTGTCGGTACGTGACACTCTGATCCCCTACATCTACGTGTCGGTTCGTGACACGCGTCCCACTAATTCTATGTGTCGGTACGTGACACTCCGATCCACTAATCTCATTCTATTAATTAATCAAGCCTTCTTTTATACCAAGGCGTCATCATCTCATCACTTTAGTTCATCAAGCCTTCTTTTATATCAAGGCATCATCATTAACAAGAGATTAGGTTTTTATCAAGATTTGGGATTCAATAGCTTCATCATGCTTGTTTCATAACAATCATATATATATAAAATCACATCATGCATACACACAATTAAGCATAAAGAAGACTCTATAATACTACCCAACACATATCATTCGCTATTAAGAGTTTACTATGAATAGTGTAAAAGAAACCATAACCTACCTCCACCGAAGAATCCTGATCAAGCAAGCAAATTCCTCAATTTCTTGGTGTCCTCTTCGTTCCTCTCTCTCTCTACTCGTTCTCCTCTCTTTTTCTTTCTGTCTTTGTTCTTTCTATTTTTCTTATTCAAACCCTCTTTCTTTTACCCTAATTATTATGTAATTAAGAATGAAAGATGGAAATAATAACCCACTAATTAACTTAAGGTTACCTCTTTTAACCCCAAGTAATTAGACTTATTAACATTAACCCTCTAACTTTATCATTAAAGCAGGAATAGTCAAAAACGTCCCTTAAAACGTGTAAAGAAATCCGACCCGAACTGGGATTGCGTAGCCCGTGACGGGCCGTCGCGCCTGCGACGGTCCGTCCTGCTGTCCGTCGCATGCAACAGAGACTTGTTTTTAAGTGGATGGCCTGTGACGGGCCGTCGAGCCTGCGACGGTCCGTCCTGCCACTCCGTCACGACGTTCAGAGAGTCGATTTTCAGTACCCAGTTTCAGATTTTCTAAGTGTTTTGAAATGACACCTCCACGACGGTCCGTCGTGCCCGTGACGGTCCGTCGTGGCCTCCGTCACCTCTGCCAGTTTTTCCAGAATAAAATTTGTTGCTCAAAATGACTAAACAGGTCGTTACAGTTTTTTAGGTGTTTTCCAACGTCACCTTCTAGCTCCGCATTTTTTAAGTCATGCTGCTGACTTAGCTCCGTAATTTTTAAGTCATGCTGCTGACTTTTAACTATTTATTTTAATACTTGTACTTAGTTTTCTATCTTCTACATCTTTTGACAAAGGTTTGTCATCATAGCTAGTATTTTCTCCATTTTATCTTTTTCTGGGGAGATAGTCTGCAATAAGATTTTTATCACTCTTAATTACTTCAATTGTAAATGTAATATTTAGTATATTTAATACCAATCTTCTTATTTCTTTAATTGTAACTGAATCTTGTAATTTTTCAGTAATTCATCATTTAACTTGCGTATTATCTGTTCTCACAATAAATTCATTGTAAACTATATATGGTTCAAACGCTAATAAACCTTTATATAATGCAAATAACTCTTTCCTGTTTATTTCCCATTTTAGTTGTGCTTCTGTATATGATCCTGAGTAATATCTACAATGATGTTCAGTTTGTTCATTATCATATTTTTCCTTTAAAACTACTCCATAACTATAATTACTTGAGTCTGTTTCTAACATATATATAAATCATTTTTCTTCATCTGGAAAATATAGTTTTGGTAATTTTTTACATAAATTTTTGATATGTCTTATATGATCTTTATCTTTATTATCAAAATAATATTCAACATCTTTCCTAAGTTTTTTATGTAATGGTTTTAGGTATTCCGCTAATTTTTGTATATATTCTCTTACCTAATTTACTATTCCTAAAAATGATTGTAATTTCGTTTCTGTATCTATATTTTCATCACTATTAACAATTTTTTGTACTATATGTGTTTGCATTTTTATTCCATTTTTATCTATTTGTATTCCTAGAAATTCTATGTGTGGTTTCATAATTTATGCTTTCTTTTTACTTAAGCTTATACCAGAATGTTTAATTATATGTATAAATTTTTCTAATTATCTAATATGTTCATCTTGTGTTTTTTAATATAATAATATATCATCTATATAAACAATGCAATTTTCTAATTGATTAAAATAATTATCCATAAAATGTCGGTATCTACCTGGTGCATTCTTATATCCAAATGGTAGAACATTCCTTTCATAAAATCCTTGTGGTACTGTAAATGATGTTAATTGTTTAGATTCTTCTTCTAGTTTCAAGTGATAAACTCCTGATTTACAATCAAATTTACTGAAATAATTATATCCTTGTATTTGTCTTATTTTTAGTATTTTATTTGGTATTGAGTAATTATATGTTTTAGTTTTAGCATTTAGGTTGCGATAATCTATAACCATTCTACTTTTACCTCGTTTTTGTTCACTATGTTTATTTAATATAAATGCTGGACTTGTATGTTTATTATTGCTTTCTTGTATATAATTATTTTTAATAGTTCATCTATATGTATTTTGAATTCTTTTAAATCATCAAAAATATATTTTAATGGTTTTGGTGTTATTATACTATTTTCATCTATTAATTCAATTTTTACTTTCATCTTATGCTTTTCCCACCCTTGTAATGGATTTTCACTATATAATAATTCGAATTGTTCATTAATTATTTTAACTTTATCTATTGTAAATATGATAATTTCTAATTTGTTATATTTTCCATTTCCTGGTTTATTTTTTCACTTCCTTTTATCCATTCTGTAGGTTTATGTTGTTTGTTATTTACTCTTTTTGCTCTTATTTTATTTCCGCATGGTGTAGTGAACCACCAATGTGTTTTTGTTATTATATGTGGGTAAAATCTTTATAGAAATGGCATTCCTAATAACATATCTTTGTCTTGGTTTTTTGTATTTATATCTAGTTTTAATTTTTCTATAATTTTTGTGTCGTTTAGTCTTTCTTTTTTATAATATTTATTTGTACACCCAAATTGTGGTATTGTTTTATTTTTACAACAAGCTAGATTTTTAATTAGTACTTTTTTCATTTTTATTTTTTATTTGTGGTTTTCGCATAATTGTACAAACAATTGATGTAAAAATCTTATTCTAACTCTTAAAGTATCTGTTAATCCTTCATTGTTCTAGGCCATTGAATAATGTGTGGGCCATTATTCTAATATTTTTATGTTGTCTAATCCTATAAATTATTTTCCATCTTATCTTATCTTTTACTTATTGGTCACTGTAAATTGTGTAGGTCATTATTATAGTGTGTCAATCCTCTATAAAAGGATTGGAACTTGTAGCTTCGAGTTAGGTTTTAGATTCCCCGTAGTCACCACCTTTAAGTTTTTACTTTTGTAATTTTTTAATTGGCTTCTTAATAATATTTTAGTACGTTTTGCTTGTACATTGAAGATCTTTAAATTTAATTTCATATATTTACATATTGAGTTTTTTATTTTTTTCTTAGACTAATGTTAAGCTTAACTTTCTGTGTCGAACTATATCATACTAAGTTTTTACAAGAAATGGTTATAGCATAATAAGAATGTTGATCTCTCACTGTGCATGATAGTGTAATTTGCTATTGTGTGACCACATATTGGAATGGAACGAGGAAAAAAGAAAAAGGAAGTTGTCCTGCTAGTGGTGGTGCTGTAAAGGATTTAGAGACTTGATATGGGGAGTAACTAAGGAATACAGGAACAACTAGGGACGGAACCAATGGAAAAGTGGCCTCCTCTCTATCAAAAGAGGTAACACCTAAACCGTTGGAGAAATGCATTTAGAAATTAATGTGGGAAGTAAATCTAGAGACGAAATGACTAGCAAAGGGGAAAACCTAGAAAATGAGTCACGAGGAAATTCAAAGAGGATGTTGGATATAAATGTCGAGCCTAAAGAGAAATGGTTGAACTTTTTAAACTTGAACCGAAATGATCCTGTGTTATATCAATCCAGCAATAAAGAATTGGGCGCAGGTCATTGAGATGAAAAACAAAGAAGTCGACAAAGCAATTGACTACTGGAAACAAGTTCTCATATTATTTGTAGTTGTGGAATCACCTACAATTTTTGTTGTAGAAAGGTATATTGTTTTACAAGTGAATACTATGAGTAGACCTTAGGTATACTATCATAATGATGGGTATTTCCTAGTGTGATTTGCTAACTAATATAATAGGAATGAGGTAGTATATTCAGGTCCTCATCTGCTTAATACCGTCCTATTTTTGTTAGGATTTTAATCTCGTAGTTTGATCATAACAAGGAAGAGCTATAGACTATGCCAATATGGATAACATATCACAATGTTCTCCTAAACTGCTGGAGTATGGACTCCTTGAGTCGGATAAGTAGTGTATTAGGAGAACCTTTCTATACAGATCAATGTACTACAAAGTAGGTCGAATATCATTTGCCCGCGTGCTAATTGTAATGCATGTGGCTATAGAATTTCCTAGGAAGCTGAAGGTGGAAGATCTTAATGGAAGGGTATTTGAACAAATAGAGAAATATAAATGAGTGTTAGAGTACTATTAGAAGTGCATGCAGGTAGAACATAAATGTCATGCAATGGAGGGGATTAAACATGGATCACATGCCGAGAACGTTGAAAAAATGCAACCTAAAGTGGACTGTAGTAAAGATGGGGAAATGGAAATGCAAAGGTCAAATTAACACATAGAAGTACCATAAGAAGAGATGTGGAAACATATACCAACAAAGACAATAATCAAAAGACCTAAAAAGTAGGGGAAACCCCAAGTGTTGATTAGGAATGGTTTTGATATGTTGAGCACCTTTGAGCAGGGGAGTACAAGTAATGAAGCTGGACAATAATAAGCCAAAAAAAATTGTGTGAGGAATGAAATAAATTCACATGAATATGCAGCTCATAACTTTCAACATTATGGGTTTTAATAGATCTCATAAATAGAGGGGACTAAAACTGTTATGAGGATAATAATGTCAGAATTATAGTTGTTTTAGAGAATAATATAAAGGAAGAATTAATGAGTAAAGTAATTAAAAAAATCTTCACCATATTGGAGATTTGATGAGAACTACACCTACAATTCTAATGGAAGAATTTGGGTTCTATGGGATCTTCTTTATGTGGAGTGTGTTGGGGGAACAATTCTGATCAATACATTCAAAGGCATGTGAGGACTAAAAATAGTGGTGTGTAGTTTATATTTGTGGCAATATATGGACTGCATACAATGCATGATAGGCTAGAACTATAGGAGGATTAGAGGGGCTTTGCTGCAAATGATATGTAAAGGGATTATAACGTAATTATGCAAGCAGAAGATAAGCAATACGGAAGTTTAGTACAATCCATGAAGGTGAAAGGTTTTAATGAGTTCCGAATAGACATTAGAACACATGACTTAAAAACAACAAGGGGTTCATATACACGGACAAATGGGCACACTTGTATCATAATTGATAGGGATATAACGGATGTGAGTGGATCATACATATTCCTGCAACGGAAATGAACATATTAAGGTCAAGGGTCTCTAATCATACTCCTCTGAAGTTTGCATTGGGCAGTTATTACAGTAAAACTGGTAAGACGTTCAGGTTTTAAATTTTTGTGCAAAACATCAAAGATTTATACAAGTAGTTAAGCAAGCGTAACAATGACTTATGAAGGGAACATGGAGACTTTTTGGTTGAAGCTCAAAAAATTGGTAAGATCCATTAAAGGGCTGAATAATACATAGTTTAGAGGTGTGAAGGACAAAATAAAACTTATTAGAACCCATCTCCATCAATCATAAAGTGATATGATACATGATAAAAAAGTCCAGGCTAAGGGAGATCAAGAAAAGGAGTTGAGACAACAACTAGAGAAATGAAATTTGATTTTGGAGAGTTCTACAAGGCAGAAATCAAGGGTGCAGTGGCTGAAGCTAGGAGATGCAAATAAAAATATATCCTTGACAACATGAAGATTAGACTAGTTCTGAATACAAAAACAAGTCATACTTACTGTTGCAGGAGTAACTACATTTTCTTTGGAAGGAATAGAATAAAAGGCCATTAATTTTTATACAGAACTTCAGCGCCAGACTTCTATAACCTTCCGAAGTGTGAAAATGCCTATAATTAAGAAAGAAGGAGACCTAAATAAAGCCCAACAAATTCAACTAGCAGCTTCAATAATAAGAGAGGAAGTGAAATCAACATTACAAGGGATAGGTGATCTGAAAGCTTTAGGGAAGGATGGTTTGAATGTTTTGTTTTATAAGAAAGCACGTCCAGTGGTGGGGAGGATAACTAATCCACTTTATTGTTTTTGACCAAACGGGTGAAGTACCATGCTATAAATTGTGCAAATGTCACTCTCATTCCTTAGGTGTGAAAAATCCAGGATCAGTGACTATAAGCACATATCATGCTACTTAACCATTTATAAAGTTAAACTACTAGGGTAGAGCAGATCATAAAGACAATGGTGGACCCAAACCAGTAAGAATTTGGTCCAAAAATAGTTATAAATGACAATATATAAATATTGAGAGTCATTACTTGGTTAAGGGATATGGCGGACATGGTCTATTGAAGAAGGTGCGCGGTGAAGGTAGACATGAAGAAATTAAAGCATATGAATCCTTGACATGGTCCATGTTGAAAATAGATGTAAGATTTGAAAATCCCATGACTTGTCTTAAAGCCTAACTAACATAGGTGTCTTGAGGTCTAGACACTGTTTTCAGGACTTTAATAATGAATATAGGTCATTTGGTATGTTTAGAAACAAAAAACGTCTAAGAACGTCAATGACGTGGAGATGTTGTTCAAGAACGTACTAGCATGCCTTAGTCTATTTGACTATCTTGTAGCAGCCGGAAATTCATGAAATTAGGTGGACGGGTGTATAACGTGTGTCTACAACGATTTTTTGGTCAAAATTTCGGGTACGACTCCCCAAGGACCGACTAAGGGCCCTTGAGGAGGACCCTTGCACGTCGTGTCAACACTACCTAGACAGTGTGCACCCATGAAAGGTCAATCGATGGGACATAGATGCCAACCGTTGACTATAATTAAACATTTTGTTGGAATCACTCATATACGGAGTCTCTGACAAGAAGAACGGATGTGCAGCATAGAAGGGGACAATGACCGTGACTCAACAGACGAACGTCGATCTTGGTCTCGTCTTGAGGGTCCATCTTCCTGCATATTTTAAGTTAAGTCCTATACAATTAATTAAGGTTTGGGGTTAATTAGGGGATAAGGGAAGCTTAATTAATTAATTTAACCCCCATACAAAGAAACCTAAACCTAATTAGTCTAAACATAACTCACAAAATAAATTGTTCCTTCTTTCTTCTTTCTCTCTCTATTGGATGACACCAATGAAGACAAAGATAGGGGGAGGTTTTTGGGCGTGTGAAATGGAAAGATTTAACCATACAATCTTCATCAAACGTTAAGGTATGCTATCTAATTCACCTTGAGACTTCTTTCCTCAAAGGCTCCATCAAAGTATATTTTAAAAGTGATTTTTTATGTGGGTTTCAATCCAATTACGATTTTGATGTTATGAAATGAGTTGTTTATGATTCTTTAGGATATAATGAATAGATTACAATTTATTTTTAACTTTATTATGATTATTGAGATGGTTTGGTTTAAATTATAGAACATGATCCTTAACCCTTAAACTAGGTTTTATCTTGATGTGAATTGGGTTGTGATTGATTCAATTGACTTCATTGTTTGTTAATTCACTATAATATGATGTTGTTAAACTAATAATAAAAAATTTAGGATTAGTCTTATTCTTTCATATTAGTTCTTTAAAATTGATCTATGTTAAGGGAATTGACCTAACTATATTGTCTTAAGCTTTGATCTAGTATTGAATTATGGTTTAGTGACTTCTCTAAATTTAATATCATGTTATCTATTGAATTATGTTGATATGATGAACTAATTGGGTTGAGTTATGGGTTTATATTAAGACCCTTTGGAAGAACTATGGAGGAGACTTGGTAAGTTTTTATAATTTCTATCCTTACTTCAACTTGTGGTCAATTGTGATTAAGTCATGAGGTTGTGTTGGAGTATGACTTATTTAGGATTTGTAGGGTGGTATGATGTTGAATTGAAATATCTTGATTATGGTAGTTAGGTTGATTAAGGTGTACATTATAAGAATGGTGATGAAGTCAAATGTAATGTGTTAACCTCACTTCTATGAATTCTGATGAAAGTTCTATACCTCACTTCTATGAATTCTGATGAAAGTACTATACTCATGAAATTATAATTGAGCTATGATGATGATGGATATACAAGGGCTAGACCCTATGACCTTAACTATGTTTTTATTGTTAATAAAGACTTAAAGGCATTTCAATGAAGGGACCTAGCTTAGAAACGAGTGATCGTATAGGTTATTTAGAGTGATGTTTACAAGAGGGACCCAAGTTCTTTAAACTATGTTTCAAACATAGGAATACTAGCTAGTGGATACATCTAGAAATATACGTTTATGTTTGGTTCTACCAATGCAAGTAGACCATCTTCCATCAGTTTATGGTTTGGCAACACTAGATTCCATACTTAGCTCTTGTGGTCTATATCGATGAAGGAAAGTGTTACCTGAAATAAAATGAAGTAATGAAGTATAAACCAACTAAAGTGGACTTGTGGGATTTAACTAAGCCTAGGTAGGGGAATGTGACTCTACCTATGTTTAGCACTAGTTGACCTTGATAGAAACTTAAGGAAGTTAATATTATGTATGTATATGAAAATGATATATATGATGATAATATGTTGATGTACAATATGAATAGGGTTATGTGATGATGATTATCGTTTGGAGAATATAATTTGATTACATTACTAAAGTGTGATATTGTGCATCCCGGGAAGTTGATTATGTGAAGTTGAACATTGGTTATGTTTTCTTGTTTGGGATACTTGATTGTGTAAGGTTATGGGGCTTTAATTGATCATTGTACTTGTTGACTTGAATAATATTCATGAGTAATTGTCTTGATTATTATGATATGGTTAACTCTTATTCATTCTTGTGATGTTATTCCTTGATGATAGGGTTGTAGTAGATTATGGGTTCAAGTATGATGGTATACATATACTTTTTTGAGTTAGTAAGCATGTTTGGTTAATTGGTATGACTTGCTTGATTATGCATGAAACTCTTAACGGGTAAAATGGCATGTTTTAACTATTTGTCCCTTGTTAGCAGGTTTTGTTATTATATGTGCTTGTGGTCTTATACTCAGTACAAGTGGCGTACTAACCCAATTTTCATTCTTTTTCCCAAACATTTTATGTTCCGTCATTGAAGGCTCATTTGAGATGACTTGAAGAACACTTGGATATTCTCTACCATTGAAGGGGTAGGTCCTCACTTTCCGAGGGCGGTGCCAATATCTAGATTGTAGAGTTTGTTTGTTTCTATGAGTCTTATGTTCGTTTTACATTCATTTGAGTAAGAATTCTACAAGCCTATATGCGGCTTCTTTACATTGATGTAGGCCTATACCCAAATTGCTATGATCATTTAGATGGTATCAGATGAGACAATCTTTAAGACTATATTATATTTTATGTCTATTCATGTGCAATAAAGTAGAAGGCTATGTAACCTTTCTATACGAAGGATCTTGTATGCTCGATACATATGTATTATGTCTATGAAGAGGTATATGCACACCTCCAAGTAGATAAAAGTTTTAATTTTTCCGTATTTTTGACTTATGAATGTGATGATGTAAGACTAAGTGGCTAGTCTAAAGTCCTTGAAGAGGACGATAACGCCGATTACGTCTAGGGGTAAACCAGGATGTGACAAAATTTGTATTAGAGAATGAGGGTAAATATCTTTCAGTTTATGTCTGTCTCTCTACCACGTCTATGAAGGTTTGTATTCATAATTGTAAAGCATGCCATACTTATGAATATGAATATATGTGATGCTTAGAAATCATGTTCTTTTGTGGAAATCCAATATCGTTCCTCTAGAGATTACTTGTTATAAGCTTTCACCTAAACCTTGTATTTTTGTTATTGGAAATGAATACTTGAAGGAATGCGGCTAGGAGGCTTGAGGAAGAGATTGCCAATGCGGAAGGTCCTCACCGTGCTGATCAAGTCCCTCCCCTTGAAGAAGATGCTAATGTGGACCAATGTCTGGCCAACCCTCCACCTAAGACGAATGAGGACATACGGGCTTCCCTTATCCATTGTCCCTATCCACCACCATTCACGCCCAAGATATGACGGCCCAAGCTAATCTGGAGGTTGTACCCCGAGTTCATCAACAAGTTTCTACTATGGCTTCCCTTCTAAGGGATTTCACTTGGATGAATCCTTCTATTTTTTACGGGTCTAAGGTTAAAGAAGGCCTCCAAGAGTTTTATTGATGAAGTTTACAAGATACTCTTTGTTATGGGGTTGTCTACTTGTGAGAAGGCTGAGTTGGACACATACCAACTCAAAGATGTGGCTCAAACTTGATATGTTCAATGGAGGGATAATAGGGCTTTTAGGGGTGGGTCGGGGACTTTAAAGATCTTTAAAAAGGCATTTCTTTACCGATTATTCCCTAGAGAGATGAGGGAGGCCAAGGTGTTGGAGTTCATCAACCTCCTCCAATGAGGTATTATTATACATTACTACTCTTTGAAATTCATTCAATTGTCCAAATACTTTCCTTCCTTTGTCTCCGATCCTAGAAACGAAATTACCAACTTAGTGACTAGGGTGTCGGATGACTTGCAAGAGGAGTGTCATTCAGAAATTCTTCACGGAAACATGAATATTTCCCGTCTTATGATGCATTTTAGGAGAGTGTAGGAGGATAGGGCTAGGAAGAATGAGAGGGATGCAAAAAGTGCATGATCTTTTGATGGTGGTTCTACAAAAAAGAGGCATGAAATCTAAGACAAGCCAAGATTCAAGAAAAGGTTCTCTAGTCAAATTCATCCAAGTTCCCTAAGGCTCGCGGTGATAAGGTTTTAAATCCTAAGCGTAAAAAGCGAAGAGGTGCTATTTGCCAAAATAAGAACCCAGCTTGTGGTGAGTGTGGAAAGAAGCACTATGGTGCTTTCCTCATTGGGATAGACAAGTGTTTTAGTTATGGTAATACTGCGTAAAAGGTTCGGGATTTACCTAATGTGAAGGGTCCAGAAAAGGGTGGTCAAGCTCAAGCAAGTGGTTATAGTGATGCTCTGAAGAAGAATAACATCTATGCTCTTCGTATTAGGTGTGAGAAAGACACCTCTCCCGATGTGGTGACATGTATGTTAAAAGCCTTTTATATTGATGTGTATGCTTTACTTGATCCCAGTGATACATTGTCATTTGTTATACCTCTTGTGGCTAAAAAGTTAGACATTTTACCGAAATCTTGCATGAACCTTTCATAGTGTCTACACCGGTGGATAAGTCGGTTGTTGTAAAAAGTGTTTATAAAAATTGTCCTATAATGTTTCAAATTAGAGTTTCTCATGTTGATTTATTCGAACTAGATATGCTTGATTTTGATATTATTTTTTCTATGGATTGGTTACATGCTTGCTTTGCCAATATTGATTGTAGGACAAGGGTAGTGAGGTTTAATTTCCCAAATAACCTCGTTGTTGAGTGGAAGGGTGGGGATTCTATTCGTAGAGGTTGTATCATCTCTTGTCTAAAGCAATCAAAATGATATCAAAGGGGTATCTATATCACATAGTAAGAGTCCAAGATTTAGACTCCAAAATTCCTTCGATTGAGTCGGTTCTCGTAGTGAGTGAATTTTTGGAAGTCTTTCCTAATGACCTTCCTGGTATTCCTCCTAAATATGAAATTGATTTTGGTATTGATTTTGCTACCAGAAAAGAATCCCATTTCAATTCCTCTTTATCGGATGGCTCCGTCCGATTTGACGTAGTTGAAGGCTCAATTCAAATATTTACTATACAAGGTCTTTATATGGCCTAGTATTCCAATGTGGGTGCTCCGGTGTTGTTTGTAAAGAAGAAAGATGGGTCATTGAGAATGTGTATTAATTACCACCAACTCAAAAATGTCACTTTTAATAATAAGTACCCTCTCCCTCGGATTGACGACTTGTTTGATCAACTCCAAGGGGCGATCTACTTTTGTAAAATAAATTTGAGGTCGGGAAATCACCAACTAAGGGTGTGAAGTGAGGATTTACCAAAGATGACATTTCAAACTAGGTATGAGAACTATGATTTCTATGTAATGTACTTCGTTCTCACTAACGCTCCGGCGGCGTTTATAAACCTAATTAATAGGGTGATTCAAAGTTACCTAGATTCGTTTGTCATTATCTTTATTGATGGTATCTATGTATAATCGAAAAAAGAGAGTGATCACATGAGTCATTTGAAGGTGGTATTGGAAACCCTTAAGACAAATTAATTGTTTGCCACACATAAAAAGTGGGAGTTTTGGTTGAGGTTGGTTGCATTCTTTGGCACATCATCTCTACTGAAGTAGTTGAGGTAGACCCAAGGAAAACGAAGGCGGTGAAAAATTTGCCTAGAGCATTGACTCCAACCAACGTTACAAGTTTCTGTAGCCTAGCTAGTTTTTATTGGAGGATTGTGGATGGTTTTGCATAAATTGCATACCCATTGAATACTTTTACCCAAAAGTGTAAGAAATTTAAGTGGTCAGAGGCATGTGAAAAGAGATTTTAAATATTGAAAGATAGTCTTACTTCCACTCCGGTGATGACTTTACCCGAGGGTACAAAGGGTTTGTTGTGTATTGTGATACATCCCGTGTGGTTTTAAGGTGTGTTCTTATGCAACATGGAAAGGTGATAGCCTATGTATCTAGGAAACTTAAGGTGAATGAGAGAAACTATCCCACTCATGAACTTGTGTTAGCGTCCGTGGTGTTTTCTTTGAAAATATGGAGGGATTTCTTGTATGGTGTTCATGTTGATATATTTACCGACCATAAGAGTCTCTAATATGTGTTTACCCAAAATGAGTGAAATCTCAAGAAAAAGAGGTGGTTAGAATTGTTGAAAGATTACGATATGAGTGTCCTATATCACCCCAGTAAGGCCAATATGGTTGCGGATTCTCTAAGTCATATGGTCCATCGTAACTCCAAGTGGTGGTGTTATTGTCCATCGTAATTCCAAGTCATCTTTAGTGGTTGAGGTAAAGTCCAAGCAACAACATAATAAACTATTGATAGTGTTGAAAGAGTTGTTCTCGGCAAGTTGAATGAGTCATTCTCCTTGGGGGTGAAGGTGTTTGTAAGTACCAAGAGAGATTATGTGTTCCCAATGTGGATGGGTTGAGGGACCGGATCTTTGAGGAAGCCCATGGTACCCTCTACTCCATTCATCCTGGTTGGACAACAATGTACCATGACCTTAGGTACATATCTTGGTGAGAAGGTTTGAAGAAGGACATAGTGGAGTTTGTTTCTTGGTGTCCAAATTGCAAACAAGTAAAGGCCAAACATCAAAAGTCGGGTGTCTTACTAGAAGAGATTCAAATTCCTATTTGGAAGTGGGAAGATATCAATATGGATTTTGTAGTGGGTTTGCCCGAACTCAAAAACAATATGAATCTATATGGGTGGTTGTGGATAGGTTGACTGAGTACGCCCGTTTTATTCCCGTCACGTTTACTTATTCGGCAAAAATTATGCTTAGATCTTCATAGATGAGGTTGTGTGTCTCCATGGTATTCCGTTATCCATCATATTGGATCGAGGTGTACAATTTGCATCTATCTTGGAGATCATTTCCCGAAGTTTTTTGTACTAAGGTGAAGTTGAGTAAAACTTTCCATCCCCAAACGGATGGTCAAGCGGAACACAGTATTCAAACCTTTGAGGACAAGCTTAGGACTTGTATTAGTGATTTTAAACGGAATTGGGATAAGTATTGGACTTTGGTATAGTTTGTTTATAATAATAACTTCCATTCATCCATCTCCATGGCTCCCTATGAATCTTTTTATTGTAGGAGGTGTAGGTCTCCTATAGGATGCTTTGAAGCGGGTGAGCCTTCGCTTCTTGGTCCCGATTTGATTTATAAGACTTTGGATAAAGTTCATATCATAAGGAACCAAATGCAAACAGCCTATAGTCCACAAAAGTCTTTTGCCGATCATAGGAGGAGGGATTTGTAGTTTGAGGAAGGAGATAAGGTGAATTTAAAAATTTCACCTATGAAGGGGTGGTTAGATTTGGAAAGAAAGGTTAACTGAGTCCTCTTTATGTGTGTCCCTATGAAATTTTGCAAATGGTTGGTAAAGTTGCCTATGAATTGAAACTCCCTAATGAATTGGATTTGGTTCATCCAATTTTCCATATTTTTATATTGAAAAAATGTGTAGATGATCGCGAGTCCATTCTTCCTATTAAGGGTATTTGTGTAAAGGATAACCTCATCTATGAGGAGGTTCCGGTTCAAATTCTCGATAGGCAAGTAAAGAGGTGGTTTCCTTAAAGGTGTTATGGAAAAAACACCTGGTTGAGGGTGCAATATAGGAGGCCGAGGACGACATTAAGTCCCGTTAGCCTCATCTTTTTTAAAATTAAGGTTAGCCATTCTTTTTAATAATGTAAATATGACTAGAAATTGAAGTTTCATTATTTTTAGTGAAGTCTTGCAAGAATGTGCATTTTTGAATTGCATTACAATGAAGTTACAGTGAATTTGGTGCCTAAACCCTGAAATTTTGCCTTTTGGTTTGTTTTAGTTATGCAACAAATATTTATATGATGAGTCTTAGTGAAAAGTTAACTGACATGTTAATAAGTTGAACTTTGTGCTAATTGACTCATGCAAAGTATGTTGAGCTCATATGTGTTATTAGAAGGAAATGCCTCATGATGAGATGTTTGAGCCTTATGGGTGGTAATTGACGTTTTGAAATTTGCCTTATTGAAATGATATGATTTGTGTTGTTTTGATATTTTTGATTTGTTAGGCCGCTAGTCTTGAGTCTATTCTTTCCTTCTAAAGAAATTTAGGTTCATTCGGGGACGAATGTTCCTAAGGGGGGGGGGGATAATGTAACATTTAGAAAATCCAAGACTTGTCTTTAACCCTAACATAGGTGTCTTTAGGTGTATACACTTTTTTAAGACTTAAATAATGAATATATGTCATTTGGGAAGTTTAGAAACCAAAACGTTAAGAACGTCCATAAGGTCTGGAGATATGGTTTAAGAACGTACTAGCGTGCTTTAGTCTATTTGACTATCTTTGTAGGAGTCGCAAATTAATGAAACTAGGCGGAAGTATGTATAACCTGTGTATAAGATTATTTGCGGTCAAAATATCCGGGTACGACTCTCCAAGGACCAACAACAAAAGGGCAAACGACGGGGCGTGTGTTAATCGATGGGATGTGGATGTCGATCGTCAAAAAAAACTTAGCCAATTTTGTGGACTCCTTCAATTGTATAGTCTCTGACAAGAATGACGGATGTACATCACGGAAGGGCACAGTGACCGTCGACTCACAGACGTACCGTTGATCGAGGTCTCGTATGTGAGGGTCAATCTTCCTGTACGTTTTAAGTTATGTCTTAGATAATTAATTAAGTGGGTTTGTGGTTAATTAGGGGATTAGGGAAGCCTAATTAACTAATTTAACCCCCCATATAAAGACTCCAACCCTAATTTGTCTAAACACAACTAATAAAATGAACTTTTTTCCTTCTCTTTTCTTTCTCTCTCTAGTGAAAGACACAATTTTAAGAGAAGCTAGGTGGAGGTTTTTGGGGATGGAAAGGGACGATTTTACCATCAAATATTCATCAAATGTTAAGGTATGGGATCTAATTCACCTTTGAGACTTCTTTCCTCAAAGGGCTCCTTCAAAGTATTTCAAAAAGTTGAGTTTTCAAGTGGGTTTCATCCATTTACTAGTTTGATGTTATGGAATAATTTTTTAATCATTTATTTAGGAGAAAATTAATATACTAACATGTATGTTAACTTTATTATGATTAATTTAGATGGTTTGATTTAAATTGTAGAACATGATCGTTAACTCTGAACTCTAGGTTTGATCTTGATGTGAATTAAGTTGTGAGTAATGAAATTGACTTGATTGTTGGTTAGTTCACTATTAGATGATTTACTTACACTAATTATAAACAAGTTAGTATTATGGTAGTCTTTTATAATAATTCTTGAAAAGAGATCGAGGTTAAGGGAATTAACCTAGGTATCTTGTCTTAAACTTTGATATCGTATTGAGTTATGGTGTAGTGACTTCTCTAAATTTAATATCATGTTGGTTATTGAATTATGTTTATATGATGACCTAATATGTTTGAGCGGTGGGTTGATGGTAAGGCCCTTATGATGAAATATGGAGGAGACTTGGTAAGTCTTGTAATTTCTATCCCTTACTTCAACTTGTGGTCAATTGTGATTAAGTCATGATGTTATGTTTGAGTATAACTTATTTAGGATTTATAGGGTGGTATGATGTTTTATTGAAATTTCTTCATTATGGTCTTGAGGTTGATTAAGGCGTACATGTTATAAAGATGGTGATGCTAATAACCATTCCTTATTATGAAGTAATATGTAATATGTTAACCTCACTTATATGAATTGTGATGAAAGGACTATACTCATGAAATTTATATTGAGTAATGATGATGATGAATATACAAGGGCTAGACCCTATGACCTTAACTAAGTTATTATTGTTAATAAACACTTAAATTTATTTCAGTAAAGGGACCTAGCTTAGCACCGAGTGATCTTGTATGTGAGGGGGTGACACTTTCCCAAGTAGGGGAGGTAGGGTTCACTACGTTCCTTACTGAATGGATAGCCGCATGACCCAAATAGGGTGTAGAGTGATGTTTCCAAGATGTCCCCAAGTTCCTTACACTATGTTTCCACCGTAGGGATACTAGATAGTGGATCCACCTAGAAAGCTACGTTTATGTTTGATTCTACTTTAATCGGTAGACCACCTTCCATCGGTGCAAGGTTTTAAAATATCGAATTCCACATTTAGCTCTTTTGGTCTATGTAGGCTAAGGGAATTGTTCCTTAAATTAAAATAAAGTAATGAAGTACAAACTACCTAAGGTGACTAGAGGGGTTTAACTTAGCTTAGCTAGGGTATGGGACTCTACCGATGCCTTGCACTAGTTTGCCTTGATGGAAGCTTTAGGAAATTAATATTATATATATATATGACAATGATGTGTATGATGATAATATGTTGATGTAAAATATGAATAGTGTTATGTGATAATGATTATCCTTTGGAAAATATAATTTGATTATATTACTCAATAATGATATTATGCATCCTTAAAGGTTGATTATGTGAAGTAGTACATTAGTTATGTTTTCTTGTTAGGTCTACTTTATTGAGTAAGGGTATGGGGCTTTGATTTATCATTGTAGTTGTTGAGTTGATAAGGATTCATGAGTAATTTTCTTGCTTATTATGATATGGTTAACTCTTATAATGTTTTTGATGTTATTCCTTGATAATTGTGTTGTAGTAGATTATGGGTTCAAGTATGATTGTATGCATATCACTTGTTTTAGTTAGTAAGCATGTTTCGTTGATTGGTATGACTTTCTTGATTATGCATGAAAATTTAAAAGGGTAAAATCACATGTTTTTAACTAAATGTCCCTTTTTAGCATATTTTGATCTTATATGTTCATGTGGTCTCATACTTAGTACAAGTGGTATACTAACCCCATTTTCTCCCTTTTTCCCAAGCATTGTAGGTTCTGGTCATTGAAGGCTCATTTGCGATGACTTGAAGAAATTTAGATATTCTCTACTATCTAATGGGTGGGTTTTCAATTCCTGAGGGCGATACCAATATCTAGATTGTGGAGTTGCTTTGTTTCTATTACTCTAATGTTCATTCTATATTCATTTTAGTAAGATTGTATAAGACTATATGCGGCTTCTTTAAATTGATGTAGGTCTATTCCCTAATTGCTATGATCTTTTAAATGGTATAAGATGAGATAATCTTTGAGACTATATTCTATTTTATGTATATGTATGTGTAATAAAAGTAATAGACTATGTCACCTTCCAATAAGGAGTATCTATGTATACTCGATATAAATATATTATGTGTATGTAGAGGTCTATGTAAACCTCCAAGTAGATGCAATGAAAAGTTATAATTCTTCTGTATTTTTGACTTAAGAACGTGATGATATAAGACTAAGAGTTGAGTCTTTGTCCTAGAAGAGGATGAATACGCTAGGTATGTCTAGGGGGTAAACCGCATGTGACATAGATCCTAGAAGAACTTAAAATATCCTTAAAATTCATACAATGGATAATGAAATGTATTACAAGAATTACATATTCCATGAAGATTCATAGGCATAGTACAAAACCTTTCAAAGAAAAAAAAGGAGTTAGACAAGGAGATCCTTTGTCTCCTTACCATTTTGGACTTGCTATGGACTATTTGACATGAATTTTGAGGACTTTGCAGTCTAATCGCGATTTCCACTATCTTTATAGATGCAAATAAAAAAGGATAGTGCAATTGAATTTCATTGATGATCTATTGATGTCTTGCAGCATGGATTTGAAATCAGTGAAATGACTTGGTCAATGTTTTATGATGTGCTCCAAATCTTCAGGCGTAGTAGCAAATATAGAAAAGAAAAGTATATATTTTGGAGGAGTAAAATAATAGAAAAAAGAGGAGATAGTGCAGGAAATGCAATTTGTTAAAGGGACCTGCATTTTCTATATAGTGGAGTACTTTTCGTACAAAAAGATTATACATGGTACAATGCAAGCCTTTGTTGGACAAGATGAGAGATAGGATAATAAGTAGGACAACTAGGTTCTTATTTTTTGTAGGTAGAGCTCAACTTATAATTAGTATTCAGTATGCAATTCAAATGTTCTTGACACAAGTTATTTCTCTGCCTAAAAGGATTATTCAAATAGTTGATAGTATGTGCAGACGATTTTTGTTGACTCGAAATATAGAGACATCAAAAAATAGTTGATTGCATGGGATAAATGGTGCTGGCAAAAAGCAAGTGGTGGACTTAATTTCATTGGCATATATATACATAGAACAAAGCTACTATTTGTAAGTTAATGTGGAATGTATGCCAAGAAAATTTTTTTTGGGTGATTTTGATTCATAACTACTATTAACAGAATATAGTGTGGAACATACAACCTAAATAAGCTTCTTGGGTAGTGCGAATAATTCTTAAAGCTTTTTAAAATACATCCAGGTGGCTAGGATCACAGAAGCATGTATAAGAAACCTGGCAATGTACTCTCTGAACAAAGTGTATATGTTGATGATGGGTACAATAGGAAAGGTAGTCTAGAGATCTATAGTATGGAACAACATTGGGGCTCCTAAATGGATATTCATAATATATCTTGCGGTTAAAGACAAACATGCAACAAAAGATGGATTGTCCAAATGGAGTATAATTTAGTCTCAAACATGCCCTCTTTATCAGCAGGATAATGAAGTTTTTGATCACGTAATTTAACGATGTGAATGTGGAGCAGAGGTATGGAACAACATACTTAACTTTGAAGGGATTAAAATAAGAGCATGAATTGGACAACGGAAATACAATGGGCAATCAAATAATGAAAGAAAAGAGTACTACAAATCTTTTCTATAGAATGTCAATGACTAGCAAAGTTCACAGACTATCGATGTATGGTAATAGCAGGATCTTCCAATAGAAAAAACAGCAAACACGATCAATAATTATACATGTCATGCGGGAGAATCATGGTAGAGGAAGTAGGCATCACAAAATGGCAACTAGATTATGTGACTTGAATAATTACCCTTATAATGTAGTTAGATTTGTATGATGGTACGCTAAGAAAGGTTCGAGCGTGTGTACACACCTGTTTTTTTTCTGATTTGTAAAGTTAACTAATACGTTTACTTACAAAAAAATTGTTATAACATATAATTTTTCTTGTCCCCCCCCCCAAAAAAAAAAAGCGGTGATTATGTCATTTGTTGAGTGTTTAATAGTTACGCTAAGGTCAAAAAAAGAACAATCCTGATGGAATGGTTGAATAACTATTGAATAAGTCTGTTGGATTACCCATAGCAAGGTGGATGCTAGAAGGACCTGAAAAGTAGAATCTTTCAACATCCCCAGTCAGGTTGGATGTCTTCCTTTTCTTGAAGTTTAGTGTTCTATTTCTTGAACAAAATTCATGGTCCATTTTGATTAGTCATTCACTTTTTCTCTCTTAAGCTTTTTTCAAGCATAATTAACCTCTTCCGATTATGTGGGATGTCTTCCTTCTCTAGAATATTAGCCTTGAAAACTTCAATAGCACTTCCAATATTTCCTATTCATGAGCATAAAACCGAGGTTCAATTTTCCTAATTGATTGGAGTTTCTCTTCTATCACATCATATGTGTTTCCACTATTTTTATATTTTTGGTTTGTCATAACTTAAAATTAAATAGAAGATGTCATTGACACAACAAATGACAATATTGGAAGGACTATATAAATTTGTATTTTTAGAATTATCAATATCAATCTCTTTAACATTTGTATAGGTGGTAAATTAGATGCAATGTTATATGGCTGGTTGTAGCGACCCTTTTGGAGAGATACTACCACTTGACAAGAAACTTAATTTAATACATGCGACATTTAAAAGAGATTAACGGAGGGCAAAGGGATTTTAATTTAGTTGAGGGATTAGGTTCATACATAATAATTTAGTTAAGTATGTGCATCTTGCCCATTTTAAATATTTATTTGATGTCAAAATTGAGACACGCGGAATTTTAACTTATGACAAAAAAAACCTGCCAGAATCCTTTAAGTAAATAACTGATGCGCTTTTCATGCATATCTTATCTTCATAAATAAGGATGAAATAACAAGAATATTACAAATTTGTGAGTATTGAAATTAGCAGGTTATACTTCACACAAAATTTCAAAATAAATCATAAATTAGCAAATTACAAGACTTGGGTTTACGTACTCCAAAAAGATCAAAACGAATAGATATGCTTATATGACAATCCACGGCGACATGATCAAAATTGCATTTGAATATGCAACACATAGATCATGTACAAGTCCCAAGGTTTATAAAAAATATAGATGCCTATATGCAAATGTGATCATCCTTAAGGCTCTTAAAGTCTCCATCTCCAACGCCTAGCTTCATGCATCCTCTCGGATATTCCCTACGACAGAAACAACTATTGCTAAGAATATAGATTTGTGGTGCAAAAACTATAGGTTCGGAGCCCCAGATTCAGAAAGATCTCACTCTCAAGTCAAGGGAAACACAATTTAAACAAAATCAGTAACTCAAGTAAACAATATACAAAGAGTATCTAGTTCAATATTTAAAGATCAAGATGTAAAGAATGATCGTACCACCATTTTTCAAAAGATTCGATAACAAGGATCGCCCAATATGTACACCATGTCGTCAAACCAAGCAAGAGTTGGAATGGTAAGGGACGACGCCTTTAATCAAGAAGGGTCAAAGCCCAATAATCAACAGAACAAAAAACCATATCGAAAATTGTTTTCTAGTTAACATGGACAAATTCCACTCTTAAGATAGATTGAAAATCCAGAGTCAAGATGGAAAATGATTTGATTCAAGAGGCATGTCACTATTGATAAAGTCAAATCCACTAGAAGAACAAGGTCCCCACAAGAGTGCCAGGTTATCAAAAAATTTGTACAAGTGGGCGAGTTACACAAGCATCTTTACCATATAAATGATAACAACACGAAAGTGCAAAGTGACAAGAGGTAACCAAGTTAGAAAAATAAAATTTTAGATATACCAACAATTAAAAGAGTGCAAGTAGAAGTTTATAAACAAATCTCAATGATTTAGCAAAGAAACAGCAAAACACCACTAAAAGAGTTCAAACCGTAGACCATCCAATGTATAAAGGTCCTCAGCTTGTTTACTAGGATATACAACCCTAAAACTACAATTAAATAACTTTAATAATTCCTTGTATCTAAATAATGTTAAAGTAAAATAGGATAATCATCACAAGTAAGTTAGCCTTTACAAATACAACTATGCTACAACAGTGATTCTAGACAGCCTAATTCCTCATGCCACAACATAGATTTGATATGAAAAATGGCAATACGTGACTTTATAATATTCATGAATGATGTAGGCACATCTAGGAAGATTTCAAATACTATAGAATCACCGCAAAATACGTTTTGTACATGAAGATCTATTTAAAACACTAACAGTTCTACATAAAGGATTTATAATTCTAGAAGCTGGACAGAACATTTCCTGTGTTGCGTCCCATATTTTGAGCCAATAACAAAAAAATTAGAGTTTTACATAAGCAAACTAGTTATATATATACGAATTATCTTCCGAAATAATATTTATTCACTATAAACTAAGTTTTGACAAACTAGATATGAATAAAATACCGAACAGTCACATCATAGAAATAGAAACTGTTATCACTTACCAAGGAGATGTGTATGTCTCGAATTCGAACAAAAGTGACCTAGGTTTTCCTTGTGATTGAATAATATCTTGTTAGATAATATTTTAAGGTTCCTATACTTCAGGTGAGGCGAAATTCAGTAGAAGAGGTGTTAAAATATAGTCTCAAAAGTGAGGGTAGTCACATGTACAACTATCACTAAAAGGTTCTACCCAAAATACATACTTATACACCTATATGTATATACTTGATAAGAATACTTACAATTTATATTTAATTCTAATTAGTCCATTTACATAGATAACCCCATACAATACCTTAAATTACGATAACACTTATATTAAACAAGTTTGTAAGTATCACAGAATTTCAAGTCGAAAAAATTAGAATACAACTTATTATAGTACTTAAGAAATGATGTATCGACATCTAAACCTTTGTCTAGATTTTTATGGGTGTTACATTTGTAGCCACCCTTAGAAATCTCACATTCTCTTGAACCATGATTTGACCTTTGATTGATTTTAGTAGATGCAATTTTAATGTATTCGTTATCAACATGAAGAAAGAACAAAAAAATCAAACATTAGTTTGATCAAAATGATCTATTGCGCTAAACTTGGTACTCCATGATTCTATTTGTTTTTCTAGTTTCTGATTTGATACGGAGTTTAAGTAATGAAGTCTTTTGGATATTGTAGTCTTAATATAAGCATGTGTGGAATACACACACATAAACATGTCATCGAAAGTAAGAACCGATGAGTTGTCAAAAAAGGAAGAGACATTCACTATGAAACAGATTAAATAGGAAAGTAAGACATAAAAATTTAAATTGTTTACTCACCAATCATAATTTTTTGCGGAAGGTAATTAATAAAGTGCCTGAATTCATGACCTCTTTCATAATTATAATTATGAACTATTTTTTGAAGATGTTTGTTGTCACGACCTGAGAGAACCCCCATGTTGCGACACGGCGTACTCGACCTTGAAAAGATATTATACAAGCCCTTAGAATTCAATCATCACATAGGTTATAAATATACTGCTGAATTAAAACTTTTTACCCAAAATTACAAGTCTTGAAAGTCATAAAAATATATAAATCATTATTCGCAAGAGGAATACTAGTATCACATGGCAAACTTAAAAATAAACATTCTAGGGGAACCACCCTTTACAACAAAAAAAAATACCACAAGTTTATTACAAAGTCTTAACAAAATTAACAGGAACATAGAATCCCTATCCTCGACATATGAGGACATACAAAAAGTCATGAGAGAAACTCTAGACCGAAGATTCACCATAGAAAGCATTTCACTTTCCAACACCTACAATTGTAGTAAAATAATGGGTTTAACACAATTAAGTACTAAGTATGATGACCACGCAAAAATATACAAAAAGAGATTTTTTTGAGATATATGCATTCATTCAACTTTTTATAAAAATCCATAAAAATGTGTATAAGAGACACATTATAACTCATCATCCACATACAAGACAATATCAACATTATAGGCATGCTCAACTATTAACAATATTAGACATATGATATATATATATATATATATATATATATATATATATATATATATATATATATATATATCATATAGACCTTTTCATCATGTTAGATCCACCTACGACCAATGTATGTAGTAAGACATGGAAGGGCAAACCAAACTACCTCTTCATACCACACCTAGGTGTTCCTAAAGACTATAATAGATAAGAAATCTTCTATTCACACTTTAACATGCTAGGTAATCATTCTATCAATGTAAGGTACTAGTTACACATTTCTTTAATAGAGACATTTAGGGATACATTCATGCATTTAAGTACATTCACATAATAGCCATTTAAGACTTAGGGAACTAAATTTAGCACCTTATAAACCTAATCATTCCATGTTTAGATAACATCTCATACTACTACCTTAACATTGTAGAACCTATCAAGTAATTAGAGTGCACATCCCTGCGTGATGGAATAGGCTTTAACTGACATAGACCATGCATTCTATACTTGGAATCCGGTGTCATAATAAACAACATTGTGCCAAGGGTATAACTAATACACAAACAATATTGGTACATTTTTTAGGGGATATCCAAAGATGTTCATTGGACTCTAGACTTTTCTTCGGGAAGAGACATCATTGTGACCATATTCACTCGGTGCTAGCCTTGGTTCCCATAGAATAGTTCATTTACATGTATTCACTAGATAGGGAACAACCATTAGGTCTATTGCCAGTAGTACTTATACAAATAAGGGCATCATGATTAGGTCTAACCGATCAACATTTATTAAGGGTAGCTCATTGACTTTCTTAGAAAATATTTCCTTTAATTCCGTCCTACCATCTCTAATTCTATCATTTTAAACAAGTAGGATACACCATCATAAGATCCACTGTTTCAAGGTTTTACATTAACTTAGGTGTCTAGACTCATCATGAAAACACATCTTGACTACCTATTCAAGATATACTTGTTACACCCCAAAAATGATTTATATCAAAATAGAGCCTAAAGTATGTATGATGATCTTATAAGGTCCTAAAATGACTATAAATACTGTCAATAAAGAGTATATAAATTTTGGAAGCGTTTGGAGGTCAAACGCCCAAGAACATCAACGACGTTTGAAAAGTAGCCGAAGTCGAACTAGTGTGTATTATCATTTTGTAGTGGAGTTTTGTGGAATTGTTTGAGGGTCAAATTGAGTATATATAGTACCTATACATATCCTAGTATTTAAAGGTTCGTAACGTCCTAGAACGACGCACGGGGCCAACCCTAAGGGTCCTCGAGGATGACCCAAACATAGGCCACTGAACCTTCCGTGCATCCTAGATGTGGAGGCTGCTGCGCGACGTGAAGGCATCACATAAATGGAAATTTTATACGTGATATGGGGGAAAATCGCGAACCATTCTTCCCAAAACTAGTTTCCTAAACCAAGAATAAAAAATGCTTCTGCAACGTGCAGTAAATGACAAAATTTGGCCGCATCATTTTTAAGTCAAATTTAAGTTTTTTAAGATGTCTAATATATGTAGTAGTCTATTGCGAGCTTTAGATATTACTTATTGGAGGATATTTTAGGTATTTTAAGAGTATATAATCATTACAATATACATAAAGACCCTAGAGTCAAAATCAATAAACTTTCTCTCCAAAAATTCATCCAAAACCACCATTGAAGAAGAAGAGAAATTGGAGGCTGTTTTAGGACGAATTGATCAAGGTTTCGAGCTAGGATTAAGGATATTCTATAGGGTATGTGAATCTCACTCAATTTTGTACACGAAGAACTCCATTCAAGAGAGGGTTGTGATTGCATTGTGGATAAGGCTTGACTGTGATCCCAAACTAGTGGGTCGCACTCAATGATGTTTAAATGATCATTATGTACAATTTTTATTGAGTTTCAATGCTGAATTATAATGATTGAATTTGAACGTGATCATGGAAATATTAGTCCATTAGAGACTAGATGAAGGTTTCGTGTTTGTTCTTCTTATCTTGATTATATTTTATATTAATTGATCATGATTGAATCACCTAGGTATGAATTGTACTAGACTTGATTGATTTGTATTTGTCTTGATGGAAGTGAACCTTAATGAATGAATTATGGCTATCACATTGTATTGAAGAATATGAGAAGAACTCTAACACTAGAAGATCCTATAATATAGCTATGAATGAAGATAAAATGAATTGATGAATAACGAACTTTATGATGGTTGTGTTGCCTGTAGATTTATCATGATTGAATAGTAGTGATAGATTTACTTGAAAATTGAGAGATTTTCAAGGAAATCTCTCCATGAGAGAAAAGGTTGAGCGAGTCCTGACAAGAAAAGCTTGGAGTATATGCTTGACTTCAAGTGGATATGCAAAGTGAGACGGATTGTTTAGCAGGGGTCCGAACTCCAAGTAGAAAGGAGAGCCATACCTAGTAGTTGTGATGACTATCAACTTAGGTCTCATAAGGTGGGAGTCCTTCACGTAGTAGAGTCAATATATCCTAGTAGAGATAGCCATATCCCATGAACTTAGTCCTGCTTAAGAAGCACCTCATAGTGTTCAAACCAAAAAATGAACTTTGACATGACCAAGGGGTATCTCGTAGTGTTCATAATGTGTGAATGAACTTATACATGCCCAACGGGTAGTGTTTATGATTAAGGGATCAGGATATACCTAAAATGCATCCCGTAGGATCCATATGATTAAGGATATAGACATAGTTAAAGAAGTATCTCATACTGTTCATAAGATAAAGGATTCGAAAGTAGTACCTTGCATGAATGGTGTTATGAGGCATCATGAGTGCACTGCACAAGGGATAACCTAGGGTAAAAAATGAAGAAGATACTTAAAATAGGATTGGACTAAGGTTGCATTTCTTGGTATAGTAGACTAAATATAAGAGGATATTAATAGATTATGTTAAGTAAATAATAATCTATGGAGGGTGAATATATTAAGGATGATTTTCAAGATACACTTAGTATGAAGGGTAGTATGGGATTCCATATGTACATTGGACATGCATGTTTTTAGATGACCGTAAGAATATAGTACTCTTTAGTAAGAAGAACATAGGTCTTAATTATGATTGTGGATTATGATAAAAAATTACCAAAGAGAGTTACTTAGCTATTCTAGTTTTATGGGATGTTACCTTAGCCTTGCACAATTATATTTGGAGGTAGCTTTAAATATAAATTCTTATATGCTTTATGATGCTTAGATATGATTATGATATTCATGATATGCTTATATCTGTATCCTTTATGAGTACATCTATTATTGACTAACCATTGAGATATGTTATGTTGGTATGTAGTTTTCATTCTTAGTACTTATCGTACTAAGGCATATTGCCTACATGTTATCAATGTAGGGTCTTGAGAAGATTGAGTTGCGTGTATGGTAGAATTTCCAAGGCTATTCAAGAACAAGAGATTGGTGAGTCCTGATTATATTCGAGGACAATACCTTTATGTTATTTTATGTATTTATTTATCTTTTAGACTTTATATGGGCTGCATCAAAACATTTTCATTCATGAAGTTAGATGGTTTGAGATAATGTTATTAGAGACGCTTCCGCTTTTATGAACTACCTTTAAGTTTATGACTAAAGAAAGTTTTTAAATTTCCTCAATTTATGCATGATTTTCCAGTCATGGTAAGCCTGGTATCAGAGCATAAGGTTATGAAAATGGCCGTAGGATGTCTCAAAACCGTGTCTAGTAGAGTCTTATTTATCATTGTGAGTCCCGACACATGTATGAGTAGGGGGTTACGGAATTCTTAGAAAAGTTCCACTTCTTAATTCCTCCAGTCGTGCCATAGAGTTTGGCTTTTGTAGGCCAATTTCTAATGTCTTCCAATGATTTTATTTCTATGGATAACACTTGAGCTAGCGCAATAAAGGAAGGAGATAGTAATATGGAGCAAGAGGTTCCTCCACAAGTGAAAGAGGTGTCTACCCAATTGCAAGAGCAAGTTCCTCCTAAAGTTCCTAATGACACTCCAATAGGAAATGCTATGTTTTAAGAATTTAGGGATTCTATGCTTTTAGTGTCTCAACCCTTAACAACACAATCTAATAGAATAGAGGTGGCTCCAGCTAATCATATAGGAGGGATGGGTGGTACTATATTGAGGGAGTTCTTAAGAATCAATCAACGATATTTCTATGGTTCCAAAGTTGGTGAGGATATGAATGGGTTTATTGATGCGTTCTATAAGGTGCTTGCAATCATGGGAGTGTTTTCCATCCAAAAGGTGGACTTGGCTGCCTATGAATTGAAAGATGTTGCAAATATTTGTATGACCAATGGAAAGATAGTAGACCAATAGGAGCGGGTCCTATAGAGTGGGAGACTTTTATACGTGCTTATATTTTTATGTCATAAGCTTATGAAGTCCTTATATGATTAATAATGGTGTTTATAGGAAGTAGATTAACTTTCATGAAATTTGGAGGTCAAACATCTAAGAACGTCCAAGACGTTCTAATGTTAACCCTTGAGATGTGCATGTGTTTTTTAAGTGTGCCTTTCATGTTTAAAGGTTTTTTGCATGTTCGTTTTGGGTGAAATCGATGTGAAAGGTTATTGACATGTTAAGGTATATATTAACGTGCATTCCACATGTGTGCCTTAATAGGATAGTTCCTTTGTTTGGTTTCTTGTGTACATGAATATGTATGCATGAATATGCTATGAACATGTCTTATATCGTATAAAGTGAAGTATGTAGTATTTCAAAATGTGATTATACCTATTGTATAAATGTATATATATCAAAGTATTGCTCATAGTTACAGTAGTATGCTTATGCATGAATGGAATAAAGTATGAATACGTCATTCTATAATGTGTTATGTGAAAGGTTTGCTCACATGTATATACACACACACACATGAATGAAGATCTATTCAATAGAATGACTGTAACGACCTGTTTAGTCGTTTTGAGCAACAGATTTTATTCTGGAAAAACTGGCAGATGTGACGGAGGCCACGACGGACCGTCAAGGGCACGACGGACCGTCGTGGAGGGTGTCGTTTCAAAACACTTAGAAAATCTGAAATTGGGTACTGAAAATCGACTCTCTGAACGTCGTGACGGAGTGGCAGGACGGACCGTCGCAGGCGCGACGGCCCGTCACAGGCCATCCACTGAAGATCGACTCTCTGTTGCACGCGACGGACAGCAGGACGGACCGTCGCAGGTGCGACGGCCAGTCACGGGCTACGCAATCCCAGTTCGGGTCGGATTTCTTTACACGTTTTAAAGGACGTTTTTGACTATTCCTGCTTTAATTATAAAGTTAGAGGGTTAATGTTAATAAATCTAATTACTTGGGGGTTAAAAGAGGTAACCTTAAGTTAATTAGTGGGTTATTATTGCCATCTTTCATTCTTAATTATATATTAATTAGGGTAAAAGAAAGAGGGTTTGAATAAGAAAAATAGAAAGAACAAAGACAGAAAGAAAAAGAGGGGAAACGAACGAGTAGAGAGAGAGAAACGAAGAGGATAGCAAGGATTTTGAGAAGATAGCTTGTTGATTCAATTCTTCGGTGGAGGTAGGTTATGGTTTCTCTTACGATATTCGTAGTAAACTCTTAATAGTGAATGATATGTATTGATAGTATTGTAAATCCCTCTATATGCTTAATTGTATGCTTGCATGATTATGATTATGAAATTGTGATGAATTAACAAAGCATGATGAAGCTATTGAATCCCAAATCTTGAAAGAACCCTAATTCGCTTGATATATTATATAATGAGAATGATGATGCCTTAGTATGAAAGAAGGCTTGATAAATTATATAATGAGAATGATGATGCCTTAGTGTAAAAGAAGGCTTGATGAATTAGGGGATCGGGTGCCACGTTCCGGTACCAGGATAGAATATGAGGATCGGAGTGTCACGTTCCGACACCAGGATAGTATATGGATCGGGTGCCACGTTCCGGTACCAGGATAGAATGAAATAGAGGATCGGGTGCCACGTTCCGGTACCAGGATAGAATGAAATAGAGGATCGGGTGCCACGTTCCGGTACCAGGATAGAATATGAGGATCGGAGTGTCACGTTCCGACACCAGGATAGAATATGGATCGGGTGCCACGTTCCGGTACCAGGATAGAATATGAGGATTGGAGTGTCACGTTCCGACACCAGGATAGAATATGGATCGGGTGCCACGTTCCGGTACCAGGATAGAATATGAGGATCGGAGTGCCACGTTCCGGCACCAGGATAGAAATAGAGGAAGAAAGATAATGAATCTTGAAAGATAATGAATATACTCAATCTAATGAACTTAATTCCCAAATAAGTATGGTATTGGGGCTTGAGTCCTCATGTGTGAACTCGGTTGTAGTTATTGATGAATTCATGTTGTTATTGCTACATGTTGAGTATTGTAGTTGATTTACATTATTATTGATATATACTGTTCCCTATTTTGAGTTGGCCGATGATATCTACTCAGTACGTGTGGTTGTACTGACCCCCTACTTTCATGTTTTCCTCTTTGTTATTTGTGTAATGCAGCAAACGTTCCGTCAACTTCAACTCAACAGTAGATCTAGCCAGTCTTCACTTCATCGGAAATTCAGGGTGAGCTAATGCGTCTAGCTTGGACTGGGTCTTCTTCTTCAAGTCTTGATGCCTTGAACTTCCGGCATGGACTAGCTTTTTAGTTATTTTGTTCTTAGAATACTCCTAGTTTAGTAGTTTGAGATAGATGTTCTTGTGATGATGACTTCCAGATTTTGGGGATAATAATAATAGTATTGAATTGTTTTTATTAATGAGTTTAAGTCTTCCGCATTATTTTCTGTTGATATATCTTGAAATGTTAAGGTTTAGATGGGTTGGTTCGCTCACATAGGAGGGTAAATGTGGGTGCCAGTCGCGTCCCTGATTTGGGTCGTGACAAACTTGGTATCAGAGCATTAGGTTCGTTGGTCTCATCACACAAGAACAGGTCTAGTAGAGTCTTAAGGAACGGTAGGGGGATGCCTTTACTTTTCTTTGAGAGGCTATAAGACTTTAGGAAAATTCCATTCTTCTTTCTTTCCTTCGTGCTATTACTTGGATCCAATTGGTATCTAGGTGATACAAATTGGTATCTGACCATCTTCACTCTATTTCGCATATGGTTAGAACTAGAGCAACGACTACGCCAACATCAACATCAGCAAGACAAGATGCATCTGAGCCAGCCACTGGGGCTGTAGCTCGAGGAAGAACAACGACAAGAGGCTGTGGGAGAGGTCGTGGGAGGACGTCCTCTAGAGGAAGAGGACGAGCACCTAGCCCATCTGATGCTAGGGCGGTGACTCCTCCACTGACTGAGGAAGTAGTAAGAGAAGGGGAGGATGGGGAGAATGAACAAGGGCAGAATGAGGAAATGCCACCCCAACCTACCCCAGAGATGATCAATCAAGTACTTGCTTATCTTAGTGGGTTATCCGATCAGGGTCAGGCACCTCCAGTGGTTTCTACACCAACACCTCCGGTTTCAGAGGTACGACATGCGGCTACTATGGCTCCCCGCATGGATGCATCACTGGGAATAGGCACATTTCCACGTCTGACTACTGGGCCTATTATGACAAATGATCAGCATGAACTTTTCAGTAAGTTCTTGAAATTGAAACCTCCAGTCTTTAAGGGCGCAGAATCAGAGGATGCCTACGATTTTCTGGTTGATTGTCATGAGCTACTACACAAGATGGGTATAGTAGAACGGTTTGGCGTTGAGTTCGTGAGCTATCAGTTTCAAGGGAACGCCAAAATGTGGTGGCGGTCACATGTTGAGTGTCAACCAACAGAGGCACCACCTATGACTTGGGAATCATTCTCTACTCTGTTTATGGAGAAGTATATCCCAAGGACTTTGAGAGATAGAAAAAGGGACGAGTTCTTGAGTCTAGAGCAAGGGAGGATGACAATTAACGCGTATGAGGCTAAATTTCGCGCACTATCCAGATACGCCACCCAACTTTGTTTCAGTCCACAAGAACGGATTCGCCGTTTTGTGAAGGGGTTGAGGTCAGAGTTGCGGATTTCAGCCTTACAGATAGCGGCTACGGCAACATCCTTCCAAGAGGTGGTAGACTTTGTGATAGAGGTGGAAGGAGTGAAGCCAGACGACTTCACCACGACATCGACATCGAAAAGGTTTCGAAGGGGAGGCGAGTTTAATGGTTCTCACTCTAGAGGACAGAGCTCCGGAGGTTACTCAAGTCGACCAATTCAGTCTTCACTACAGACTGTAGTTGGGGGTCCACCTCAGAACGGTCAACACTACTCCGAGAGACCTATGCATGAACCCCGAGAGTGTTATGGATGTGGGGAGGTTGGACACATCAAGAGGTATTGTCCAAACCAGAGTTACAGAAGCCCACTAGCTAGAGGTAGAGGTGGTCATGGTAGAGGCCGCTTTTCTGGAGGACGTGGTGGTCGAGGTAATGGTGGTCATCACAACGGCAGAGGTGATGGGCAAAATGGAGCCACTACTACGCAACATGGTAGGGGCAATGGACAGACAAACGATAGGGCCCATTGTTACGCTTTCCCTGGGAGATCTGAAGGGGAGGCGTCTGATGCTGTTATCACAGGTAATCTTTCGGTTTGTGATTGCATGGCATCTGTATTATTTGACCCTGGCTCCACGTTTTCATATGTATCTTCATCATTTGCTAATGGTCTAAAATTGCATTGTGAATTACTTGACATGCCTATTCGTGTTTCTACACCGGTGGGTGAGTCTGTGGTAGTTGAAAAGGTACATAGGTCTTGTTTGGTGAACTTTGTGGGGGGCAACACTTATGTAGATTTGGTTATTTTAGAAATGGGTGACTTTGATGTAATTCTGGGTATGACTTGGCTTTCTCCAAATTTTGCGATCTTGGATTGTAATGCTAAAACTGTGACATTGGCCAAGCCTGGGACAGATCCGTTAGTGTGGGAGGGTGACTACACTTCCAATCCGGTGCGTATAATCTCCTTTCTTCGTGCTAAGAAAATGGTTAGTAAAGGGTGTTTAGCTTTCTTGGCACATCTCAAGGATGACACTACCCAAGTACCTTCGATTGAGTCGGTTTCGGTGGTCCGTGAGTTTCTTGATGTGTTCCCTGCAGATCTTCCTGGTATGCCACCAGATAGGGATATTGACTTCTGTATCGATCTTGAACCGGGCACACGCCCCATTTCTATACCCCCGTATAGAATGGCTCCCGCGGAGTTAAGAGAGTTAAAGGCTCAACTTCAAGAGTTGTTGAGCAAGGGCTTCATTAGACCAAGTGCATCTCCTTGGGGTGCTCCGGTTTTGTTTGTAAAGAAGAAAGATGGGAGTTTTCGGATGTGCATAGACTACCGGCAGTTGAACAAGGTGACTATAAAGAACAAGTATCCTCTTCCTCGCATTGATGACTTATTCGATCAATTACAAGGTGCTTGTGTCTTCTCTAAGATTGACTTGAGATCCGGTTATCATCAATTGAAAATACGGGCAACGGATGTGCCAAAGACTGCTTTTAGAACCAGGTATGGGCATTACGAATTTGTAGTGATGTCTTTTGGTCTTACGAATGCCCCTGCTGCGTTCATGAGTTTGATGAACGGGATTTTTAAGCCATATTTAGATCTCTTTGTGATCGTATTTATAGATGATATACTGGTATATTCTAAAAGTAAGAAGGAACATGAGGAGCATTTGAGAATGGTATTGGAAACGTTGAGGGAGAAAAAGCTTTATGCCAAGTTCTCTAAGTGCGAGTTTTGGCTAGATGCAGTGTCCTTCTTGGGGCACGTGGTTTCTAAGGATGGAGTGATGGTGGATCCTTCTAAGATCGAAGTAGTGAAGAATTGGGTAAGACCTACTAATGTGTCAGAGATAAGGAGCTTTGTTGGGTTAGCTAGCTACTACCGCCGCTTTGTCAAAGGATTCTCTTCTATTGCTTCCCAATTGACGAACTTGACTAAGCAGAATGTTCCATTTGTATGGTCAGATGAATGTGAGGAAAGCTTTCAGAAGCTTAAGACTTTGTTGACTACCGCACCTATCCTCACCTTGCCGGTAGAGGGTAAGAACTTCATTGTTTATTGTGATGCATCCTATTCGGGTTTGGGTGCAGTGCTAATGCAAGAGAAGAACGTGATTGCTTATGCCTCAAGACAATTAAAAGTGCATGAACGTAACTATCCAACTCATGACTTGGAATTGGCCGCGGTAGTGTTTGCATTGAAGCAATGGAGACACTATTTATATGGGGTTAAGTGTGAGGTCTACACGGATCATCGTAGCCTTCAGTATGTCTTCACTCAGAGAGATTTGAATTTGAGACAGAGGAGATGGATGGAACTACTGAAGGACTACGACATCACTTTTGTATCATCCGGGGAAGGCGAATGTTGTGGCAGATGCCTTGAGTAGAAAAGGGGGAAGCATGGGAAGTCTAGCTCATTTGCAAGCCTCTAGACGCCCATTGGCTAGAGAGGTTCAGACTCTGGCTAACGACTTGATGAGGTTGGAAATAAATGAGAAGGGAGGATTGTTGGCTAGTGTGGAGTCAAGATCTTCTTTTCTTGACAAGATAAGGGAAAACAGTTTGATGATGAGAAACTAAGGCGAATCCGAGATAAAGTGTTGCGAGGAGAGGCTAAAGAAGCAACAATCGACGAGGAAGGTGTGTTGAGGATTAAGGGAAGGGTATGTGTACCCCGCATTGATGATTTGATCAACACTATTCTGGCAGAAGCTCATAGTTCAAGGTATTCTATACATCCGGGTGCAACCAAGATGTATCGCGACCTAAAACAACACTTTTGGTGGAGTAGAATGAAGCGCAATATGTTGACTTTATTGCCAAGTGTCCAAACTGTCAACAAGTGAAATATGAACACCAAAGGCCCGGAGGAACACTTCAAAGAATGCCCATTCCGGAGTGGAAGTGGGAGAGAATTGCAATGGACTTTGTGGTTGGTCTTCCAAAGACATTGGGCAAGTTCGACTCCATTTGGGTGATTGTGGACAGATTAACTAAGTCTGCTCATTTCATTCCGGTTAAGGTGACTTACAATGCAGAGAAGTTAGCAAAAATCTACATCTCAGAAGTTGTTCGATTGCATGGAATTCCACTATCCATCATATCAGATAGAGGTACGCAGTTTACTTCTAAGTTTTGGAAAACATTGCATGCAGAATTGGGTACTAGGTTGGATCTTAGTACCGCGTTCCACCCTCAGACCGACGGTCAGTCTGAGCGAACGATTCAAGTGTTGGAGGATATGCTTCGCGCATGCGTGATAGAGTTTGGTGGCCATTGGGATAGCTTCTTACCCTTGGCAGAGTTTTCGTACAATAATAGCTATCACTCCAGTATTGATATGGCTCCATTTGAAGCATTGTATGGGAGGAGGTGTAGATCTCCCATTGGTTGGTTTGATGCATTCGAGGTTAGACCTTGGGGTACCGACCTCTTGAGGGATTCGTTAGAAAAGGTGAAGGGCATTCAAGAAAAGCTTCTAGCGGCGCAAAGTAGGCAAAAGGAGTATGCAGACCGGAAGGTTAGAGACTTGGAGTTCATGGAAGGTGAACCAGTCTTGTTGAAGGTTTCACCCATGAAAGGGGTGATGCGGTTTGGCAAAAGAGGTAAGCTAAGTCCAAGGTATATTGGACCATTTGAGGTACTAAAGCGAATAGGGGAGGTGGCTTATGAATTAGCCTTGCCCCCAGGGCTGTCCGGAGTGCATCCGGTATTTCATGTGTCCATGTTGAAAAGATACCATGGAGATGGAAACTACATTATCCGTTGGGACTCAGTGTTGTTGGATGAGAACTTGACTTATGAAGAGGAACCAGTTGCTATATTAGATAGAGAAGTTCGCAAGTTGAGATCGAGAGAGATTGCATCCATCAAAGTTCAATGGAAGAATCGATCGGTTGAAGAGGCTACTTGGGAGAAGGAGGCGGATATACAAGAAAAATACCCCCATCTGTTTACAGATTCAGGTATTCCTTTTCTCCCTTGTTTTCCTTCTTGTGATCGTTCGGGGACGAACGATGGGTAAATTGGTATCTATTGTAACGACCTGTTAGTCGTTTTGAGCAACAGATTTATTTTATTCTGGAAAAACAAAAATGGCAGGCAGATGTGACGGAGGCCACGACGGACCGGTCAAGGGCACGACGGACCGTCGTGGAGGGTGTCGTTTCAAAACACTTAGAAAATCTGAAATTGGGTACTGAAAATCGACTCTCTGAAGTCATGACGTAGTGGCAGGACGACCGTCGCAGGCGCGACGGCCCGTCACAGGCCATCCACTGAAGATCGACTCTGTTGCACGCGACGGACAGCAGGACGGACCGTCGCAGGTGCGACGGCCCGTCACGGGCTACGCAATCCCAGTTCGGGTCGGGTCGGATTCTTTACACGTTTTAAAGGACGTTTTTGACTATTCCTGCTTAATTATAAAGTTAGAGGGTTAATGTTAATAAATCTAATTACTTGGGGGTTTAAAAGAGGTAACCTTAAGTTAATTAGTGGGTTATTATTGCCATCTTTCATTCTTAATTATATATTAATTAGGGTAAAAGAAAGAGGGTTTGAATAGAAAAATAGAAAGAACAAAGACAGAAAGAAAAAGAGGGGAGAAACGAACGAGAGAGAGAGAGAAACGAAGAGGATAGCAAGGATTTTGAGAAGATAGCTTGTTGATTCAATTCTTCGGTGGAGGTAGGTTATGGTTTCTGTTACGATATTCGTAGTAAACTCCTAATAGTGAATGATATGTATTGATAGTATTGTAAACCCTCTATGTGCTTAATTGTATGCTTGCATGATTATGATTATGAAATTGTGATGAATTAACAAAGCATGATGAATATTGAATCCCAAATCTTGAAAGAACCCTAATTCGCTTGATATATTATATAATGAGAATGATGATGCCTTAGTATGAAAGAAGGCTTGATAAATTATATAATGAGAATGATGATGCCTTAGTGTAAAAGAAGGCTTGATGAATAGGGGATCGGGGTGCCACGTTCCGGTACCAGGATAGAATATGAGGATCGGAGTGTCACGTTCCGACACCAGGATAGTATATGGATCGGGTGCCACGTTCCGGTACCAGGATAGAATGAAATGAGGATCGGGTGCCACGTTCCGGTAGCAGGATGAATGAAATAGAGGATCGGGGTGCCACGTTCCGGTACCAGGATTGAATATGAGGATTGGAGTGTCACCACGTTCCGACACCAGGATAGAATATGGATCGGGTGCCACGTTCCGGTACCAGGATAGAATATGAGGATCGGAGTGTCACGTCCGACACCAGGATAGAAATGATCGGTGCCACGTTCCGGTACCAGGATAGAATATGAGGTCGGAGTGCCACATTCCGGCACCAGGATAGAAATAGAGGAAGAAAGATAATGAATCTGAAAGATAATGAATATACTCAATCTAATGAACTTAATTCCCAAATAAGTATGGTATTGGGCTTGAGTCCTCATGTGTGAACTCGGTTGTAGTTATTGATGAATTCATGTTGTTATTGCTACATGTTGAGTATTGTAGTTGATTTACATTATTATTGATTATATACTGTTCCCTATTTTGAGTTGGCCGATGATATCTACTCAGTACGTGTGGTTGTACTGACCCCCTACTTTCATGTTTTCCTCTTTGTTATTTGTGTAATGCAGCAAACGTTCCGTCAACTTCAACTCAACAGTAGATCTAGCCAGTCTTCACTTCATCGGAAATTCAGGGTGAGCTAATGCGTCTAGCTTGGACTGGGTCTTCTTCTTCAAGTCTTGATGCCTTGAACTTCCGGCATGTACTAGCTTTTTAGTTATTTTGTTCTTAGAATACTCCTAGTTTAGTAGTTTGAGATAGATGTTCTTGTGATGATGACTTCCAGTTTTTGGGGATAATAATAATAGTATTGAATTGTTTTTATTAATGAGTTTAAGTCTTCCGCATTATTTTCTGTTGATATATCTTGAAATGTTAAGGTTTAGATGGGTTGGTTCGCTCACATAGGAGGGTAAATGTGGGTGCCAGTCGCGTCCCTGATTTGGGTCGTGACAATGACATTTGAAAGGTGTTCTCGGGAGCACCCAAAAATAGATGGTGCTTTACATATGCTATGTCAATGTGAAAGGTTGTCTCACATGATTTAGGTTGATGAACTTTCATCTATGACCTACGAGCTAACCATATGGGGTTTCAATCTCCTAAGGCCTATATTTTATAAAGTAACTTAATAAAGGCTTTTCATTAAAGGAATTTTTTCTTAGACCCTAGTGAACTTGATGATGAGGGGTGTCCCTTCCCATTGTAGGCAGGTAGGTCACCATAGACCTACCTAACGAGGTGGTTAGCCTCTTAGACAAATGGCAAAGAGTGATATTTCCATTATTGCATAACTACAATGTCTCATTAGACGTAAAGAGGGTTTCGACATGTACCTCCAAGTTCTATAAACTATGCTTGCCACATAGGATCTAGCAAGTAAATTCACTTAGTATGCTAACATGTGTTAATGTTATACCTTGGCTAGGTAAGAACAACTTTCATTGGTGTAAGACTCTACAACACCAAATTTTATGTTTAGCACCCGTGGTACTAGTGTCGGTTAAGGCTATAGTTTCACAATTGTAAAATGGACAGTGGAATTAAAGTAAAGTAAAGGGACCCTAACTAGGATAACCTAAGAAAAGGTACTTAGGATAGGTAGAATTAATGAACCTACCCATACATTGCACAAGTATATCTCTAAGAGAGTCCTAGGAAAGTGGTCCAATGTATGTGCATGTAAGGACCCACAAGTGCACCCTATAGGTTCGAGCATCCTTGAGTCGTCACACGGAAAATGGGACTTCAAGATGACTCACTTGAGCCAATAGTATGACTAATTGAATAATAAAGATTCTAAATCTGAGTAAGGTTTTAAAACTTTCTTAACACACGAAGAACTCTTCCATAATCAATACGCAAGCAAAAGACTTTCATTAAAATATTAAAACTTTACAACATCTAATTGAACCATATAAACATTGGAGTATACAACACTTTGGACTAAGATCATACAAGACATAAAATAAAGAAAAACACATAAAGCAACATGTGGATATTGTCCCCGTATCGAAGAGAACTCACAAATACTTTATCTTCAACCCTTAGAAACCTATCTATCCTCCATGGAATATCAAGATAATAAATTCCCTACACATTAGTGATAAAGGGAAAAGAAGGGGTTAGCATATTAGATGTATTAAGTATGAAAGCAATCTAAAAACCATGAAAAAGGGACATTCAGTAAATAATATGTTTTTCATGAATTTGAGTTAACACATCATAAGATAAGCGTAAGAACAAAATTTAACACCTTAGGAACACACAGGAAATCATTTAAAAAATTATTCACATTATTATAAACATTACAGTAAAATCATGCCAAGTTACATAGAACTAACTTCCCGGTAACAATAATGTTTCCCAACTTTACAAGGGATACTATCTAGTATGCAATTCCCTCACCAAAAGCTATCTTAAGACTAACTTAAGTAAGACAAAGAGAGACCGCCCATACACATTCTCTAGGCACACCTAAATGATCCTCAAGACAACCTATAGTGAGATACACACACTTACATCATATCAAGAACATGAACATGAGATCCTCCTACCAAAGGTGATTCTTAGGTTCACTTGAGTAAGTTGTGAAGAGACCAACCATGCAATCCCTTTCACATACACTCAAGATATCATTTAGATTAGCTATTATAACATCATTTTCACTTAAACACAGTACCACACGTAATATGACTTTCTCCTTTACAAAGGTTATCAAAAGACTTACTCAAGTAAATCAAGACGAGAACGTCCATGATTAACATCTTCAACATTACCTAAGTAATCCTTTAGTCTACCTAAGTTTGGATCATGTATACATAGTCAACCAACTTCCATAACTAGAGTCATTATTAAAACTCATCTAGGTAAGATACAAAGTAACCATTACTATGCCCCCTGAACACCTTAAACGACAACCCTTAACTAATCAAGCTAAATACTTATTAATTTAACATTCTTTGTTAAGTTTAGTAATTACATTCCTTGTTTCCTTTAAGAAACTTTTATCACAGAAGTACATTCAAGTAATGGTCTTTTACAAGAGCTAGGGACTCTCAGTAAAACCTTGGAAGCCTATTGTGCAATGTCTAGATAGTATCACATAACACCACCTAAACTTCACAAAACTTCTCCAATACTAGTAGTATCCCATATGATGAGAATAGGAAATAATCTTCATATACCATGGACGCAAATCAAGGCATCCAGAGTTGTAATCTACTTTGAACCAAGTATCACTAGAGGGTTTCTTGGGAGGTTAATGAATTAAGCAAAAGATGTTCACTTTAGGGATAGGAGTTCACTGTAAAGCTTGTATGCATACTATAATGTCACTCTAAAATGCCTTAAATGCTATATGTAATTTGATATGATGTATGATCATTGAATATGCATGCATTTAGTATCAATATTGTATAAACGTTATTGTATCAAAGTATAAGAAGATTTCATCAAAAGGCATGATGCATAATTTCATGTAAAATGTCCCTTAATTGAATTTTTTTTCATCATTGCCATACTTGTACATTCTTTTTCTAAATCCATTCTTCTCCACCTATTTACACAATATGTAGGTTATGGCTGCTTAAAGGATGTCGTTAAATGATGAGGAGCTTCACATGTGTTTCCAAGCTCAAGGAGAGGAATCCTTAAGTCCAAGGATGTCCTAATGTCTATTTTACTGTAGAGTCTTTTAATATTGTAGTTATGAATTACATTATAAGGTTCTTGTCCCTATTGTACTCTAAAGATATTGAGTTTTAGATGGCAAAGAGACTTAGAGTCTAATTATGTAAATATGACATTTTATCTATATATTTAAGGTGATGTTCTAACATATCATGTGCTAAGAAAATCTGAAATTTTCTCCTAAATTTACTATGACAATACAATGAATGATAACTATGGGCTTGTGTAAGACCTCCAAGATGTCATGTACACCTTCTTACTTCAAGGGAGTCCTCCCGGGTCATGACATTTTTAACCTATGAAATTAAATGGTGAATGTTAAGAGGCTAGTCTTTGTCTTCTCTGATAACGACAAGGCCGGTTATGGGTAGGGGGTGCTACCCCATCATGAAAAAGTCTCTAAACTCGAGTCTATGATACTCTTGCTAGCATTCATCCTATGACCCAACATCTCTATTAGCTTGGTCCGTCATAGCTCAGGCTATGATAAGTAAAGTTGCTCCAATATGTTCATTAGTCATGTCCATGGGAACCACCGAAACATAATTATATTTATTTCATAGAGGGGCTTGGTCACCTTGAACACCTTCATCCCTCATTCACCATCCCATCTTTCGTTCTCCTCGAGTTACCCCTTCTATTCATCTCTTATAAACATAAGAGAAGAGATTAGGAAAAAAAAACTTATAGAACTTCAAGAATATGAAAGAAGTGTAACTTCTAACGTCCTATAGCTTCTCGCTCATAGATGTGTCGCGAGTCACACCGATGAGAAAGATTATACTTGACGTGGCTTTTGTGACTTTGAACCTAAAGACCATTCCGAAAACATTATGCTCTGATACAAAGTTTTTCATGACTCGAGAACACCCCCAAGTCGTGATACAACATAAAATAGTGCAAAATTAAAACCTTTTACATAATATCATAGGATAAAATTCATCAACATTCAATATATTTATATTCAAGTGGAATAGTAGTCATACATGAAGAACTTACACCAAATTTCAAAGAAACATACTAGTGACATGGCACTTTACAATATAAAAGAAGACTACAAGTGTAACACTCCAGAAGTTTAATACGTGTTCAAGAACCTAAAATAAGTGTATAAGGGTTTTATAACTTTTTTAAGGTCAATTTTAGTGTATATAAGTCATTTAGTAACTTTTAGAATCAAAATGTAAAAAAATGTGCATCATGTCCCGAAACTAGTTCAATGAGGTGCTAATGTGCCTTAACCTTTTTGACTAGGTTTTAGGAGTCGGATAATGATGAAATATGGTGAAAAGGTTTCTAACACGTATTAGAGTTAGTTCATAGTCACAACATCAGGGTACTACTCCCCAAGGACCAACAAAGGGACCTTGAGGAGAACCCTTAATGTTTGGAAAAAAGTTGTCAAAAGGTAGTGCCATCGACGGTTGCCAACCCATGAGGTGTGGAACAATTGAAGGGGCGTTGATGGCCACCTTCGATGATCACTTATCCAAATTCGTTGAAGCATGTTCTTGATAGTATTTGTCACAAACGACTGACCAACATGACGTTTGGTCTCTTTGACAAGGTTTGACAGACAGGTCGTCTGTCGAGGCTTCGTCTGTTAGCTCATTGTTATTCTACACAATTTTAAGTTGGACAAATTAAATAATTAAGTTGTTATTTAATTAGTTAGGGATTAATGGATGTCTAAATAAGTTGGTTAATGAAGTATATAAAAACCCTAACCTAATAAAACTAACCTAATCCCTCATAATTCCCAAAATTAATTGCTCTTCCTTCTCTCTTCTTTCTTTCTCCCAATTAGAAGAACACCATAGAATCCAAGGTGAAAGAGGGTTCTAGGGCTACTAAATGTAAAGTTTATCTATCAAACTTCATCAATTAACATAGTATGGGATTTCTTTCACCTTTCGGATCTCTATCCCCAAAGGTTTCCTTCAAGATAATTTCAAAAATATGAAATTCAAGTAGGTTTTTTTCAATACAAAATTCATCTTGTGAATTTATTTGTTTTGATTACTTTTTGTTATTATGAGTAGAATAACGTGTATCATAACTCAATTATGTTACTTCTTGATGAGTTGGTGTAGTTTGTAGATGATGACTTTTCCCCCTTAATCGTAGGTTATGATCTAGAATTGAATTTTCTAGTATTCATAAAATTAGCTTTGTTAATGTGTTAATTACTATCCTATATTTTTATTATTTCAATTTATGATTAGATTAAGATAAATTGTAATCCTATTATGCTACCTCTTGAATAATTGACCTAGTTTGTGAAGTAGATCATTAATTTGAACTAGTAATGTATTGTTGTGTAGTGATTTAACTGACTTCATTATCATGTTGGTTACAATTGAGTGATGCCCATTGTTGGGTTGAATTGAGAATGGTTGATGGTAAGGCGTTGATGATGGTTTTGTTAAGCAATATTGGGGTAAGTGTTATGATCTCAACTCTCTACTTCAATAATGGTAACTTGTGATTAAGTCTTTATGTTGTATTGAAGTATACCTTATATTTTTATTGATAGGGTTGGTATGAAGTTTAATTGAAATGTCTTGACTATGGTTTTTGGAGGTGTTGGCTATGATTTAACTGTTATAAGGATTGTAGTAAATTACCAATGTGCCTTATCATGAATGATTATGTAAATGTGCTAACCTCACATTAATGAATTGTAATGAAAGGAAAATACTCATACAATTCTTATTGAGCTATGATGATGATTATTATATAAGGGGTATACCCTATGACCTACATTAATCTATAATGAATAAGAATGTATTAAAAACATTTCAAAAAGGGATTCTAGCTTAGAACCGAGTGAACTAGAGTGAGGAGTGTCCTTTCCCACAGAGGTAAGATAGGATCACTAACGAACTGTTCAGATTGGAGACTATAACGCATATAGCACAAAGAGGGTCCCAAATATTTAATTCACGTATGGCTTATGTTTAAATACAGAATTTGATCAAGGGAACCCAATTTTGAATCCCTTAGACAACACTTACATTTTTTTCATTTATTGTATTTTGGTCCACACGGCTTGGGGACCCAAGATCGAGCCCCAACACCTTCATTTTAATAAGAGGATGTGAGATCGAACCCCTACAACCTAATTTTCTTTTAATTTCTTACCTTTAAACTCTCTCTCCTTTGGTCGAGGGGTTCTATATTCAGACCCCCACAACCACTCTTTAATTTCCTTTAAATTTCCCTCGTTGAATATGCCTAGGAGGTCATAGGTTCGATTCCCACGCCTCCCATTTCATTTTTTTTTTCATTTTTCATTGACTCCATTCGCTACCTAGAGGTTGTGGGTTCGATTCCCACACCTCACATTTCTTTTTATTATCTTTTTGTACTTCACTTTTAAGCCAACATACCCGAGATCAAACCCCCTTGATAAACATTTCCCTTTAGCAATTTTAAGGCACTATACGAGTGAGGTCGTGGGTTATAATCTTGGTGAGATCACCACATTTTTTACTTAATTCATTTTCCAGATTTGTTCAGCTACATTTATCCTAAACTAAACATGTATGTTTATGGAAATTTTGTCACATTTCGGATCACTTGAATCAATATTTTAACTTGAACTCATAAATTAATTCGTAGACCATTTTAAAAAATTTGGGGTTAATTTTACATAGATTATTTTAGCCAAGAAATTGTTACATAAATCAGCCACATTTCATCTTTTATGAACATCACGATTTACTAAGGTTTATTCACGTAAAATAACAACCATAACGTTACACATTTTTGAGCCTCAAGCCGAGACCCTAGTCATAGTCACGGTCTTGCACACACATGCACATAGTTGCGAAAACACATTAGTTGTAATTCATACGATTTCAAATGCACAAACATAAACATATTCATCACGAAAACATAACATACACCTAAAATATACAAGAAATCATACCCAACCTACGAATAATTGGGAGCCAGTTACAAGGACATGCAATGGGGAACAACCCTAGTTTTTGGTCTAATTATTTTGAACCTTAAGGGGTCTCTTGTGAAAGAGACCAAGAGAGAAGAAAACCCATACCTTTTTAACGTTAAAAAATTGACTTTCTGCCCAAAAATTTCACCCAAGATCACGTCCAAGTCCCATCAGTGGCAACACCACTCGACGGACAACCTCTCTTTTCCTAACGTGTGATTAATGTTTGTTTTCTTGTGATTTCGTGTGAGTTTTTCAAGTGTGAAGAACTTGGTTTATTTTTCTGTTCTTGAAATATACTTTGGAGGGAGAGATCGTGAATGTTACTGATAGAGACGTGAATGAGACAGATGAGTGTGGGAGAGAAGAGTTTTCTTAGGCTTAAGGAGTCTAGTTTAGGACTTAGTCAAATAAGGTTTTATTTAATTATTAAAAATCTGATTTCCTATTATTTTAAATAATCGAAGAAATAATAAATATATAAATTTCATTAATTTACCAAATTAAATTAAAAACAAATTTAATTCACTGCTTCCACCTAGGTTCGAACTCGGGTGAAGCAAGACTTCACTTCAAGGGAAAATTTTCGGCCCCCTCTTCAAACAATACCCCTCTACCTTATTAAATAAATAATTACTTATATATGTAGGTTTATGCCGATAATACCCTTAGCCTGAAAAAAGACCATTTTACCCTTTGACCCTCCAAACCTAAGATTTTCCTTTTTTAAGTCTGGTAAAGACTCATTCGAGCAAATATTCATATTCGAGAGCCCTACATGGCTGGGCCCAACCCTTTATTGCTCAACTAAATCCCGAAGTTAGTTGGCTTGGCCGTAGCAAGGGTTCAGAGGTTTGGTTCTACGCGCATAAATCCGTGTGAACCCAGTCTAATCGTAGGCATTCTAGAGACATTAAGGATTACTTATCTTATACATTTTTAGGGTTGTTACACCTTCAAAATTCCTGATTCTGTGGGTTCGATAGTGTATTGATTGGATTTACCTCCTAACTTGTTGAGTATTCCTCTGGTATGTTTCCATGTTAAAGAGGTATCATGGTAATGTGAATTATAATATTAAGTGACATTCAATTGTGTTAGACAATGTTAGAACCCCAAATGAGTTAAAGTGTATAGAGTATAACATGTTACTATAAGCTTGTAAACATGTTAGCTTAGTGTTTTAAAGCAGTTATGATTGATTTGAAGTTATTTGGAAGTCAAACTTCCAAGAACGTTCAAGATGTTCGAAAGTTATCCCTTGAAACGTGCAAGTATGACTTGAGTGTGCCTAGCATATTTGGATGTGTTGCGAGTGTTTGTTGATGATCAAACTGGTATGAAATGTTTTTAACATTTTAAGTTGTGTATTTACATTGGGAGCGTCTCGGAACAACTCCCTAGGGGCCTTCCAAAAGGCCCTCAAGGAGAAATCAAAGGCTGCCTAGACACTCCCTTGGCAGTGTCTACCTACACATGCAAACGACGGTCAGTAAGTTGACCTACGCCCCGTCAATAGGGATAAGGCTTCCATGACATAGAATGGTTAAGGTTCAATCCAATGGAAAAGCCTCATAACACTGTCCGTCGTTGAACCTGTTGTGCGTCGATGTAGTCAATCGATGTAGTCTACTATAAGCTGTTAGGCGGAAGGTTTCATTAAAGGGTGAATGGGAAATTCACCCCACGACCTAAACTGAACCTTTTTGTTTTATTTCGTTAAATTTAGGTATATTATGTTTATTTAAAACGTGAAAACCCCATTCACAATCCATGATTAAAAATTAGACTTCCGTCTCCCAAAATATTGTCTCTACAAACATCCATTAGAGATGAAGCTGAAGAACAGCTTGGAGCTTTGATTACCATGGATTGTTCATAATTTTTTCGTGGTTTCTTCATATAATAAAGGTATGGTGATCCTTCATCATTATATATACATTCACCCAGAGAGCTCCTTCAATTCTTTTCAAAGAGAAATTGTGATAAAATTTCCTATCTTCCAATCTAAGCATGGGTTCTTTCTCAAAATGTTTTAAAAAGCATGATAATTATAATTCTATTATTATATTCTATTTTTCATGTTGAATTCAATCCCATTTCATTATTAACCCATGCTCCATTCAACCTCTCGATTTAGCCTATGTGTTGGATATTATGATATTGATGGTAGGAGGATTATAATGTGATTTAACTATGTTAAACAAATTTTTAGATACTACCTATAATGTACATTTATTATGAATTATATTTAATGGATCCAATGTGGCTCAAGGCTTGAAGATTAGTTAGTATTGACTTTTGTTCTTTTATCTTTTATAGATTGCTACTTTAGTTGCAATGTGATCTCGATTCTATGGCTAATTGAAGTAGGATTTTGTTAGGTTATGAAATATTTACCTACTGCCTTATATTCATATTATTGATCAATTGTGTGTATTATTCAATGATATCAAACATAGGAGATTGGTAAGTGATCTATGTTTCTCTACTCTCTATTGAATTGGTGATGTAGTGTAAATATTAGTATCATGATCTTTTTGTGGTTTATGCATTATTTCGTCCATGTCAAGATACATTTAGTTACTGCATTAGATTGGTAATATTGATGGATTGTGAGTATTGATCAATGATTATCAAAGGTTTGTGAATTGGTAAGGTCTACACTATTTCTCTACTGTTCTATGAATTTGCTAGTTGTATTAGCCTTGTATGGCATTGTTTGGTATGGTCCACTTATGGTGGCGGTGTTTAATTTCTTGTCAATATATATAAGTATTGATTATTGACTCGAAGGCAACTTGATGTATATGAGTGTGTGGTTATGATGGTCACACTATGTGAGGTCTCGTGCTACTTTCCGTTGTAGTTGTGATCAAGGTTATATTGTTAATGTTATGATAATGTGTAGGACTATGTTAGGGTATTTCAGCTGCTGAAATTGATGATTTATAATAATTATTGACACCTTACCTAAATATCCCTATATGAATGTGTGAATTGTTATGGTTAGGAGTCTTGAATGCAAGTATTGAAGTTATATTATATCCTTGCTAAATTGTGTTTTGTGTCTTTGCTTGAATATGCATTGTGGTCCCAAGAGGGTGGTTGCATCAATGTGTTTATTATACCCATTATGTGATTATGTTTACCAATGTGCACAAACCTACACATTATGTATTCTTACAAGTAGTATAGGTTTATGGTGTCTAATGAAACGGTATTCACATATGCACTAATGTACTACTGTTAAAGTTTTGTATATGCCCATAAGGTCTGTATTGTAACTCTTAAAATAGGATTGCTTGATAAGTGTACTATTATGGATGAGGGTATTGGACCTCGTCCGTGCATTGAACATGTGTGCCTTGATAGGATAGTTCCTAGGTGGTTATCTATGTTTATGAATATTAATCTATGGTTAAGTGATGAACATGTCTTATATGTATTAATAAAGTAAACTATGAATATGTGTGGTCTAAAGGTGTTGTATGAAAGGTCTGCTCACATGTATGTACACACACACATGTTTGATAATATAGTAAATTGCTGGGCCTTGAAAGGTGTTCTCAAGAGTACCGTAAACTAGATGGTGCTTAGATATGCTATATTCATATGAAAGGGTATCTCATATTACTTAGGTTGATGAGCTCTCATCTATGACCTATGAGCTAAGCATATGAGGAGTTAACTATCCTAAGCCTAAATTTAATAAAGTAAAATATAATACTGTCTTTTCTATAAAGAGAACTTAGCTTAACATGGGGAGGGTTCTTCTTTCGAGCACTAGGATCTAGGGGAGCTTGATTGACTCTTTTTCCTTTTGAATTGATGTTGGATAATTCTCTCATATTTTAAGTGTTACTACCACAAGCAAAGAAAACAACCGTTCCCGTAAGGCACATACCAAAGTAGTGGTTCCGACAAGTATTACACTTAGGTCTCTAAAAAGTATGGGCACCAATTTGGGAATTTTTGTTGGAAGCTCTATCCTTGTTCCCCTTGGAAGACACTTTGTTATAGAACCTACTCCTAGGTTATTGTTACTATAATCATCCGACATAGGACTCTTACCCTCTTGTCTTATCTCCCTAATTTTGGACTCCTCAATTTGTTGTGCATGGACCATGAGCCTAGATATGTCCATGTCATTAAGGACCATTGTCGTGCGACACTAATTTTCCCCCAAGCTAGACACTCTCATCACAAATATGTTCATCCTAGCTCTATGATTAGCTACCATGGTTGGGGCATACTTAGAGAGTTTGGTGAATTTAAGGGAGTACTCTCGCACACTCATTCCCCCTTAACGAAGATTGATGAATTCAACCATCTTCCTCTGTCTCCACTATAAAGGGAAGAACCTATCTAAAAATTCCTCTTTGAACAGTTCCCAATCCGCCGGACCATCCCTCAAAGGTATCTCATCCCTCCATTGTTCAAACTCAAACCACACATGAGCCACATCCTTTAGTTGGTAAGCGGCTAGATCTGCTCTCTCCCTAGGGGTCACACCCATAGCATCTACCACTTTGAAAATATCATCTACGAATCTTTGTGGATCTTTATCAACTTTAGTGTCATGGAAATTATGGGGTTCTTCTTCATGAAGTCCCCAATTATAGAGGCGGAGTACTCTAATTTGGATAAGGTCTATCTCCTTTGTTATTTTGGGCAACCAAATCAGTAGTGATGATTTGAGCATGAACTGTCATGAATTGAGTAAAATTCATTAAGGCAGCCCTCAAATCCGCATAAGTCATATCCCTTTTAACAAAGGGATCTTGAGGCTTAGGGGGCATTTGATGTCCTTTGGGCACTCGAAGTTCCTGAGACACTTGAGGTTCTTGTAGGTGAACCTCCTCATTCTCTCCCTGTAACGACCTGTTTAGTCGTTTTGAGCAACATATTTTATTTCTGGAAAAACTGGCTGGGACGACGGATGTAACGACAAACCGTCATAGTCACGACGGCCCGTCGAGGAGGTGTCGTCCCATGACACTTAGAATTTTGAAATTGGGTACTGAAAATCGACTCTCTGTAAATTGTGACGGACCTGCAGGACGTGCCGTCACATCCACGACGAACCGTCATGAGTTTTCATTGCAAAACACTTCAACTTTTGAGAATTTGATACAAGAAACGAGTTTCTGACCGTCATGACGGAGGAACAGAATGGACCGTTACAACTGTGACGGGCCGTCACAGGCTACGTGAGTTCGAGGGAGCTGCGACGACCTGTGTGACGGACCGTCGCAGGCACGACGGCCCGTCACAGGTTGCACAGTCCCAGGCAAAATAGGATTCCTCTACACGTTTTAGGGGTCGTTTTGGACTATTCTTTCCTTAATTATAAAGATTGAGGGTTAATATTAATAGGTCTAATTACTTGGGGGTTAAAAGAGGTAACCTTAAGTTAATTAGTGGGTTTTATTGTCCTCCTTTACACTTAATTATACTTTTAATTAGGGTAAAAAGAAGGAGGGTTTGAATAAAACAAAACAAAAAGAAAAGAACAGAAAGAGAGGAGAAACGAACGAGTAGAGAGAGAGAGAAACGAAGAGGATAGCAAGGATTTTGAGAAGATAGCTTGTTGATTCAATTCTTCGGTGGAGGTAGGTTATGGTTTATGTTACGATATTCGTAGTGAACTCTTAATAGTGAATATTATGTGTTGATAGTATTGTAAACCCTGCTATGTGCTTAAGTTGTATGCTTGCATGATTATGATTATGAAATTGTGATGAATTAACAAAGCATGATGAAGCTATTGAATCCCAAATCTTGAAAAGAACCCTAATTCGGTTGATTATTATATTAATGAGAATAATGATGCTTAGTATGAAAGAAGGCTTGATAAATTATATAATGAGAATGAGATGCCTTAGTGTAAAGAAGGCTTGCTGAATTATTAGGGGATCGGGATTTTGCCACGTTCCGGTACCAGGAATAGAATGAATATGAGGATCGGGTGCCACGTTCCGGTACCAGGATAGAATGAATATGAGGATCGGAGGTCACGTCCGTTACCAGGATTAGAATATGGATCGGGTGCCACGTTCCGGTACCAGGATAGAATATGAGGACGGAGTGTCACGTTCCGACCACCAGGAAGAAAATGGATCGGGTGCCACGTTCGGGGGGTACAGGGTTACCAGGAAGAATGAGGATCGGAGTGCCACGTTCCGGCACCAGGGAATAGAAATAAAGGATCGGACACAAGAGGGAGAAAGATAATGAATCTTGAAAGATAATGAATATACTCAATCTAATGAACTTAATTCCCAAATGAGTATGGGATTGAGGCTTGAGTCCTCAGGTGGGAACTCGGTTGTAGTTATTGATGAATTCATGTTGTGTTATTGCTACAATGTTGAGTATTGTAGTTGATTTACATTATTATTGATATATACTGTTCCCTATTTTGAGTTGGCCGATGAATCTACTCAGTACGGGTGGTTGTACTGACCCCCTACTTTCATGTTTTCCTCTTTGTTATTTGTGTAATAATGCAGCAACCATTCGTCATCTTCGACTCAACAGTAGTTCAAGCCAGTCTTCGTCACACCGGATCTTCATGGTGAGCTAATGCTTCTAGCTTGGACTGGACCTCCNCTCCTTCCCCTAAAATGAGTGGCAATCCATTGGAATGTTCATTATCTTTGCTTTCTCATTAGTTCACTGTAATGTTTTGTGTAGTTCATTGTATTTTGGTTAAGTTATTATGAAGTGCTCTAATACAAGTGAATCCATCAGGAACACTAAGTGGGAGTAGTAGTATGGGATGTTACTCACACATTGCACTTAGTGTGACCTATAGGTACTATTGGAGAAGGGTACTTACATGAATTTCGTACGAATGAATGTTTGGCATATGTTAGGTAACATAGGGGATTTGATTCCCATATGAGGTAAGCCTATGATTGGTGGTCTTAAGAATCCCTTTGGTGTGACTTTAATGGGGTGTATGGGTGGTCCCTTTTTGTATTACCTTAGGGAATCTTAGGAAAACTTGGGTTAGGGAAACATCAAACGAAAAGGGTTCACATGACTTGCACTATGTCATTCACTGTAATGTAGTCATTGTAATAGTCTTGATGTTACTGTAATGTGTTCTATGTATTCTAAAATTATGACATTCTTCTATAAGTGGTAAATGATGTTTCTTACGTTATTTTATTTCTAAATAAATGAATGTTTTACTTATTTGGCATGGAACTTTATTTTAATTATCCCTTTTTGCATATTTTTTAATATGCCATACTTAGTACTTTGTTTTGTACTGGCCCCATACTTTTCTATACTCTATAAGTATAGGTTGAAAGATTTTGAAGTTTTAAAGGTGAAGCTTGGTAAGGTTCCTCTCAACGAAAAGTATGTGCTCATATATTCGAGGGCATAGTCCTTTTTCTTAGTTTCTTATTTAAGACTTCTTATGTATTTTCTTTTAATGTAAAAGGCCATGTACCTAAGATATTATGTTGTGTCTTTAAGTTGGCTTGTGACGATGATATTCTTAAGTATTTATGAAAGATTTCCTTTTATTAATTTTATTCGTGAAAAGTTTTAAATTCCGCACTAGTTTTCATGTATTATTTAATGAAAGATAGTCAATAGGCTTGTATAAGACCCCACAGGGTTAAGTACGCCCGCTCATGATTTGAGGGTTCTCCCTAGATTCTAGGGGGTGCTTCGGGTCGTGAAATTTTCTATGGGAGTGAGTACTACTGAAAAGGCCAAGCTTGCTGCCTATAACCTCAAGGATGTTTCTCAAACATGGTAAAATCAATGAAAGGATAGTGTGGCTTTGTGTAACACCCTAAAACGAACTAAGGTGAACTGGAGCTTCATAAATTTCTCATAAGTTAATTTTGTGTTAAAATGATTCATAATGATGTGCTTAGGCAGTGTATAAATTTTGGTGGTGTTTGGTTGTCAAACATCTGAGAACGTTCATGATGTTCGGAAGCTATGCCTTAGAAAGTGTTTTTGCGTCCTCATGTGTACGTGTTCATTTTGATTGAAATTGATGTGGGATGTTCCGAAGACCTTGATGACATAGTATAGGGGTTTAACGTCTAGGTACGACTCCACCTAGGACCCACAAGGTGTCCTAGAAGAGGACCCAAGACATAGCAACCAAGCTGCTAAGACAGGCTCAATTGACGCCCTAGCATCGGCGGACCGTAGTCCTGATGACGGACTATCGTTTGGGGGCGTATATCCACCATTAGTGGTGGGAGCTTACCGAGGTGTAGAATCATTACCAATCGATACCTTCGTAGTACAGGTCATCGACTGGATGATGCCTCGTAGCTAGTAGTCATTGATGAATCAATGTAAAAGTTGTGACGCTGCTGGCTTGGCTTGGGGTATTTTGTAGATTCACCCCAAGTCTTATGAACCTAAGATGATTATTTTAGGGATTTTACAGTATATTAAATTGGTTTTAAGTCCTATACCTATACAAGACCCCTCATTTCAAATATTCAAACTCTCTCTCTAAAAGAAAAACTCTCTCAAAACTCCATTGAAGCTAGAACTCAAGGAAGAGCTAGGAGGGATGGTTTGGGACGTTTATTCGTCAAAATTTTGCAAGTTTCCTTCTCATTAAGGTATAATATTCATCCTTGAACCCTCTTCCATTCAAGGAGTCATTTTTAAAAGATATCCAAAATGGTTTCCCAACTCTATCTTTTTCTACCTTTGACTTTAAGCATGGGGACTTCATGTAAAAATGTTTTAATGATTCAAATCTGTTAATTTTATTATGAATTGATGATTTTCATATCAAAACCCTAATGAATCCATGATTATGCATATTTCCAACATTTAGCTTAAGAAATGGGTTAAATGAACATGATTGTGTACTGTTTGACCTTTTGAATTCTTCATGGTGATATTATGGTTTAGCTACACTCTTAAGGGCAATTTTATGATGAATTGTTTGATAAATTATGAATAGGTGTTTAAAGCTTGGATGGTATGGTCCACCTTTGGTGGCAGTGTTTACTTGAAGGTTAATGAATGTGAAATCACTTGTGTATTGTCAATAAGTCATGAAGCATATAATTAAATAAGATGATACGATGTTGTTCTGTTGATGTGATTTTGAAGGTTTTATGTGAAGTATCTAGAGATTATGTCTAAAGGAACTATTGTTGATGGGAAAGCATTAAAAAGGGTTTGTATTTATGAATGAAGGTGTAAGCATGTATAGAATTCAATGTTGATCAAATGGTGATTATGTGGAAGGTGTGTTCACATGTAAACTTACACATTCACACTTAAATGTATGAATGAAATTAGCAAATATGAATAAGGGGAGTTTTGGGGTAAACACTCCTCCTGAGTTGAGATGCAGTATTTAGTAGATACCTCCCTATCTCCCAAGAGCTTTCTAAGATAGGTCGGAGGATTGATACCCTTCATAAGTTGAGATATGGTGTCCCTATGTATTCATAACCATAGTAATTATTTTTGGACCAATGGAAGGTATGCCCTAGCACGAGGATATGAAAGAAGGGTGGTTACACTTTGTGCTTGAGGATGTTGTTTTCCCAATGTAACCTCTTGAGATGAGTACTCCTCGTTTAGTAGATAATGAGTTACATGGAACAATCCTCCTTATCCCTTAAAATATGCACCCCATAGGTGTAGTTAGTGAAAAGCCATGTTAAAATCTCAAAACTACCCTACTCTGGCAGTAGGTGACTACCTCATCCAACAAGGGCTAATATTGGGATTCCATGTCTAGATCTCATGGTCTATGTCGGTTAAACTAGACCCAAAAAAAGAATAAATGAAATAATTCTCCTAAAATAATGTACTACTTAGGGTAGGTGGTGGTATGGGACGCTATTTATCTATTGCACAAAGTAGACATTCCAAAAGGAGAGTCTTGGTGTGTTTTATATGAAATGTATGAATGAGTTTGTAACACCCCGTAAATTCCATGAACTATACAAGAGATTAATATGTTTAATAATGATGGTTTTATACCTAAGTAAGTATAAATAACTTGTTTGAGAATTTTCGGAGAAATAGGATTAAAGAAAAGCCTTAACGTCCGGAAACTAGAAAAATTTAACTAGTTGACGTTCCTATGTTTGGCAAAGGTTTCGGAGGTTCATATGGAATACAAAACTTGTTAAAAGACTTTGGATAGGTATATTGTAGTATAGAGAGTCTAAATGTTCAAAAATGACACCCCAAGGACCACCAGAAGGGTCCTTGGGAAGGACCCCAACATGGGTAGGCAATCTGCAGAAGCAGTCTGCGAAAGTCAAGAATTCAGGGCTACTGTGCGACGCGGATCTAACACGGACCTCACTAACTCAGCTCAAAATTCAACAATAAATTGGGGAATTAACCCTGCGACGCGCACCTACTTCCCTGATATCGTAAAAGTCATATTTTGGTATTTTGACTTCACAAATAAACCCATTTAAGTGAGGAGTCTTTGTGGTAATTTAATGGGTTACTATATAATGTATTAGGGTCAGTTTTAGGTCAATTTAATCACTCAAATTAATCCCCACATGTTTAAATCAAAAATCACTCTCTCTCCCAAATTCTCTCTTCCTCCAAAACTCCATTGAAGACCATTAGAGCTCTAAGAAGAAGATCAAGCCTTCAAGTTTTTCAACCCAATTTCGTGGCTCTCATCAATATCGTATGGTTTCTTTCACTCTTGGGATTCCTTTACCCAAGAGGTCCCGTCAACAAAATATTGATTTCTAAATCCCCCAAAACCAGGGTTTTTTCTCCCTCCCATTATAGGTCTTTTTCTTTCTAAAACGTAAATTGTAGTAATTGGGTGATGATTATGATGACTTAAATTTTGTTCAGTATGACTTATGGTCAATTGATTAATTCCTATGAGTTTTCCCTTACCCTTATTTCCCCTAATCCCTAATTTCTAGGATTGATTAAGGAAGGTTGAATTTGTTGGGGTGAGAAACATTTCACTGTTTTCTTTTGATTTTAGTATGTTACTACATCATTAATTTCCCTATTTTCCTATGTTTGGTGTGATTCTTGTGTTTGAATATCATCCCCTGAAAGGGCAATGAGGTATATCTATTTTTTATTCTCCTTGATATCATTATGCAACGTGCAACCTACTTATTTGATATGATGATAGCTAATTGTGTTGTTGTGATTTTGGTACAAGGACGCCTCATCCCTAACCCTAGATCTATAAGATGGCTATGGAGTATGTATTATTTATGATTTGACTTATAATATTAAATATAGTTTCTCATGATTTAATGTTTTGTCTGGAAAGTGAAAGGATTATATTTCTCACTTGGGATCACCTATGAGCTATTTATGATATTGTTACTTAAGGTCGAAAAGAGCCTAATGGTGAACTTGTATGATGTTTGTATGATGATGACTAAAAGCGAACTAATTTGATTAGCAGCCGAAAGGTTATCTACATGAGACGGATGTCCAGTTAGTAAGCCCGGCCTCCACCTGGGTTTCTTCAATTAAGTAGTATTGCGTTCCTAAGATATTGTTGTTGGTCCGATGAATGGAAACCTTTCAACGATTAGTATCAAGTTTCTAGAATGCAACCTCCTTGACCCTTAATTATGTGCCCACATAGGACTCTAGCTTAGTGGATCCACCTAGAATAGCTATGTACGAATGGTTACACCTTAGGCAAGTGTTAACACTCTCTTTTCGGTGTGGGTTAGAACACTGGATTCCATGTAGCTCACATGGTCTCATGTCGGTTATTGTAGTTATTTCCCTAAAGTAAAAATATGAACAATTTATGTATGTGAACTTCTATTAGGGTTGTCTTAAAAGTTACTACATAGTGTGAGGGAGGGTATAGGACTTCTCTAACACATTGCACATGTGGGATCCTATAGGATGGTTCTAGTAGTTTTCTATTATGATTATGATTACGAATAGTGTGTGGCCCTTTGATTTTAAAGTTTATGTGGAAAGTGCTAAAAAGGTCATGGCTGTCCCGGGCTTTGATATCTCCAATTTTGGTCCTCTATCACTATGCTTTGAACAGCGTATTTTGGATCATATTGTGGCTACCACCCTCCTTCCTCAAAATGCTTCTCTCAGCAACATCACCACACGTGATGTCTTTGTTCTTTATTGCTTATTGAAAAATTACAGGATCAATTGGGCTTCCTGGTTCAAAGAATACATGTTTAAAAGTGCTACTAACCCTAATGGAACTGCCAGTCTACTATATGGTTTATTGATCTCTCGTATCCTGATAGACCGGCTTGTTGATCTCTATGACTCCAAACCCCTAGAGATCGTCTCTACATATGATAATCGTACTTTCTAAAATATGGATTACATGCTTGTTGGAACCTCTTGGCTTAAGAAGGAATTAGTCAAACCAAAACTGAAACAGTTAAACCTACTCGGGTTTCTGCTGATTCTGCCGCCATTCTCCTTAAGGTTTTCGAAGAAATCAAGGCACGACTCACTACAATGGACGATAAGTTGGAGCAACTTATTAGCACTAGAGATAGACTTGTCTGGATCAACAAAGACACTAGCACTGATGTTGGTAAGCTACATCTCGCCATGAATGGTCTCAAGAAGGATGGAATCGCCACTGCACATCACTATGAGCATGTCGACTCCAGTTAATCAGAGTCAGCTTCCTCAACTCCGAATGGCTGTGATGTTTCAATACCCTTAGTAATTTCCTTTGGGGATCACTTATCGTGCTCCACTGGTTATTTTGGATCTTTTATTTTTAATAGGGGTATGCCCCTAAGACTTCCTGGTTCTGTAACCAAAAGATGGACTTTGCACCCCCCTACTGCTTATTTTGCCTGCTATGCTATCTGACTGTTTTATGCCTACAGTTGTTTTGATCATGTAAAAGGGGGAGAAATTCTTCCCACAAAAATATTCCTTTAGATACAGGTGCACTCTAGTCAATGGGAGCTCACATACAGGTGCACTCTTGTCAAGGGGAGCTTACATACTACCTCAACGATCTGCAGACATGCAAATCGGCAGGGGGAGATTCAGGGAATTATTATAAATATTTTTCTCAAATATTTTTTATGGGAAAATTATTGTCATTATCAAAAAGGGGGAGATTGTTAGCCTCCTATACAATACAAGTATTTTGATAATTAACAATAAATTACAATGTTGTTTGCAGAACCCATGAGCATAGCAATCAGAGCCTACAACAAATACTTGATCCACACCAATCAAGGATCTCAAAAAAAAGGTCCAAGCAAATCAACGATTTCACTAAATTGAATCTATCCCCAAGATTCAAGAAAGACAGCAATGCCATATCTCAAACTCCTACAAACCAGCAAGTCACTACCAATCAAGGAAATCAACAAATCAATATATCAAGACAAGTATCCAGAAGTCAATGAAGACAGCAACACCATGTTGAAGAGGACTCATCTAGAAAGGAAGGATATCATGAACATATCTTATATGGACATGATTCCAATCCTTTCCTAATAAGACTCAATCAAGGAATCCCTACAAATCCTTGATTGAATGAAAATCCCTTGGATTATCCTTAAGAAGAGCAGCACTCTACACCTATCTAAACAAGAGAGAAGTCACTTAGAAAAATACGCAACTTCACTTGAACTTAGAAAATAACTTTCTTTTGTCTTACGTAAATCCTTGTAAACTTGTGGGTGTTACAATTGAAAAGAAAAGAAGAAGAAATAATCTGAGTGTAGGTATGCAAGTAGAGGCAGTGTCATAGTAGATCTCTGATTTGCACATCAGATAGGATCAACTTTCGAATTGTTGTAAACTGTCTTCTCAATGCTCTTAAGGAAAACCTCTGAAATCCAAGGGGACTGGACTAGGAACCACATTGGTAATCTGAACTAGGATAAATTTCCTTGTGTCCTTTACTTACTGCATATCGTTATTATTGTTTACTATTATATCAACTTGCAGGTGAGCCAACTATCCATTACAGGCAGTCGTCTAAAGGAAATTTAATTCAAGCCCCCCCCCCTCTCCATTACTTTTAGGATAACAGTGAGATAGCTGAGGGATTCGTTTGCATCACAGTGCTTGAGAGAGCAAAGATATATGTTCCCAAGAGGGAAGTATGAAGCTCAAAACTCGAAGTGTTGATATATGCAAAGAAAAAGTAAAGGTTTGTAGAAATAGTTTAAGGTATTTAGGGAACTGAAGACTCACTGTCAGCACACTACTAATCTAATTTTATCAAAATTGCTGCATCTAAAGTACTCAATGAATGAAAAGCAACTTAAAAGAGAAAAAAAGATTTTTTTTAAAGAAATTTGATCAAGCGAAGAGTAAGATTCTTGATAGCAAAGGAAAAATTTATTTGAACCAATAGTATTTGAATTGATCTACAAGCATCCCTTCGTGGAGAATAAATTTAGCATTGTCACGACCCAAAAATGGATGTGATGGCACTCGTCTTATCCCACCAAGACAAGTCAGCCTAAAGCTCGACCATTATGATAAGATGCAGAATTTCATAATTTACTCAAAATACCCCCAAGATCTGGTTGTCACGTGTACAAGCCTCTAAAGTATTACAATGATTCAAAGAAAAAAAATTAAGAGTCTCGAAATTGACATTGTTTCTTCGAATTAGACCGATCAAAATCCGGAGTAGAAGTCTGGCAGAGATAAAACAGCAGCTACTTACAATCTCCACAAGAATCCTCTGATAAGGGGAAGAGAAATATAACAAAGTCCGGCTAGTAACCTAGCAAAAAAAATGCAGTACAAGGGGTGGAGTATCAAACCAACCATACGCCAGCAGTAGAACTTCTAACACAGCTAAAAGAATAAATATGATTACTCCTTACGCACCAACCAACCCTCACAAATAAAACCTCCATAAGAAATCAGTCCAACCTAATATTTCACAGTTCATACACTCCATCTCTGAAAATCATCTAACATTATAATCCTTCAAGACAAACTCAATATTCAACAATATTCACAACTTTCCACCAAAAAGGCACTCACAATGCAGCAACACACAAGATCAAGTTTCGTCAAATAGAGATAGATCAAATATCAAGTACTTCCCATCACCAATAAACACATAACCATCAGATTGAAGAAGGTCTATGGGATGGCAATTCAATATGAACCATGAAGTGAATGCCTCGTAATACCAATTGTCTCTCAGCCGTTATACTGGATCTCCTCGAATACAACTCGAGAGTTCATGACCCATGGAGACTCGTGAGGTCCATATACCGCCACAGACAATCCCATTTGGTCTGTGCAGGACAATGTCAACGCACGATCATAATCAACAAAATTTCGCAACAGACTATCTCCACATGCCCAATCATAATCATAACTTTTCTAATCGATGGATATGCTCCACGTACCCAAATAACCAATACTTGATCTCACACTAAACGATCTCCACGTGGTTATACCTTACTCATAACCCAATCTTCATGTCAATATGCTGTGCAAAATATAATATCCAAGAAGGAGAGATGCAACATCTCAATAAATCAAATGTCGCTATACATTAATCACCTCAATTATCACAGTTATTCCGGTTCCATAAAGAACACTCCACATCATAAAATCAATCATAATATATCGCTCATATGCCTTGGCATTCTGGGATGTACATCCCTTTATAGTACTAAACCTTCCTATTATAACATCGGTACTCGTATCATTCTCAACACATCACATACAAACAAATAATCACATCGTCTTTTATCACCCCCTTTTATCATTAGAATTTATCAATGTGGACAAGTAAACTCATCACCAAGTATCTATACTCCCAAACATATACCACAAGGAAATACATGTATTCCATACACTTAGCTAGAGTTTAGAAATTCACTTGCCTCAAATAATCAAGAATTTCCTCGGGGACTTGAGACTTCCATCTCAAAGAAATCTATTCAAACAAATGACCAAAATAAAATTCCAAAACTAACAACACTCATATTACTATGTGTTTAGTCTTGACCCTAAAATTCACCCAAGTTTATAATCAAATTTTCAAATTTTGATATCAATTAACATTTAAATTATAATATTTTTCAAGTTTCAAGCTTAAAATTAAGTCTAAATTTTCCAAGTATCATATAAATCTAATGATATCATACTATCCAATATACCTAATATTTAATTAGGTATCTGAATATGCCCGAATTTGATTCATATTGTACAATGATATGTTAACTTAAACAAAATAGTACGCAGAGCTAACTTAAAGTATGAAAAGTTATAACAGCACATGAGAAAAATTGATACCCTTTGACATAACATATCACACTTGATCATGATCTTCAACCATTGCCATATGATCACAATTCCACTAATTATTTTCCATTATTTTCCTCTCAATTGAACATAAACATAGGCACTTATTGTAGCCTTATTTTTTTTTCCAACCAATCAGAATTTTCCAATAAAATTTTAAGAAAACCTTGAAGTTCATCCAATTTACTAACCACAATATCTCAAACAAACATAAACATTACATGCTGACAACCTCGTGTGAATATCCCACTAAAACTTGTACCCCAAATTTTCAAGCCCTCATCAACATTAATTGAAAGAACAATACATTTTAACAATCAATATAATACTCCTTCCCCTCTAAGTGACAATAAATTCATTAATTAATGAATAAACAAGTCATTATGGTATTAAAGAGTATAAAGAATTCAAATTTGAGGTTCTTACCTGAATATGGTTACTCTCGTCGAACACCGTAACTTGCTACTAAGTTCTCGCCTAAACCCTTCGTGTTCTTTTTCTGTTTTTTTCCTCTTTGTGAACTGTTGTTGTTAACAACAGCCAATAATATTTTTCCTTTTATTTCTCTTTTAATTTATTTATTTGCTTTTCTATTATTATTAGCAAAAAAGTAATCTTTTGTAAATTCGGAAAATCATATCATTCAATCTTATAAGTCATAAATTATTTTTAAAAAAAACTACTAAAAAGATTTAGTATTAGAATCATGATTAAAATTCACAAAAACAACCAGTCATACGTCGTTACAAGCTTATAACTGCATGACTGTTTTACTTGTGATAGAATGGTGTTTTGATGCTTTTCATGGAAAGCTGCCTGTGGATGCTATGTCTGTTGGAGACGGGGGAAGTCAAATACTCATGAATTTCAAATCTTTGGTACAAACATAAAGAGCCACGAAATATTCTTGGATATTTGATGCAGTCAGGTTTATATAAATGCATCATTTTTTCTATTGTTTTCACATAGTTCTTTCAACTTATGTACATGCATTCCTTTTATGGACTCATTGTTTATTTTCACATGAATAGTTGTAGAAGAGTGTGGAGGTCAAGGATTCATGTGGAAGTCTATTAGGAAATAAACTTACTCATCTTTGGCATTAGATTTACATGCACAGTTCCCTATTCTCCCAAATGTTTATGAAGTTGCAAAAAGCAAGTGAAGATGAAAGTGTACATAAAGAAAGAGTACAAGTTGAGAAAGTTACAGAATTGCAGTTTCCATGCGAGGAAAAAAGTAAGCAAGATTATTGTAGCAAACTAAATATTAAGACCATGATTAGGTATACTTTTATCTTTTTTCACGTCTATCTTTTTCATTAAGTCATATATTACTTAAAATGCTTAGTAAGATCTTTTGGAGTGAGAAATATATTAAAGTTTTACTACACGTTTTTAACTGTTGTGCAGATTGTAGTCTAAGATTTCAAGAAGAAGAGATATAAGAATTTGCATTGGTCCTCATGATCAATTTCATCACTGATCCTACTTAGTTCCCTAAGGTATATTTTATCTAATATTTATTATGGTAATTTGTTGCTGCATCTTACACTTCATATGTTGATTATAGTTAATTGTTGCACTCGTTCATGTTGTTGATAAAAGAATGATAATTTAAAAGGTATAGAGCTTCCAGAGGGCAATTGAAATTGCATAGTAACTGTATTTTATGCTATCATTTGTCGTTCTAGAGTATTATTGAGGGTTCAAAAAATCGGCCACATTAAAATTACTTTATGGGGAGGTCCGTTTGATATCTAAAAACTGCTCAGCAACAGTCAGACAAGCGGGGAATGTTGGGGTGAACCAGAAAAGTTTGGGTAGTGCCGTGTTAAAATATCTGAAGATAGTTTAGTTAAGGGCCAAGCAACTACCTATTCAAAAGTTAGTTAGCAGTTAGAGTTAGTAAGTAGTTCGTTTATGCTATTATTTAATTTTCCAAGTTAGTAGGTTGTTACATCGATTATTGTTGTAGATTGTTGAGTTAGTTTGTATTTTTGTTTCAAGCATTTGATTGCTATATAGCAATGCCGAGTCATCACGTGTAAAGGAGAATTCCAATACTACAGTTCTGTTTTTCCCATTATTCTTCGTCTTCTGCTTGCTAATTCTTTTGCTTTTCAATGGAGTAAAAGACTTTGAAAGCTTACTGATTTTGTTCATGGTATCAGAGCACAGGTTGATTCTGTATAATTAGTGAGTTTTGAATCTCTGTCGTTGTGATAATCGGTACGAAGATCTACTATATTGTGTGAATGAAGATAGACAGAATGATCCATTTGTCTTGGAAGATTCTGATAATTCTAGTGCTGTGTTGATTCCATCAGCTTGTTGGATCTGAAATTATGGATTTGGATATAGGCATGAGGATTGCACTATTAGGGGAGGGAAAGTATGGGTATGTACAGGTGCCATGTACGTAGACCAGGTACAAAGATGAATTGCTGAAAGCAATGGGGAACTTGCAATGCAATTGTGCTGTCTTGGTCTGATGAACAAGTCGTGAAGCACTTAGTGGTATTGTATTGCCAACAAATTCCTTTCTCAGTAATGGAATTATCTAAATTAAAGATTCACGCAAGGTGAATAGAGTAAGGATGCTAATCACTTAGTGCCTATCACCACTCTCTCCAAGGTACAAGAGCTGTATCTCATTACTTCTCAAAGCTAAAAGCAAACTATGGCTGAAGTATAATTCTATAGGTTCCAATCCTGTAGTACTTGTCGCAATCGAAGGAGTAAATATGATCCATTGGAGCAGATGAGATTGCTCAATTCCTAAGTGGCCTAAATGAACATATGACAGTCCAGCAGATAGAACTACTTAAAGAAATATAAGAAAATCTATGAATCAAACTTATCTATGATTTAGAAGAGAAATTCAACCCTCAGTTGTATAATCCTGGCATTTGATAGAAAAACCAAGTCTATGGTGATGAGTGTTAACAGGATTCAAGGATCTGTAAAGTAACATACAAAGGAAAAAAATGTGATTACTGCCATTTCCTCCTTGGTCACACAAAGGATAATTGCTACAATTTGATTGGTTTATCCAAGTGACTGGAACAAAGGAAAACCAGGTTTGGAAATGGTGAATGGAAACATGAGAAATGGATACAGGCACAAATTCAATTCATGGATATGAGGAAAATTTCATGAAATATGGTGGAATATGGAATAGGATTCAAGCTGCAATCAATCTCTAATATCAACTGTGTCATCCTAATGTTGTATCAAATCATCAGTGGAAAATATAACCTGTCCGAAGTGCCAAAGGGACACACATCTTCCTGAGAGGAGTATAAACAAATATGGAGATGCTAAACCAAGATGTACAAGAAACAAACAAGTCAATATGGCGGTATTACAACTTGTTTAATGACACAATTCCTGTTATTCATGATTGGAGTTGCTGATGTTCGGTCAACTCCTCATATCATTGGCAAATAAGCAGTTAGCCAACGAGGAGACATAATTAACAAAGTCACAAATGAATCAAGTTATCTTCCAACAGTGACAAGTTACAGTCAGTCATATTGGTGAACACCTATATTTGATAATGAGTTGGCCAGAAGGTCTACATGTTTGCAGCTTTTCATTCGTTTATTGTTCAGTGTCAAAGATTATTACAAGAGAACTAATTGTTTTTGTATGCTTTTTACCTACCCGACTTTTGTGTGTTCAGGACCTCTGCAGTGGCAGGGTGAAGGGGATTGGTAGAGAAGAATAGGATTTCCATTTTAAAAGGCTAAGTTTTTTTCATCACACAAAGGAAGAATAAAGTGTGCTCAGAAATATAGCTACAGGGCTGTAAACAAACACGGAATATGCACCGGAAGTTAGGACTCCATCTCAACAGATATTGAGATTTCTCAAGCTAGATACAAGCAGTAAAGGTGATGGATATGCGCCATTGTCGTGTTGGTCCTTTATATCCCAGCAACTAGGCTGACTTTTCCTATTAGTACTACTAAAGCATCCATATGTTTTGATGTTGTTCTAATGGATCTATGGGGACCTTAAAAGCCTCCTCCCTAGATAGAAAGCATTACATCTTGACTATAGTAGATTTTATGGGTTTCATTTGTTGCAGTTAAAATCATAAACCATTATAGCTATCCATATTTCTCTCCATGTCAAACTCTGTTCCATTCTCAATGTCCAAGTTGTGAGATCAGATAATGGCACAAAGTTTTCCTTATTCTCATAATTCACAGTGTAAGAGATTTATTCAATCATCTGGGAATATTTACATCAGAGTAGTTGCACCCTCACAACCAACAACAACAAAAAAATGGTGTGGTGAAGAAAGCATAGCAACATCCTTAATATTGCAGAGCAATCAGATTCAAGTCTCATATACCTATCAATTTTTGGTTATTGCGCTTAAGGTTCAGTGTTTTATGAATAGATTTACCCGCATCAGTCGATTCCAACAAGAGTACCTATGAGTTACTTTATTGTAAACAACGCTAGTTTATCTCAGCAAGTTATAGGTTGTCTTTGCTATGCGATCAACGTGCCTAAAGGGGAAAGTTTTTAGCCAGCGCTAGTGCATCTATTTCTCCATTGGGGTATTCAAATTGCAGAAAAGGATATGTGTTATTGGATATTCCACTCTACTAAGGTCATGTGAATAGAAGATTGGAATATTTCGTGAAGAAATCTTTCCATTTGCTAAGTGATGCCGCCTCAACTTGATCCCATTGTTGATGTACATGGGTTCACCCTTAGAGAAAGCAAGAGTCAACTATTGAAGCTGATATTGATAATTAGCCTGCAGACAATGTATAGTTCATGAAGCCAGGCAGAATAATGATGACTGAGAATTCCTTCTAGACAATACTAGAGCAAGTACAACAGAGGAAGTTTCTTCTGAAAATACTCAATGCCATAAACCATTACATGTTGACTCTTATGTAGAAGATTCTTCAAAAGCATCAAGGAGCCAATGAGGCTGCAAGACTATGCTTACTAAAGGCCTTAGTAGCAAACCAACATCCTATGACTATTATCTTAATTATGAAAGGTTAAAATGAGTGTAGAAGGTTTTCTGATTAAACTTCAGAGTCATATAGACCTAAGAATTTCAATCAAGCTTCATCACAAGATGAAGGTGTATACAAGCTATGGCAGGAAATCAGGTCCTTGAAGAAAATCATACATGGGCAAGTAGTTGAACTACCAGAAGGGTCAGTGGTGCATGCATTTGGTCCAAGAGATTATATAAAAGTAAAGTATAGGCAAATGGTGAGGTAGAAAGGTTTTTAATAAAAAAGCAGACTTGTAGGCAAGGGATACAGTCAACAAGAAGATTGGATTATCATGACACTTTTTCTTCTCCAGTAGCCATATGGTAACAGTTAGATTGTGTCATTGCATTAGCGTATCAAACGGCTGGACATGTTACTCAGATGGATGTCTATAATTCCTGTTCTTACAGGGTGATTTAGATGAAGAAGTCTATATGAAATGCCCGAAGGTTTGCAAACCAGGTGAACAACACAGTCTGCAAGTTGTTAAGTTTTATGGACTTAAACACCCTCACGACATTGGAACCTGAAACTTACAAAAGGTATGACAATCCAAGGTTTTAGTCAAGTGCTCATGACACTGTTTCACTAAAAAAGGGAAATATGTCATTGTTCTAGTTTAGTTAGATAACCGATGGATCACAGGAATACACACAACTGATATTGCTGAAGTTAAGGCTGTCTACACAAACAGTTCAAACTAGGATGCTAGTGGAACTTAAATTTTTTCCTAGGCATTGGAAGTTTAAGATCTCTGGAGGAATTATTTTGAATCAAAGGAAATATATATTGTAACGTATGCTGAAGCTGGATTAACAGGAGCTAAAAATGGAGTCCAATTTGGGATTAACTCTTTGAGCCTGATAGCAAATGGCTATAACAAGATGTGTGGCTGCATACATTAGTTCATATCAAAGGTTGGTGGGGTAGTTCTACATTTTACTACACCAGCTAGACATAAGCTTGCAGGCAAACCTTAAGTCATTTCATGCATGCCATCCTCCCAAGTAAATCACATAGCGGTATGCGCCAGTCACTTAGGAGTGATTAGATATGTGAAAGGTTCAGTTTGGTTAAGGTGTTGTTCACTCTGACTACTAACATAATTACTTTTGGTGTGATTCTGATTGTGGTAGCTATGTCCTAGGTACACAATGAAGATCCTCTATCAGGTATATGTCATTATTTGGAGAGTCCTTATTTTCTGGGAAATGGGCCAGAAACAGAAATACTTAAACTGTTCATAAAGGCTTCTATGCTGAAGCTGGAGTGATAGATAGTATGGCGTCCTCATAGCAGGCTTTTGCAGAAATTCAGCTTGGCGTCTAGTATTGTTCAAGAATTAGGATGATGTTCAACTAGCCTATACAATCTTGCAGTGACATAGCGAAACAGCGTATAGCTACTACATTAATCCGGTTTACATGAAGGACCAACAGCATTTAGATAGATTGCTCGATTTTATGCATGGGATTAGAGGAAGGCATGAGAAGTTGAGCACTGCTATTTTCACACGACAGCAGAACAATCGAGACAGATTGACAAGGGCTAAAGCCAAGTTCATCCATGTGATGCTACCTCGGTCAAGCCTTGGAGTGATGCAATGTTATGCACTCATCATCTTGAGGGGGTGTGTTAAAAAGAAGCTAAAGTTGACTTAGTTAATGGCAGCAACTAACTATTCAAAAGTTAATTAGCAATTGAAGTTAGTTAGTAGTTAGTTAGGCCTATTATTGTAATTTCAAGTTAGTAGGTTGTTACATCGATTAGTGTGTAGAATTAGTTAGTTAGTTTGTATTTTGTTTTAGCATCTGATTGCTATATAAGCAATGCAGATCATCACGTGTAAAGGATGAATTCAATACTACAGTTCTGTTTTCCATTTTTCTTCTTCTTCTTGCTAATGCTTCAAGCTTCTTCAATGGAGTAAAAGGCTTGAAAGCTTACTGATTTTGTTTCATCATGAGACGAGGCGGATCTAAGGGTTTGCTAGTGTATGCTCGTCTGGTATAGAGAAGTATTATGAGGGCCGGCTGCAGACATCCCGCATGGGGGGTGGTGAAGGAGAGGGCTCTAATTAGTAGAAAAGACTTCATCAACCCCTTGGACTCTATTCCTGCACTTGGAAGAAGGAAGTAGTAAAAATGTATAAATATTAGTGATATTTTATTCTCGTGCATCCGTTAGTCAAAATAGTAGATGAAATAGAATTTAATTCTTTGTTTACAAAACTTTACAAAGGGTTTATGATAAAATGCATGTCTACTTCTATTGTCAAGAACTGTGATAATTTTTTTCTTCTATATTTAGTTTCAATATGGATTAAGTTCCCGATACTTTGCATAAGCATCTACAGTTGTAATACAATTAAAAATTAATATTTGAAGTTCTGTTTGTTGGGATAATCCTCAATAATGAAGACCTATTTATCCTCTGATTATTAAGGGAGAACATCTTACATAAAGAATCATTTTACTATTAAGCTAGAATTTTCTTATTTGTACATTATACGTTACCACATATGTTTTTTACCATTGAGAAGATTTAATTTGTTACCATTTTTCTAATATACATTATACTACACGACATGTGATATTATTGTACCTGTAAACATTGATTTATATTATTCTGTAAAGTTTATGTTGAATCATATATTAATGAACTTTTGTAGGTAAAACAAATGAACTTGGGTGATGCAAGAAATGAAGACAATGCATATTATTGATCGACTGTTACTACACTTTCATGTGTATTAGAATTTCTTTTATTTTGGGGCTAAATTTATGTATCTAGTTATCTGTATTGTCAAACATTATTTAGATATTTTGTATTTATATGTTGATACTACGAGTTTGATATGTTGAATTATATTTGATACTAGGGAAATAGACTGCTGGCATTCGTCTCGGATTCACAAATTTTTTTTTTGAGTTATCCGATAATTTTTTTATTATTAAAATATCTTCGTTTTTAAATTTTAAATGAAACTTAAATTTCAGTATATTTTAGTATTCTTCTATTTATTTTCTTTTCGCTTTAATTTCTTAATCAAGTATTGTGCTTTAAATCATTTAAATCGCTTTCATTTATAGATCAATAATCTTTATTAAAATAAAACTGTAGAAAAGAAAGAATGAACATTCACAGAAAAATAAGATCTCTATCAGATGTGGATATGTATACGCGAGAAAATTATACATCAATTACATTTATTTTATATATAAAGGGGCATCTACTAATTAGCTTTTTCTCTACCTTTAAGAGCTATATATTAATGTTTTCCTTTGCTTAAAATCTTAATGTTTAATATGTATCAGTATAACGATGTCTGCTTATAAATTACTTACAACATAAGGCGGGGGGGCGGGGGCGGGGGGGGGTGGGGATTATCACACTAACAACGGGAGTATTTCTTTGGCTTAAATTTTTCTTTCTTTTTTTTTTTTGTTTTTTTTCCTTCGGCTCCATCTTTTCTTTTACTTGCCCTATTTCATGTTTAAGAAAATAATTATCTCCTTAATTTCCTCTCTTCTTTATATATCACATATAAATTAAATGTATATTGTTAACAGTACTCCATTCGTATAAGCTATTGTTTTCTGTCAAAAAATTATGCATTACTACATTTATAGAAAATTTAAAACATGAAAAGAATCGCACATCATTTATATTCAGAATAAAAATTGCAATGAATTCTAATACGGACAAACGTTGTAAAAAAGGGAGAGGACTTCAAATACAATTGAATTGTCAGGCTTCAAATCTTAGGTTGGATAACTCTGAAATTTTATCCCTTACTAATTTATTTTATTGATTAATATATGTGAAATTGTTAATTAAAACTTGATGTTAAAATGATATTATATTATTATTATTATTATTAATGATTATTATTATTATTATGTTCTACTTACTTGAATAGATCGCCTTTCTAATTTTTTCCAAGTTTAATCAATTTCGATGGAAGTACACGTAACATACGGTAAATTATTAACCAAAAAATAGATAATTTAAACCATGTATTTAACTATTATATTGATACGGACGCTAGTCCGTTAAAACCATTATTCTAACATGGCTCCTTTTGGGTTTGCCAAATTTCTAAACTGCTCTTTGTTCCTCATCTAAATATATCTATTGTCATATACTTTCATCATTCGAGTAAGAATCGAATAAAAATGAATAGCAATGAAAATAGAGAAAGGAGACTGAATCAATTTAACCTAGCGAACATAACTAGTTATAAGGCAACAAAACGTACCTGATACGCAAATTCTATATCAAATACGATGATAGAGATTTAGAAGATCATAAATTATGTAGTATTTGAATAAAATAGATTTCTCGTAGAAAGTCCCATACACATAAGCAATCAAAATCGATAGAGTAATCCTAAATAGGAAGAGAAATGATTATACGGGGCTAATTCGCCAAAATACCCAACCCCTAACATATCAAGCAACTTACGCAAATCAGGCAGGGTGAAATTATCAACAGAGTTCCATTTATATTAAAAATAAAATTTAACTATGCTATATTCAACTTTAGGCGTACACACACTACAGTTTATCAATAAAAATATTTTTTAACCATCTATAAGCAGTGATACGAGTATCTAATCTCTCGACCTTCATTTGATAGTTAGATACAAAAATATATAAACTGTCAAAACTTTGGAATTCGCTAAAGTGATATGAACACTTGCGGTGCTGAGGGGCCATACAAAAAGACCACAACTAATTCTTGAAATACAAAAAGTAAACTTTTAAAAACATCTAGAGAAAGTATTGTTTTTTTTTGGACTTCTTATGTATAAGAGTCGTCTTTGTCACATTGCAAATCTCAGCTTGTCCAAATTTCCATAGTTTTTCTCTGCATTGTGCACTGTTCCTAATATTAACACTACTATTATACTCAATGGGCAGGGTATTAAGGATAAAATTTAAGGACTTAAGTATATTTCATATAGTAGATCATAAAATAGTGTAAATAGATATACTTACATATTATTACTTGGGCTATACTAAATGACCTTATTTTTTAATTGGAGTCGGATCAGATGTTGGTAAAAAATAAGTAGCCTCAACATGGTAAATTCAAATTATAATTCGCACAAAAATGAAATGTTTACATATTGCTAATTAAATAAGGCAATTAAAAGGGAGGGGAGGGGTAGGGGGTATGAAGTTTGAAGGCCAAAATAATCAAATAAAACTTGTAAAAATAAATAAAAGATGAAAAGGGCGAAAAAATAATCAAATATATATATGGGCAAGGGAAGTTATGATATGATGGCAAGCGGGCAGTTGTCTTTCAATCTCGTGCTTGTAATTTGCTGTAATCAATCATGTTATTTTCATATATCTTAACTTCTTATTTCCTGTAAGGGGGCAAAAACATCGATCAATTAAAAGATAAGAATGCAACAAAAGTATAGTCCACATAGCTACCTCATTTCAAAGAATATCATAGTGTAGTTTGAGCAAGACAAATAGATAGCAATTATGAGTTTTTAAATCATCGACTCGAATACATAGAGAAAACTATAATGGAAATAACTAGACAGAGCAAACAAAGTCGAATTAATTAATCTACATTGATACATAACAGTGAGTTTATAGCAAGACAAGATAGATGCATATTGCGATTTTCAAGAATCTTCGACTTAATAGCATAGAGTAAAATACAATAAAATAATAGAGAAAAACTAAACAAGTCGATTATTATCAAAGTGCATCACTATGTTATACTGTGAAATACTTCCTTAAATAAATAAGAATTCACATAGACTTATGCACTCTTCGGCTCTATAATTAAAATTGTAGAGATTACGCCATTGAGAAAATCTTCAAAAGGCTAATATGTGGATTGTAGACAATGAAAAGGATTGGATGCGGCTCAAATATATGATTATGGAATAATGTTTTAAATGTTGAGAATTATATTTTTAATAGTGAAAGTATGTAAAAAGGCAACAAGTTTAATTCTGATGAGGATCAGTTTAAAATTAATAATTAAATAAATAATGTAATTCATTTATTTTATAGTATTCTTTTTGCTGTTATACGACCTTTTGGGTAAAAAAACGGAATATGATAAATGAATCTCTTCAACTTCCTCTATCCCTAAACTTCTTATATTAGCTCACCTTGTCCATGCAAATTTGAAATAATGAATGAAAATAGTAAAATTGTAGGAATAAAAAGCAATAAATATCAAAAAAAAAAGGGAGAAAAATAAATATGAAAGCGAGTCATCGAGATGTGCACATCATCACTTGCTATGATCTCTTATATATAGTATGAGTAGTTAGAGGAGAGGGGAAATTCTATTTAAACATATTTTATCATATGATTTATCATTTTTTTTTTTGTTTTACTTGAGGAGTTGTAATAGATTTCATAAACCCTTTTCAATACAAATTGTTGAAATTAACTAAAACTCGTTGCATTATTTAGGCAAAACCGTTACTCTACCCAAAACAATTCTTGAATAAATTGTTATTGGAACGATTTTGAACCGTTTCATTAGATAAATAATTGTTGCACTAGAAGGACCACTGTCAACAACAGTAAAACCATTGCATTATATAAACCATAGGCAATGATTACAAAACCGTTGCAAAAAAACCCTTGGTCAGTAGACTATAGGCAGGCGGGCGAGCAGATAAAAGTCGTGCACGGATGATCGTTACTAATAAGTTCGTCTAATGCTAGGCGGTTACGCAATTTATTATTGCGACAGTTTTTTATTTGTTGTCGTAGGCCTATTTTCTAGTAATGGAGTATCAAAATGCAATATATAAGAATATACACCAAGTAAGATACAAGTCAACACCCTAGCGTCTCTATCTAGAGTTATATTTAGGCACACTTGAGTAAGACATGAAGTCGCCGCTCATAAGACCTCATTCATATACACCTAAGTATTCCTCAAGGTTACTATAGACAAGAACCATTGCATTTCAACATAACATGCTAAGTAGTTTGTCTCCTTAACAGAAAGGAAACATGAAATACTCTTAAAAAGATGACAAGTCAACAATTTTCTTTAGTTACATTTAGGACACGTTTATGCATATAGAGGACTTTAACATATTAGCCAATAAGGCTTAGGGAACTCACTTTGTATCTTCAAAGCCTACTCGTACTATGTGTATATAGCATCTCATACTACTACCTACACATTGTATAACCTATCCAATAACTAGAGTGCACATCCCACATGACGGGAATAGGTGTTAACCGATCTATGACACACTATCTTTGACAACTATGGAATCTGGTGTCATACGACCCACTGTCGTGAGGTGTTGCAACGTTGTCAAGGGCAGAAACATTTTTTCTTTATAAGCAGCCATATAGACATATGGTTTTAGGGGATAACTTCCAAAGATGTTCATTGGACTCTTCCTTTCTAGGAAAAGACACCAAGCTTATCATCTTCTCTGGTTCTCGCCTTATTCGCTTGGAGTATTCATCATATGTATTTACTCAGAGAAGCGTCATGCCTAATAGCTCGTTCTAACCAACCTCCTAGTACTTCTAATCTACAAGAGGGGCAACATGATTACGGTCTAGCCGATCACATGTATGTACTTAGTAAGGGCTACCAATATTAGGGTCTAAATATGAAGGTCACCATAAGGATAGTCTCACTCGACTTCTATATGAGGGTGTTTTCTAGCTGTTCCGCATGTCCAACGGCGCCCTACCACTCTAAGATCTATGCATTTTCATCACAAAAGAAGGTCATTCACCCTTAGGTACATATCACGCCCTTCAAGTTTTCGTACTTTCTTAGAGAATCCTATTAACTTATGAAAGGCAGCCATTCCTTAGGTCCGGCTTATTCAGACATATATGTAGAATTCCCTTACTCATTAATAGAAAGTGGGCACGCCATATCTTAGTCTATAGCCATTCAAAAGATTTGTTCATTCATTACTCAAGAATAGGATGTCTAAGCCTTAATCAGCCTTAATAGTATCACTATTAAGAAGCGTCGTTTCATAATGTATCAACGGAGAGACACCTATAGCTAATAACGCGTCAAAATAGCAACATGCCACACCCATCAAGGCTCTTGCGATAAGTCTATCATTCCATGCATCATATATGTACATTAAGAGAGAGTCATAGCTTTCAATGCACAATTTATATACGATTTTGTAGGCTAGATCACATATATAACCTTTCATATTGCACATGCGCATATGTAACACATCTAATGACACTACTCTGCCATTCATACTATAATGCGCTTCAAAGTCGTGGTCACACTGCTTAAATCAATAGTAATTACCCCAACACCAACTCATATAATGACGCAAACAATACAAGAATAATTCCAAACAACAAGAGAATTAGAGGGTGCACTACAGGCGTGCACCCATTATGATCACACCATTTCAATCTCGCACACTTCGTCTATACTTTGTCATATATTCCCCAATAGATATACAATACGATACGAATGCTTGGCACATCTTCCTAACAATTATCAACATAATCATAAATCTCCAACACTTATAAGCTAACTTTAGAATTTATTGAAACGCACTTATGGTTCATAGAGTTTTCAGCCTAATATGCATGCAATAAACTAATCAATATAAACTTAATTTATCATTGAGAATAAACGTTTGTGGCAAATACCCATGCTAGAAAGGATAATAAGGTTTTGTGTTCTATTAAAACTTAAAATCGCTTCTGATTGGGCTCCTTGAAAGAAAAACTTATCAAATATCAGAATCTACCATTAACGCTTAAAAATATTAATGTCACAGAGAAATAAACAAGAATCACTTCAAATCTCAACCTAACACTCCAATGGTGTTTGAGATAAACTCGTGTTCGGGAGTAGGGATTTAGATTTGAAAAATGAATTTAAAATGGAGTTTAACTGGTTAAAATCCAATAATAGAATACCGTAAAAGTAGAATAAATAAGCTACCGCAAGTATTGTAATTAGGCCTTAAGGGAGTAATATTACGCAAGTCAAGCTTTGGCTTGGCCGAATTTGGGCACAAGTAACACAGGTGCCTACCCTTCCACCTACAGACCTACGCTGCCACCTAGGCAACGGACTGGGCATGGTGGAGTGAAGGACTGTGCTCTGGTCTTGTCATTTTGGTCAGAGACTTGTATAAGGGATATAAGTCTCCCTAGGCTAAGTCTTGACTTTGAGGCTGGAGTATTGTAGCGTAGTGGACCTTACTGCCAGTAATTTCTTGTGCCGTAGGTCACGGGACGACTGTTTTGGTATTTTGGGGTTCCAGCTTTGGTGATCTTCCTCAAGGACCCTTAGAGTGGTCCTTGGTGAGTCGTACTTGGATGTTTAACCCCTACACATGTCCATATAAGTACTAGGGTCTCCTTCACAAGTTTTATACTCCAAACAACATACCAATTCACAACATACTAGAGTACACTAGCACCTAAACAACTAGTTCCCAAAAGTCATGTACGTCTCTTGATGTTTGACCTGTAAAATTACTAAACTCACTTCTAAAGTCATTTTAATCATTTATACTAGTTTACCAACTATAAAATAATATGTTAAGCTCTAGTTCATCCTATTTCATTTTAGGGTCATTACACAAACAACTCATGATTTCTTTCACTCAACTAGCGGTGTGAAATTATAACTGCCAGGTTCTAGTGATATTGTCAAGTATGGTCCTAGGCCTTCACAAATTTAAAACGCGTCATTATTTTGTAAGATATGCTTATTTATATACCCAACATCTCTCATTTCTTTTTCTAATGCGAGACTTTTTATCTTAACATGGGATGTACTACACCCTCGCTCTGTCTATGGTACATAAGCGTTCTCACTATGGTTCGCTAAGGTCAATAATGGTTGGCCCTCGCATCGATGAATATGGCCTAGACTCAGTATTGAGGTGTGCCCCACCTTATTGAGATTTACCTAAACTCAGTTAAACTTGGACTACATCGACAAGGCTAACTCATGAATGACTAATATATTTGTAACGGCTCAGACCGCTAGTGATATTATCCTCTCTAGACCTAGGAACAAATCTTTAAAATGTGTAACTAGTTATTAAGACAATCTTACTGATATACCCAATATTTCTCTTATATTTTATCGATGTTGAATTTTTTTATCTGTGAAACAAGGAGATTTATTGTCATCTGCATTATTCATTATAATTGTAGAGGTTCTAATTAGAGCTTTGAATTATTTATTCTTCTATAAGGATTACAAATGTTTTGGAATTCCTAAATGGAATATCAAATAAATCATGTAGATTACACTAATGATTTAATCACTAATCGGTTACCATGTGTCAATAGTAGCGTCAGAAGATGATAAATCAGACTACTAGAGGATATGAAGCAGTAAGGTCAATGTTTCACCCGAAAGGTAGAGATCCATCTATGGCTTGTCATATATACTATAATCCTATTATTAAGGATTTAAGGACTCATGATATGATTCGTTTAAAGAAAAAAAAGGCTAGATTGTCTTGTATTTATCTAGGTGGCGCCTATTACTGCTAATGTTGCTAGCATGTAAAAGTAGTTTCGTGTTGGGGTAGTACTTCGTATAAAATTATCCTTCATGTATTAGCTAGCCTATTGTGTTTTGCCGTCCTTTCTCCGTGGTTCATGATTTTGCATAGAGTGTTTGTTAGATTTATCTTGATTTTCTTAAAAAAAACATTAGTCACCATAATTTAGCTAAGAGAGATTTAATACATCAAAGAGAGATCTATGTATTTCTATGGAATCCATTATGAACTAATTTTCTATGGAAAAATATTCTATAAGGCATAATACTTAGGTATTACAATAGAAAGGAGGCTCCTAGACTTGGAGGTATATGCTAGAGGCTGGAAATGACATTTATCAGCATAATTGATGGGAGCCTATGTGTGATCTTTATAGCATCTGGTTTGATAATTGGACTAAACTTGGAACTCTTCATTATGTGATACCTATTTCTAACCTCAATTATTATGACATGTAAAAGGTGAGTCAACTTATGATGAACGATAGATTGGATGGGGAGTTAAAATTTCATTCTTTTCCAAAAGATGAGTGTGATCATATTTTGAAAGAGATTGGGGTAGTTGAGGATTTTAAAGATTGAGATCATAAGCCTCGGTGGATGTTGAACAGTTCAGATAAATTCACTATTTAGTTCGCATCAAAACTATTGAGATAATAACATTTACTCTTGATAACTTTTAGAAATTATGGAATATACTGTGCCATTTAAAGTCTCATTTTTCTTTTGGTGACTTTAGAAGCAAAGACTATCAATTGGAGTAGTTCTTATAAGATTTGATATTACTAATGAGGTCTTATTTTGTTGTGGAGATGGTATTCTAGAATCATGTCAACATCTCTGCATTCTTGCTTTTATGGCTTTAAGAATTCAAAATACTTTTTCAACTATTACAGGGGTTATAAGTCCTTTTTTTGCAACTCAAAGATACCATTTTCAAATGGTGGAATACATAGTACTTCTATAAAATTCAATATTTATATGATGTCACCCTCAATGCTTCATTTCTTTGGAAAATATAAAAAATGAAGAAATATCACATTTCGATATTGTGGTATATTTTTCTTTAATATGGTGTAATACCTGTTTGTCGGTTCGAGTCATTAGAATTATTTGAAAATAACTGACTGGGTTCGTACGGATGCAGCGCGACGTTACCGTCATGCGGGTCAGTGACGACGGACCGTCGAGGGCCTTCCGTTCCAAACACTTCAACCTCTAAAAATCCTCGGTACTCGGGATGGCGACTCTCTGACTTCCGCGACAGAGCTGCAGTCACGGAACTCGTCGTAGGATATTACGGACCGTCACAAACGCCCTTATCTATATATTTAACGTCTCTGACTTGTGACAGACCTGCAGGACGGACCGTCATAGAGCTAAGACGGGGGGCTCGTCACAGGGTTGGGGCGTATCCCCTTCGACTGGGTCGATTTCTGCTAATAGTTTTTAAGGGGTTATTGGACGCCTATTCGATGACAAACTTTATGATTATTGGGTAAGTTTAATAGTGATTTACCTTGGGGGTAAAAGAGTGAATCCTTGGAATAAATAATGGGTTACTTTTTAATCATAATGACTTATATGATATTAGGGTAAAAGAAAAAGAATCTAGAAGAAAAAAAAAGCAGAGAGGGAAAAAGCAGCGAGAAAGAGAGAGACGAATAGGAAAGCAAAAGGCTTTACCTTGTCTTACAGATAGCCTAGTGATATCTCCGCGGACGATTCGGTGTACAGAATGGGCGGTAGAGACCCATTGTCTATGATTTCTATTATCATAGTAAACTCTAATAGCGCTTGTATAGGTAATTTGTGGTTACGTAAAGTCTTCGCATATGCTTGATTGTGCGTTGGTTTATGGTTGTAATTGTGTAATTGTGTGTAGATAGATGTTGATACTGTTGAATCTTTAACTGATCTCCGTCTGGGTAAGATGACGCCTCGGTATAAAACGAAACTATGAAATACAAATTATATGAGAATTAGTGGATCGGGGGAGGTGATCACAATCGACACGTAGTATTACGGATGATGCAGTGTAACTTCCTACAGCGTAGTATTATCGGGGGATCGGGGGGGTTCACATGCGCAGACAAGCAGACGTAATATTAGGGGATGCGGGTGTCACGTTCCGCCACGTAGTATTAGGGAGCTGTGTCACGTTCTGCTGACTACGACGTAAATTAGGGTGATTGGTTGGCACGTTCGCCGGACACTTGTATCTAGGGGATCGAATGTGTCAGCGTTCCGACACGATAAGAATAAAGAGAAGTAATCTAGATCAGTTAGATACTCATCTTCGGAAGTGAAACCTATGTCTCCGCGCAATGAGTATGGTGTGGAGGCTTGAGTCCTCATATGTGTGCGTGTGTTGTTGCCCACTAATGGTTTCTTGTACTTGTTGATTGTCTACCTGTTAAATATTGTGTTGATTTTATATATTATATCTTCAGTATATATTGCTTTCTATATTTGAGTTGGCCGATGAATCCTACTCAGTACGTGTTCGCTTGTACTGACCCCTACTTTTATTTCCTTCTTGTTGTTTTGTGGTGAGTGTTCAAAGGTGCACATTACCCACCGTCTCACGCCTTACTGCTAGCCATCTCCAGCATATCAGAATTCAGGGTGAGCTATTTTCTATAGCTTGGCTGGATTCTCTTCATTCACGTTTGATGTCTTTAGTTCGTCATGGTACATCTTTCTACTTTAGTTTAGTCTTCAATCTCTTAGACTTAGTAAGTCTTGAGAATAGATGTTCTTGATGTGATGACTCCAGATTTTGGATACAGTAAAATTAGTTTTAGAATATTTAAACTTGATTTCGTTATGGGAGCTTTTGAGTCGTCCGATTTATTTTTGTTCACTAGGGTTATAATATTGGTAGAATGTCGAGTTTGGATTTGTTGTTTCGCTCACCTAGAAGGGGGGGCGAGTAAGTTGTGAGTGCACTCGCGCTCGTTTTGGGGTTGTGACAAACTTGGTATCAGTAGCTTTAAGGTTGCGGCTGTCTCATCACACACAGAACGTAGTTCTATAGTAGTCTGGAGGAACAGTAAAGGACAGCCTTACTTTTCCTATTGAGTTAGGCTATAGGAGGCTTTGGAAAACTCGCATTCTTGTCTTCCTTTTCGTTGCTATTACTGGGTCTATTGGTATCTAGGTGTACAAATTGGTTATCTGAGCATCCTCACTCTATTCTGGCAGTAACTTGGTATGAATTAGTCGCATCAACCTGTTTTCACACCAGCAAACACCGGCAGACATTGGGGCGTCTGGATCCCTACGGCATTGGGACCAAGTCAGTTAGCTCGAGTAGAAGGCAGTTGGCAAGAGGCTGTGGAGAGGTCGCAGGAGACGCCCTCTAGGAGGTAGAGGACGAACACCGATGTCTCTTAACTAGTGTAGGGCGGTGATCCCATCACCGATGGAGTATGTAGTGAAGAGAGGGTGATGAATGGGGAAATGAGCTAGTGCAGATAGAGGTATTACCACCGCCCACCTACCAAGAGATGATTAACGCAGGTTCTTACTTATCTTAGCGGGTTATGCTCTAGCTCCTCGGCCAGATAGACACGCTCCAGTGTTTTCCTCTGCACCAGGTCACCTTCAGGGGGTTCCGGTTGGTAACATACAATGGCAAGTGCGGTTGTGCTCCCGGGCATGGATGGCGCTGATTGGTAATGTATGCACGTTTCGCTCGGTTGATAGCTACTATCAGGGGCCTATAATGACGAGTGATCAACAGACTTTTCACTAAATTACTTGAAGTTGAAACTCTCCATGTGCTTCAAGGGTGCTGAATCTGAGGATTGCTATATTTTCTGGTTGAATGTCATGAGCAATGCTACACCAGATGGACATAGTAAATCGATTCTGGGTTGAGTTTTGTGACCTATTCAGTTTCAGGGAATTCTCAAAATGTGTGGCGGGGTCGTGGGACGTTGGGTGTCAACCAGCACCAGGTACGCACCGATCTTTGGGCATGCATTCTCTATCTTATTTATGGAGAATATATTACCCGGCTCCGGAGATTTGAGGGACTTAATGTATGAGAGAGGTCCGTGAGTCTAGAGCAAGGTCAGGATGTCTGTTACTGCTTATGAGGCTAAATTCGTGGACACTATTCCAGGTAGGCCACCGCCACTTTTGCTCGAGTCCACAAGAGCGGATCGCCGCTTTGTGAAAAGGATTGAGGTCTAGTTTCAATCCCCGACGGCTTACAGGTAGCTGTCTGCAGCAAATCTTTCGAAGTGGTTTACTTTGTGATAGACGTGGGGGGGTGAAACCATTTAGCGACTTCACCATGGCATCGACATAATAAGAATTTCGTAGCGGGGAGGTGAATTTAGTAGTTCGTGACGTCTGCATGAGGGGCTGATAAGTCAGGAGGTGTAGCCCGCCAGACTATTAGTCCTTCACTAGCAGGCTGTAGGGCTGGGGTCCATCGGCTTAGTACCAGATCAACATTTTTCTGTAGTTTGGAGTTTACCCCCGGGCAGACTTTTCGTGCATGTCTGGCAGTAGACGCTATGCTTGACTTCCAAGATTTTATGGATGGTGGAGAGCTAGACATATTGAGGAGGTTATTGTCGAAACAGATTTGCAGACCCCTAATATGTCAGAGGTCGAGGTGGTCAGTGGGAGTTAGGCCTGTGTCCCCCCATTCTGGAGGACGTGGTGATCAAGGTAATGTGAGGCATGACTCCAACGAACTGGGTGGCGGGAAGATTGATACTGTGCTGGCAGCGCTATACATGATAGGGCATGGACAGACAGGTGATGAGTGGGCCCATTTTATGGCTTTTCCCGGAAGGTCTGTAAGGCAGAGACTGCTGATGCTGTATCAGCAGGTAATGCTTTTGGTCATGTGATTGCATGGGCTTCGTATTCTTTTTGATCCTGGATCCACATTTTCTATGTATCGTCCTCATTTCTAGCTGGGTGTCTTGATTACAATTGCGATTTTCTTGCAAGATGCTATATATGTGTCTCTGATCTTCTGTGGGTGAGTCTGTGATAGGTTGAGAAGGTGTATAGGTCTTGGGTGCCTTGTGACTTTTGTAGGAGCAATACCTTAATGTAGAAGATGATTGATTATCCCTGGAAATGTTGGATTTAGTCTATGTAATATCTGGGTAGCGACTTGGGCTTTCTGTCTCTATTTTGCAATCTTAGATTGTAATGGCTAAATTGTGATCAATTGTCAAGCCTCTGGGACATGATGCCGGCGTGTGGGAGGGTGACTTACTTCCACCTCTAGTTCGTATTATATCCTCCTGTTGCTGTCTTTTTTTCTTCGTGCTCAAGAGAATAGGTTAGTAATGTTGTTTAGTATTTCTTGGAAGCATCATTGCTCAAGGATGATACTTCCCAAGGGTACCGTTCGTATTGGTCTGTTCTCGATAGTCCGCGAGTTTCGGATGTGTTTTTCGCGTGCAGAGACCTTCCTGGGTGATGCCAGACTCGGACAGGGGATATTGATTTTTGTATGGCTGGAGCGGTATCTCTTCCCCATTTCATACCTACCCCCTATAGAATGGCTCGTCAGCTACGTTAAGTGAGTTATAAGGCACCACCTCAGAGTTGTTGAGGCTTAAAGTCTTTATTAGACTTCAAGTGGCATCCCCTTGGCGTGCTCTGCTTATTGTGTGAAGAAGAGGATGGTAGTTTTCAGATAGTGCATAGACTACAGACAAACTGAATAAGGTGACTTTTAAAGGCAAGTATCCTCCTTCCTCGCAGTGATGATTTGTTCGATCAGTTACAGGGCTTTACCTTGCTCGAAAGACCAGATTTGAGATCTGGTTATCATCAATTGAAATACGGATAGCAGATGTTCCAAAGACTGGCTTTTGAAGCCAGGTAATGGGCATTAATGATTCTAGTATATGTCTTTTGGGCTTATGATATGCCCTCCTGCTTCAATGAGCCTTATGAACGGGGTTTTTAGAGGCCTATATCTGGATTCTCGTTGTATCGTATTATTGCGATATACTGATAATATCAAAGTATAAGAAAAGACATGAGGGAGCATTTGAGAATGGTATTGGAAGTGTTGGAGAGAAAAGCTTATATGCGCAAATTCTCGCAAGTGTAGTTTTAGGCTAGATTCAGTGTCTGCTTGGGGCACGTATTTTTTTCTAAGGATGGAGTGATGGGTGGATCTTCGCAATTGAAGCAGCAAGTGATGAGTTGGGAGAGACGCCGCCTACTATGTTACAGAGTAGGTAGGCTTTGTTGGGTGCAGCTGCTACTACCGCGTCGATCTGTTCAAGGGATTTTTCTCTGTTGCTTCCCATTGACCAAATTTGAGCAAAGCAGAATGTTCAATTTGGATGGTCGGACGAATGTGAAAAAGCTTTTCCAGAACTCAAGACGCTTGTTGAGCTAACTGCAACCAATTCTTACTTGCCGTGGAAGGTCGAGAATTTTCAATTGTGTATTTTGTTATTCATCTATGCTGGTTTGGGTGCAGTGTCTAATGCCGGTAGAAAATTAATTTGTGCTTATGGTCTTCGAGCATACTAAAGGTGCATGAACGCAAGATACTATCCGACCCTTATGATTTGGATGTTGGTTGCAGTAGTGTTTGCCTTAAGCCATGGAGACATTATCTATATGGGGTTAAGTGAATCTATACAGATCATCGTAGTTACAGTATAGTCTTTACCTCAGAAAGATTTGAATTTGAGACTAGAGGGTGGTTGGAACTACTGATTGTACTGCTGATATTACATCTTGTAATCACAGCGCGCAGGAAAAGGAAATGCTTGTGGGCATGATGCTTTAAGTATAAAGGTCTGAGGGACATGGGAAGCCTAGGCTCACTTGTAGGTTTCTAATAATATTCGCCATTGGCTAAGAAGGTCAGGAGCTTAATGGTCTAAATGATTTTTTATGAGGTGTGAATGTACTGGATAGGGGGATTTTTTGGCCTGTGTGGAGGGCTACGATCGTCTTTTTCTTGCAATATTAAGAAGCGCAGTTTACTGATGTAGAAACTGATCTGATTCGAGATATGGTATTGCGATGAGAGGCTTAAAGAAGTGCACAATTGATGAGTACAAGAGGCATTTTGAGAATTTAAGGAAGGGTATGTGTGCTCCGCGTCGGTGATGTATTCAGCATCTATTTCTACAGAGGCTCATAGTTCACCAGGTATTCTAGTACATCCTGGTGGGCAACAACATGTATCGTGACCACGGCTAAAGCACATTTCTAGTTGTAGTAGGATGAAGCGTGACAGTCATTGTTGATTTGTTGCCCAATGCCCTGAATTTCATGCAGGTAAAGTATGAACCGCCATGAGACCCTGTAGAACACCTTCAGAATTGCCTATCTGAACTGGATAGTGTGGGTCGTATATTGCACTTGATTTTGTAGTTGGTTCTTCAAGACATTGTAAGTTATGGACTCCATTTGGGTATTGTTGATAGGTTAATCTAGTCTGCTCACATTCCTGCCGTCAAGATGGACTTACAATGCACGGAAGTTAGGGCAAACTCTATATCTCAGAAATTCCATATCGTATTGCATGGAGTTCCACTTTCCATCATATTAGATAGAGGGCTAGGTCGCATATCTTCTAAGTTTTGGAGAACATTGCAATGCTGAATTAGGTAGCAGGTTGGAATCTTTAGTACTGCATTCACCCTCAGAACCGATGGTCAGATCTGAGCGGGCAAGAAACACGATTCAGGTGTTGGAAGATATGACTGTCGTGCATGGTGTGATAATGTGGTGGTCATTGGGATAATTAACTCTTACCCTTAGGGCATGAGTCTATAGCAATAACGTATCAGCTTTAAGTATTTGATATGGCGTCATCAATTTGAGGGCACCTGTATGGGAGGAGATGTAGGTGCTCCCCATTGGGTGGTTGATGCTTATTTAAGTGAGTACCTCCTGTGAGATATCTTGATCGATCACGATTCTTGGTGGAGTGTTTAGAGGTTATGGTTTAGGCTATTTCTGATAGTAAACTCTGTAATAGGATGATATGTAGTGGGTGGTAGTCTGTCAGTCTTCCAATGCTTGATTGATGGGTTGGATATTGAATACTGTATTTTTTGTGGTGTAATAGAATGTTGATATAAACTGTGAATCTTTAAATCTTGAATCGCTCTGTTAAGATGACACCCTCGCATAACGAAGACCTTGATGTAACATAAAATTAATGAGGATTATGTGATCAGGGGTCACGGTCGATAAACGTAGTATTAGGGGATCGGTGTGCAGCTTCTTTCTCGACGACGTGTATTAGGGGATCGGTGATCAGTTCTACTAGTCGCGACCAGTATGAGGGATCGGGTGTCACGTTCGACTACGTATGATTATTAGGTATCGGTTGTCAGCGTCCGATACGTAGTATTGAGGGTATCGGAGTGTCACGTCCGACAGCGATAAGTATATTAGAGAAGTAATCTTGAATCATGTAATAGGGCCAATTTCGAAGAACCTTATGTCCGTCTTAAGATGAGTATGGTGTGGAGGTGCTTGAGTCCTCATAGGTGTGCGTGTGTTGTTGCATCGGTTCTGACTATCTTGTTGGATTGTCAGACGGACTGTTAAGTATTGTGGTTGATTTATATTATTATTCAGTATGATATTGGCTTTCTTTGCTATTTTGAGTTGGGCGATGATACCACTAAGTACGTGTTTCCTTGTACTGCCGCTACTTTGATTTCCTCGTGTTTGTTTTTGTGGAATGCTAGCAAGTGGCACCTTGACCTCGACTCGCCTCTAACTCTAGAGCCAGTCCATTCCAGCATTATCAGAATCAGGGTGTATCTCAATTGTATCGCTAGTCGTGCTGGTCTCTCTACGTCTCCTTGATGTCTTTGAAGTTCGGACATGGACGCTCTTTCATTCTACTTATTTTAGTGTCTTAATACATCTATAACTGAGTATTTGTAGGATAGTATGTTCTTGATGTGATACTTCCCGGCAGATTTGGTAACAATAAGTATTGAGTTTAGGAAGTTATTTAATTTGATTTTCGTTAATGAGTTGGAGCTCCTTTCCGCATTATATTTTGTTCACTATGTTGAATATGATCATGTATAATGTTGGGTTTGGATTTTGTTGGTTCGGCGACTCACCTAGGAGAGTAAGGTGAGTGTCCAGCTCGCGGGGGCTCATTTGGTGCGTGACAATGTTAATGGAGTCAAAAAATATCTACTCAAGTGTTGAAGAGTAAGGTTACCTAATGGCTCATGCATCTCCCCAGCTAACATGGTCGTTTCAATGTATAGATTATTTGAGAAATACTCCCGCATAATTAATTGTAAGGGACGTTTCACATCATAAACTTTACCTTAGGGGCTAGGATATTTCACTATAACTACAATAGTGCAACAATATGAAATCCTAATTCTTGTTCAAGATCCTTTTGTATTAAAAAAAAAGAGGAAGGAAGTTTTGTGCATGCATATCTAGAAGGCTAGAGAATGAAATAAATTTAATTTAGTGCCAGAAATTGTAGCTTTAGGAAATAGTGTGGAATGTTGCATTAATCATAATCACATGTCATATGGAAAACTGACTCTTTGAATGTAGAGAAGATTTTGAATGGTATTTGGAAAGTCCCTTGATGGATGTAAAACAAATCATCTAATGAGATCTAATGTTATGATATTGGTGGAACATACATTTGAGAATGCAACATGGTTGATGATTTATTTATTAACCATATTATTAATTTTTTTGGTTCACAAAGGATTGCATATTAATTTAACCTAACAAGACATGAAGGCATAAGCAAAAATAACTTTCATTTTGGAAAAAAATAAAATGTCAAAATAGAGGTTTCAAGATTAGAGATAGAAGGAATATAATGATTCCATTGAAGATATTATTAAGATGCATCTTGAGTTAAAAGACATTTTCTTAAGAAACGAAATTTGTAAATTCTTGGTCAAATGCACACTTCGGGTCTTTTATTAGTTGAATGTCCTTCACTTTTCAATGATAATATCTTCTCATAAGCTTATTACTTATCATAGAGGGGTAAAGGAATCAAATTTCCAACTACACCTTTATAGTGCTCTTGCTAGTTTTGAGATGCTTAAGAGGTTCGTTCAAAGACTCACTCATGTTTTTTGTTACTAAGCACTAATATCAGATCTATGAACTCAACTTGTCGGAGGTGAATATGTCACGATCTCAATAAGACCTGACTGTAGTGAGCGAATAAGAGAAACTCATGTTTTTGGAACAGTTTTCTGATTTTATTCAATATTAAAATAGGATATTAACTACAAGGAAATTAAAAACTAAACTACTGTGATTAACTAGAATAAATCGGCATCCACTGTGAGTCTCGAATCTGTAGGAGAAGATATGGAATTAGAAGAGTGAATAAGAACAGAGGAGAGAAAGAGTACGAGAAGAGGAGGAAGATTTACCAAGATTATCGTTGTTTGATTCGTCTCTTCTAGGTCGTTATATAACTATTGATGCTGACCACTTTAATGACTCGAGATTTTAGCCGTTAAACGTGGACTCCGTTATTAATCCACAACTCGACTTTGATTCCCACTGTCGACATTTCTTTATTTTCTTGATTAACTCTATTGAACCGGATCATTACATACCCTCCTCCAATAATTCATCCTTGACATCAAGGATGTGAATCAAAACTTGGAAACTTGGCCTTGAGAAAGATGTAATATTCCCAAGTAGCATCTTCTGGAGATAAATTGGACTATTGAACTAAAACTTTAACTTGAGTTGTATAGTTCCTCTTGATCATCTGTCTTTGTAATATAGCTACTGGTTGCACAATGAACTGACCATCCTCTCCCGTTCTAGGCAAGGCAGTTTGCATTACTACAGTAGATCCCACCTTCTTCTTGAGCAATGACACATGAAACACTGGATGAACTTTTGAGTCAACAGGTAACTCAAGCTTGTACGCAACTAACCCGATCTTAGCTAAGATCTTGTAAGGTCCGTAATACTTGGACGAGAGTTTCAAATGCTTCCTTAGTGGCACAGATGTTAGTCTATAAGGTTGTAGCTTGAGATAGACCATGTCACCAACCTGAAATGTTTTATTTGATCTCCTCTTATCAGCATAATATTTCATTCTTTCCTGTGCTTTGCACAAGTTATCTTGCAAAAGTTGTTGCATCTGTTGCCTCTTTAGAATGGTATCCCTCAGCTGCATGAACATTAGACTCTACCAAGGGTCCCATTGACAAGTGTGGGGGCGAGTACCCATATAATGCTTCAAAAGGAGTACATTGCAAACTAGTGTGGAAATTGGTATTATACCACCACTCCGCTCTAGTTTTCAAGTGTTCCTATACTGTATGTCTACTAGATACCATACACCTCAGGTAGTTCTCCAAACATTTATTCACCCTCTCTGTTTGTCCTTCACTTAGCAGTTTATAAGTTGTGCTATAATGCAGTTGAGTGACCAAAAGCTTGAATAGAGCCTGCCAGAACTTACTGAGAAATATGCCCAAAAGCTTGAATAGAGCCTTCCAGATATTACTGAGAAATACTTTATCTCTATCAATAACTATGGACGAGTGTGCCATGCAAACAATGTATCATTTTTCTGAAGAGTTCAGCAACAGTCACAGCAGTATAAGGATGTGCTGAGGCAATGAAATGGGTATACTTAGTCATCTTGTAAACTACTACGAGGATCACATATTTGCCCCTACACTTGGGTAAGCCTTCAATGAAGTCCATGCTGATATGACTCCAAGCTTGATTAGGTATAAGAAGGGGCTGCAATAAGCCAGATAAGCAACATTGTCGTCTTTGCTCCTCTTGAATATCTCACAGCTCGACACAAGATCATTTACCATCTGTTTCATTTTAGGGCAATAAAATAGTTGTGACAACCTTTTAAGAGTACCTAGTTGGCTTGAATGTCCTCCAACTAGTCAAGCATGGAATGATCTCGCAAGTTGTTGTGTCAACTCTCCAGTAGCTCCAATGTAGACCTTGCCCTTCTTCCTAAGGATCCCAGAAGAATATTAACATAAATTAGGTCCTTGCAAGTCTATAGATATTTGCGTGATCAAGTCTTGTACCTGAGGGTCCCCTTCATAGATATTAGAAACTTTCTGCATCTATAATGGAACTGAGACACTGATAGCTAACACTTTTCCTTGTTCCTCCTTTTTTAATAGTGCATCTGCGACTCTGTTCTCAGCATCTGTTTTATATTGAACCTCATAATCAAGGCCTAGTAACTCAATAATCCCTTTTTGTTGTAATGTTGAAGTAACCTTTTGCTCCATCAAGTATTTCAATATGTGATGGTCAGTGCGAATCACAAAATGCTTGAACTGAAGATACTACCTCCATTTCTCGACACCATTTAGAAAGGCCATGTATTCCTTTTCATAGATAGATTTTCTCCTTTGTTTAGATACTAGTACTTTACTGAAATAAGCTATCGGTCTTCCTTTTTGCTTAAGGACAACACCAATGCCATTATGACTAGCATCAGTCTCTACAATAAACTTCTTGGTGAAATCAAGTAAAGCCAATACTGGTGTTGAGGACATGGCCGACTTGATAGCTGCAAATTCCAAATCAGCTTCTTCATTCCATTTGAAAGCATCCTTTTTTAGTAGATCAGTGAGAGGCAAGTAAATCATACCATAACCAGCTACATACTTCCTGTAATACCCTATCAACCCCAAGAATCCTCTAAGGCCCTTTAAGGATTTAGGAGTAGGACAGTCCAACATCGATTGGATTTTAGCAGGATCAGTAGTCACTCCTTCTCCGTAATAATATGACCTAGGTACTCAACCTTAGGTTGTCCAAAAGAACATTTAGATATTTTATCATATAAAGAGTGCTCCCTCAGGTATCAAAATCAGCAACAAAGTGCTCAACATGATCATCTAATGATACAATATAAATAAGTATATCATCAAAAAATACTAGGACAAACCTTCTCAGGAATGGTTGAAAAACCTGGTTCATCAAGGCCTGGAATGCTGCAGGGGCATTAGTTAACCCAAAGGCATCACCTTAAATTCATTGTGACCCATATGGGTTCTAAAAGCTATTTTATGGATATCGTCGATCTTCATCCTAATCTGATGGTAACCAGCTCTAAGGTCCACCTTGGAGAAGATCACTGAACCATGCAATTTATCTAATAGATCATCCACTATAGGTATAAGATAGTTGTCCTTTATAGTGATGTCATTCAGTCCCCTATAGTCTACACAGAACCTCCAGGAACCATCCTTCTTTTTTACTAAAAGAGTTGGTGATGAAAATGGAGATTCGCTAGGTTAGACAATGCCATGATTGAGCATTTCAGTAACTTGTTTCTCCAATTCATTATTTTGGTAATAGTTCTATCAATAAGGTCTCAAGCTTACTGGTGCTATGCCTGTTTTGAGAGGAATGCCATGATCAAGTGCCTTGATAGAAGGCAGTGAATTTGGCTCCTCAAACACTCCTTGGGTTTTTATGTCTAAAACGACTTGAATAGTCTTATCCACCACTTCATGATCACCTTGGGTTTTTGTGTTCATCATGAACAAATGAACAATTAAAGCATGACCCTTTTTCAAAATTTTGTTCATGGCACCACTATGTATCATGTTCAACCTATCCTCTTCAGATATGCCTTTTAATATCAATTTATTGCCCTTCTTGCAAATAGTGACACATTTTTTTCGTGATCAAACTTGGTTGGGTTATACTTTTTCATCAAATCATTCCCCAAAACAAGATTACACCCACCTAAAGGAATAATAAGCAGATCCTCTTCGAAGGACCTCCCTTGAAGTTTCCACTTAAACCCTTGGCAATGAGATGTGCACATGACATAGTTGTTACCGTCAGCTATATTGTGACTCTTACTGGCCTCATTACAATAACCCTGATCTCCTTATAACCTCTCCCAAGAACTTGTTGTGATCAATCCGATATGTTGTTGCCTCCGTATGCCTGCTTCCTGAATTCAATCAACAGAGTGCCCGGCTTCCCCTCCTCTATATTCATAATACCACTTACCAGTATTATTAGTAGTGACCCTTGACTTGCTCACTGTTAATGATTAAACCAACTGATTCTTGCACTTTCTCTTGTGGTTCTAGTGGATACCCATCAATACTTAGATTAGTATAGGACGGGGTCTCACCTCCGTAGACACTCCTTCAACAGTTCTATTCTCGATATTACCCAGCAATTTCAGTGCTTTGGTTACCTATTATTGATGCCACCCTTACAGTTGATTAGTTTGTCCTTTGTAATCCACATCCAAAAACCAACCTATTGATCTTTCTGTACTATCACACACTTCAGTGACTGTAGTTTACAGTTTAGTTTAACGCATTAGGTCTACCCCCATTGTCAGAGCTTCTATAGGCCTTAGGAAGACGCACTCTGGCCTTTTCCCCCCCCCCCCCCCAGTAGTAGCCAAGCTTAATGGTACCTTGTTTTTTTTTCTCCCCCTCTTTTTTGAACGCTAATTGACTGTCTAATGCATTCTATGTCTTTCTCAATTGCTAGCTTCAAAGTAGTTGGTTTGAACATCTTTACAGCAAACCTGATTTTCCTCCTCTATGCTCCCACCAAACAACTAGGAACAAGAAGTGTGCACGTCAGTAGGTGTGTGGTTGGATTCTCCACAAGCATTTGCCGCTTTGAGGGATCATTAATTTCCCGAGAAATTCATCCACTGATCCTTTTTGAACCAACCTGTTGAAATGTTCAACAATGTCATACATAACTATCTTCAAACTTACTAATCAAATATTACTTTGCCCATTAACCCCTCACCCAATTAACCAACCCTCTACTCAATACTAGAGAACTTCTTTGGATACCTATAGTCTCTGCTAACCCATTCAATACAACGGCAGGCAACACTTTCTACCTTCTGATGCTTTTGTGTTATGAATGTACAAGTGAAATACCTTTCACACTTCACGCCAAACCCTAGGTCAAGGTCTTTTAATTAATTTACGGTAACTCCCAATAGGAGGGGGAATAATAGCCCGTTTCTGTATCTGTTCTGAGGCGTCACTGATGTATTAAGGAGCTCTTAGGCGTTAAAAGTTTTGTTTGCCCGCTCCTCTCCTTGTAGATGGTCTCATGCTCTCGATTAGTGTTCCCTAGGTACTCTCTCTCGAGTTGTTAGTCGATCCAAGGACTCAACTCCAACTTTCCTGCGGATACCCCGTATGTGTATTTCAAATCATTTATGTGATTAGCCAATACCTCCGTTACGAGTTTTAGCATCATGTCTAGCAAACGATCACTCCCACCATTCTTTGTGTTTCTTGTTCCTCAGGCATTCATAAGACCTAATAACTGTAGTGCCCCCCGCTTTTTGAACGAGTAAGGAGAACTCGTCCGTCTTTCTGCCCCGAACAATTTTTTTTTGTTTTTGTTCTGAAGTTATTTTCAATATGAAAATAGGATATTACTAAAGGAAATTCAAAAACTGAACTACTGGATTAACAGAATAAATCGGCATCCACAGTGATTTAGTCTCTGAATGTAGGACAAGATTAAGGTGAATTAGAAGAGTAAAAAAAGAACAGAGGAGAGGAAAGAGTACGAGAAGAGGAGGAAGATTTATCAAGATTATCGCTGTTTGATTCCTCTCTTCTAGGTCGTTGTATAACTACTGCTGCTGACCACTTTAATGACTCGAGATTTAACCGTTATATGTGGACTCCGTTGTTAATCTGCAACTCGACTTTGATTCCCACTGTCGATATTTCTTTATTTGCTTAATTAATTCTATTGAACTGGATCATTACAGAATAATACAAATTTGTCGGATAACGATTAATGTTTTTGTTAGAATAAGAAAAAAAGGTAAACAATTACTCTATTTGCTCGTGAGACTTGCAGTCATAGAGTTGAAGAAATCTTAGATGATATTCAATCTTATGTCATTCATGAGAGATTTGAATATTTCTAATCAAATCATCCAAAATTGTTTGATCTTTCACTTATTCATTGCTAACTAAGAAGTAGATGGATGAGCCCTAACCTCATCTTGTCTCACAACAACATTGAGGAGTGAAGTCGTTGAAAATAAGGTTTGAGAAATAAAGATTGGACAAGGGATTCCAAAATTTTCCTAATTTTTTATCGAGTCTTTATTTATTTTTCTTTCCTTTTTGAGAATTTTTGACAAATCGACACTATTGTAAATTCTAATTTATGTTCATGCATATAGTTCGCCGTAATATGGATTGCCTATTACAGTCTTCATAGTTTCTTGCTCCGCCAGAATCACGAGTTTGTATAATTCACATGTTTGTATAATATAATTCGCACGTACGTTTATATAATTGAGCTATTTTTGTATGAACTAGAAATAACGAATTTATACAAACATAAACATATGAACTTTAAATAATTATACAAATTATATTATATAAAATTACATCATACAAATTATATTATATAAAATTACATCAAACAAAATTTATACAAATTAAATCATACAAATATATGAATCATACAAACTCAAAATCTCAGCCCACATAATTATTACTGAATGTTAATTGCAAGTGCTAATTAACTAAAGCTTTAGCTTTAATGATTAATTAATTAGTATATGTTTGCTTAATCCATTTGTAATTTTCTTTGTGCCTTGTTTTCATACTTGTTGTTACGTCTTAAGCTTTGTATCCGTAAACGCCTTTCTTTGAATTACTGATGAGTCATTTTAGATAGGTGGAACCATGAAATATTATTATTTTGTAGGGACGATAAATTAATTATTTTGCATCGTTATATTTTCTTATACAATACGTTGCCGCATCCGTAGATTCAGCTCTCCCTTCGATACCACCATTTATCTTCTGACCACACATTATTTTTTGAATAAGATGAAGTCATGATTAATGATCTGAATTACCATGAAAAATTGGACGTTAATAACTTGTTGGATGAGTGAAAGTGATACACGCTCAAAGGTCCACATCTTAGAAAAAAATGTTGATACCATCGGAAAAAAAATAATGTTGATGATATTTAAGTGAAGATTATAAATTACCCCCCCCCCCCCCCCCCTTTGAAATCAGTAACGTGTTTAAGAGACACTTATCCAAAACATCTTAGAATCTTCACAGTTTATGAAAACAATTCAAAAAAGGAAACACCAAAAACTTTTCGGATTTCAGTAGAACTTCACAGTAGAAAAGTTAGAGATGCGTTTCAACAAGATTTAACTTTAACAAAAAATATAACAAAATCAAATTATATTTTACCGAAATATCTTAATACATAATACATATATATATACACACACATCATTAGATACATTTAAAAAAGTATCAATTTGAATACTAGAGAAAAAGAAATAAAGAAGCACCATCGAAGTTGTCCCATATTTGCTAAGACACCTAAATTTTGAAGTGTCTCTATCACACCACTAAACAAAACTTATATATCGTTTGTAAATTGGCCATTTTTACCCATTAACTCATCCGGGTTGTTTGTTTACAAGCACGTTAGGATGCTGAAGTGGATGGGTCATTTTTCCTTTTATTTACCACTTATACAAAACAGCCACATGTCATTTTCTTCTTTAATATTAATTATTTAATCAATTTTGTTTCTTTCCCCAATTTAAACTCCAAAAAAGGCCGTTGGTGCCCTAACATTTTATTTCCCTGGCAAGAACAATATTGGTGCTCTCTTTTTGACGACTTCTTCATCTTCCTCAAGAAATAAGTAGGAATTCGTCTTTTCCTTTTAATTTCCGGGATAAACGTTAATTTGAAGTTTTTTTATGGTTGAATTTTCTTTTCAAGTTTGTGGTTATTATGGTAAGTTTTTGATTGAAAAGTCAAAGGCAATGGTTGAATCGATTTGTAATGATGAGAATGACCGATGTTGGGAGTGACTGCGGATGCAAACATAGGTGACTTATATCAATGCAAACTTCAATGGTCGGAGCATAACCCAGCTCGAGATTTTGAGTAGATTTTGAGTATGGTCCACGCTTATCGGGTAGGTTTACTTAATTTTTTATGAGAGAATATTTTCGTTATGTATTTTCTTTAATTTGGTTTTTGCGTATGTCGGAGGATGCGTGCTGCAACTTCTTTAGATGGATGGGCGATCGAGAAGAAGTTGATATAAGTCCAGTCATGTTAATTCCGAGATTAGCAAAGAGGATTAAGGGAGTTGCGAAGAAATATTGCATCTATGAAGTCGTGTTGAAAGTAACCGTCATGTGAAGGAGAAAAAGAAGGGCAAATAAATGTTGTAACTTGGTTTTTGACGCTAATCGTCTTGATCATTAGGGTTGATTTTTGTTTTTTTTTATTGTTTGTTGTTAAGTCTCAACCAAGAATATGAGGAGGAAGTTGTAGGTGTTTACACAAAATTGCCATAGACATGGTTAGTTACTTTAAAATTTTGAAATTGTTTGGTGTGTGTACCTAGAAGCTAATTGGGGAAATCAGATCTTTTGTAGTTGTAGGTGGGTGTAAGTGAAAGATTGTTGAATGTTATTTGTTCTATTGTTGTTCTTTGTTGTTTCGAAATTGTTATTGATTTTGAAAAATCACCAGTTTTTTTACAATTAGTAATTGTATTGCGTTCTCTACTCTATGTTTTTATTTATCGCTTGGCAAACATTTTGAGAGAGCTTAACAAATATGTCAACCATGCCAATTCAAGCCACCCCACGGGCAATCAATCAACAACATGACAAAAAGAATGACCTCATAATCGAGTTTGATTCCCAACATTCAAGTTTGGTTGGGTTTTACACCAATTATTATTGTGAGTCCTTGTTTCAATTAAAAAACACAACACCAAATATAGCCCCCCCGCCTTAGTTAATTATGTGTTTGGTTCAAAATGAAAAAGACAAACTATCAAAATCCACTATCTTACATGGCACTTCCCCCCCCCCAGTAGTCTTGTCTACTGAAGTACCGTGTGTGAACTGGCTATTAGCCTCCACCCCCCAGATAGTTAGATGATATTTTACAGATCCTAGTTTGAGATAAACTTGTGAAGCAACTCAATTCTTTCCAGACGTGACCTACTTTTTTTTGTTTTTTTGTGTTGTAATTCGTTTTGTCTTCCCCTTACATTTGAATCAACGTACTGGTGTCGTCTGTATGCTCAAGATCATCCAGTGACATAACATCGCCCCCCCCCTTTAGTTTTTGGCTGACTTTTTTTCTTTTTTTGTAACAGTAGTGATGACTCTTCTTTACTTGGCATCCAGGCGCTGCTTAGGTCAAATAATAGACACAGATCAAATATTAAGACAATTACCATTATGTGTGACAATTTCACAATTGTACAATTGCGGCTTGATAGTTGCTTTGTGAAAATTAATTGAAGATTGTAATCCAGGATTTAGCTTCCCTTTTTTTTGTGTCACCCACCGACACAACCAACCTACCATCTTGGCCTTTTAAACGGTCTCCCCGTTGGTCGCTCATTTATGGTAGGCGGTCTTCATGTGTCCCCCCCCCAATCATGCGTATCTTCCCCTCTTACTAGGCCTCTGCTGTCTCTACTTGTAGTTTGCTTTCTGTGAAATAGTTTGTTTCTATGTTGAGTGCTTTTATTGTCCTGTCCTCCTCTAGATCCTATGCACATCTTTCTGAGCTTTAGTTCACCCGTGTTTTTTATTTTGCAATCCCTCGACCTCCTCTCATCTCCTGTACCTCTACCCCCATACTTTCTCTACCATTTACAGGTCTGTACTTTGAATTTTCATCAAAGATCTCTAAAGCAGTATCACTATATTATCTCAACATGAGATAATCATTAGGAATACCTTGTGTTTTGTACCCACATTTTCATGTTCTGAGGTGAGCTGTATACTGGAAGTGGAACTTTATGCGCCACCCCCCCCGGGAACGATTTCTTCTGCCCACGTGTTTCCTCGGTTGGCGTCTTCCCCCCCCTTTTGTTGCTCCTTATCTGTGCCTTTCCTTTTCTACACTTTTCAGTAGCCTTGTAGTTGTTATAACTATATTTTATTAATTTGATTATTATCATCCACCTGAAAGACGTTATTGATTTCATTTGAGATGTAGGAGTAGTAACAATATCAACACAGTACCTGTGTATGATGCTAAAGGTCAGAGACTGACTCTGGAGCAGTATCTTGCCATTAGAATTAGGGGGTCTAGCCCTGTTGACCTTTTTCTTGCGATAGCTGTTGTTTGCGTGTTATTGTAGAGACATCCTCTGTTATTGTGTCCTTGTGTGACCCCCCCACATGTGTTGTATAAAGGCATTACAGCACCTCTTTGCCCTCACTGTTTCCAGTTTTTCTGCTTCATCTTGCTTACACTCCTTGTAACATTTGCCGCCTTTTTTTTTTTTAATGGTCTTTTCTCTTTTTTTATTGTTTTTTTTGGCAACCCCTCTGATCTTTGGCGGGCGGAACTCCTTACTATATTGGGTCCCTATTATTTCCGGTTTTATTGTTTTTTTTTGACCATCTATTTCATGTTATTGTCATTGGCTGAATATAAATGGGCATTTTTTTGATGTGTTGAGGGTAGGTTTTTCATTGCTTATAACGCTAGCCACATAATGGATTGCGGTGTCCCAGTTGTTTTTGTAATACGGGCAGCAACACATTGTTTTTGCGTTGAAAGGAATTATTTTTCTTCTTGTATTAGCTGCCAGGATCTGCAACTACATGTCTTACTATTTTTTAAAATGTCCCACAGTGTGTGTAAACCATTTGGCGTTAATCTGCTCAAAACCTCTGTCTCCATTCCAAGTCAAGTACATCTGCCCATATGACTTCTTTTGGAATGTTTTTTTGTCTTGCAAAATCTTCAAAGACACGGAGATATATCAGTGATCCAGTGTTTGAGAACTCCTCGCAAAATCACCCAAATTCTTTCATCATCATCTATTCCTGATTTTTTCATTTTGTATAGTTTATTTGTATGAGGTTTTTTAACCTGCCGCACCCCCACTAATTTTTATTTTTAATTCGCAACTGTATTAAGATTTCTGCCATATTGTTGCATCAACATCACATTGCTATTTTTTCTTCAAACTACTTTTGCGCACATGTATCTCAATGTGTTGTATTTTTTTGATTAAAGATTTCTTCGTCTAAACTTCTGTCCAATTTTTGTTTTTTTTCCTCCTTGTATTACGGATATGTTTGTCCTCGCCTCAGCTTTCATAATTGTGGATTTAGTTTTATACCACAATTTTTATAAAACACTTTGTTTTTTGTCTTCTTCTTTAAAATCCCTTTTCCATATTTTCTGACCCAAATTTGCAAGAATTTTTTCCTGCTGCCCTGGTATCTACCCCCATTATGTTCAAAAGTGGCAATAAAGATTTTATTATTTGTTTTCCACGCCATTCAAATTTCTAGTTACCTAACTTACCTAACATAACAGAAAAAGATGAGTTAACTTAAGTGACTGAGGAAACTCAACAATATAATTTGTAAAAATCTTGGTTTATAGTTAGTGGGATATCAGTAAGTACTCCCCCCCCGCCCCTTTCCTGGCTGCCCTTCCTTTTCTTTTTTTTTGCATATCCATACCATGTTGGATGGATAGTTGCTGCCCTTCTCCAAGATGTTTTCAAGATCATTTTGCACGATGCACCCAAAGAACCCTTTATTGTCTGTTTATAGTATTTTAACTCGATCAGTCTCATTATCCTCCACATATTGTTACCAAGCCCCCAACCCTCCCCCCGGCACGTTGAAGCCTTGTTGTGTTTCCCATATTTTTCTTGATAACACTGTCTCGCCCCTTTATCTACACTATTTCCCCCCTTATGGGCCCCCACCTTTTTTTTCTGTTATATTCACACACTTTGAGGAAAAAAACCCACATCAACAAACCATTTCAACCTTCTTAGCACAGCCAAAAAAATGTCTTTCTTTAAAGAATTGAAGCCCAACATTAAATTCCTTCAGAAATTTTTTCAGCCCAGTTCAGTCTTTCTCCAACCCACTTCCATCCCCACCCACTTATGCATAGATCCCCCCCTTTACTTTTTATATTCCTGTTTTTTTCCCCCCCCCCTTGATTAATCTTAAGACACTTAGCTTTTTTTTTATAATCAAAAATCTACCATACTCCATAGTGATCACCCATGCTTCTTGTAACACTCTAGTCTAGCTCTTTCACTGTGTGCCTTACAACATACATATCAACTCCGTTCTTAAAATGTCCTGAACAAGATCAATGCGTTTGATCGTATTTGGTTGTTGTGGAGTTACTTCTGTCACCCACCGTGTTGTTACTTTCGGTGGCTCATAACAACTTGAGTTGCACACGGTAGTTATGAGTTGATTGTCAAACATTTATGATAGGGGTAGTGTTTTAAACAAGGAAATCTCAACTAGTTTTTCCCTTACTTGAAACCACAACAAACACAAGGACAACTCTCGTACAACATCGTTTTTTCTTTTCTCTACTCCCCCCCCCCCCCCCCCCCCCCACTCTAACTCTGCCACGGCTCATTTACATATTTTTCCAATTTGAATATTGTTTTGGACTGGCATATCCTTGTCACTGCCACTCTAAATTCTTCAAACAGTTCCATAACAACAAAGTCTAATTCCAAACAATCTTTTCAGCAGGGTTCAAACACAACTCTATTTGGGGTTTTCTTTCCTCTCACACAGGTTAGGCCACTACGGATCAACATCTTCACATCTATTTCAAAGCTTAGGACTTCATCACTAGAGAATAAGGCTTCTCATCACATCCTAGCTACCAACTAAGCTTTCCCTAATACAATATTTGTTTCATCATACCCTAATCTGGACCTTTCTCATTAACATTATCTGATATGAAGTAGTTTCCCCTACTTATCCTTGTGACCTTTTGAAATGCCTCTGGGTGCCCTTATATTACATACTCTTGATGAACATCACTTGTCAACATCATATTTACAATAGTATTCCCCTTAGACCTGAGTCATCTTCCACTTAATCATACAGTTGGATCATCATCTATTATAGGATTTAATCAGATGAAGGAGGAAGGCACAATAGAAGGAGGGTTGGAGACATGAAGACTGAAATTCACAGGAGTGCGGGAAGTTTCAGAAGGACCAGTTGTAGGGAGGGATAGGAGGAAAAAGTAGAAGTAGGAGGCTGATTAGTAGGAGTTAGAAGTCCATTAACAAGTTCCTCACCCTCCCCACCTTCAGTTCACATGGGGGAAAAACTCCAATTCAAGTGGGGCCTGATTAGCTTCACTAACCACCATGAAAAACATACACCTTCACTGTATCCCCATCATTCACCCATATTGAAAAGGTCAAATATAACCTCTATCATTATCAACAAAAGGACCAATTACCATCAAACTTGATGAAAAAATCAGGCAATCTATTGTATATCCTAGTTCCTTTTGTAGTCCCGCAACTCAAAATAAGACATTCCTCCTAGAAAAATCTACCATCTAAGAATGCTGTCACATGCCCCCCAATATATTTAGGTGGTGGACCAAAAATCTAGTCCCCCCCAGATACCATCTTCAAGTTATAAGAGTAAAAGCCATCCTGAAAAATGTCAGTAACAACAACAAACACCAACTCAAACCACATTTCAATAACTAAACTCTAACAAGTTGTACACAACAAACATAATCACTAACACACAACCAACAACAGAAAACACTAACTAACAAAAGTAGAATAAAGCAATAACATTAAGGCTTTAACAGTACTAGGAACAAAACACTAACATAAGCAGTTGTTATTGTACAAATGAAGCTACAAATCAAATGAATAAGAGAAAATAATAAACATCGAAATAAGTGGATAAAATCTAACCCTTAACATTCCTAAACCACCAATCACAAAACCCTAATCACTAACAGTTGCATTAGTCAAAACACAAATTACCCTACACTAACTAGTCGATTACCCAACATACTCAAAAAATATCCTAACATGGCAACTGTAGGAGTGTCGATTCTAAACAATTATACATATAATAATCCATAAAAATCAGAATAATGTAAAAAAAGTGCAGCATTTTAGAACCCTAAACATGTTAGCCCTCAATCTCCAAGAATCTTCAAAACAGAGAATGTAACAAACAACACTATCGTCAACAACGACCGACATGATGAACAACGAGAAATTGTGTAAACAACAAACTATCGTCTAACAACAAGAAGACAGTTGTATTTCGTTGTGATTTTTTAGGGAAAAGGAAAAAATTGAGAAATGAATGCAAGGACGAGTTCAGAAAATTTCTCAAAGAAAGGGGTCGGGTCGGGTCGGGTTCTCTACGTGAGCAAACACGCGCAATAAAAAGAAGATGGAATGGGTTAAAAAAGGCCAATTACCAACGATATATAGTTGTTGTTTGTGGTTGTGTTGTGTTTGTGTGTGAGTAGGAACTGCAAAGTTTAGGGTCTTTATGCAAATATGAGACAACTTGATTGAGGGTCTTCTTTATGTCTTTTCTCTAATACTAATAATACAATATATTTAAATAGCGATTTTGTGAAAATATATTATCTTATCAAAATATATGTGATTTTATTTTCCATTAGCCAAGTTCGTTATAAAAAAAGTATTATGTTAAAGATATTAATAATTAACCGAGTATTGAGTGTGTGTTTCGCAAATTAAATTATTTGAGTTGAATAAGACACAATATTGTGTATTATAACTCAAACTGGTATTATGATAGTATTTGGAAAAGTAAAATATCTTTGCTCCAGTTGTTGGAGGTGAGAAAGATGGTTGGTTTATCTGTGCCCTCAACATTCAACGGAACTTGCTGGAGAAGAAGACGGAGAATGAACACTCTGTTACTTCCTCCGCCGTCGCAACTGCCTTATCAATTCCATCCCCGACGTCAAATTCTTGGCCAACACTCCTCAACTTCCCATCTATCTATCTCCAACCAATTCAATATCAGTATAGAAGAACTAGAGGAGGAGGAGGAGGAAGATGATGTCGGTTCATACTCAAATCAGCGCTACGATTTCACTCGTCTCCTTCAATTTCTTTCCACCACCGAACCCAATTCAGATAATTCTTCACCCACACAACTCGACCCCACCGAGTTGCGCTTGGCTGAGTCATATCGAGCTGTGCCGGCTCCACTCTGGCACTCTCTTCTCAAAGATCTCTCATCCACCCCATCCTCAATTTCCATAGCCTATGCACTCGTTATATGGCTTCAGAAGCACAACCTTTGTTACTCTTACGAACTCCTATACTCTATTCTCATTCACGCGCTCGGACGCTCCGAGAAGTTGTACGAGGCTTTTTTGCTCTCTCAGAGGCAAACACTCACCCCTTTAACCTACAATGCACTTATTGGAGCTTGTGCACGAAACGGTGATCTCGAAAAAGCACTTAATTTGATGTGTAGAATGCGCAGAGACGGGTATCAATCTGACTATGTTAATTATAGTTTGATTATTCAGTCCCTTATTCGTAGTAATTCTATTGATTTGACCATGTTACACAAGTTCTGTTATGAAATTGAAGCCGATATGATTGAACTTGATGGCCAATTGTTGAATGATATGATTGTGGGTTTCGCTAAAGCTGGTGATGTTGATACAGCTTTAGGTTTCATGAGTGTTGTTCAAGGTAATGGATTGAGCCCTAAAATAGCTACTGTTGTTAACTTGATATCTGAATTGGGTAAATCAGGCAGGACTGACGAAGCTGAGGCTATATTTGAGGAGTTGAAAGAAGGCGGGTTAAAGCCAAGGACGAGGGCGTTTAATGCCCTTTTAAAAGGGTATGTTAAAACTGGATCTTTGAAGGATGCTGAGTATATTGTGTCGGAGATGGAGAGGAGTGGGGTCGCACCAGATGAACATACGTATAGCTTGCTTATTGATGCTTATGGAAATGCAGGTAGGTGGGAAAGTGCGAGAATTGTGTTGAAAGAAATGGAAGCTAATAATGTTCAGCCAAATTCATTTGTGTTTAGTAGGATCTTAGCTAGTTATCGTGATAGGGGAGAGTGGCAGAGATCATTTCAGGTGCTTAAAGAAATGAAGAATAGTGGGGTCAATCCTGATAGGCAGTTCTATAACATAATGATTGATACTTTTGGGAAGTACAATTGTTTGGATCATGCAATGTCTACCTTTGAAAGGATGAAGTTGGAGGAAATTGAACCTGATACTGTTACATGGAACACACTTATTGACTGCCATAGTAAACATGGCCATCACAATAAGGCGGAGGAGTTGTTTGAGGTGATGCAGGAAAGTGGATGTTCTCCCTGCACCACCACATACAATATAATGATTAATTCTTTCGGTGAGCTGGAAAAATGGGAGGAGGTGAAGGGTCTTTTGAGTAAAATGCAGAGTCAGGGCTTACTTCCCAACGTTGTTACATATACCACTCTAATAAATATTTATGGACAGTCAGGAAGGTTCAATGATGCTATTGAGTGCTTGGAGGTAATGAAGTCTGCAGGATTGAAGCCATCCTCAACCATGTATAATGCCTTGATCAATGCCTATGCACAGAGGGTAAATAACTCTAAACTTATCATGACCTTTGATGAGCTGCTTTCTGAAATTTCCATAGCTTACTTACTCACACGATATTTTAGGTCATAATTTCCCTGAGTAGATATTTATTATGTGTATCCATATAGGTAGTACAAACTAATTGTTTACTTGAGTCAAATTCTTTATGACATTCACGTTTAGGTCACTTCAATTTCAAAACATTGCAAAAAATGATCAACTTTTTTTTTTTCGAAAAATGATTAACTTAGAGGTATATTTAGTCGCTAGTACACTTACACGAGGTACTGAGTATGGCAGGAGGTTTCTTAATTTTGTTAGAGATTATAAGTCTGTTGGTAAATGTGAGATTTCCAGAATCACTAGTTGTACTAAAAGACGAATTACTGATTATTAGAAATTTAGAATGAAAAGGTTCTGAATGGAGCAAAATGATTATGAAGATTTATTTAGCCAATCTCTTAACTTAGGTCCCTAGTAAAAACCAATGATATCAAGCACAAGATTATGTTACCTCCTAAAGAATGCTCTGTTGGGTTGCAAGGTAAATCTAAACTCACCACACACACAGGTGTAAGAAAGAGAACATTTCCATATTATTAATAATATAAGGCTAAGAAAATGACGATAAACCCCTTCATATAAACTATAAGGAGAAGCCATGCTAACTAAAAAGTCTAACCAAATTTTGTTGGAAAAGCAAACTAAATAAAAACTGGGAAATAACTAAGATAATTTTATGAGAGAATTCCCAAACCTTGGGAATTGGAACGTAGATTAATTAAACCTAGTAGAATAGATAGGCGGAAATTAATAAAAACCTTGACCTAGGAAAGTTTAACTGAAAATTTTGAAAGGTTTGACTTTGATTCCAAGTTTGTGCTGATGTATTTGTACTTCTTGACCTAGCTTGTTGCGCAAAATCCCTTCGCTCTTGATGTTTATTGGGACCCCGATTCACTTTATTTAGAAGCCCATAATTGCTGGCTTTCAAGCTTCTTGCCTTGAATTTTAGGCAACTTTGAACCTTTTTAATTGGACTCTTAGTAGCTGATATTAAGACCACAATCATCAACATTGTGGACTCTTTCGATTTAGGTCACCAAATAAATGTAGCACTTTAAATGCTCTTCAATGGACTTGTGTGCTTCTTCCAACACAAGACTTGTGTATTGTGACCCCATTAGTCACATGGAAGTTTAGTTAGTTCGGGCAGCCCCCTACACGATATGCACACAAATAAAAAATCAAAACTTACCAAACCCACACAACCAAAAACCCACCACACACTCCCCACACCCCCCCCCCCCCAAAAACACACAAAAAAAAAAAAAAAAACGAGACAAAAAAACAACATCTGCATATTGGAAGCATGAGATGCTTAAATGCACCATCAGGACTGGACATATATGGTGCTTGGCAAGGGTAACCTCAATATGATCTCAATAATTTTTTCCTTCTGAAGATCTACGTTCTTTATCTTCAACATATCTTATGAATACATATGTGAAAAGTTTCTTTCTCCACCTATAGGGATTGTCTGAACAAGCAGTAAATGCCTTTAGGATTATGAAGGGTGATGGTCTAAAGCCCAGCCTGTTAGCTCTCAATTCACTAATTAATGCATTTGGTGAGGATCGGAGAGATGCTGAAGCTTTTGCTGTATTGAAGTATATGAAAGAAAATGTGAGTTCGCCTTATCTTTTTCCTATACATAGTAAATATACAAATTTCTGTTTTTTCTCCCCTTAGTGACTACATATCATTCTAACTTGCGTACATATCCTACAACTGCAGGATATGAACCCGGATGTTGTTACTTACACCACTCTCATGAAAACCTTGATACGTGTTGAGAAGTTTGAAAGGGTAAACACGTACATTTTTCTTTATTCTGTTGAGTTGGAGTTCCCATTTTTTATCTTCTTGATTATTTCTCTTGGTTTTATCCACCTAATGTCTTACTCTTGGATCTTCTTTTACGTTAAGTTAGCCTATGAAGGATTATTTTATTATATAAGCTTTGAACTTCAATCTTTTAATGCAGTAAAAGTATTAAGTTTTTAGAATATATGGCTGAATTGTAATGATTATCACATTAAGATTGTTATGTTTGTCAAATTTATGGGATTGTGCATTGCTACATTAAAGTTGTGCAGGGATCAGCTAAGTATTTTGGCTTTCAGGTTCCAGCGGTTTATGAAGAAATGTTGTTGTCTGGATGCATCCCAGATAGGAAAGCTAGAGCGATGCTACGATCTGCTTTGAGATACATGAAGTCAACATTGAAGTTGTAGCAGACTGCAAGTCACTCTAACAATATTGACCTTGATGAATCATGATTTTTCAGTTTTAACTTTAAATTTAAGGTAAGGGAATATTCTGTATGTATTTGAAGTAGCATGTTATTACGTTGTGCTTGAGTCAGAAAATCTCTTTCCTGGTGCTTATGTTTTGCTCAAACTAGAAATGTTGAACTTGAAAAATGTAGTTATTTTTGGGTGTTCTGTAATGTAATAACTTATCCTTAATTGTTTAATGTGCAGCTATGTATGGTTCACATTTGTGCAGTAGCCTATGTCACAATTCAAGAACTTCATGTTTGACAGCCTTTTGGGAGAAATAGAAGTTAGAAATTGAAGGTAGAGAAAGGATCCAAAGTCCATATTTGTCCCAGCATACTTTGATCTACATACTTACTTGTACAGTTCCTATAGCTGCAAAGCGAATGTTCATTCAGCTTGCGTTTTTTGTGTAACATGTAATTGCTGTGTTTTGAGTCTAGGAACAGAAGTTGCTTGACAGTCATGTCATATATCTTATGATAAGAGGTCACAAATAAAGTGGCTTGCAAATAATTGAGCTCCGTAGAAACCTCTAATTCTAGCTCTCCGTCTTTTCACCTTGTGATTGTACACAAAGACACTTGCCAATGTTTTTTCCAAGGGTGTCAGTCAAATGGGCTGAAATTGGAGACACTGAAATAGGCTCATCTTGCAATTTGGTTGGATTGTTCAAATTTACTTCTGGGGATGGCAACGGGACAGGGCTCTGCAGGGTGGGGGTGGGGTCGGTTGAGCATAACCCGTAAATTTTTTAATCCGCCCCGCCCTGCATAACAATGTTTTTTCAATTATCAATCTGTCCCGCATAAACCCTCCCTGTATGAACCCATACCGCATAACATATTTAATATCTTCTTTTTTCTAGTTAAATTTGATACTAAAATTAAAATTCATAACAATAATTTTTTTTTCATTAAGTTGTATTAATTAATAGTGTAGTGACTTAAAATTTTATTTTTAAAGGTTAATTCAAAAACATGTAAGATATTGTATTATTTTCGTTGAACCATTTTCATTTACGATTTTGAATATTTTAGTAGATATATATTAATCATCTTAATAAATAATGCTTTATCACTCTTATAATATATAAAAAAATTAAAATTAAATTTGAATCCACATAAAATCACATGTACCCGCGTCCCGCCCCGCCTCGCCTTAATTGAAAAAAAATCCATTTCAACCTGCCCCGCATCCACCCTCTCCGCACAATCTTAAACCTATGCCGCCTCACATAGCCTTAAACCCACTCACCCTGCATTCGCTCCGCCCCATTGTCATCCCTATTTACTTTGGGCTAAAAATTAGATTGGAACACGACTCGTCTAATTAAACTTGCTTAATTTAAAACATATTAAGGGTCGTTTACATTAATAACATATTATACAATTTTGGGAAAATGCACAAGTACCCCCTAGACTATGATCCAAATCTCAGAGACACCCTTAACTAAATTAACATCCTATTACCCCCTAACTTATTTTTTTTGTAAATTTGTGCACCTTTTTGGATTACATAACATTAAAGTATTTCCCACATGCCTCAATTGTGACGAGTCACAGAGTGTATCATGTAAGACAAAAAGTGTACAAATTACAAAAAAAAAAGAAGTTCAGAAAGATAATAAGATCTTAGTTTAGTTAAGGTGTGTCTCAGAAATTTCAATCATAGTTCAACGATACTTGTACGTTTTCCCCTATTATTTTATATATGAATGATTATCTATACTCCTACACAGTGACCTTACTTTTCTTATCAGGCAGTTCTCTTTTCTTCAGCTTTCTCTCTCATTTCTGTTTTTAACACTATTTTCCCTCTCTTTTCTTCCTCTCTTTTTTTTTCCTGACATTTTTCTTATCACTCTTTTTTTTTAAAATTTCAATTATTTGATAATTAATGATGACGGTTGCCGCTGCCACCTTTGTTTCTGCCCCTCTGCTTCTTTGGCCCTCCTCCCCCACCCCTCCCTCCCTCCCCGTTCCTCTTTTGTCCTACCTTTTGGACTTCAATATACATCCTATCTCTATCGTATTTTTGAAATGCACATTGTAAATCGCATCCTTCATATATTTTTAATATCATTAAAATATCTTTTTACACCACCGTTCTACTGAGACCATAAATCCCAATTGTCCTCCCCTCCCTTTCATCTATTTATACCTGTATCTCCCTTTCCCCCTCCATGTCCTGACCTATCTCCCTCTCCCCCTTTTACTCCCCCTCTTTCCGTCTACATTCTCGGTACCTTTTTAACTCCACTGCTTTATTTCTCTTCCTTTTCCACTTTTTTTTTCCTCTCTCTCTTTTCCTCTTCCTCCCCTTCTTTCCTTTTTCGCTCTCTTTTTTCAACTTGCCTTTTCCTTTTCTTCGCCTAAGTTTTTTTATCTAGCACAATCTTTTAAAAGTTTTCACCCTTCTGCAACGAATCACCATTGTAAGACTATCATCATATTATCAGTATCTCAAGTATAAATAATTTTATGCTATTAGAAATATATTATATATGTTCCAGAATAAGAACTATCGAATATATAATAATGTATAATATTGAATTCGACTTGTATTACAACTATCGTTTATATTTAATATAATTTTAGTACAATATTTTTAGATTTTCACCCTTCTTGTTCAATGAATAACCATTACTGGACTACCATTAGATTATTAATATCCCAAATCTAAACAAATGTTGTTCTTAGGGCATCTCCAACCCAATCCTCTATTTGCTCTCCAAATATAGAGTTTTCTATTTTTTTAACACAAACAACTCCAACCCAATTCTCTATTTTACTCTTTAAAAATGAATCATTTTCTCTCTACTTAATATTTATATGATTATTTCTATTTCATTCTTATTTTCTTATTTCATAATATAAATTTTTAATTTTTTCCCAAATAATTACTTTATATAATTTTTAATGTGATATAAAATTACAATTTATTCTAAAATTTTAACTATAACATAAGTTGCAAGATAATATAATATAATACATAACTTAGGGGACAAATTCAAATTAAAGTGATATACAATTGCATAAATGCTCAATTTTAAAAATCATTATCTTGCTCCCATAACTTCTCTATTGATGCATAAAGGAGTTCAAAAATTGTTCAAACAGGAGATTTTCATCTACTACCATTTCTATTGTTGGAGTTGCAACCTCTACTTCATCTTGAAGTGGTGCATTGAGATCAAGTTCATCCTCAATTATCATGTTGTACAATATAATACGTGTAGTTATTCTATCATGTATCACTTTTTTTTCTCCAAAAATGTTATGGTCTTGCAATAATTCAAAAACGTGATTGCAAAAATTCGAATGCACGTTCGTTATCTTTTTGGCACGATTCCTGTTTCATCGCAAAATATTTCTTCTTTTGGAAATGAGTATGCAAATAGTTTAAAAAACAATTGTGAGGGGGAACCATTTAGATATATACCAGCAGCTAAGTTAAAACCCATATTGTATTGGATATTCGCGTGGGTGGTCACATACATAATGGGTGGAGGCGCAATACATCTATCAGATGGAAAATAAAATTGACGACTCTAAAATATTGAATTCCTTATCGGGGTCAGACAAACTAAAATAAGCATCAGACGGTCTAGATGGAGAAGGGGTAAGCAAGTGGTTGTCCCTCTTCCCCTTTCTTTCTCTTGTCTTGTTCTCTGTGTCTTTCCCTTCTTCTGTTCTGTCTATGTCTCTTCTCTTTCTTTCCCTGCTCATTTCTGTCTTTTTCCTTCCCTTCTTACTCTTGTCATTCCTGTTTATCCCCTCCCTCCCCTCCATCCTCCCCCCTCCCTCCCTCCCTACCCTCCCTCCCCCCCTCCCTCCCTCCATCCCTCTCTCTCTATCTCTCGCTATCTCATATCTCTCTCTCTCTAGATAGAATTATAGATTCTGTAAAATCGGAGGTATCAGCTCATAACCATCGAAACAAGAGGGAAGAAACAATTACGCATCGCCCATAACAGCAATACCAAAAATCCATATAGGCTATCAATCTTTAATACTCACTAAAGGATTGAACATATTTTCTTTAAGCGACGATTCAATATCCGATGCTAGAAAATGACATTGTCCTCGAAGTGGTGAGGACCTACCTAACTTGGAGAATGAGAATGCAAGTCTTCCTTCAAAAGTTGTCACAATCCCTTGAACGATCTGAACCTAAAATATTGAGAAAAAGGTAGAAAATGGGTTTAACACATCTTTTGTACTAAATATAGGATCATATGCACACACAACATAAAATCATGCAAAAAAGGGACCTTTCATTAAAATATGCAATTTACTTTGAAAAGCCTTGTGCACATTCAAGAACCAATACAAGTCAGTAATATATATTCATCAAGTCAAGACCATGTACATCACAAGACAAGCAATACTAAATCTAGTCAAGTCAACATGCATATCAACATAATTAAGCACATAGTCAAGACAACTCTATCATCAAGTTATAACATTAACAAATATGTACATGAGTTCATAACAACATAACCAAAGCAAGATCATTACTGATGAACCCTCATTAAGTCCACTAGTGCAATGACTAAGTAAAGCCCCATCACGACAAGAAACATGACTTTTAACGACAATTTCTTAGCGAAGGATAATGTATGTGGTCGCTATTGTTGTAGTTTTAGCGCCCAAATTTTTTTTCCAGTCTTTATACGTGTAATATTAAGTTTACAGTAAAAAAAGACAAATAACCCGTCGTTAAGAATATAACTTTGTGTGGTTAGTAAAAACTAACCTAAATAAAAAATAACCAAAGTTTTTAACCTTGTTCTCTTAAACTTCGCTCACGTAAAAAACCACACTCCTCAAACACCACGATGCCTTCCTCTATGGTGGAGCTTTGAGCTCCCATTCTTCATTGCAATGATTTGCCTTATCTGATGGCGATTTGAATTTGGACACCCACTCTACACATCTTGTGAATTTTTCTTATCTTAGGGTTTGTTCTCCTTCTTATCAAGGTAAGTTATTGATCATTTTTTCTTGGAGTTGTAACTTTTATCATTGTAGAATTTTCTTTGAAAATCAAATTAGGAACATACAATTTGGAAAATTTCAATTATTGAAGGAAAAATGTATCCATTCCCCTTTGATTTTTAAGGTATAATGCTAAATTTTATGAATGTGGTAAATACACGACCCTTTGCCTAACGTGACTCTTATTTTTTTCTCTTCTCTGTTTTTAGTGTTTTTAATCCATTTTCTATTTTTTGTTTATATTTTATTTTGGATATGCGATTCATTACTATTTTTTGGTTGAAGTTTGACTTTTTTTGAACAATTTTAGGCTCTTTAGGTAGTTTTATGATATTTGGATATTTTTTTTAGAAAATAGTTGGATGTCTTTTGTTGTGGAATGAAATAGTTTATCATTTGTCCTACTGTTCATGTTATTTATTATGTGAATTTTTGGCCAATTTGGCTTCTGTGTGATTGTTATATTGTACAATTGTAGAATTTTGTATGTTGAATATGTTCTATAAAATACAGATGCATTCATGCTTAATAAGGATATGTTTGACATATATTGTTTTTGCTTTTCAACTCTACAAGTATTAGATTTTGATAAAGTTATATGAGTTACCTATGTTAGTGTATCTGATTGATTATAGATTGAAAGAATTGTTAGAATCACTTGTAAAACATTGAGATGTCGTTGCTAAAATGTCATACATATAGATGATTGTGAAATTATATGCTTACTGATCATAGTTCTTGCTCCCTAGCTTATTAAAATATTAAGTTGTTTATTGAACATTAAATATTCTAATTGAGTGTCATTTTATATCTTGTGATAACACTTCTTCTCATATTATATGTATTTGATCCGAAGTGATGTTAGTGGTAAAAACTATTTTTTAAGAACAATTGAATTTTACATTCAAAAAGCACCTTGAAAATCTGGTTTTGGAGTTTCATTATCATTATAACTTGACATGCCATGGCCAGTCGATATTGATCACACCATTCTACTGACAAATTATTGATTGCATGCTGTTATAGGCCCCTTTAAAGTTGCAAATAAAATGAAAAAAATAATACAGATCAAACCAAGTCTCTGCCTTTATGAACTCTTTGAAGATCACACAATCAACTTAACTCATGAAAAACTTGACGTACTCTCAGATTTGTCTATTTAAATTAGCTTGGTAGCAGGTATTACTCGCTTCTAGCATTGGTACCGATAGTTGCATTTGCATTTCCTGCATTAGGATTCTCTGCACTCAGAGGTTGTTTCTCACCTTGTTGAGGGGATTGACATGATGGTATATCAGCAGTTGCTGGCTTAGTCTTTGTTATTATAGGCCTACAGACCCTATCGAATGCCTCTGGCTTTCTTTAAACATCAACTGACAAATGAATAGGGTTGTCATATTTCTGAAGAGCATCATGACGCTGACACTAGGTGTCGGATTTTCTTTGAGAAAAAAATCGTGAGGTGATGATTTTTCGAAGTCCATTCATGCACCTAGTGCAGGCCCCTTCCATGATAATGAAATTAGGAAAGGGAACCTTTTATTGACCTATAATTCCTGCACTTTAAAGGTAAGACTGAAAATAGCGCATTGCAGTGCACATTCTTTGGCCAAACAGTCAATTGCATTCATCGTACGGTTATGTTCCTTGCCGAAAAACATTGTCAAAATCCTCATAATTGTAGGCCACTCAACAACGTCAACTGCAGGAATTTCCTCAGTAGTAAGCCTAGCTTCAACAAGAGATTTCTCCGGAGACTCTCCAAGAAAGGGATGCTGATTGTAACAACTAATTTAATCTTATAAAAGAAATGTTTTTGACATGAAAATAAGATAATTTTAATTACTTGACAATACAATTTAGTGTTGAGTTACAAAGTTAACATACAACTAAGTAAAATAATAGTCCTTGTGCAACTTTTTGGGATAAAATAGGAGATGCAGTTAACTCTCATAACATGTTCAATAAGACTGTCTTTAACTTCAGAAATCATAGATAATTTATTGTTATCAGGTGGTGTTGGACAGTGATACTATGCAAGTTTATCATTAGCACTTATGGTTACTTAATGCGGATATGGTTATAGCTTTGAAAAATTGATCTTTTGACATGTAATTTAATGTATTTGTTGATCTTTGATTGTCTTATTAGTTCCACAATCAAACATATTTTATGCTATGAGTGCTTGATTCGTGAACTATAATTTTCATGGTTACTACTTATTTACCACAATACTCTTGGATTGGATAAGTATGTTAGTTTACCATACAGATCTTTAAGCTTTTATTATTTACCATCATGGCATTTGATTTTTTTGGTCATTCTAAACATAATAGGATAATGGATAAAAATATCATCTACAAGTTTGAAGGAACCAAATAAGAATTAGACCATTTGTCCTTTGACTTCCTTAGCTTTCGCAGAAAGTTTGGAGTTGTTTTATGTGGGGTGTACGATATAACAATCTCGGGATGAAATATAGAATTATTTTATCCTACGTTTGATTGGAGGTATTAGGCATTCTTTGGTTATTTATTCCACTATTTATACTACTGATAAGTTATCTCACATACATGGGGGAATAACAATAAGAGGATAATTAACTTCCAACAATAAAATTGTTCTTAGTGTAAACCTTAATGCAAACCCTATCATACGGCTGGAACTATAATTTCTTGCGAAAATGTTATCTTTATTCAATATATTTAAGATGTTATAATTGTTATATGAAAACTAAAGTGATGGAAAGTTATGTTCTTATTAAGTTCATTTACAAAAGATCAAGCATACTGTTGTTAGCATTTGAAGTGTCATGTGTGCAGTAGGTGCATTCGTTTTTAAAAAAATCAATTTGAAGTTTAAAATTGCTAGAAAAGTATCTACTTTGTAATCTTCTACACTGAATTATAAAGTATGTTTTCAAATGGAAGAGGGAAATTGTATAATTTTTTTTGTAATGTGATGTACATGAAGTAGAGTGATTCTTCTTATCTTTCAAACTGAATATTGTCAAATTAAGATATTTGTTAGATCACTAGGTAGAAGTAGTTATAGTGATTGCACCACTTACATGCTCCTTTCCTCTTTAATTAGTAGAGAATAGTTACTTTAAAATACATGCTGCACATTCATAATGATTTAATTTTAGCACGTGTATTTTTTTTTTTACTTTGCACATTAACAGTTTTTCTGCAGAGTTTTTCTTAGTCATACATTTGATGGTCAAAGATGACTGCACAATTCTTTTTATATCGGCAAGTAATGCATCCTGCAGTGTGCCACCTCTTTCAAACATGATCAACTGTATTTCCAACACCTGTTGTCCAAATATTCCAAACTTGTCTCCTGTTTTTACAGCTTGAGGGCCCAACAATCTTCTAGCTTGACATTACCAAAGACATCTAAATCATCACAAATAACTCTTTACATTCATGAAAATCCAAAATATTTTGAAGCAAGGCGTCATCTTTGGGACTCCATTGATTTCGTAAGCTTTTAGTGAATTCCTACCCCCCTCTCCTTTGACAATTCCTTTCTCAAGTTCTTTTATTTTTAAATTATCTTTGTCTGCACATTGATCTGTGTTTTATGGTATTGTAGTAAACATTTATTTTAATTTGTCATTTGTTCCCCCCTTGATTCTCATATCCACACCTAATATTTGAAATTGTTAAATTAAATTTAAGGGTGTGGCTAAATTTATGAAAATATCTCAAAAAAGCATATCGTACTTATATACTCTAGTATTTATTTGTTTTAAAAAATAAAAGTAGGTACGCATGTTATATATTCAAAAGTGGAACAACTTAGCACTATGGCAGTGCTAAGGCAATAAATAGGTGAAAACCTTTTGTACGTAAACGAAAAGAAGGTTTCCTACGGTGGAAGTCCTATCTTTGTAGAGTAACTATGAAATCTACCATGTTATTTTCGTCCTTAAAATCTTGTATATTACATCAAAAGTAAAAACTTATAGAAAATTGTATTTAATTTGTTGTACAGTACTCATCTTCCGTTCAAAACATCGCATTTTTGCCTTCTATAAAATCCAACATTTGTTGGCATGGACTGTGATGCAATACTTGGCACTTTATGTTTTTTTTTCAAAATTCTTTTGTACTTTATTATTTTTCTTTCTAGTTAGTTTTGCTTTCTGATACGCTCAAAACTTACTTCTCAAATAAGGAAGTACGCGGTCGCGTCAGTAAATAACCCAACTAGTGAGGTTGGGGATCGTTCCACGAGGAAAATAGTCTAGACTTAACTTCCAACTTGTATTACTATTGTTTTCCGGCGGTTGATGACTTTCTTTATAAAGTAAAAACATAAAAAAGGGGGTTTGTATTTCCTAATAGTAAAAAATACTAACGAATTGAAGAGACACCTAACGTTTTGAAAGTTGGATTTTATCAATTAATCAAGTAACTAGGGTTTACGTGTTTCCCACTGTTTCATAACGTGATAAAATGCTAACTATAACAATTCTTTCCCTAGTATCTTGCCTGCAATAGTGATAAGTTATGTTCTTTCTTCTAAATCCTTGGTCCCGTCATCTAGAAAAAATCTCACTCCGCACCTGGGTCCGGGCTACATGTTTGCTTTCCTAACCCTTTATCTTTACCTCATATTAAGCATCGTATTGATATTTTACTAAGTTATTACCCTCATAGCATCATACTACCCTATTTAGATAGTATACCTAAATCTATGTTAATAATTCTGTTTCCTATTATCCCTCCTTGGTCCGGCAAGTAGCATTAAATGCGAGTTCTAACGTTGATCATCCGTTAAAAAGACTTCTAAGCGAAAGAATTATTAATCCATGCAAGACACTATCTAGAATTGTGTATTGCTAGGTTTTATCTCATATTTGCTATGGTTACCGACAACCCTAGTTAATTGGACGTTTTATTTACTCATAGCCATAAACACAATTTCAAATATTTAAATAAAATTCCAATGTACTTACTTTCATAGAGAAAAAAGAAAAATAAAATCCAAAAGTTGCCTTGATTATCCCAAAATCACTTGCAAGCTTCTAAAGTAATCCAATACTCTCACGAAAAGTCCCAATGATTTATCAGAATTGTTCCAATACAAATGTTCACATACGAATTTTAACAATCTATAGTCTACATCAGGTGTCTAACCTCAAAACGAGGTTTGCGAACTATTTATATCAAAATAAAAACCTAATTACACAAGGAATCTAATGCTGGAAATCTGCCAAACCGGCTGGGTCGAGGACCCGTGCGACGGACCGTTGTGGTCACAACGGACCGTCGTGACTCCGTCATCCCATACTTGGGGTAATTCTTCTACTACTCTCTTTTTTTTTTCTTCATTCCAATTCCCTCGACGACAAGTATGACGGACCGTCATAGCACACAACGGTCCATCCGAGGGTCTCGTTCCAACCCAAAATACTTCCACTCTCGAAATCTGGGTACTGGGATCACTTCTCTACTTCACGACGAACCTGCGAACGGACCGTCATAGACATACGGAACCGTCACAAGCTTTCGTAGTCCCGACACTTGGTCAGACTTCCCATCTTCCTTCAGCAGCTGCACTACGCTGCCCACCTACGTACCGTCCAGGTCACGACGGACGTCAAAGCTCCGTATGTGGTCTCTTCTTCATTTTTTCGCATCAAAATCTCCGCATTTCAACAAAGACAAACTTATACAAAATTAAGAAAACAAAAAGGTCTTTTTTGGGACACACTAAACTTAAGAAAATTATTAACTATACCGTGAAACCACTGTTAAATCAACACCTCAACTTAACTCGTTGTTTGGTCTCAAGATACACACTATGACTTCACTACACAATTCATGTACAATAGTATCCTGTTTTATCTTTGCAATCATTTGGCTATCAATCACCGATTATCTCATCAAATCTATGCATGCTATCACTATTAGGCTTTGAATTTTTGTGGGAAATCACACAGAACTGACACATACTCACCATGCATTACACTATCCTCTTTCAATTTCTCATCGGGTGCTAACCATTCTGTATTGCAACTAATTGTCCTCACGTTAGAAAAAAAAATCCTCATTTTCACACATTTTTCAGTTTGACTAGAAGGATACATTTCAACACTCGCTCCTCAGAACAAAGTCACCCTCATTCATACCTTTGCCATAAGATTTTCCCTATTTTCACTGCCTTAAGTTCCGCTATACAACCCTAGGATCACGATAGGACTTTTTTTAGCTTGTACATAGGCTCAGGGTCAGGTAGGGTACATTTTTAGGTAATACTTTAGTGACTTTTTGCCCTCCTTTACATATCGGCTAAACCTTCCCTGTTCGTATCATTTATCTCGCCAGTTTCTCATACTCTTTCCCTTTGTTCAATTTTCTCTTCTTCCTTTCTTCATTTGTGTAAGTGACTCTCTTCTTTTCTTTGTTTGGAATTCTTGTATATTTTTCTTTTTCTTTGCTTTTTGTTTCACCACTAATCTTGAGTCACTTTACTTACTTTGTCTTTTCTCTCCTCTTTTGTTCTTTCAACCCCACTTTCCCGAGCATTCCTCATAATAGCCACCCTCACCCATGGCTTTGCCATGAGTCAAGGTGACACAATACCCAAGTTGGGTCCAGGCCCAAAACGAAGGTTGTTTACTTTCATTAGCCACTCAACTTATGCCTTTTGGCATAAGCTGAGGTGCAGATTCCAAGGAGGGCCAGGGCCAACACATTGTTCCCCCCGAAAAAATCAGATAGTGTGAAAAAAAAGGTCTAATTTAAGCTTCAGATTATTTGGTTTCAAAGAATGATAAAATTTCATTCGTTTCTTTTAAATTTAGGCTATAAATGGGCTTTCTTAATCAGGGCCTATGATCCTTCCTATTGTCTTTACAGCTTACTTTTCATCAGCAGGAACTAACCAGACAGTTCTACTAAGTACCAATAGTGGACTATTTAAAATTCTCCTCACACTCACTTGACATCTCCCCCCCCTTTTCATCACTATAACCAGATTGTCAGACACTAGTTCAAATTTAAGACTGAGGGTAATGCAAAGGTGTAACTCTATTTCACGCTTAGGTAGGCCACCACAATTATGAGTTACTATGCCTAGTCATCATTATTTTCCAGTTTAATCGAGAATATCATTGTAGGCCCTCAGGCTCTAGAATTAAATCTATGCCAAAAGAATAAAAACATCCGGTTTCAACAGCAAAAGTAATCAGTCTTTTGGGGAAAAAGAACACAGGCAAGAACCCCCAAGAGGGTAGTGAATTGTTGGGCTATCAGACTTCACCTACACTGACTATCCATTTACCCCACCCCCACAAAAAAGCATCAATTGTCCCCATGCATACAAATATAATACTAAGTGGTATGTTGAACCAAACTTTGTTGGCGTAAAGCCCGCGATCAGGCAGATTGTGGGTCCGTTCCCCAGAACCCCGTCCGCTGCAATATGGACAACCCTCAGTGGTGTCCCTCAGCAAACAGCCGCCCCATCGTAGTGCCACCAAGCATATCCTACAACAGTGTGGGGAGCTAGAACGCCCCATCTCTACCTGTGTGCTCTATCTGGTGCGCCTCCTTCTCATCAAGTGAGGCTCTCCTTCTCAGCCTCCATCTCTCGGCGCTTCCTTCTTCCTTGCTCGCGCCTCATCCTCTTCTCGGCCCCTACGCCTCTTGGAAGTATCTCGAGGGGGAGGTGGTGAATTTCTGAATAGTGAACAGGGCCGCTTATCACGGTGTCCTCTAGCAGGCTCGACACAGTGTCCCTCTATGACTCGCACCCTCGCCTCTAGAATCGTGTTGATGCCTTCCCGAAGACTATCGACTTCAAGCCTGAAGAGTCGCCACATCCAACCGAGGGGCTGATCGGGCAAACTCTCAACTCAAGGCTCAAGACGCTGGTTGACCTCAGGCAATCTTCCGCTCTGTCAACTGCTCCTATCTTCCTCTCTATATGCACTTCAGACTCGGTAATCGACTTCTGCATCCATGGCTGGATATATGTGCGTATGTGGCCATTTGTGACTCTAATTTTTGGACACTAGCACGAGCGTACCAGTAACCGGTAGAGGGGGCTGTGCGAGGGAGCTCGGAGCTGTGCTACTACCCCGATAGAACTCGACTGGGGTAGTGTAAGTGGACGCCCTGTGGTAGATGTGCGAGCCTGGGCTACCGTATCTGCCAAGATCATCAGGCAAGTGGTGGCAGCTCTGGACGAGGCCCTCTAGTGGGGCCAACTCATTGGCTCGTTCTTTGATGAGGCCAACGTCAATGGTACCCGTTGGTCCCTTCAATCAACTGATCTATTTGCCATATGGGCACACCCCTGCGGCCCTGCAAAGGAAAAGATCATGCCGGAGAAGGGTAGGTGGTTGTGACCTTGAAATGCCCTATCGTGCATACTGCATTGAGAAGCCATGCATTCGACTCGAACCCATCTATCATCGCCACCATCACACGCGCGATCCCAGGTAACCGATATTGTCAGCAGCTGTGGGTGAGGGCAGTGACTGACAAGCAGCCACAAGACTTTGCTTTGAATGTGCGTTTGGCCTTCTTGATGGCCCCCTTCGGTTCGTTGACCCAATCGGCACCCTCTCCATCTCCTCTACTACTGACATTAGCAAGTGCCATCCACCTCCTTGGTGGTCTGTCTCAGTGCTGGCTCTCGCAAGAACTGTCCTCCTTTTCAACTATCTGCCATCGGTAGTCAAACTCCGAAGTGATGGGGTCCGATAGCATCTTCTGCATTCTAGCCGTTTGGAACCGGTGGATGGCTTGGCAGGGATGTTACCTGCACGCCCCGGACCGACCCCGCTCCCATGGGGCCTGTTTAGCGGGATCAGTCCGCCCTGTCAAATCCGGTGATCGGAGAAGTCGCTACGTAGATGCGTATACTCTCGGACCATCTCCTCGCTGTTCGTCCCACGGACGTGGCTGTCCACTCTAAGCGATTCCCGGTGAAGAGATTGTGGAATTCAGCCAATCGGGGGAAGGCTCCCTAATAATTACCCACCCGCCGCTCAAGTTAGTGTTCGAGGTCACTCACTCCCTTTATCGTTGAGGAAACTTGCGCGGAGTAACTTGAAACTGGCCGTCGACACCTCCACGTTCGGGCTGGTAAGGCTGGTGTGGACCTGAACTGGTGCGCCGGCATTTAGAGTCTGAACGTCAGCCATCATCAGACGAGGCCGACTCTTCAGCGTGGCGGGTGCCGGGCACCTCTGGCGAGCCACAATCTTCCGCGGACATGATACTCCTAGGGCCAATACCGCTCCTTCCTCATGGTTGTCCGACCCGAGGTTGTACCAGGTCAGTGTGTGGCTCCTCATCAGACTGGGAGTCATGTCTATGTAACGCCGGTCTCCACCTTTTGGGTGTGCTCTGGGAGCACGTGGCAGTGCAGAAGGGGCGGAAGTGCCTGGGGCAAACGTACTCAGGTCCGCTATCAATCCTATGACCATGCGGGCGGAGGAAGCGACAGACTTTCGATCGCCGCGTGCGTAGGTGCGGTCCTTGCTTGGGTGCCATAGTAGTAGTACCTGTACAGGATAATATTAGGTATAGTAGTGGTAAAACAAACAGGCAAGCTCATACACATAAACTTTGAAATTAGTGTGGTTAATAATATTGAAACTGTATCACAACGACGGGGCCAGATGACGACTTGTTCGTGGTATAAGACGGACCGTCATGAGGTCCGGCGTGTTGTACTTAGTCTATGTATTATAAAAAACCCTGAAGGAGGGGTCCTCTGACCATCATGACTGGTCGAGCAGGAACGGACCGTCGTGGGTATGACGTGCCGTCGTAAGTGTCCGTTTAGGATCACTTAGAAATGTTGGGAGACCCGTAGCCAAGGGGTCTCTAACCATCATGACGGTCGTGCCGGACGGACCGTCGTGGGTAATGACGGTCCTCGTATGACACTGAAATTTTTGAGAGACCCTTATCAGAGGGGTCTCTGCCATCATGACAGGAGTGCAGGACGGACCGCGTGGTGTATGACGCCTTCAAATGGTCTCCGTGGATGACACATGGAACAAAATGATAGACCCTTAAATCATGGTCTCTGACAACCCAAAACGATGGTGCAGGACGGACCGTCGTGAAGACACAAAACGGTCCCGTCCACATGTGGGTCGTTGGGACAGGTTGGCTAGGGCTTTGGGAACGGACCCTACAACGGTCCGTTGTGTGTGCGACTGTCCCGTCATTGGAGTCTCCGTTCTGAATAGCATGATAGAACTGGGGTACCCATGCAAATCCCCCAAATGAACCCACATGGTCTTGTAGTGTTGTGGACCTATAGTGTCTTCCCAACTACCTAGGAAACTAACAATAAAAAGCACCTATGTCTTAGGTGGTAAAACATGGTAATTTCGACATTTGTGACCTGGCCAGGCAAATCGTATAAAGTAAACAAATACTATGAGGAAACTAAGCTTAATACTAACTCTACAAAAATGCCAGATAAATGAGTAAAATTAGAGACACATACCGTGGAATGGAGAAAAACAGATGCAAAGGTACTCGGTGGCAAGGTAGACACCTACAGCACCGCTCGACATTAGATGAATTGTAAGGCTTTTGGAGAATTTTGGGGCCAGTGATCCGTGGGGGTAATTTGGAAGTTGGAAGAGAGGGGAGATGAAGAGTAATAGAAGTAATGGGGTGAAATATGGAGGGTGGGCGTATAACGGTCAGATTTTGAAAAGGTCCAGCCGGGTCGGGTCGGGTAGAATTCTATAACGTGCGACGTTCCCCCCCGACGACGGTCCGTCGCTTGTGACTACCGCGTAGTTCCTTCGTGTGTTCCCTAATTTCAAAATAGTAGAAACGTACTTACTACGGATGCATCCGACGGTCCTTCCCCCGCCTTCGCAACAGTCCGTCGATATATAATCAGTCATTGACTGCTGGCAGGTAATTTTCTGCAGATTTCCTAGTGATGTGCCTGCAATTCAAAAACCCATTAATAGCAAACAAATGCTACAATGACTAAAAAAATTATAAGAATTGGGTTGCTCCCACAAGCTCCTGATTTAATGGTCCGGCACGACTGGGGAACTTGATTACTCAGACTTATCAAGATGGTTTTTGGCCTCTATTACTTTATTCCCCGCTGCTTTTATGAATGCCCAAAATAGAGTTTTATTCTATCTCTAATTCCGCTTACAAAAAAGAAACCGCACTCCCTCCTTGGAGTTTTACTCAACTGCTCCATGAGGGAATCTTGGGTAATCAAATAAGGCCTGTCCATTTTGACTTGAGCTGCCCGGAAGACAAGGCCCCAAAACTGTCTACAGCACCAATCCCCACCATAAACTCTTTGTTTTTCATTTTTTCTGTTCAGGTCTCCTTCTCATCTTTTCTTTGTGGGGCGCTGGGCAGATAACCGATTGGAGTCACACTCTGCCTGATGGTCTTCAAATGTTGAAGGTCGCTTCTCATTATTCAGCCGGAAAGTCATCTGTCCCTTCTCCATATCAACTAAGGTCTACCTGTAGCAAGGAATGGGCCTCCCAAGATAATAGGCACTTCAAACTCGACCTCACATCAAGAATAAACAAATCGGCCGGAACATGGAAATGATTCCACTTTTATTTACTATAGCACATCTGGAGTATCCCTATAGGCCTTTTCACTGTTCGATCGGCCCCATCAGTAGGCTCATCGAAGGTTGGTTTTGGATCCCCCACCCACTTCTTAATTGAGAGGGGTTTGAAGATTTAGCTTGCCCACAGTCAACATTATTATGCTTTCGCAAATACTAAAGGGGAAGTAGGGAACGAAGGGTGTGAAGGCTGAGAAGGATAATAGGTAATGATCATGAAGAAGAGAATGGAGGTCATGATACAAGATAGGGAATACGAAATAGTAGTGAGAGGTACGGAAAATAAGGGAGTGGGAGTAAAAGGGGGGGAGTGAGGGAGAGATAGGATAAGGTGGATAAGTGGCGTAAAGGAGAGTAGGGTGTGGGAAGGAAAGACGGAGGGGAGGAATAAAAAGTAAAGAAACAAGGGATAGTCAGACATTGAAGATAAAGAGCGGGAGTGAGTGGCAGGGGAGGGGAGGGGGAGGAGATGGTTGAGGAATAGGGGACGTAGGAAAAGGAATGAGAGTTGGGGGGAGGAGAAGGGGAAGAGGGGGTGGACAATGACAGGATGGACAAGGGGAGAGGGGAAAGGTTGACAAAAAGATGGCGAATGCGGGAGAGATGACCCAAATGTCCAAGGAATAGTGGAGCGCACCCGGACTTCTTCCTTTTGTACGGGGATCTTGTAGCAATAGCACACAATGCTTTATACTATCATACATCTTCGAAATTGACCGTCTTTCTTGGTGACCAGATCTTTCATTACTTTAGCATATTACGGTGCATTTATTCTAGAGCTTCTACCAAGAATGTTGATATAAAGTTGTTTCAAACATTGCTATAAACGCCGGTATTTACCATCCTCGGCTCCGGTTTTTTTCACTAATTCTCTGAGGGAAAGGTGTGGTGTCCTAGGCTGGGAATTACCTATAGATACTTCTTATCTTTTTTCATTCCTTTCCTCTGCTTCCCATTACCCTTTTACTAACTACATAATCATTATCCTTCTCACATTTTCTCAGTAGATTTGTATAGGTTGGGGGGTCGCTGGTTTGCCTACCACCCCCGAGTAGTGATTGCCATACCAGTGTGCATCATCACAGTCTTTGGGATCTTTGGACAGTGTTGCTAGGAAGAGTGCTCGGTTTCCGTGTGTTCACTGTCCGCAGATAATTGGACACTTGCAATTCGATCTGCTTATCGAATGCAGTGTTACAACTTTTTTGTCTCAACCCTAACTAGATCACACCTCAACCTTTAATGTGCTCATCACTAGCATCTAACCCCTCATCATTTTGTTCAACATATCCTCACTCGCTGCCATAAAACTTATCTCCACCATCCTTGGAGTAACTTCCATATCCCTTGGATTAACTTCATGATTTGAGGAGGATTAGGGCCCATTCCCTGTCGTTTCTATTAGCGTAATAACCCCTGTTAAAGTTGTTGTCGCGGTTGTAGTTTCCATCTCGACATAATGAACGCCTCACGGTTTGTATTGCCGTAGTTCCGACCTTGGTTCCCTGACTTGGGCGCCAATTATCCTGATTTAAGCCTTGGGCGCTTGGTTCTGAAACCCCATTTTGTTTCATTGACTGCATAGGAATCCTCCTCATAGTAAACATTCAATCAATCATCACCTGTTAGGGGTGGTGGTTTTAGCTAAGTATTTGAGCTGCATTAAGTTTTTCTACACCCCAGTGACATGTTTAGTAAAGCTCGTCTCAATCTGAGCCATTTTCTTCCCGAATTTCATCTGTGCTGGGTTGGTGAGTGGACTGCACTGCGAAGTGTTTCTCCCTATATTCAGACTTCCTAGTACTCCAATCTTTGTTTTTCCGGGAGATTTTTTTCTAATTTTTTCAATCTATCTCAGCATAAGGACATTCTCTATAAGATCCCCTGCTATAGTTTCCAAACTGCCTTTGTTGTTTATCATCTGGTCCCTATAGAATTATTCTTCAGTGACTCCTCATATATACGTGATTTGAACACTTTCTCAGAATGAGGTGAATCTATCCCGACTACTAACTACTCTCCTGGTCGTGGCCACACAGTTATTCACTACTCTGTCTTTGTGCTTTATTTCTTGGAGACCAGATATACGTGGCTATAAGACATCCCTCAGTTGAAATGCCAAGAAGATGGAGTTGTTTGGAGCTCAGTGAAACCACATAAGCACCTCTCCCGTCATGAGAAGAGAAAACAACACTCTGAGCCCTATTTCCAATCTAGATCCCAATCAGGCCTACCCCACACACTTTTATACACACTGCCCTTCCCTTAGATATATGGGCATGTGGATCCTCAGAGGGTAGCCCTGAAAACAAACCTCTGGCCATGAGGGGGGCCATTTGCATCAGACTACTAGTTTTACCACAAAAGTGTGGCTGTGGGTAGAGGAGGCAAAACCAGTGGCCCATCCGAATCTGCTATGTTATCATAACCTCTGTAGTATGCTTGGGCCGTGGAGCGGGATTCTGTCCCCTCTGTTGATGTTCACCCGAGCATCGGGTAACCATCGGACCTGAACAATCAACCGTAGCTGGATTTTCTGGTTGGATCCTCATCATTTATTCCCAAATTTTATTCATTTGCGCAGTGTGCGCTCTAATTTTGTGATCGTAGTAAACACGGTTCTCTTCCTCTCCGTGTATTTGGCATACAAGGCGATAGTTATAAAGAAATCAAAACATAAAAACAAAGTCAAATCAAGAACTATCAACTAAACTAATAGTATAAAGTTCAAGTTATCTAAGCCAAATTCCCCCAACGGCGCCAAAATTTGATATGTCTCAAACTTACTTCTCAAATAAGAAGTAAAAGCGGGTCGCGTTCAAGTAAATAACCAACTAGTGAGGTTGGGATCGTTCCCACGAGAAAATAAAAAAAAAAGAGTCCTAGACCTTACTTCACTTGTAGTACTATTGTTTCGTTGAATGACTCTTTAGAAAGTAAAAACATAAAAGGGGGGTTGTATTTCCTAATGGTAAAATAACGAACGAAATTGAAAGAACACTAACCATTTTTGAAAGTTGGATTTTAATCAATTAATCAAAGTAAACTAGGGTTTCGTGTTCCCCACAGGGTCATAACTTTGATAATTCTAAACTATAACATGCTTTCCTAGTATCCTGCATGCAAAGTGAAAGTTTATGTAATTTCTAAAATCCTTTGGTACCTTTCCGACATCTAGAAAAATCTCACTCCGCACCTTGGGCCGGCTACGTGTGTTTGCTTTCCTAACCCTTATCCTTTTAACCTCATAGTTTAAGCATCGTATTCGAATATTTGACTAACTTTATTCCCTCTACCATCAATACTAAGCCTATTAGATATATACACTAAATCTATTTTAATAATTCTTTTCCTATTATTCTACCACCACCTCCTTGTTCCAGCAAGTACATTAAGGCGAGTTCTAACGTTTTGATCCATCCTTTACAAAGACTTCTAAGCGAAAGAAATTATTAATACATGTCAAGACACTATTCCCTAGATTGTTATTTTAGCTAGGGTTTAGCCCTATCTCATTATTTGCCTATGTTCCCACAACCCTAGTTATGGGAGTTTATTACTCATAGCCATAAACACAATATCAAATATATTAAATAGAATTCATGTCACTCTTACTTCAATTAAACATAATAAAATCAAAAGGTTCTTGATTTAATCACCAAAAATCACTTGCAAGAATTCTCAAGTAAACAAATCTCAAATCTCACGAAAAAGTCTAATATTACAAGATTTTCCAAATCCAATGTTCACCAATTAACGAGTTTTAACAATCTAAGAGTCTAATATCAGGTGTCTACCCTCAAAAATGAGGTTTTTCCGAACTATTTATATAAAAAGAAAATAAAAACCTAATTACACCGAATCTAATTGCTGGAAATCTGCCAACTCGGCTGGGTATTCCGACGGACCTATGCGACGGACCGTCGTGTCACACATACGGACCGTGTGGTCCACAACGGAACCGTCGTGGACTCCGTTGTCCCATCTTGGTGTTAATTTTCTTCTGCTGCTTTCCTTCTTCATTCCCCTCGACGCAATTATGACGTACCATCATATGCCAACGGTCCCCGTCGAGGGCTTCGTTTCCAAAATACTTCAAACTCTCAGAATCTAGGTACTACTTAACACTGCGATCACTTCTATGAAACTTCACGACGAACCTGCAGAACGGACTGGCATAGCATTACGGACCCGTCTACAATCTTCGTATCCCACATCTTGGTCAGAACTTCCCCATCCTACTTCCTTCAGCAGCTGCACTAACACTGCCACTACGGACCATCACAGGCACGACGGACCGTCATCAGCTCCGTAGGTGGTCTCTTTCTGCATTTTTTTACTTAAAATCTCTGCATTCAGTTTGGGACAGATTTCCGGCAAAAAAAAGAACCTTATATATCAAAATTAGAACAAAAAGGCTTTTGGACACACTAAACTTAAGGAAAAAGTTTTATTATACCTTGAAACCCACGATATATCAACTTTCCATCTAAGCTTTTGTTCTATTTCTTATGTTTTGAATACTTCCATTATTCCAGGATCTTTTTCTGACGAAATTATATGATGTCCTCTAAATTTGGGTTTGTTTTATTTGTGGTTAATCTTGATTTTTTTGAAGAGAAAAGGAGATAAACATAGTAGAAAAAATTTATTAAAACTTTTCATCTCAAGTTGACACAAATTTGTTATTTTGACAGTTCAAAATGTTTATATTTGAAGCAGCAACCTTCATCTGATTAGAGTTAAGTAGAAGTATGAGCAATTGAAAATGAAAGAACTAGTTGAAGCACAAAGTCTATGAGAACAAAGTCTATCACCAAGTGAATATGTTATGGGTTGTATCTCTACTTAAGAAGGAAAGTAGAGTACAATGTATATGCGATTGATAAGGAGACTAGAGTGCATAAAAGACCTTGATATTCCTTAACCATGTGCCTACATGGTATGTGTCCTAGTACTACCCTTGACAAGTAGAACACCCTCCAGCGGAGTAGGGTAGACTTCGAATTCCTTGCCTAGTTAGTATGGTCTATGTCGGTTATTGCCTATTCTAATTATGTGGGATACATACTAGTGTTGGATAAGTACTATGAAGTTTAGGTAGTGGAATGAGACGCTATCTAGACATTGCACGATTAGGCTTTGAATATGTTAGTGTGTGAGTGCGCTAGGTCTTCTTTAAAACCATTATGTGAATGTCCATAAGTAATGAATGTTTTCTAAATGACTTAAGTAAAGAAATTTTATTTTAAAAAGTAGTTATCTAGAATAGCTTTGAGGATTGCTTAGGTAGGCTTGAAAAGGGTGTATGGGCGGTCACTTCATGTCTTACTTAGGTGAGTCTTACAGTAACTATAAGAAGGGAGTTTAACAAATAAAGTGATAATGGTCTTATCTTAGGTATTCTTAATGATCATTTATGTGTTCTTAGAGAGGGTGTATGGGAGGTCTCTCTTCGTATCACTTAAGGAAGTCTTTGGATAACCTTTGGTGAAAGGGTTGCAAGTTAAAAGAGGTGACTGTGAAGTTGAACTTAGTTCACTATAAAATTCTCCAATATTTGATAAAATGCATATCTTATATGTTTCTATGGTGTTAAATGTTGTTCTTATGCTTATACTATGATATTTTAATCAAAAAGACCATGTTTTATACAAAAGTCTTCTTGTGATGATTTATACATTCTGTCATACTTACTAAAAGTGTTTGTACTAATTCCATACATTTTTTCTATCTCTAAAGGTATAGGTGGTGTTTGAGAGAAGTCTCGAAGTGGAAGCTTCGATTAGTGATTCATTCAAGTAAAGAGTTGGTATGTCGTCACTAGATTCGAGGACGTCTTGATGTTTAGATTTCCTTATTGAAAGTATTGTAATAGAGTTAGCTATTTTCTATGTGATAAATTATGGTCCGTGTCCTAATTTATTAGTATGTCTAAGATGACGACTTTGAGACTTATACTTCCATTATGTTTTTCTATAAAAGAGATATTTTGAAGTATTATTATTCCGTGTGAAAAGTTTTAATTCCGCACTACTTTTCATATATGTATGCAATGAACGATGTCAAAGGGCTTGTACAAGACCTTCAAGAGGTCGAGTACGCCGTGTTTCGATTCAAGAATGCCCTAAGTTGTAGGGGGTACTCTTAGATCGTGGCAGTAGAGTCCCATACCCCTACCTAGACTAAGCTACACCCCTTAGGTCACCCCTAGTTAGAGTTCATTCATTACTTCATTTTACCTTTTTGGAACATCTTGCCTTAACCGATATATACCACATGAGATAATGTGGAATACCAGTATCATGGAACCCTACACCGAAAGAAGGCAGACTACTTGCTAAGGTAGTAACAAAACATGAACATAACTTCTATGTGGATTCACTTGCTAGTATTCCTATAGGAGCAACATAGTCGAAGAACTAGGAGATGTAATTGGGACCCTCTTTATGCTACATGCATTATAGTCTCCAATCTCATGAGTACTTTAGTGATCCTACCTTCTCTATGTGGGAAGGGACACTCCTTACTCTATTTCACTCGGTGCAAAGCTAGAGTCTCTTTTGAAATGCCTTTAATTCCTTTATTAATCATCACAACTTAATGTAGGTCATAGGCTATATGCTTTATATAATCATCATCATAGATAAAATAATAATTGCCTATGTATAGCCCTTTCATAACAATTTATACATGTGAGGTTAGCATATTTACAAAGTCATATCATAATAAGGCCATTGATAAGTTATCAACATCCTTATAACATTTACATCTTAGCCAAGAACTCAAAAACTATAGTTCAAGACATTCCAATTCAACATCATACTAACCTTATCAATCTTAACACAAGGTATACATCAATATAACTTCATCACTTAATCATAAGTAATCATAATTAAAGTAAGGAATTTAGATCACAAGACTTACCCGAATCTCCTTCACAAACCATCATCAAGGTCTTACCATCAACCATTCAATTAAACTCAATAATGGGTGTAGTATCATAACACAATAGTAACCAACATAATAATGAAGTTAATTGCATCCTACACAGAATTTAATCACTAGTTCAGTAGTCCTAGATTAGAGAGACTTAGGTCAATTTCATGGAGCAGCTTCACAACGCTAGTCAGTTACTCACGAAACTCGGCATATGGTTGGAATTACACAAGTATTCACAGGAGGCTACTACTAACTTGGGCAGTATAATAACATAAAATGAAAAGTAGTAATGAGGCCTGTAGACGCGTCAGTGGGAAGCCAATTATCAATGTCACTGTTCATAATTTAATTCGTAAGATCACAGGACTAGGGTTAAGGGGAAAAAGTCATCTTTCCGAAACTAGGTGTGTCAAGTGCATGTAAGATGTGTCCAATTATCACCAATACATTTTTTGTTCTCACATACGGACTCAACACGTAATAATAAAAAAATCAATTCACAAGATCAATTTCGTATTAGAAGTAAATCCACTTGAATTTCATACTTTTGAAATCAATTTGGATGAACCCTTTGGGGAAAGAGATCCCAAAGGCGAAAGGAATCTCATACCTTACTAATTGATGAAGTTTGATGGAGAAAACTTGATCCTTTTCAGACCTAGATACCTCCTTTGCTTGGTCTTCTATGGAGTTTTTTGGGAGAGAGAAAGAAGAGAGAAGGAGGACCAATTTGATATCTGGGAAATTCTGGAGTTCAGAGAGATTTTAGGCTTAGGGTAGTTTATACAGGGACTTAACTAACTTAATTAACCACCCCCTAATACCTAATTAACTTCCTAAATAAACTAACTAATTAAATGAATTAAATTAAACAAGGCAGCAACACAGGGGCTTGAGCTTTGAGACCCCGACTGACGTCAATCGACACCCATATGCCCCTTCATCCTGCACACCCGACGTTAGTGTAAGATACTGGTACAAATGGACCATTAGACAAAATGTCTATGTTTTTGTATATGGAGGCATCGATGCCCCGCCGATCAAATGACGCCTCGTCTCCTGTAACTCGTGGTAGACACTGCCTTTTGACAGCTTTTTGCCAAATTGCAAGTGTCATCCTCAAGAGCCCTTGGTTGGTCCTTGGGGATTCGTACTTAGATGCTTCGACTATAAACTAAATCTAATACGTGTTAGATACCTCACCACCAAATTTCTTCATTTTATGACTCTTAAAACTCAGTCAAATAGGCTAAGGCACACTAGCACCTCTTAAACTAGTTTCCGTACATCATGGACGTTCCTTGACGTTTTGATTCTAAAACTTCCTAAATGACTTATATACATTATAATTGACTTAAAAACAATGTTACAACTCTTATACTCTTATGTTAGGATCTATATTAGGCTTTAGACATTCGTAGTATTACAAAAACTATATAAAACAAAATAAGAATAAAGTATGTAGAAGAAAAAAGACTTCTTATTCATCTTGAAGTATATTTAGGATTCATAAATATTTTACAAATCTTATTTACAATGAAGGAAAACCCCTTTATTTATAGGTGAAACCTAACTTGGTCCCCAAGTTGAATTCCTAACCATATCATAAATAGACTCCACATATTTAGACATTCACTATAATACAAATTGTTTATAACATTCCTCCTTGAATATCCGTAGAGTATGTGCCTCGTTAAAATCTTACTAGATAAAACCCAGTGTGAAAAAAATCTAGTGAAGGAAAAAGAGTATAATATCTAATAATATGCATTATGAATTCCTCATTAAAAACCTTACAAGGAAAATCCAATCGGACAAAACCTTGTGAGGGAAAAAAAGTACATAATGTACTAATTCCCGTTTATGAGAACATCAATCCAGAGACTTGAATCTTTGTTTTCCAATATTGTGTACTATTGTCTTGAAATTTGTAGTTGGTAGAGACTCTGTTAATAAATCAACTATAGTATTATTTTGAACAAACCTGTTGCATGTTGATATCACCATTCTTGGGAGCTCATAAGTGTAAAAAAAACTATGACGAAATATGCTTCTTTCTATCTCCTTTGATGAATTTCCCCATCAGGGTCAAATATTTCTGCAAGTTCCTAATTGCAACTTCTTTAAGCAAATAATCTATTGCCTTTTGAAAAACCTTCAAGAGTTCCAATTCGTGTCATCAACTTGCATAATAATAATTGTGTATGCTCTATGCATTTTGAATCTATTTAATCCTTATGAGGATGATAAACAAGTTCTCCAAAAACATGTATATGCTTTAGATTTTGAACGTAACAGATATTTTCATACCAACTTTGTCAACTGACAACATTAAATATTAAATGTATGACATTTTCTAGTGCCTAGATTGTAAGTCAAATAATCTTTACGCTTACCAAGATGCATCATTCCACTTTTCACGTTATAATTATTTCTACACACCTTGGTTTATTAGTCGTAGAATTTATATCATAATAATCTTTACAATATTGCACGCTATTGTATCAAAGATATCCCAACGATATACCATTTTGTATCGATTCACAATATGAAAAATCTTATTGAGATCTCATCACTTAATTATTTTTAGGTAGCTACCCCTCTCATGAGGTTTCATAAAGTGTTATGTCATAGGCTCTCCAAGAGCACATTATCTCCTTATTATGATCATTTTGATTATTTAATCCTTTCCCCATTTCAAGGATTATTTAATTTAGAATCGATTAGTCTGTCAGTATTCATGCATGTCGTAGACTATATTTTCTAGAAACATCCAATAGGAGTATTTACAACTCTTGTGTTGCTTCTTAGCTCCCCCTTATTTTAGAAAAACTAACATATATCTCAATCATTTAGAGAATCTATCTTTGTGCATCATTGTATATTCATTAATTATATAATACAAATCAAAATAATCAAATGAAAATATTTGGTCCCTGAGCATAAATCAATTGATATAAAATTTGATCATAATTTATAGGTCTGAATGATACAATTGCTTTTGTATGCAGTATCATATTTCAGATCAACACATGGGTCTTTATTTTCGTAATCAATGATTTCACTATGTGAGACATTTAATGTCACATCATCTTATATATTTATCAATATTATCAAGATGAATTTTCTTGATTTCATATTATGAAACTTGTACTCTTAGCTCAATTAACTTGCACAAATAATTTTGTGAATGTCAAACTGCAAGTTGACGAAAAACACACATATTATTATATTATAGATGCATCTCTTTATCATATAACATGATAGGTGAACGGGCTCATGTTAACCTTTAATACTTTTCAGAATTTAGGGATTTTTGATGTCAACTAATAAATTATTAGTACTCGTAAACTCCAATGTTACTATGTCATGTGCCTTTTTGCTTTAGTAAATTTCCAATTTATTGCTATTATATAAGAAAATTTCAGCTTTAATACTCCAGGAGTAAATTTTAGATTTATTTTTTCTCAATTGTTCTACCTCTTCTAAAGGTGAGTCATTATTCCATCACTGAATAGATTAATCTGATTATCACAAAATTGTGTCTGTAATGACATTATTTATGACAATACTTTTGCACACATCAAGTTGCGAGATAACAATATGCACACATGAAACCATCTAGAAGAATTATCTATTAGGACCATTTTGTATCTAAAAAACTCACTAAGTAGGTGGATAGGTCCATGGATATCCTCATGTATAGGTTCGTCAAACGTAAGGGACTCAATCTTAACTTTTGTTTGTGATTGTCTCAAAATAAGCTTGCCTTTCTAACTCATATTAAAAGCAAATTTATCATTTAAAAGAATCTTTATGTTCTATAATGAATGTCCATTTTAGTTTTCTATAATTCATCTCGTCCTTATAGACCCATGATGTACTAGACGATCATGACAAAGTATGAAAGTATTTAAAGTAAGAAACTTTTGATTTACTATAGAATGTGTCACCAATCATGTCCAATACAAATAAAAAAATAGCACATGTCTTCCCAAAGACATTCTTAGTGATACAACGTCTATGACCAAAAATCGTGACTTTTTCTACGCCTAGCATGGTGGGCATGCACCTCCTTCACTTCAGAGAATGAATTTGTATTTTTAGCATTTATCAAAACTTTTCATTCTTAATGAATGTAACACAATAACCTAATTACATCAAATTATCATACTTAGTGTCTCATTCACATTCATATGCATTGTTCAATCACGTGTCTTCTTTCAGTCATAATATATACTGCTACCACATTCACTTTAGAGAATGGAACGATTTCATGACTAATTTTTATTAAAAGCACATTGTTTGTTTTAATAGTCAACATATCATCAATATTAGTGCATTGGTACTTAAATCTAATGTCTTACACATATAAAGGTGTCTTATGTCATAAATAGATGAGACATGAATCCAATATATTTATCATGGTGCATCAACACACAAACTCTTTACCCTTTTTATTTACCATAAATTTATCATAAAAAGACGAGCAATAATTAACTTTGATATTAAACTATCACATAACAAAGTTAACAATAATTAACTAATGATATGAGACATCACATAACAATATTAGTTAAACTTTTATAATTTATCTCATCTAGAGATAAGTTTATATCATGTCATAGTAATATATATGAATACAAATTGTCAAGTAGATATCCTAGTTCATACTGACATGTGTTCTCCTAAATCAACTTAATATGGTGGCCCTGTCGATTTGTGTAAGGAATGAATCTGTAAAATTACAGGCAGAATGTATACATAAATTGATAGATTAAATAAATGGTCTATTACCACTCCATTTTCCAACATTCATGAGAAGAAAAGGAAAATATTTCCTGTCAAATTATTTAGTTCCTGCATACTGTATGTTAATCAAACAATGGAATATGACAAGATCAAATAGTACCTGATAACCTTAAATCATATATGAAAGAGATCCGTGTTGATAATGTGTTACGAAACTATATAAAACAAGAGAAGAATAAAGTGGGAAGAAGATAAAAGACTTCTTATTCATTTTGATGTATTTTCAGGATTCATAGATCTTTCATGTCACATCTAGGGAGCACCCCCTAGAAGTAACATGGCGTACTTGACCTCTCAGAGGTCTCATGCAAGCCCATAGTTATCATTCATCACATTGTCATGTAAATTTAGCGGAAAATTTAAAACTTTTTATAGAACATCGTATCTAGAAAATTCGCTTCGTATATATATAATATCATATTACATACTTAGACCTTAAGTCTCTTTTCCATCCTAGACACAACATCAAAAGAGTACAATAGGGACACGACCCTTATAACATAATACATAACTATACAAGATTTAAGAACTTTACAGTAAACTAAACATTAGGACATCCTTGGAGTTATGAATTCCTTTCCTTGAGCTTGGGAATCAGATAACAAGATCTTCATTTATAGATACATCCTTTAGGCATCCATAACATACACTTTGTGTAAAAAGTAGAGAAGAATGGTGTTATTATAAGAATGCACTAGGTATGACAACCATGCAAAAACATGCATTTAAAAGGAATATTTTACTTGAAATCCATACATGATGCCTTTTTGTGAAATCTTTATAAAACCTTGATACAATAGCATTTATATCATTCACATACCTCATATATACATTTATAAAGGCCAAACATCATATAAAATCGCACATAGAATTTAAGGCACATTTGAGAAACTTTACAATGAGCTCTTTTCACCTTATTGTCAAGTTCACTCTGTGCTAAGCTAAGTTCCCTTTATTAAAAGACTTTATTAATGTTACTTTATAAAATATAGGCTTAGGATATTTTTTCCTCATATGCTTATAGCATATTTGAGCACCTTTCTAGTTTTAGAGTACTCTTGGGCACACCTTTCAAGGCTCCTCTATTGACTAGATCTTCATACATGTGTGTATGTACTTATATGTGAGCAAACTTTTTACATAACACATAAATTTAATATATGTTCATATATCAATGCATAAGTCTATAGGTATAACTATATGATCAATCCTTTCACATAAACACACTAAGACACTATGCACATTCATACTTCATCATATCATATAAGTCACATTCATAATCTGCCCATATATTCATTTTCATGTACATAGAAACCAAACCTAGGAACAATCATATCAAGGTACACATAATCAATTCATTGACAAGGTCCCGTTCCCTTGCCCATACTTGTACACCTATCAAGTCATCCTAGTTAAGGAAACACATATCATACTTTCATAGACATATGCTTAATATGCATAGTAGTAGATACTAGTGAATATGTGGAAAACCTTTCATTAGACATTATGATCCTATACTAATTCTAAGTATTCATGTAGAGTGAGGGTGTGTGTACATTGGTCAATATGATTACATCATGGCTATCAACAACACATTGAGGCTGTAAGACCTCAAAAATAACTTAGGTGAATTAGAGCTTAAAATGTTGGTCATTATGGTATAAGGTCCTAAATAGGTATATAATATGTTATTGAGGCAATGTCTAAGAGTTTAGGTGAATTAGAAGTCAAACGTCAAGGCACGACTCAGACGTTCGATGACTAAGTCACCTATGCGCCTCATATGTGGTTCTATGTTTTTATGTGTGATTAATGAGGTTATAAGTTACTTAATTATTTATTATGGTTTATATAGAAAGTGAGTCAATTTTCGTGAAGTTTGAAGGTCAAACGTCTAACAACGTCCATGACGTTAGAAAGGTTTGCCTTGAAATGACCTTGTGCGTCTAAGTATGTTTCGTCGAGTTTTACGTGTTCGTTTTGTATGAAATTCGTGTGAGAGGTCCTAAGATCATGTATGATCATTTTTTTGTTTGAAATGTCCAGGAAAACATCCCCAAGGACCATCAAAGGGTCCTTGATGAAGGACCCAAAGTTGGTTCCCAAGGCTGCCCAAGACAGCCCAAACCACGGAGGCAATCGATGCCCAGTGGGTCAGTCGACGGCCCGTTGGTGGAGTATCATCATTTGGAAATTAGGTTTGGGGAAATAGGAATACAAATACTTGTGTCATTCCCCAACAACGTACCAACAGGACCATCTGTTGGTCAAGGGACGGGCCGTTGTTTGGCAACCGTTGGTGGACTGCCTTCCTGCGTGCAATTCACTATAGGTTGAGGGGTGAAGTTGTAAATTCACACAACTTCAAAATAAGAGTATTGGAATTTTATTAAGAGTATTTTGGGAATTTTAAACATGTATATAAGTCTTTAACACTTAGAAGATTTCATTCTTCCAAACCAAAAGCCTAAAATCGCATAGAAATTCCCTAGAACTCCATTGAAGTCAAAACTCAAGAAAGGGATTGGATTGGAGAATTGAGTGGAGATTCTTAATTAAATTGAATAATTAGATTCATAAGTTATGATTTTTGATCCTTTAAACTCTATTAATCAAGGATCCCAACTTTCAAAGATGTTTTCTAAAGTTTTCAAAAATGAACTTGACCAATTTCATGATCTATCATGGGTTCTTGCATTAATGGTTTTTAAGCATTGAATATTGATTGAATTGTTATTTAATTTATGATTTTAACTCAATTAACCTATGAACCCATATAATTGATGAACCCTAGTTTTGAATCCTTTATGGGTTACTTAATATTGACTTAATGTTTATGAATTATGGTGTAGTTTTCTATGGGTTATCTAATGATGTAATAATTGTATTCAATTGACATTTAGTTTGTATTATATTAATGAAATTACATTTAATTTACCTAGTTTCATTTAGTATTATAGTTTTTACATTATATTCTTGTTCACGGCCATTGGTAAGGGCCTTATGGTATTGAATTGGATGATTTAGCATCGACTTGACGTGTAGAGGATGGAGTGGTGTTACACTGCCCTATTTCCCTTATTTTGATGATTATTAGACTCCAATTAATTGTGATTGGTATGGTCCACTTATGGTGGTTGTGTTATGCGTTTTACATGCAATTGATGTGGCCTTGTCGGTGTTATTTTATGTATTATGATGATCATGGACTTGTCTACAACTACTTGAAGTGATGTGGTTATTTATATAGTTGATTATGTGAATTATGAGAATATCTATCTACATGTTAAGTAATGTGAAAGCATATGTGATCTTCTACAGATGTTATTTAGATGATCATATTACTATGACTTTTGCTTTGAGTTGTATAGTCTTAGGGTTGATACTTGGTTATTCCTACTTGACTATATGAGTCTATGTTGATCATATTGATGATGGTGTTATAGTGTTTAGGGTGACTTAAAGAGGATATGGTTATGTCTATGTGTTTCAAGAATGACAAGTAATATGTGTTAATGTGAAATATGTTGTGTCTTGTCTTGGTTGACTTGTGTCCCTTACTTGATGCATGTATGAATGTGAATATGTGATGTCTTGACTTAGGATGCTAAAGAATCTTATTCTTTTATGTATTAATGACATGAGACCTTAAAGATGTTAAGAGAGTCTTTTATGTGAAGACTTGAACCTAGTGGTAAGGTTATGAATGTTGAAGTCGAAAGCCGTAATGTTATCCTTCAAAGTAAAGGAATGATAGATTTAAGGTTGATTGGCTGGAATGGCATCATATCAAACCTTAGGAAATTCATCATGAGCTTCTTGTCTCCATTGTAAGGTAACCTTAGAAGACCTCTTTGATAGGGTAAGTGTGATTCGGCTATGAACTAGTATGGACCCCCATATATGAACCTTACTGTGAAGTACTCTATGAGAAAGAAGAATAGCACCGAATGAGTATGGTAAGAGAAGTAGTTACAGTTAAAGAATGAGACTACATTACAATGCATTCTCTTCATATTCCTTAACCATGTGCGTACATGGGATGTGTCTAAGTTCTACCATTGGCAAGTAGAGCACCCTCATCAGAGTAGGTTGGAACTTTTGGTTCCATGTCTTGCTATCATGGTCCATGTCGGTTAATGCATATTCTCATCATGTGGTATACTTACTAGAATTAGAGAAATTCTATAAAGTTTAGGTGGTGGTATGGAAGGCTATCTAGACATTGCACAATAGGCTTTGAAGGTGTTAGTGAGAGTCTCTAGGTTTTCTTCAAGACCATTACTTGAATGTCCTTTATGTGATGAATGTATCATAAATGAACTAATGAATATAATGACTTATTTATGAAAGTATGTTAAGTGAATAAGTATTTATCTAGAGTAGTTAAGAGTTGCCTAGTTAATGTGTGAAGGGGGCATAGGAACGGTCACTTCTTATCTTACCTAGATAAGTCTTAAGGATTACTCTAGTTAGGGAAGATGGTTGATTATGTAGACATGATCTAAACTTTGGTAGTCTTAAGGATTACTTAGGTAATCTTGGAGAGGTAAATCATGGACTTTATCTTCTTGATTTACTTAAGTAGGTCTTTTGATAGCCTTTTGAAAGAGAATGTCATATTATCTATATGTTGATTTGTTAAGAAATAATGATAATCCTAGGTAGTCTATAGGATCTCTTAAGTGTGTGTGCAAGGGATTGTATGGGCGGTCCCTTCACAACTTACTCAAATGAGATTTCGAATCACCATTGGTAGGAGAATTTCATGTTAATGTGTATGATGTCTTGTAAGTGTTTATGTGTCTCATTATAAGTAAGTCTTGAGGGTCATTTAGGTATGCTTAGGGAGGTTGTATGGACAGTCTATCTTTGTGTTGCTTGAGTTAGTCTTAGGATAGATTTGATGGGAATAATTATATGCTAGGAAGTGTTAAAAAGGGAAGGTCAAATAGTCACTGTTACAGTGAATTGATTCACTTTACAGTGAATATGGCTTACTAAGTGGCCTAAAAATGTGAATAATTTGCTAAATGTTATCTTATGTGTTTCTAAGTTGATAAATGTTGTTCTTATGATTATATTATGAATTTTAAATGAAATATGCATATTTCTAATAAATGTCCGTTTTCATGATTTTTATGCATTATGCCATACTTAGTGCATGTGGTTGTACTACTTATATACTTTTATCTATGTCTATAGTTGTTGGTAGGTGAGGATCATTTGGGAAGCAAGACTTGGACCATAGCATCCTTCAATAGAAGTTCAAGTATGTCCTCGTTTGACTCCAGGGAATAGATGTCTTTTTTATGTTTCTATTTGAAGTATTGTAATAAATAAGTATTTCTATATTAGTACTATTTATGGGCCGTGTCCCAAGTATTCTCGTGTCTAAGATTGATGAGATTGAGACTTAGTATTTCCTATGATTTTATATTAAAGAGTTTTTAAAGTTTATGAAATATTTTGTGAAAAGTTTTAATTCGGCACTACTTTTCACTATGTATATGAACAATATATAAGGGATTGTACAAGACCTACGAGAGGTCAAGTACGCTAGTTGCAACCGAGATTGACCCTAACTTCTAGGGTGTGATTTCGGAATTTACTGTTAATGTTTTTGATATTGGGGGACAAGGTTTTGGTTATTAATTAATGTTTTGATTATTTTGACTTCCTAATGATTATTAAAGGAATTAAATAGTGCAACATAAATTTAACAAAGTGAGGTTTATACTATTATATTTACAAGTAACATTAGAATTGAAATTGGATACGTACTTAGTTGAAAAGAGATTGGGTTGGAAAATTTCTCTTTACAATGTGGATGTTAACAAGTTAATAGGTTATGGTGGTTACTCAATAGGAAATAATTAAAAAGTATTACATATGGTATATGTTTGACTTACAGAAAAAAAAGTTATACCTTTATTTTTTTATTGTGTTGTTACTGTATTAAGCGACCAATGGCTTTAACCATCAACGATATTTCAATGTTTCTTATTTATTGTGTTACTATATTATAAATTATATTTTGAGTATATTGAGATAGAAAATTTAATATTAATTTTTATATTATGTGGATTATATTAAAGTTATGTTAAATGGAGGAATAAGATTTACCCTTAGGCTTGATCTTTAGAAAACTGACCAAACAATTGGGTGAGTTTTGGGTCTAGGCTAGACATATAGTATTATGGGTAAGACTCGTTAACTTACAAATTATGCATACTTGATAGATTGGAAAGGTTCGAAGGCGTTGAGGAAAGGACAAGCATTGGAGTAGTAACTTGCTTTACTTTGGTTCGTTAGTGGAGGTAGGTTACAATTTATTGTTTTTAGTGGATAGACTCTTAATAGTGTTTGATATGAATTTAGTTATATTGTTAAGTCTTGTATGTACTTGATTGTGTGGTTTGTGATTGGTCTGAAATCCTCAAACAATGAGATTTACAATTTGAAAATCTCTTTATCGAAGTGATGCCTTGAATAAAGAAGACTTTATGAAATATTATCAATGAATATAAAAGTGGTAAATAAAAAAGGATAAGTTTATGGTATTATTGGATTGGAGTGTCAAGTTGAGACACTATATAATTGTATTGGAGTGTAACGTTTCAACGCAGTATAATTTTATCGGAGTGTCACATTCCGACATGGTATTATTGGATCGGAGTGTCACGTTCCGACATAGTATAATTGGATCGGAATGTCACATTCCGAAATGAAAATATTAAAAGAAAAATCTATTAAATTGATTCAATGTACTCAATCTGAAGGAACCCATTTCCTAAATGAGCGTGGTGTGGAGGCATGAGTCCCCATTTGTGTTCTTGATATTGTGATTGATTGCCTATTACTTTATTGTTCTTGTCACTAGTTACTATTGCTTTTTTCTTGCCACCTGTTAAGTGTCATTTTTAATTTCATACCATTTTCACCGTATATTTGTTTCTATTTGGGGTTGACCGATGATACCTATTCAGTACATGTTTCCCCGTACTGAGCCCTACTTAAGAGTTTTTATTTGTTTTCTTTTTGTGGAGTGAAACAAGTATACCAAGGAATTTGACTCGACCTCATCTCTATCCACTCTAGCATATCAGGTTTAAGGGTGAGCTATTCATTCGAGCTTAGGTTGGATTCTCTCGGTCATACCTGATGTCTTTAGTTTTCAGGCACAAATTATTTTATTTCATTTATTTTGGTGTTTTTGATACTCTTATACTTAGTAATTGTAGATTAGATTTCCTTGTTGTGATGAGCTTCAAGTTATGGAAAATAATATTTAGTCAGATTTTTAGCTTTCACATTATTGTTTTATAATATAATTTAAGGTTTAGTTCGTTTTTTCATCCACCTACATAGTTAAGGGTGGGTGCCATCACGGCTCGTGACAATACTAAAAGTAAGATGAGAGAAATAAAGATTGATATTGTCTATGCAGTCTCCCCTCCTGTCGGGACATGAATACTTTGGTCAGCTGTCTATGTTCTGGCATTAGTTCTCGTGGTGGTCTCAAGTAGGGTAGAAGTGCCCGAACCACTAGTAGCCGCTGTGGATGTCACATCCATTAGTGTATGGGTCATCTTCTGCACAATATTTTCCACCTGACTAAGAAAACTGACGAAAATGCTTTCTTCCTTTTCTCTTCTATTCAGCTGCTAGATTCTCATTAGTCTCTGCATCTGAAGCTCTATCTATTGCATCTCCACTCAATACATACCACTGGTAGTTGTAGGAATCTTCGAAGTTGCAGGGGCACCTTCATCCTCAACCATCGTCATCATATCGTTGAAATTGACACATTTAAGTTAATATACGTCATGCTGCTGGTATGCGAAGTTGGCTTTCATAGTCGGTATCTCACATGGTCTCACCTCTCTAGTCTCACAAGCTGTAATCTTCAAAGTTAATGCATCGTTAGAGGCATGAAGTGGTTCAAGTGAAACATATATGACATTCTATATCATTCCTGGGAATTATCTCTCTAGTCTTGTCGCCCATGACTTAGCTGATTGGGAGACGCCCCATAATTAGGAACATGACATGAAAGATCCTGATCGGCTAACTAGAGGAAGAAGCACTTGGATCCTATGAAGAATAATAAGGAACAAATGTACATGATGGTCGAAGGACCAAAGTAGGTGTGGCTGCGTATGTAGATAACAAGTCCACATCAATCTCCGATAACATAATCTTCTAGAGCTGTTTCCTACTGTCAGACTCCTTGCGCATGTATTGAGCCTCTATATGGTGGATGTTAGTCGAGGACAATGTAATGACCTTAACATCCCTAGTAGTGTCGAAAGGCACTCCATCTCGGCGGTACAACTCTGTGATCATGACAGGAAATGCCAGAGATGTTTTCTTCTGTTTGTCCCTCATGGCCATATCTTATTATATCAGCAACCCAAAGTCAATACTAATTCCGTACATGATTCAGTCAAGGAAAGACGCCTTAGGGAGGTGCAAGAACCCTCGTTCTGGGATGGCATGATGGTGCTACTGATAAAACCAAACCAGAATTTGGCAACAATGTTCAAATCCCTCTTCTCAATAGGAGTGCCAATCCCGATCCATATCTCGATGTCTTTAGAAATCATAGGACCCCACCACCCCTTTAGCTCATCTAATGATGCAACTGGGGTAATTTCTCATAAGGGCGTAGTGAGTGTATCCGCCTTCCCATCATAACATTGACATGCTCGCTGTAACACTCTACCTTCAAGAATCGGACTATAACTAACCTCACTGGCCCGAACTCACTTGCCTGCTTCTTATTCTTAGGCACCGATACTCCCTAGATTGTGTAGAACTCCCTGAGCCAAGAAGGAATGTATGGGCCTCGGGGCCTCGTGAATTGTTCGTACTCATGGAACTGTAAGGTTTGCAAGGCATGGAGGTACTTCCTTTACAGGTACTCTACTGACAAGAGCTTTTCCTCAATGATGGTTCGCTGTCCATCACCCTTGAATATGTTTAGTAGTCGCGGTGGATTGGGAATGAGCATGGGGACCACTATAGGTGTTTGTGCTGATTATCGAAATGGCTTAGGAGAAACTATGGATGATGCAATTTTGGTGGATGTAAATGTAGGTCTCTTTCGAAGCCTATTTTGTCAATTAATCATTGGTTGATCATCCACGAACTCATCCTACTATTTATTTGCCTCAACGACTACTCTTTTTTTGACATACATTTCTTCCTTTTGCCTTTGCCATGTTAGACTTCTTAACCTCCTCTCTTCGAATGATTTGAGACTCCTTTGTTAATACGAATGCTTGGTGCTGCCTTTTTATTGTTGGGGTTGCGTGTTGAAGCTGGTGCGTACCATATATGCAAAAATCTGTGATTAGTAAAAAGAACAATCATATTCGAGCACAACAAATGTGCTACAAAAAGGGTCGCCTTTCTAGTTGGTGAATCTTCAAGTCTCTTTGGCGAGCTAAGTGAGTTCGCCAAATGGATTAGCTTAAAGTCTAGGAAAATTTGTGATTTAACATTCTACTCGGCAAAGTGCCGACTACTTTTGGCGATTGAAAGATTTTCTGCCAAAAATTACAGATCAACCAACGCTTTAGGTATGGAGTAAGGGCATTCGATTACCATTGAGATCCACCCAGACGTTTAATGAGTTTTACTAAGTTCTCCGTGTGGCTCAACGTGCCAATTTTTCCACAATTTACAGGAAACCAACCCTACAAGACCAGAAAAAAAATCAAAGCCTGCATATATAAAATTCACACGAGACCCATGATTTCCATCATCCCGGAATACTCTGACTTCTTCCGGTCTTGCCAAACCTTTGTCATTTAACAATGAGACCCTTAAGAATGCTGTCAGCAATTATCTCTTTGAGAAACTTTCATTACTTATCACGAATTTGGGCTATTTAGGTTTCACCCAACCAATATAAAAACAATCAAGAAACACCCAATAAAACCTTAATCAAATTATAACACAAACAACAATCTATTCGACTATTAAAATATTTAAGGAAACTAAAATTTGAATTGAAGACAACATCATGACAACTTATTTCTATTAGAGAGTCCCAACACAAATTATACTTATATTAAACATGCAAAAGAGTGCAAAATTATCAAAAATAAGTTCGAGCTTTTAGAGACTTACCTTTGATAACGTTGGTTTGATTTTGAGGAGTTTGAAATGAGGTAAAGTAATAAATTCAAAAGTTTTGACCTTTGACTATTATAGAACCGTTCAGTTGTTGTCCATTCAGCTTCATTAGTCGCACTCGCGAAACCACTCAGTGATACGCTAGTAATCATTTATCTCTCATTTTCTTAAAAATCATCAACTTTCTGGGGATAAAATTGCAGTTTTCATTGGGATCACAAAACTGATTGACAATGTGCCGAGATGCTTTCCATGTTCAGTGAGTTTATAGGCTCTATATTGCTTCAACATTAAGACTAATAACGAATCCACACTAGTCTGTTTAACGATTCCAAAAATAGACTTTCTGCTATCCAGCCTAAAATTTTCCACACTTTCCTCGATTGATCCTTCAACATCAACAAATAATTATTTATAAAATCAAATCCTAAAAACATTTAAGAACTTGGGTTGCCTTCCAATAACCCGTAATTAACGTCGTGGCATGATGTAGGTCCTTCCTTAATCTCTGTTATGAGAGTTAGATTTAGTGTCACTAGGTAACCCCAACGTATTGTTTGTAAGGAGCTGAGGCACATGATACATCAAGAGTGACCTGATGTGCTGGATTTATCTAGAATGAGATCCAATCAATTATTTATCACTTACATTTTCTCTCTCATTCTGTCCAACACTCAATCTTGATTGGTTATCTTTTGGAGAATGATTTTAAGCGTGTCCTCAAAAATTTTTTTCTCAACCTCAGAGATTTTGGTGGTCAAGTCATTTTGTTTAGATACCAGCGTAGTTAACTTAAAGTCACCCTCAAATTCTTGATCTACCTCAACCAAATTTCTACCCACTCCCTCAACCATGATTAGAGGACCTGCATACACAAACAACTAAAAACAAAAAACAAAACTAAAAGTAAAATGAGTAAAACTACACTAAAAAGAACAAAAGTTCAACTTAATAACATATTTACGTAACACCACGCCCTGGTAGTGGCACACTTTTAATTTTTGTCTTATCATGATAAATGACACTAACCTACGGTTCGAGTGTCCACGATCATCAATAATATAGTAACTCAACCTAGGGTCGGGGTCCTGTCCCAAGGGAGAAGTTTCAAAAATCTGTAGTCATTTAAAATTTCATTCTAATTAGTCATAGCTAAGGATATTTACAAATAAAAATAACATAAATTAAAAGGGGGTGACACAAATGTGTCAAAGATAATAGTGACTAAGCTAAGCTTTACATGAAAATGAGTTCTCTCTCTCGAGAAACTTACCCCATTTCAAAAGGGTTTCTCTCAGACATCCTCTTGCCGTATGAAGGCCAACATACGCCTTACCCCACTCACCCTCTCGAGATAAGTGTTAGGATATGGTTCTAGGGCTCACCCTCTCGAGCTAAATCTCATGTCAACCCACTCCTTAGGACATCAATATAGCGGCCTTGGTTTCATGACCTCTCTCTCGGGCAAGACGAAAATACATGGTGGTTTTGTATTTGCAACTACAAACGCAAAAGAGACTTAGAGTCTTATTATGTATTATGACCTATTTTATGTTTATACAAGTGATGGTTCTAGAATATGATGTGCTATGAAAAGTTTTAAATATTTTGCTAAATTTCCTATGACAATGTTATGAATGATGTCTATGGGCTTGTACAAGACCTCCGAGAAGTCAAGTATGCCATGTTACTTCTAGGAGATGTTCCCCGGTCATGACAACTATCTTATTTAAAACCATTAATACGAAGTTGGGATACTAAGTCTCATTTTTCCATGTGAACACAACTTCAATATAATATAGACACACCTTTACCATACAAAAAGAAACACTACTAGCTTATTACATGAATTCGAATATAACATTTAAGATAGATGTCGAAGATTTGAGGGCATGCCAATCCTTGGGAATAGTAATCCAAGCACTCCATTCTATGAAATGTACTTTAGCCACCAGAACCTACTCTTGGTGTAAAAGATGAAGAAGAATGGTTTCGGTAGAATAATGCACTAAGTATGATAACCATGAAAAACATGATTAAATGGGAAATTTAGTTGGAAACTATGCATGATGTTCTTTTAGAGAAACTTCATGCAAATTTGATACAATATGCACAATATATTTCATATACATCATAATATACATGAATACCATTCACAAGAACATATAAAGTCAATTATCACATTTGAGTCACATAACCTACAACACATTACCTTCCTTTTAAAACTAACTCCTTACCTAAAGCAACCCTTAATTAATACTTAGTGAAATTCTTGAATAGTTTCCCATTCAACCATTCATACCAAAGTATCACCTTAACGTCACCAATGGTGAACTTTGATACGACCTTCATCACTCCAACCTATACATTCGTAAGGACATAAGCACATCATAAACATAACCTTCACATAAGAACCATCACCTAAGAAAACCCAAAGTCACAGTAGTGCAATGTGAAAGTAGCATCCCATAATACTACTAACACCAACTGCTCTTAGCAGGCCACCTTAGGCTAGGCACATCATATTCAACAAGTCACAACATATTCATTTAACATTATTCATAAGACTAACATACATTATTAACCTCATATAATAACTAATTCTTACATCTTAGTAATAATCCATTTAGTTCATATAATAGGTAAACTACCCTCACAATCGCTTCACAAGCTTACTTATCCAATGTACACATGGAGTGCCATACCCCCACACATACTAATAAAAAATATCAAAAAGTCTTAAGTGTAATTCACATGCATAATCATAATTCATATCTTGACAAAAGTAAAGTCAACCTTAACATGTATTCACATCCATATCCGTAAACCATATTCCGTATTACATAATAAAAACCTAATCATAACCTCCCTTATAGTGCACTTGTGCAATGTACGAGTGAAGTCTCATTTCCTCACTCATACTAAGCAAACTCCTCAAGAACCAAAAGTTCTATTACCTAGTCTTGAGCCACATATAATGGATAATGGTGATTCTAGATCTAAAACAGTAATTAACTTGATTTTGCAGTACTATAGTCCAAACATCAAGAAATGACCATGACGTTCAAAGACGAGTGAAAATATTTTAGTTTGCCTTTATGTCTTTTAAGGGGTTTGAAGAGTCGTATCAAGGTTCAACCTTGTAAAATTACATAGCGTATACATTAGTGCATGTTTAGGGTCAAAATCTCAAAAACAACTTGCACTTGATGAGTGCTAATGATTCCCCGTCGATGGTCTCACGCCTCGTTAATGGAGGTCATGAGTCAATACTTAGAATTATGGAGCCTTGGTTCCATTAGAGAACTCGCTCATCCAAACGACAAGCAGGCAGGACGGTATATTCATGGATTGAAAGATCTTCAACCATGGACGTCATTTGAGGCCTGCACACTGGTGCAACACACGACCAAGGCAAGGATTGTTTGGTAAATTCCACCCTTGGCTATTTAAATATAGGGTAAGTCTACTTTAGTTATTTGAGGTATATTAAGGTATTTTAACTCATTAAACAAGACTTCACACTTCAAAATCCCAAAATAACCCTCACTTCTCTCTAGTTTCTCTCTCTTCTATAAACCTCCATTAAAGGACCTTGGAGCTTCAAGAAGAGGACTAATTCACAACGATTTCCACCCAACTTTGTGGCTAGAGTTTCACAACCGGCTTCTTTTCCTCGAACAGGCCTTATACTTTCCCTTTGCTTACATCATAGCATGTCATTGGTTGAGAAAAAAATGTGGAAAATTTAATACTTTTGCATATGAAGTATACTTAGACTTCTCGTTTATTATGTATGAACGTAATGCTCCTAAAACAAACTAGGTTGAACTAGATCTTCACATGTGTCTCCTGAGTTAATTTTGTGTAAAAATGTTTTATAATGATTCTTTGATGCAGTTTCTTAAATTTTGTAATGTTTGGAGGTCAAACGTCCAAGAACGTCCATGACGTTCAAAAGATGTGCCTTGGAATGTGCTTGTGTTTCCATATGTGTTTTGGCAAGTCTTACTTGTTCGTATTGCTTGAAATTGAGGGTGGAGGTTCTTAAGACTTAGATTAACATTAATAGGGTTTCATTATTTGGTTACGACTCAACCTAGGACTCACAAAGAGCCCTAGAGAAGGGCCCCATATCTTTGGCAGGATGCTGCCAAGCAGTGGCAAACGACGACCACAAGAGACGCACCGCTGGTCAAAAGATGTCCTTCGACCTGTGGCGTCGATTGAAACTTAAAGGTATTAAATACCTGTAAATGTAATGTCGCATACCCAAACTACGGAAACCCACCAAAGTGGCATCGACTGGGCGACGATCCATTGCATGAGGGTCGTTGGTTGTGCCTCTAAAGTTGTTGAAATTTCTGCCAAGGCTTGGGTTGTTTGGTAAATTCACCCCAAGTATTTTATCAAGAATATATTATTTTAGGGTCTTTTAGGTATTTTAAGAGGGTTCAAACACTAAGACCTAATTTTAGACTTCATTTTCAATATCCCAAAATCCCTCCCTCAAGAAAGAGTTTCTCAAACTTGATTGAAGCTAAGACTCAAGGGATTGCTAGTAGGTATAATTGTGGTCGTTTTATTCATCAAAAGTTCATGGGTTTCTTCTCATTAAGGTATGGTAGTCATCCTTGAACCTTCTTTCATTCAAGAAGTCACTTCAAAAAAATTATTAAAAGGGTTTCAAATTTCAATCTTCATTCCTCGACTTCAAGTATAGTATTTTCATGAAAATGTTTTAATGATTAATATTAGTTGTTTTTAGTGTTAGATTATTATTAATGTCAAAAGCCAAATGAAACCATGTTTATGTTTTTTATCAACTTTTAGCTTATGAAATGGGTTTAATGATCATGATTAGAAGATGTTACAATTATGTTTTCTTTATAGTTATTTTTTGATTTAGATACTCCCATAAGGGATAATTTATGATGAATTATTGGCGGGATTGATGAAAGGTGGTGAAAACTTGGATGAAGTGTAAGTTGTTCCACCTTGCTTAGTTTCCATTGAAATGATTCTTGAGTGGTATGGTCCACCTTTGATGGTGGTGTTTACTTGAAGTTCATGATTATTTTTTATAATTATGTGTATTATGGATGTGGCATTGACGACATATAATGTGAAGTGAAAAGGTGATTATTGTGTTTATGAATGATATGGTTTAGAAGATTGACATGTGTTTCTTGATGATACTATGTTTAAGCGAATAGTATGTTTAAGTTAAGCATGCTAGTGTGTGTAATATGATGAATGAAAAAGCATGTTTAGAAGTCAATGTTATAAAAAGGGTGATTATGTGAAAGGTGTGCTCACATGTACAGACACTTATAGTTTGAATGAATGAATGAAGTTATAGAATGTGATTAAAAATGGGAGTTTTTTGATGAACACTTGTTGCGAGTTGAGATGTAGTGTTTAGTAGCAACATCACTATTCCCAAGAGTTTTCTAAGATAGGTTGGAGGTTGGATACCCTTCGTTAGTTGAGATGTGGTATTCCATTGTAACCTATATGGATAAGTACCCTTCGTGAGTTGATATGTGATGTTAATTAGTTATCCCTTAACCTATAGTAAATGAATGTTTAAGACTCTGTGGGGGAGTTATTCTTAGCACCGAGAAGATATAAAGAAGAGGTGGTTACACGTTGTGAGTAGAGATGTTGTACCTAATGTACTTGCTGAGATGAGTACTCGTCGTGAGTAGAGAGTGAGTTTCTTAAATAAATCTCCTTATTTCTTAACAATGTTCTCGCATAGGTGTAGATATTGGAGATTCCATTTAATGGCTAAAAGAATGACCCTACTCTAGGCAAGTAGGGATCCCTCATCCGATAAGGGTTAATTGCGGGATTCCATGTCTAGCTCTCATGGTCTATTTTGGTTAAAGCCATCCCACACAAACGAATGTAATGAACTAAGTCTCATAAATAGTGTAGTACTTAGGGTAGGTGGTTGTATGAGATGCTATTTATCCTTTCACCAGTAGGCACTTGAAATAGGAGTCTTTGTGTGTCTTTATATTTAATGTGTGAATGTGCTAGTATGTAATGCAAATGGAGTTATGTGACTTAACGTCTAATGTTAAGAAGCCATGTTATTATTATGTCGTGTATAATGAAGTTTATGAATGATTAATGTGGTCTATCTAATCTCATGGAATCCTCAAGGAGCACAAAGTGGGAGAAGTAGTATGGGGTGCTATTCTCACATTACAGTTTGTGTAACTTGCAAGACCACTTGGAGAAGAGAAGCTATGTGAAGTTCTAAACACAAGTATGTTTCTCTAATGTTTAGGTATAGGAGTGTGGACTTGTTATCCATGCGAAGTAAGACTGTAATGGGTAGCCTTGATAATCACTTAGGTGCATATTGAAGGAATTTTATGGGCGGTTTCTTCATGTCTATCTTTGCGAGTCGTAGGATAACCTTGGTTAGGGAAACTTCTCGGGAAATGAATTCACTGTGAGATTTAGTAAGTTCACTGTAATATTTTTATGGGATCACTGTAATGTGCATTTTTAGGTTAAGATTATGTAAACTTTATCATATGTGTTTAATTATGATCTAGGTGTTATTTAACTTCTATATTCATGAAAGTTTACTTAATTAGCATGAAAGCTTATTTCTACCAAAACCTCCCTTTTTGCATATTTGCTATGCCATTTATTCGTAACAGTTTGAACCAACCCCGTAATTTGGTATACATCTATAAGTTTTTTTAAAAAGTTTGGAGGCAAGTGAGACTAGAGAAGGCAGAGTGGTAATCGTCTCTTCATCAAGCCCAAGTATTCTATATTTAGAGGGCATAGTCCTATTTATTTAATTTCTACTTTTAAGACTTATTATATATTTTGTTTCAATGTAAAGGGCCGAGTCTCTAAGATATTTAAGATGTGGATTTAAGTTGGCATGTGACGACGAGACTACTCTTTAGTTTTATAAAAGATATTTCCTTTTTATTATTAATGTCGTGAAAATTTTTAATTTTGCACTGATTTTCAAGTCTTATGTAATGAATGATAGAAAATGGCTAGTACAAGACCTCCGAAAGGTCAAGTACTCAATTGTTCTGACCTATGGGTTGCCTAACTTTTTGGGTGGATTTTTGGGTCTTGATAAAGTTTGTATTAGAGATTAAGTTATGGGAAATAGTTTAGGGTATAAAGGCTCACACACCACGTCTATAGAGTCTTATTCTTCGGGTTGAGTCATGACACACCCATGAGTGATAGGAAATAATGCGATTAGAAGTTAAAGGGGGGAAGGGAGGACGCACCGATTCACCTCAACCTTTCCTACCTTTCTGTAGACTATCCCATCAACCATCTCTACCCTATTCCTATACTACCACACCCGCCAATCTTAACCTTTCCCTCCAAACCTTCCAAACCATCACAAACACCATACCTATCATCACCTCTCCATTCTATTTAGACCGAAACCCCCCCCCCACCAACCAATCTCTGACTAAGTTAGCCGCAAAACCCATGACCTCTTTCAACTCCAAAGCCACCCCTAAAGACCCCACCGCACCTCTTTCCACCATCCCACCCCCATCAGTAACTCATCGAACCCTCATGCCCCCCACCACGTATCCCCGAAAAACATACCACGATCTACACGCCAGACCCATACGCCTCAACCTACGCGAATCTCTCCACACTCCCCTCCTTCTTTCCCCCCACATCGCACACCACCACACCGATCTCTCTCCTCCCCCCACCTCCTCCGCCTCGCATGATACGCCAAAATCATACCCCACCCATCACTCTTCCACCTCCAGCTCCTTTCGCTATCAACCTTAAAGGTCACTGCCCTAGAATCCACGACTACCAACTACCTCATCATCAATGTCTTACTCTCCAAAAACCCCAGACATTCTATTTTCGTAACCCCCCGATCTGACTTCCACCACTTACTCGAATCAATTCAGGATATTCTTCTTTCGCCTCACTCCTACCCGCCCTCCTTCCCGTCCTCATCATAATCCACCAAAACCTTTTCTCTACCACCCTTTAAATTTCATCCCCCCCGCCTTGTTCACCACCTCACCTGTGTTCACCCGTGCCATATGACTTAACTTCATAAGGTCTCTATCTTCTTTTCACTTGTACCGTGATCTTCTAAATTGATTGCTTGGAAGGGCATATGTTCCAAAGTTCAGAGGGAGGAATGTGAATTTTGATGCATATAATGGTTATGTGGCTAGAAGTGTACATGTGAAGGTGAGATTTGAAGATTATGATGTGTTCCATTTATGGCTATGTGTGATTTATGAGATTTGAAGTATTATGATGTGAATTTATATGGTGATATAGTTCTAAAAATAGAAAGAGTTCAAATGGTTGAATGATGTCTTTTTGGGGAAAAATGAGTTATCGTATGGTTGTGTCAATGATAGTAGAGAATTAAGGTGTAAGTTTTAGAAGTGTTGAAGAGAATGTGGTAGTTTGGTAAGAGTTGATGTCTGCCCTCTTGATGTTGGGTTAGTTGCTAGTTTTGCTTGTAGGGATGAAGTTTGGTTAGGTTTACTCTAAGGAGGAAAGATATTATGTCTACCTAGCAAATGGAGGAATCCATATACCTAGAATGTTGGTTTTCAAATGAATCTACCTTAGTGCGTAGAAGGAGAAAGAGGGAATTTCATTTCCATGAGTTGAGTTATGTGACTAAGAGTTGAATGAGAAGATCTTTAAGAGTGTTTGTCCAAGATTGAATCCTAATAGGAGGGTGTTATGCTTAACTAGTATGGTTGATGTTTAGCCTTGACGTTCATAAGCTAAGGGTAGTATGAGTTCTTACCTTATGAGTGGTGTACTGATACTTTGAAGTATGAGACCTTGAAGATTTCTTTACCCTAAGTGGAGGAGAATGAGTTGAGTGGAAAAATACTTGATATCCTTATCCTTACTTCTATTCGTATTCAAGATTGAGAACAAAATCCATATAGTTTTTTAATGATTAGGAGTCTTGCATATTAATAAGAGTTGTATTTCTCTTTATGTTATGCATGCCTTTGATGGGATAATGTTTTGTATGCTATTGATGATATCATGATTACACGGGGATGTTAGTAGTCAACCTTTATTTATCATTTTAAGGTGTATCTAATTGTCACGACCCGAAAGTACCCCCGAGAAGTTAGGAGGAACTCTAGTTTTGTGACCGTGCGTACTTGACCCTTTGGGGTCTTGTACAAGCCCTTTAACTAGCATTCATTACATAAGAAATGGAAAGTAGTGCGAAATTAAAACTTTTCACGAATAAATTAATAAAAAGGAACCTTTTCATAAATACTTAAGAAATCTTATCTTCACAATACAAACTTAAGACATGATATATAAAATCGTAGGGACACGACCCTTTACATTGAAATCAAATACATAATAAGTCTTAATAATAAATCTATGAAACAATAGACTATGTCCTCGAATATATGAGGACATACCAATTGTTGAGAGAGTGAATTTCCCAAGCTTCGCCTTCGAATCTTCAAAAAAGTCTTCAACCTATACTTATAAGGTAAAGAAAAGTATGGGGTTATTACAATTAATGTACTAAGTATGGCATATGCAAAAACATGGTAAAAGGGATATTTAGTAAAATAACATTTCATGCAATTTAAGTAAAATATTCAAGAATATAAAATCAATACATCATAAGAATAATCACTTAACACTTATATAAGAAATTCCATAATTTTAAACCAAAACAGACCATTTAAAACAACTTCCAAAACATACCGTAAAATCCAACTAACATTAGAGTGAACTAATTTGAACTTTAAAAATAAATCATTCAAGGCATTCACAATGAATTATCCTATTCTAAATGAGTGAACTTCCTAGGCCAAGCGAAAGAGAAAGTTAACTCATTTTCCATATGAGTTGCCCTACTCGGATTATCTAAGACTCCATAAGGTAAGAATGAAGGAAGTATGCTATGCCTCTTAATACACATCAAAGAATTCTAAAAAGACTACACCATGTGGACTTCTCAATTCGGGAGAGAAGAAACAAACCCCTCAATCAAGGCAATATATTTAAAGGCACCCAAACCAAAACCACCAAACTCTTCTCTTCGAATGCCTGTTAGTGCAATGAGTAGATCGCGCCACTACCACCAACACCTTAAGTAATCTAAACCCTCTTCGTTGACACGTTCACGCCTCCCAATCTTAACCCTATCACCCATTACCACTCATTACCCTCTTCTAATTCAGCCAAACCTTACCTGCCCTACTCTACATTATTTTAGAAGGTTTGGCACCAAGTCTTCCCTTTCAGAAGATCCTACCTAGTGCAATGAGTAGATAGCGTTCCATACCACCACCTACCCTATGTAGTACGTTCTTTTAAAAGACTTAGTTCAATCAATTCTTTTGTGGAGGGTTAGCTTAACCTACATAGATCATGAGATCCTAACTTTCCCTGAGTAAGATCATTCTTTTTAGCTTTTACATGGCTTTCCCAATGGCTACACCTATGCGGGCGCATAGTTAAGGGATATTAATACGCTCAAACTTACTTCTCAAATAAGAAGTAAAGCGGTCGAGTCAAGTAAATAAAAAAACTAATGAGGTTGGGATTATTCACACGAGGAAAATAGTTTAGACTTAACTTAATCATTAATACTATTGTTTCTGTCAATTACTTACTTGAAAGCCAAAATGCATACAAGGGGGGTTTCTATTTCTGAATAAATGAACATAAATAGACAATTAGAGACACTAACATCTTCGATGGCGTTGCAGTTTAATCAATTAATCAAAGTAATAGGGTTTAGATTCTCCATATGTTCATTAATTGATAATGCTAACTATAACCAATTCTTTTCCTAGTCATTTGCAGCAAAAGTTAAAAATAAAAAACTGTTATGTATTTCTAAATCTTTGGTACGCATCTAGAACATTTCACTCCACACCTTGGTCCGGGTCCGAGTGGTTCATATAATTACCTTTAACTTTATTCATATTAAGATCGTATTCGATATTGACTAAGTTATTATCTCGTGAATAATCAATAAATCTTATTAGATACGTATAGACTAAACCTATGTTGGATAATTCTTTTTCCTATATTTTACCTCCTTGGTCCGGCAAGAGCATTAAATTAAGGAAAGTTCTAACGTCTGTCCATCCGTTTAAAAGTCTTTCTAAGGAAAGAATTATCAATTACAGGCAAGAAAGGACACTATCTAGAATTAAAACGCCATAAACTAGGGTTGTGGGAACCCATGGCAAAAATGAGATAAACCCATAACTAAAATAACAATTCTAGGAATAGGGTCTTGCAGTGTATTAATAATTCTTTCGCTTAGAAAGAAGTCTTTTTAGCCAGCAGATGGCCAACGTTGGAAAACTCACCTTTTATTGCTATTGCCGGACCCAAGGAAGGTAGATAATAGGAAAAGGAAATTATTAAAATAGATTTAGTGTATACTATCTTTAGTCTAGTATTGATTGGTACGAAGTAAAAACCTAGTCAAATATCAAATACGATGCTAATATGAGTAAGGATAGGGTTAGGATAGCAACACACGTAGCGGACACCAAGGTGCGGAAGTGAGATTTTTTAAAGCCGGACCAAGGATTTAGAAATACATAACTCTTCACTTTGCATCAAGAAGATACTAGGAAAGAATTGTTATAGTTGAATTATCAGTTCTTGAACCTGTGGGGAACACGTAAACCTAGTTAAATTGATAATCGATTAAAATCCAACTCAAAGCTGAAAAGTACATTGACATATTATTTCCACTCATTTGCAACTAGAAACCCCCATTTACGTTTTTACTTTACAAGGAAAGTCATTGCCCCAAAACAATAGTAAAAAAAAAGTTGAAGTTAAGTGTAGACTATTTTCCTCGTGGGAACGATCCCAACCTTACTAGTGGGTTATTTACTTGACCCGACGCGTTGCTTCTTATTTGACAAGAAGTTTGAGCGTAATCACGGGGTCTGGTCTTGAGCTGATTCAACAGCATTAGGCACACCTACGGACCCAACATAGAGCAAATATCATGCACGGGAAAAGGGTAAGTAGTTGTATGAACCTTAAAGCCCTCTCGTGCATGGACGCCTGTAGGAGCCACGACACACATCCAACTCAAAAACAGGATATCTCGCTGCATTTCGGACTGCTCGATCCCATGTGACTATATTATCAGCGATTGTGGCAGATAATCAACCACAAAAACTTCACCGTGAAGGTTAGGTTAGCCTTCTGGATGGCTCCTATCGGCTCGGTCACCTAATCAGCACCCTCTCCATCAACGGATAAGTGCAGGGCCATCCACCTCTTGGTGGTATCTCTCAGCGATGGTTCACGCAAAAATCGGCAATCTTTGACAATATGCCATCGATAGTCAAACTCGGCAGTGAGAGGGGTCCGATTAGCATCAACATTCTCTCTGTATAGAAACCGGAGGATGGCAAGCACGGATATATCAACCTGAACGCCACGTACTCGGACCTACTCTAGTGGGGCCTATTTGGCGAGGGCAGCCCGCCTATCAATCTGTGATCAGAGAGTCTTTACGTAGGAGGCGTAGAACTCTCGGACCAGCTCTTCACTTTATCGTCCCAACGGATGCGCTGTCCACTCCAGACGATGTCTGGTGAAGAGATTGTGGATCTCTGGAATCATCGGGACCCGGAGGGACCCGCCGCTCCAAGTAAAGTGTCCGAGTCATTACTCCTTTTTCATCAAGAACTCTGCAAGCTGAAAAGACTTGATATGTGCGTCGACACACACGATTGGGCTGCGTCACTCCCAGGCGTGAGAGCACGAGCGGCTGAACTGGGTGTGAGTATGAAACTGTCATCCGTCATCAGATGAGACAGACTTTGCAAGCGGTGTAGTGGGTGCAGGGAACTCAGCAGATCAGGAAATGCTTCCTCCGCCACGAAACTCCATAAGGATTAGACGCTCCTCTGCATTAGTAGCTGACCCAGAAGGTGGATGGTCAAGTGTGCGCTAATCTCAAGACGGGACGGTGGTAGGGAACTACGCAGGACACCACATTTTTGGGTGTGGCTTGGAGCATGTGCAGTCGGGATGGGGTTGGATTGGGAAGTGCCTGGGGGCATGTATTCGGGGTCACGCTCATATTAGACCATATGATCGGTGGGCAGACGAGGCGACAGCTTCGATCTCCGCGTGCGTGAGACTTGATCTTTTTTGGTGCCATAATAGATGTACCTTTAAAGAATTCAATATTAGTACTAGAGGAGGGAAACAGAGAAGCAAAACACAGAAAATAAATAAAAAGAGTGAGACTGTAATAACATTTCTATTTGAATAGTGACCACACGACGGGCCAGGGTGACGGCTCGTCGTGAGTATGACGGACCGTCATGGGGTCCGTCGTGTCTTACTTAGACTTTGTTTATATGGAGAACCCTGAAGGAGAAACTCTGACAAGAATGACGGTATGTGCAGGACGGACCATCACAGGTACGAGGGTCCGTCGTATGTGTCCGTCAGAAAAGACTTGAAAAAATATGGAGACCCTTAGGAGAGGGGTCTTTGACCATCATAACGGTCATGCAGGACGGACTGTCGTGGGTATGATGGTCCGTCGTAGTTGTCCGTTTGAGGACACTTAGAAAAATAGAAAGAGACCCTGAAGAACAGGGTCTATGACAACCAGAATGATTGTGCAAGACGTACCATCGTGGGTACGACGGTCCGTCGTAGTTGTCTGTTTGAGGACACTTAGAAAAATAGAGAGAGACCCTTAGGAACAGGGTCTCTAACAACCAGAATGGTTGTGCAGGACGAACTGTCATGTGAACGACGGTCCGTCGCATGTGGTCGTTGGTGGAAACTTGGAGAAAATTGGACAATGGGGTGTTAGGGCTGTTGGAACGGACTTATGACGGTCCATCATCGGGGTCTTGTTCTGTAACTAAGTGACAGAACTAGGGATGCCCCATTCATCGCCCATGATCCAAATCGAACTGGTAGTGTTTTAACCTACATTTGTCTAACCCAAATACCTAGTAAACTAGCAACGCTAAAGCACCTATTTCTAGAGTTTTAACACGACAATTTCAAGGATTTTCAACCTAGGTCAGACAGAATTTTATTAAAGAATGAAATATCAAGAAGAACTAGGCTAATACTAATTGATAAATAAAAATGCAATATAAATGAGTAGAAATTAGAGACACATACCTGAGAATTTGAGAAAAACAAGAGAGAAAGGTACTTGGTGATCAAGTAGAGACCCACAGACCCAAAGCAGTAACTCCGACTAGTAGATGATGAATTTTATGAATTTGGGGAAAATGATCAGTTGTAAGAGGCAGAGGTTATGATTTTTGAAGTTAAAAGGGGAGGGAAATGGGATAAATAGTGAAGGAATGGGGTGAAATGAAGGGATGGGGATTTTAAATGTTGAATTTTTTTTTAAAAACCCCCAGTCGGGTCGGGTCGTGTACGCTTCATTAATAACGCGACGATTCCCCGATGACGGTCCGTCTCAGTTGTGACGGTACATTGTTTGTTCCGTGGCGTGTGCCCTTGTTTGAAAATAACAGAAATACATACCTGGCACTACGGATTCATGCGAAGGTCCATCGCTGGCGCAACGGTCCGTCGCTGGCGCAACGGTCCGTCGCTGTCGCAACGGTCCGTCCTGTATCGTCTTGACGCTACAGGAGTAATTTCTGCAGAATTTCCTTGTGATGTGCCTGCAAATTATAAACCCATAAGTAGAAAAATGCTACCCATTACTACAAGGGAACAAAAAAACTAAAGTTATTGGGTGGGGCCTCCCAAAAGCGCCGATTTAACGTCGGGCACGACTGAGGGACCACTTGATTACTCAGGCCTTCATCAAGATGGTGCCGGTATCACTTCATTCACCGATGCAGTATTTTTGCAAAAAATAGAGTTTTATTCATTCTTCGATTCACCTAAACCGCACTCCATCCTGGTTTGAAACAATGCTCAGAGGGAAAAACTTGCGGGTAATAAGTAAGGGCCAGTACGTTTGGACTGAGTTGAATGGAAGACAAGGCAACGTAGAAATGTCTAAAAGCACCTAAAATACCCAACCATAAACTCTGGTTTTTCTTTTTGGTCATTCTCCTTCTCATCGTTTCTTTGTGGGATATGGCGGATACAATCGATTGGAGCTACACTTTGCAGCATGGACCTACAAATGTTAAAGAGTGCTTATTCATTGTTCAAGGAGGAAATTTCCTCTGCCCTTTTCCATATCAACCTAAGGCTCACTATAGCAAGGAATGGACTCAATGAATAATAGGCACTTCAAAATCGACTTCACAATAAAAAATAACAAAATGTCCTGGCAATATGAAAAACTCCACTTTTAGAGCACATGTGGAGATCCCTATGAATAGGCCGTTTCATTGTTTCGATCAGCCATCAGTAGCGCATCGAGTGGGTTTTGGGCCCCCAAACCCAACTTCTTGTAAATCAGAGGGCATGAGATTTATGCTGCCCCCAGATCACATACGTGCTTCGCCCAAAATGGAATGAACCGATGTACAAGGATAGTTAATGCACCGGATTTTCTGTCGTTAGGTGCGGAGACATCTTGTTGTAATAGCACTACAATGCTTGCTTCTATCATCATCCTTGAAAGGGACCGGATCTTTTCTTTGTCACCAGAATCTTTCAAAACATGCATAACCGGGCGGGCATGTTTCTAGGGCTTCTACCAAAGGGACATTGAAGAAAGCTGTTCAGCATTGTTATAAAAATGCCGATATTCCCATACTTGGTCTTTTTTCACTAATCTATGAGGGAGGGTTGTGGGGTCTAGGATCCGGGAAATTACCTTCAAAGGGATTCCGAATCTTTTCTGTGTATCGTCTGCGCTTAACCAATACCGGGTTAACACCTTATCATATCCGTTCTCACCTTTTCCTCATGGACGACCATAGGTGGGTCAATGGTTTGTTACCACCCAGTTTGTGTAGTGATTTCCATGAGAGGGTGCATCATTTTTCGAATTTTGAGAAGTGTGATAGGAAGAATGACTGGTTGCCGTTGTTCACACTCGCAGATAATTGGGGCCATTTGAAAACTCGATGTGGTAATCGATATTGCATGGGTAGACTTTTTGCCCATACCTGCTAAATCACTCCTTAACTCTTTAATGTGCTCACTCACTAGCATCGAACCTCCACCTTTTGTTCATTTATCATCAAACTCGCTACCAGTAAGATCTCAACCATCCCTAGGAGTAAACTCACGATTTTGAGGAGGGACATAGGGCCAATTCCATCATTTCTGTTACCATAGTATACCCCTGTTGAAGTGTCGTGGCCGTTGTAGTTTCATTTCTAGGGACATAATTCACCTCACGATTATAGTTACCATAGATCCGACCTTCGGTTCCCTTGGACCGTGGCGCCAATTATCATTGATTTTGAGCCTGGGGCACTCAGTCGGAGGAAATCCCTGTTGCTCATTTACTGCATTAGGAATCCCCACATAATACATCACATTAAGGTGGTGGGTGTGTTAGACAAGTAGCTAAACTGATTTATCATTTTCTAGCACCCCCAGGAAGTGATATTGTTTTATACCAAACCAAGCTAGGTCTCATCTGAAGGCCATTTTTTTCACGAGAATCTCATTGTGGTTGGGTTGTGAGTGGGACTGCACTACGAAGGTGTTTTATCCCGATCTGACTCCTAGTAATCTCCAAGCTCTATTATGTCCGAGAGATTTCTCTAATTTTTCAGCACAATCTCAGCATTAAGGACAGTAACCATAAGATCCACCCGCAAGTGTCCAACACCAGCCGTTATTATATAATCTTGTCCCCGAAAGAAGTATTCCTTCAGTGATCTCATATCCTACGTGATTTGAGACGCTTCTAAAAAACGAGGTGAATCTATCCCAAAAACTAACGACTCTACCTGGTATGACCACAAAGTGTTAATCTGTCTTTGTGGTGTAGTTTCTTGGAAACAGGGGGGGGTGCAGTAAGAAAAGGGGTAGTTGGGTAGTTTAGTAGGGTGTGGGTTGGGGTAGTAAGAAGTTAGGGCGTGGGGCTTAGATCCTTAGGAGTAGCGCTTAGAAAAGTCCCTATGTTGGTTCCAAGTGAAATTGAGTTGTAAGGGAGACTTAGGAACAATTATAACAGCCTCTCCCGTTAATGTGAGAGAGGAAAACACTCTAAGCGCCTATTATATTCCAAAGTCCAAGTCAGGCCCTTCTACACAACTTTACAAACGCCTTTTTCACCTAGCTATATGGCCATGTGTATCTTCAGAAGGGTTAGGCCCTGTGAAAAACAAACCTCTGACGCGATTTGAGTGAGCATTTCATAAAGCTACTAGTTATCACAAAGTGTGGCCTGGTGTAGGGAGGCAAGAAAAGTGGCCCATAGGAGAAGATCTGCTATGTTTCTCAGAGCCCTATATAAGTTATTCTTGGGGCCATGGAGCAAGGATTTTTGTACCGTTTGTTGGTGTTCACCAGAGCATGGGTAACATGACCATGAACATCAACCGGAGATGGATATTCTGGTTGGGATTCATCATCATAATTCCCAGTTTGATCATGTTGCATAGTGTACGCTTCCTAATTCGTTGATCGTAATAGGGGGGAACAAGGGTTGTTCTTCCTACTCCGTTTTGTATTGGCCTACAAGGAGGGGGGTGGTTCTGAGCACGAATAAAAAAATAATAAAACAAAGTAAAATCAAGGAAGAAATATCAACCAAAACTATAGTAATAAGTTTTTAAATTAATCTAAAAGCCACTTGTCCCCGGGGCAACGGCGCCAAAATTTGATACGCTCAAGCTTACTTTCAAATAAGAAGTAAAGCGGTGCGGGTCAAGTAAATAACCCAACTAATGAGGTTGGGATTGTTCCCACGAGGAAAATAGTTTAGACTTAACTTCAATCTATTATTATTATTGTTCAGTCATTTACTTCCTTGGAAAGCAAAAATGATAAAAGGGGGGTTTTCTATTTCTGAATAAATGACAATAACTAGCAAAATTAAAGGAGACACTTAACAACTTCGAATGTTGGAGTTTAATCAATTAATGAAAGTAACTAGGGTTTACGTGTTCCCCACAGGTTCATAACTTTATAATTCTAACTATAACAATTCTTTCCTAGTATCTTGCACGCAAAGTGATAAGTTATGTATTTCTAAATCCTTGGTCCGGCATCTAGAAAATTTAACTCCACACCTTGGTCCGGCTACGTGTGTTGCTATACTCACCACGTGTGTTGCTATACTAACCCTTACCTTTACCTCATATTAAGCATCGTATTCGATATGTGACTAAGTTATTACCTCGTACCAATCAGTACTAGCCTATTAGATCGTATAAACTAAATCTATGTTGATAATTATTTTCCTATTATCTACTCTTGGTACGGGCAATAGAATAAGGAGAGTTCCAACGGTTGGGCCATCCGTTTTTAATTTAAAAAGACTCTAAGCGAAAGAAGGAATTATCTACATACATGCAAGACACTATTCTAGAATGTTATTTTAGTTAGTTTTTTACCTCAGTTTCTTCCTAGGTTCCAAAACTTCATAGTTATGGAGTTTTAGGGTACCATAGTGATAATCCACAATATTCAAAATAGATGGTATAAGAATTATGTACTAACTTCAATGAGAAAGAGTAAGTAAAATCCAGAAAGTTCGCTTGATTAATCAACAAAAATCAACCAACAATCAATAACTAGAGGTCTCAAACATATAAAGATTCTCCGAAAAGGTCTAAAAAATATCAAGGAATCTATTAATGATCAAGGGTTCTAATTTCAAAAACGTGGTTTTTCGAACTATTGATAAAAATCAAAAACCTAATTAATAAGGACTCTATTGACTGGAATCGATCAAAACGCTGGGGGGGACTGGGTCGACAGACCTCGCGGAAGATCGTCGTGGTCACGACTGACCGTAATGGAAAATCCGTCATCCATACTTGTGCAGTTTCTTCTGCTGCTCTCTCCGTACCCTTCGATGAAGGTATGGACAGGATCTTCACAGGGCACAAACTGTCCAACAACTGTGAGGTCGACCTTCCAAAAACACTTAACTCTTGGAATTTGTTGGTACTGGGACTACTTCTCAAACTTCATGACGATAAACAGCAGGACGGGACATCCATGGCTACGGACATTCCGTGATGCACTACGTAACCCTACACTGGTCTGGACTTCATTATCTTCCTTCAGCAGCTGCGCTACGATGCCACTACGGACCAGTAATGGGCACGGACGAACCGACAAGCTACGTAGGTGAGTTACTTTTCTGTATTTCTCGCTCAAAAACATCCGGCATTCTTGTTTTAGACAGATTTCATTACAAATACAGAGAAAACTTACATAAAATTAGCACAAAAAGGTTTTTGGAACAGCTAACTTTAAGGAAAAAGTATTAATAATACCGTGAATAAGAAGGTATTATAAGATATGCAAAGTAGTATGGGGTTAGGTTACAATTAAGTTACTAAGTATGGCATAGGCCAAAAACGTGCTAAAAGGGATATTTTAGTTAAAAACACCATTATGCATTCTTAAATAAAAGATTCAAGAATATAAAGAAAACATCATAAACATCAACTTAACACGTAGAATAAGACGATTCGATAATTTTAAACCACAGAGACCATTTACAAGTTACATCCAAATCATACCATAAACGTACAACGTACTTACAATATACTCATTTGAATTTTAAAAAATGAATAATTAAGGAATTCCCAGTGACATATCTATTCTAAAGAGGTGAAATTCCCAGGCCAAGCTGAAAAGAGGAAAGTGAACTATTTTCCTTAAGAGGTTCCCCTTGGGATATCCTAAGACTCAATAAGGTAAGGACTTGAGGAAGTATGCCGATTGGCCTCCTTCATAGACATAAAAGAAATTATCAAGACTACCCCTTGTGGCTTACTCAATTGAGGAGAAAACAACCCCCTCAATCAATGGCAAATCTATTAAAGGCGGACAGCCCCCAAAAACACCAAAGTCTTCCCTTTTAGAATGCCTAATTAGTGAAAGGAGTAGTAGCACCACCATACCACCACTAACCTCTAAGGAGTACATTCTTTTATAAGGTTTGGAACCAAGTTTCCCTTTCAATAAAAGGTCCACCTAGGCCAATGAGTGATACCGTCCATACCACCAGCACCTCCTACCCTATGTAGTACGTTCTGTTAGAAGACTTAGTTTCAATCAATTATTTTGTGAGGTTAGATTAACTACACTTTAGGACCATGAGAGTAGACATAGAATCCCGATATTAAAACCCTATCGGATGAGGGGCTCCCACTTCATAACAGAGTAAGATTCCATTCGTTTTAGCTTACACCATGGCTTGCCCATTGCTACACCTAGCGGGCGCATAGTTAAGGGAGAAGGAGATTGCTACTAAGACTCATTCTCTACTCACAAGGGGCGTACTTCATCTCAAGTCGCGTACATTTGAATACAACCTCTCAACATTGAAGGTAACCACAGTCTTTTCAATCCTCTCGGTGCTAGACATAACCCCCATAGATTCTAAGCACTTTAAATATTGGTTAAGGATAGCTAGTGAACACCACATCTAAACTCACGAAGGGAATTCATCCTCTGACCTAGATCATAAAGCTCGTAGGATGTAGTAAAGTTGCTATGAAACACTTCATCTCAACTCACTAAGAGTGTTCACCTCAAAACCCCTCTAATCACTCAATTCAGGTCCATACATTCATTTAAGTGAGTGTGTATACTTGTGAGCACATCTTGCATATAAGAATCATTTCACTTACATTAAATTCTATACATGCTTTAGTCCTACATTCATCAATTTATACACTTTACATGCTTCACAAGTGTTATACTTTACCTAGGCAAAATCTAAGCCAAACATGCTATTTAACTTCACAAAACACAAGACAAGACTCATCTTCAACATTACTTCATTTCATATACTTGGATTTCAAAGCAACAATCACAAAACATACTAAATAATATAGAGTTTATCAAATAAACAACGCCAGCAAGAAGGTGGATCATACCACTCAAAAGCAATTCATCATAAGAACTATACAATATATGCAACTAATCATTTAACCAAAACATCATCCACTATAATCAATTCCTCAATATTTCATCATAATAAGGCCCTTAGGGCAGTAGCTAAACCACAACAACAACATAAGAAAACCAAAGTTCATACCTTACCCAAACATGTTCAATTAACCCATTTTCTAAGCTAAAAGTTTGAAATATGCATATACATCAGTTCATTAGGTTTTTAACATGAAAATAATCATTTCATACAATAATAAACACATCTAAATATTTACAACACTTTTACAAGAAGACCCATGCTTAAAATCAAAGATAGAAGGAAACAGAGTTTGAAAACCGTTTCTGAAATCTTTTGGAAATGACTCCTTGAAAGGAAGAGGGTTCAAGTATGGATACCATAGCTCAAAGGGAAGGAAAACCACTAATTTTTGATGAAGACACACGTACAAAATAGCCCTCCTTGCCTTCCTTGAGTCTCAGCTCCAATGGTGACTTTGAGAGAGTTTTGTTTAGAGAAGGAGTTTGAATATATGAAGTGAGCGGTCTTGTCTAGGTCTAGGGATTAAAATTAACTTAATATAACTTAAAACACTAAAAATATTTACCTAGGGTTGTAAAATACTTATGGTGAATTTACACAAAACACCCCAAGTTTGCAGCAAGCTTCAACAACTTTTGGGAGGAGTCAATCGACGACCCAAGCTACGGAGTGTTGCCTGGTCGACGACCTGTCCTACTGGGAATCAATGACTTCAGAGGCTGCTACATGGGGGGGGGGGGGATAGAATTCCCACTAATTATGGTAATATTCCCCCCGGTCGATGGGGCGTTGATAGGTCTATGTCCAGTAGACTGCCTCGTTTATGAAGTAGTGTTTTTTGGAAGTTTTGTCCAACTCTTGGGCCCTTCATCTAGGGACCTTTGTGGGTTATAGGTGGGGTCTACACCGGACTTTAAAACCCTAAACTAAATATTCTAGGTCTTAGTAACACCTCACATAAGTATTAAGCAAAACGAACAAGTAAAACTCACTCAAACACAAACAATACGCAAGAACACTTTCTAAGGCACACCTTACGAATGTCATGGACGTTCTTGGACGTTTGACCTACAAACTTAAACAAACATAACACACAGACTAAGAAAACTAAATTAACTCATTTAAAAACTAAATTAACTCAAGAAACACTCACGAGGCTCTAGTTCACTTTAGTTCATTTTAGGGCGTTACATTCTCCCGCACTAAGAATAACATTCATCCTCGAATGTCATTAAAAAATTGAGAACAACAAGGAGTGACTTGGCATCACATAAAACATTACAATCAAGCATTGATGATGTGAAAAAACACCAAATCAAAGCAAAATAGAAAGGGAGCATTCATTTCACATTTTCAAAACACATAGAAACATAGGCAACTCTTGCCAAACTTCAAATTTTAAAAACTCACCCTTAAACCTTCTCCTTATATAGGAAACTACCTTTCTCCAAAATTAACAATGATCAAAAAAGCTTTTGCCACACTTTAACCTTCAATTCAAGACAAAATCAAATTCTTTTCAAAATCAAAAATTCATAGGAGGTTCACTGTGCTCAATGTTAAGCATACAATTTTTTCAAACATTCATTGTGTTTTTTTTCTTAAACAGTTCATGCAAAGATGACATGATCATACGAACTACCAAAAACCCCAATATGAAACTCATTTTATATCATAAAAACAACAATCATGAAAGAGGTAGGATTATCAAGATCATCAACTGGAATAGTTATATATACTTCTTAACTCCCATTCCCATATGAAGGGTCTTCTTTGGAGTATAGGTATTGTAGGACCTAAGGCAAGCTGGCTTGATTGACCTCTTTGCTCGTGCTTGAAGTTGGGGGTCAATACCAATCTTATGGATCATATTACCAACAGAAAAACAGCCATCCATTCACGCAAGACAACCCTCCCAATGTTGATTCCCACAAGTAGGGGGACATAGTCCTCCAAAAGACATGGACACCACCTTTGGAAATTTTTGTTTGGAGCCCATCGTTGTTTCCATGAACGGAAATTGGTGATAGATCTCTCTTAGGCTTTTTGTGATTAGAACTCATCATACCTAGGCCTCTTAATTCTGTCTTATCTCACCTAATTTAGAGTGAGTCAATTGTTGCATAGATCATTGAGCCTAGGATATCAATATCATTAATTGCCGTTACGCCATCTTGTCTCAACAACATGAAACTCCCTATCACCAAATGTTAATCATATAGACCTAGGGGGGGGTTGCTACCTGCGGGGCATTACTTAAAGATTTGGGTAAATTTGAGAGACTACTATTGCATTCTCATTCCACCTTAATGAAGGTTCATTAATTCAGCCATCTTCTTCTCCCTCCACTCTAGTGGAAATAACCTATCTATGAAAACCTCTTTGAATTCTTTCCAATCAACTGGTCCTCTTTTTAGGGGTCTCTCACTTCTCCATTTCTCAAACCACTCTTGAGCCACATCCTTGAGTTGGCAAGAGGCTAAGTCCGCTTTCTCCCTAGTGGTCAAACCCATAACATCTTACCTCATCTATGAAACCTTGTGGATCTTAATCCACCTTAGTGCCATGGAAAATGTGAGGGTTCATCCTCATGAAATCCAAAATTCTAGAAGGGAGAGTAATAGAATTTGGTTGGGGTCCAACTTATTGATTATCTTGGGCAACAAAGTGATTGTTGACTATATGAGCTTGAGCCGTCATGCGTTAGGTCAAATTCATTAGGGCATCCCTCAAATCCGCATTAGTCATATCTCCTTCAACAAAAGGAGCTTGAGGCATAGGAGGCGATTGAGGCTCTTGGGGTTCCCGAGGCATTTGAGGTACTTGAAGGGGAACCTCCTCATTCCCACTTCCCCTAAGCCAACAATAGGAACTTGGTCAACACGGGGATGGATCCTCTCATTACCTACACCTCCCTCCTCCCTTCTAGCGGTTGATGTCCTCGTATTCATGTCCTATAAACACAAGGAGAAGAGGTTAAGATAAGACACCTTATATGACTCAACTCTAAGGCACGACATAAAAATAGATAATAAAGTGAAACTTTTATCATCCTATAGCCTCTTGTCCATGGATGTGTCGCGATTCACACCAATGACCAAGATACTACTAGATATATCTTATGAGACTTTTAGAACCTAAACTATTTTCCATAACCTTTTGCTATGATACCAAGTTTGTCACGACCCTAATGTTCCCCCTAGATGTTAGGAGGAACCCTCATTTCGTGACCGAGCGTACTTGACCCTTTAGGGTCTTGTACAAGACCTTTAACTAGCATCATTACATAAGACATGAAAAGTAATGCGGAATAAAAACTTTTCACGAATAAATTAATAAAAAGAAAACCTTTCGTAAATACTAAAGAAATATTATCGTCATAAAACAATAGACTATGTCCTCGAATATATGAGGACATACAAATTCTTGTGTGAGTGAATTTCCCATTCTTCGCCTTGAAATCTTCCAAAGAGTCTTCAACCTATGCTTTATAAGGTGAGGATTCAAAAGTATGCGAGTTCTAGTACAATTAAAATTAACTAATTAATCTATATCGAAAAAAATGATGCAAATAAAAGGAAATTTAGTAAAATAAACATTTCATGCAAATTCAGTAAAATATTCAAGAATATAAAAGCAAAGAAACATCAGTAAAATCAGACACTTAACATGGCTTAGAATAAGAGATTCCATAATTTTAACCACAAGTATCATATACAGTCAACTCCAAAAACATTTAGTAAACTCAAAAACTGAAAACATTAGTGAATAAATGAATGAACTTCCAAGGCAAAGCGAAAGAGAAAGTGAACTCATTCTCCGTAAGAGTTTCCCTACCTCGGGATTATCTTAAGACTCACAAAGGTAAGACATGAAGGAAATATGCTTATGCCTCCTTCAATACACACCAAAGCAATCCTATATACTAACCCTCTCGGCTTACTCAACTGGGGAGAAACAAGACCCTCAATCAATGGCAATACATTAAAAGGCACCCTAAAAACCACCAAAGTCTTCCGTTTTAGAATGACTACTTAGTGCAATGAGTAGATAGCGTCCCATAAAACTATCTACCCTAAGTGGTACATTCTTTTAGAAGGTTTGGCACCAAGTGTTCCCTTTCGTAAGGTTCTACCTAGTTCAATTAGTAGATAGCATCCCATACCAACACCTACCCTAAGTAGTACATTCTTCTAGAAGACTTAGTTCAATCAATTATGCTGTGGAGGTTTAGCTTAACCGACATAGTCAATGAGAGCTAGACATGAAATCCGGACATTAACCCCTATCGGATGAGGGATCCTCACTTGCACAGAGTAAGATCATTCTTTTTAGCTTTTACATGGCTTTCCCAATGGCTACACCTATGTGGTCACATAAATAAGGGATAAGGAGATTGCTACTAATTACTAATTCCTTTATCACGAGGAGTACTCATCTCAAGTGGTACATTGGAATACAACATCTCAACTCACGAAGTATAAATACCTCTTCTTCATATCCTCTCAGTGCTAGACATAACCCCCCCACATATTCTAAACACTTTAAACTATAGGTTAAGGATAACTAGTGAACAACACATCTCAACTCAAGAATGGAATTCATCGTCTTACCTAGCTTATAAAGCTCTTAGGATGTAGTGAAGTTTCTACTAAACACTTCATCTCAACTCACGAAGAATGTTCACCTCAAAACTCCTCTAATTACTCAATTTTTCTCCACACATTCATTTATTACTGTGTGTGTACTTGTGAGCACATCTTGCATATAAGAACCATTTCAGTAACATTAGCTTCTATACATGATTTAGTCCTACATTCATCAATTTATACACTTTAACATGCTTCACATGTCATATACTTTACCTAGGCATAATCATAGCCAAACATGCCATTCTACTTCACAAAACACAAGACAAGACTCATCTTCAAAATTACTTCATTTCATATACTAGGCGTTCAAAAACACAATCATAAAACCTACTAAGTAATATCAAGTTCATAAAAAAAACACCGGCACCATGAAGGTGGACCATACCACTCAAACCATCATCCACTATCATAAATTTCTCAATATTTAGTCATAATAAGGACCTTATGGCAGTATATAAACCAAAAAAAAATATAAGAAAACCAAAGTTCATACCTTACCCAAACATGCTCATTTAACCTATTTCTTAAGCTAAAAGTTTAAAATATGTATATACATGATTTAATTAGGTTTTTAACATTAAAATAATTAATTAATACATTAATAAACATATTTAAATCATTATAACACATTTACAAGACGAACCATGCTTAAAATCAAAGATAGAAGGAAATAGAGTTTGAAAACCCGTTTTGAAATCTATTGGAAATGAGTCCTTGAATGGAAAAAGGTTCATGGTTGGATACCATACCTCAAATAGAAGGAAAACCACTAATATTTTATGAATACACACGTCCAAACCAGCCCTCCTTGGCTTCCTTGAGTCTTAGCTAAATTGTGACTTTGAGAGTGTTTTCTTGAAAGAGGGAGTTTGAATATTTGAAGTGAGGGGTCTTGTCTAGGTGTAGGGATTAAAACTAACTTAATATAACTTAAAAACACTAAAAAAATTTAACTATGGTTTTAAAATATGGGGTGAATTTACACAAAAAATAACAAGTTTGCAGCAAGCTTAGGCAGGTTTATGGAGGAGTCAATCGACGACCTAAGCTACGGTGCGTTGCCTGGTCGATGGCTTGTCCTGCTGGGCGTCGATGACTTCAGAGGCTGATAAATGGGGGGGGGGGTTAGACTTCCTATTAAGTATGGGACTACTCCCCCCTGTCGACGGGGCGTTTATAAGTCTAAGGCCAGTAGATAGCCTCGTTGATGGAGCAGTGATTTTTGGTAGTTTTATCCAAGTCTTGGGACCTTCATCTAGGACCCCTTGTGGGTCCTATGTGAGGTAGTTCCCGGATTTTAAAACCCTAAACTATTTTTTCTAGGTATTAGGAACACATCACATCAGTTTCAAGCAAAACAAACACGTAAAACTCACTCTAACACAACAAGATACAAGAACACTTTCTAACGCACACCTTCCGAACGTCATAGACGTTCTTGGACGTTTCACCTTTAAAATTAACCAAACTTCACAGACTTCTTAAGAAAACTAAATTAACTCATTTTAAAACAAAATTAACTCTAGATACACTCACGAGGCCTAGTTCACCTTAGTTCATTTTGGGGCGTCGTTTTGGGGCGTTACACTAATAATATTGATTAATTGTTTCAAAGTTATTTTGTCTATGTTATAAGATGAGTCTATATGGTATTGTCTATTATGTATTCATGCCTTCATATTACATTTACTTAAAGGTGAATTATTGAATTTTATGCATGTTTCGCTGTTAAAGTTTTGGTGTTCACTGTAAAGAAGTTCAAGATTTGACAAAGTTATGAATAATGGTTTAAATACGTGTAAGAATGATTTATATGAGCATGTATAATTTTGGAGAAGGTAGTTACTCCATAAATAAAGAAATAAGGGTTTGTTATAAATTGTGGAATTTGTTCCAAAATTTGCTCGTGTGGCCAACAAATGCTTGTTTTCCTTGTTAAGTTGGTGCATTGGATATTGATGTTTTAACCTTGATGATATGTGTTATATGCTTCTAGTTAAGTCCTTGATGTCGTTAAGAGGGTTTAGTGTCATTCTAGTATGAATGTTGATCCAAGTGGGGGAGAATGTAACACCCCTTAAACGAACTCGGTTGTACTAGAGATCACATGTGTCTCATGAGTTAATTTTGTGTTAAAATTTTTAATAATGATGTTTTGAGGCAGTTTCTAAATTTTGGTAATGTTTTGAGGTCAAACGTCCAGGAAAGTTCATGACGTTGGGAAGATGTGCCTTGAAATGTGCATGCGTGTTCTTATGTGTTTTTGCAAGTGTTACGTGTTTTTTTTGGTTGAAATTGAGGGTGGAGGTTACTAAGAACTAGATAACCATGAATAGGGGTTTAAAGTCAGGGCACGACTCCACCTAGGACCCACGAGTGGACCTAGAAGAGGACCCCATCTCTTTGGCAGGATGTTGCCAAATAGTGGCAAACGACGGCCACAAGTGATGGACTGTTGGTCAAACGACTGCTCGTCGACCTTGGACATCAATTTAACCTGCAAGGTACGAAAGTATTGCACATGTGGAGGCTCAAACACAAACGACGGACCCCTATCAAAGGGGCGTCGACTGAGCGAGGTCCGTAGCTAGAGGGTCGTTGGTTGTGCCTATAATGCTGTCAAAATTTATGCTAAGTATTAGGGTGTTTGGAAAATTCACTCTAAGTATTTTATGAAGTATGTATGAATATTTTAGTTTTTTTTAGGTAGTTTGATAGGGTTCAAACACTAAGACCTAATTTTAGACTTCATTTTAAAAATCCCAAAACCCCTCCCTCAAGAAAGACTCCCTCACACTCGATTGAAGCAAAGACTCAAGGTATTGCTAGTAGGGATGGTTTATGACGTTTTATTCATACAAATATTGTGTTGTCCTTCTATTTTAGGTATGGTAGTCATCCTTGAACCGTATTTCATTCAAGGAGTCACTTCAAAGTAATTACAAAAAAGGCATCAAACTTCAAACTTCTTTATCCCTTGACTCTATGTATGGGTATTTGCATGAAAATGTTTTAATGATTAAGATAAGTGTTTTTAGTGTTAAATGATTATTGAATTTCAAAACCCAAATTAAACCCTTTTGATATTATTTATCAACTTTTATCTTATGAAATGGGTTTAATAAGCAGGATTAGGAAATTTTAGAGTTATGTTTTCTTTATAGTTATTTTCTAATTTAGCTACTTCCCTAAGGGCTACTTTATGATATATTATTGGAGGAATTGATGAAAGGTGGTCAAATCTCTGATGAAGTGTAAGTTGTTCAATCTTGCTTAGTTTCTATTGAAATGACTCTTGAGTGGTATGGTCTACCTATGGTGGCAGTGTTTACTTGAAGTTCATGATTATTTTGTATAAATGTGTGTATTGTGTATGTGGCCTTTATGGCATCTAATGTGAAGCGAAATGGTGATTATGGTGTTTATGCATGATATGTTTTAAAAAATTGAAATGTCTTTCTTGATGATACTATTCTTAAAAGAAGGACAATTTTATGTTATGCATGATAATGTGTGTAATATGATGAATGAAGATGTAAGCATGTTTTGAAGTCAATGTTATGAAAAGGGTGATTATGTGAAAGGTGTGCTCACATGTACACACACTCACACTTTGAATAAATGAATGAAGATAAGGAATGTGAATAAAAAGGGGAGTTTTCGATGAACACTCGTTGCTAGTTTAGATGTAGTTTTTAGTAGAATATCTCACTATTCTGAAGAGTTCTCTGAGATAGGTTGGAGGTTGGATACCCTTCCTGAGTTGAGATGTGGTATTCTATTGTAACCTCTAGGGATAAGTACACTTCGTGAGTTGAGATGTGGTGCTAATTAGCTATTTCTTAACCTATAGTAAATGAATGTTTAAAACGATGTGGGGGAGTTATTCTTAGCTTCGAGAGGATATGAAGAAGAGGTACACGTTGTGAGTACAAATGTTCTACCTAATATACCTCTTGAGTTGAGTAGTCCTCGTGAGTAGAGAGTGAGTTTCTTACAATCAATCTCCTTATGCCTTAACTATGAGCCCGTATAGGTGTAGCTATTGGATATTCGATGTAAAGGCTAAAAGAATGACCCTACCCTAGGCAAGTGAGGATCACTCATCTGATAGGGGTTAATTTTGAGATTCCACGTTTAGCTCTCATGGTCCATGTCGGTTAAAGCCATCCAACATAAACGAATATAATGAACTAGGTCTCCTAAAGAGTGTACTACTTAGGGTAGGTGGTGGTATGGGATGCTATTTATCCATTGCACAAGTAGGAACTTGAAAGAGGAGTTTTTGTGTGTCTTTACCTTTAATATATGAATGTGCTAGTATGTGATGAAAATGGAATTATTTGACTTTATGTCTAATGTAAAGAAATTATGTTAATACTATGTATTGTATAATGAAGTTTACGAATGATGAATATGGTGTATCTAATCTCACAGAATCCTCAAGGAGCATAAAATTAGAGTAGTAGTATGGGAAGCCATTCTCACATTGCACTTTATGTAACTTGCAAGACCACTTGGAGAAGGGAACCTGCGTGAAGTTTTAAACTGATGTATGTTTATGTAATGTTTCTTTATAGGAGTGTGGACTTGTTACCCGTACGAAGTAAGCCTATAATGGGTGGCCTTGAGAATCACTTGTCAGACCCGGATTCTGGAATCCAAATACAACCGGCGTTGTTAACCTCTCAGAGGTCACAAATAAGCCTCTACTTAGAACCTCGAAGAGGTTAAAGACAAGCTTCTTCTTAGCTTCATCACAATCATATAGTTAAATTTGTGGAAAATTTAAAACTTTTAGAACATAATGAAGTATACATAGACTTCATATAATTACTATAAAGAGTTATATTCTAATAAGGTCAAACCAAACAACCATCTACAATTGATTAATAAATTCAAATGAAAGAATCAATATATCGTAATAGTTTACCAAATGCCCTTAATACAAAGCTTTGAATTAATTTTTTTAAATGAAACGCTAGGGACAACATACACTAGCTATGTCTAATGTACTAAGCTAGAATAATAAATGTAGCATCCTCGAACTCAAGGGGACCTACCAAAGTGTAGAGATTGCTAATTCAAACAACTTCAATGAGTCTTCAATCTTCTCTCTGATAAAAATAGTAATAGTATATGGTTAATACACATTTTTACTAAGTATGGGTGTGTGAACCTATACAGGTAAGGACTATGCATTATTAGGGAAAGCTCTTCCTATAACAACACGCAATGTCTGGAAAGTGAAGTCACTAGACTTTCTCAATTCGTTATTTGTGAATCATGGTATGAATATGACAAATTTTAATGCAATCAAAGAACACAACTCATTTTCTATATGAACATAAGACTTAGAATCATGAACATAATTTTAGAATAACTTGAACGAAAAATTATAAATTTGCTCCCTCTAGGCCAGGAGTTATGTCTTCCTGTATTTGTTTAGTTTTCATTCTTTTCTTCTTTTTGTTGTCTAGTTCAAAGATCTCCTTTGATATTATGTTTTAATTACAAGTGCAATGATTCATTATAGTCCCATATCTACAATAAATCAAGTAAGTAATACAAGAGATTAAGGAAATAATTTAACTACAATTGGACATGACATATTTATAAGCAAATATTTATTGGCTATGCCAATTATTTGATCATTTACATATTATGAAGATGATGGGGAATATATTCATACTTCAATTTATGAATTATTAACTTTTTTCTCTAATAAGGTGATCTTTATTGGCTATGCCCATTATTTGATCATTTTCATATTATAACAAGTCATTATAAGCAATCTTTATTTGTCTATGCTCATTATTTGATCATTTGCATAATGTGAAGATATTGGAGAACATATCTTTGTTGGGATAAGCCAAAAACATTGTTAAAGCTCCAGTCTTATAAACCACTGATGATTTGATATACTTAAGCTCTTGCTTTCTTAGTTCACTTTGAACATACATTTCTTCTTCTTTCTTTCTTACTTTCTTAAAGAAATCTTTAGCATTAAGATAATGTTATCTAACATGAAATTCACTGTCTGCCTCACATCGAAAAGGGGTGATTCACCGATAAAAGTGAACCTAGATCATGTGAGTTTACATGAAATTCAGTGTTTGCCCCACACTGAAAGGGGGAGGGGTTCACCGACTAAAGTGAAACCAAGTCCAGTGTCTTACCACACCGAAAAGAGGTGGTTTATGGCTAAAGTGAAACCGAATACTTTCTTTGAGCATCAACCGACATAGATCATGTGATCTAAACATAAATTCTAGCGTCTTCCCCACTCCGAAAAGGGGTGGCTTCACTGGAGACTTTCGTAGACTCTTATCCACCTTGGTTGAGCCTCATATCATGAGTCTTATATATGTTTGCACAAGCTCATTGGTATTCTATCGGTGCTTTGCTTAATTTCTTTTTCATTATAACTTTTAGAGTTGACTCAAACATTATGTAAGCTTGCTTCTAGTTATGAGGTTTACTTAACATTATGAATGACTTTTCATCTCTTTCTTGAATTAATGAAATGTGAATTTAACATTACATTATCATATTGGTGTTAACGAGACTTGTGTCATGATTACTAACACCCTCTTTTGATAGTCTTGTACCATTCTTTATACAAGTTGTAAGGACTTATTCAATGTGCTAATATTCACAATTTCATTTATATAGGGTATGTTGGGACTTGTCCCAATCATTGGCATACCCTGGGTTATGAGTTCATTGAGTCACAACTTGTCAAATCATTCTTTAACATGTATTTGGCCTCACAAGAAACATTATAATTTATGTTTGCCATGTAAGATTGGTATGATTTAGTCACTAGCCAACTTTATAACATATTTTGGATATAATATTGTTTGTCAATTTATTGGCACAAGCCAAAATTTCACTAAAAAATTGTCAAGATATTATCATTAGCCAAGCCAATTAACTTTATGTATATATTATACTAATCTTATCATTTTAAGCAAGCCAACTTTAATCAAAGGAAAAATTCAGTGTTTAATTTTGCAAAGCTATAAAGTTTGTCTGGCATTGAAGATTCATTAAGTAGCTTCGATTCACATCTTATTTCTTCTTGCAAACATTTCATTTCACATACTTACAACAATATGTACTGTAAACACAAAGAGTAATTGGAAATCTTCATTCCTTTTCAGCACTAAACTTGATTTTCAAAAATGACTTATCACAATTTCATCTTTTCGAATACAATTAGGCATTAATCATATGGATCTAACATACAAGTCTCATTCGACATTATTATATCGTAGATACTTACTCATAATGATTTTTTAGTACCACATACCAACAACATGCTTGAGATTTTGCATTATACATACTACTAGAATCGGAACTAGGGAGATGAACATTCGACAATTTCATTGAGAACAACCCTAGTTTCATTTTCTTGAATTCAAAACGTTTGAAAAGCCTCTCGGGGAAAATAATCCAAGGGATAAAACCTATAGCTTACTGTAGTATTGAATCTACAAGGATCACCTTGTACTTTGCACGAAAAATCTTGAAGAATAGCATTGAAATCACCTAAGAGAACTCGGGAGTATTTTCTATTTTTCTTGCGTTTTGCACACTATTTTCACTAGTGATTTTCTAGTGGTTGAAAGTGATTCTAAGTCTTACTAACTGATGTCTACTAATTCAATTTATTCTAATTAAGTTAATTAAATAAATCAATTAGCTAATTATCAACACGCCCCTCCTAAGTTGACTAAAAATAGGAGAACATTTGACTTAGCAAATTTGGAAATTATCAAAGGGCTTCGGCTAAGACCATGATTTTTAATTAATTAATTAAGTTTATAATTAAATTATTTAAGTAACCTAGGGTAATTACTAAAATACCACTAAGTCATTAGGACCATAGTCAACCCTTTTGGACCATCGTAGGTTAGGTACCAGGATGTTTCTTAGTTAGTTACTTGTCTTAATGTCACCCGATTAGGTCTTAGGTTGTCGGGTACCTTAGTTAGTTATTTTTTGTTTGTCCTAGGTTATTTATTTATCTAGTCCAGTTTGTTAGAGACTAGGATTGGTTAGGAAGCTTGGCCCCACGTGGTCAGACCCCGATGCGCGACTGTCCCCAACCGCTCTAACCGAATCAGTTAGCTTGTCTATTGGCCGGTTGCACATGTGTTGCGTGTACTTTCCTAACTAACTATTATGGAAGGTTCAATTGGAATTTTTACTTACTGTCCCAAGGATCCTCACTAGGTCCTTGAGCACTTCTTAATATACATGATCATTTTAAGTGGTCATGTGCTATGGTACCTAGGCTTGACACTTGGATGCCTAGTACATAATGTGTTAAGTTGAGAATTAATAATTTTAGCTTAGGTTCTTCATTGCAGGTAAAATTCTTAAACAATCTTGGATAATATTTTAAAATACTTGTGTATACATAGAAATTGTCTAACACCCTTAATCCAATATTCTATAATATGCCAAATATTTCTCACAATTGGGCAATGGGATGCCTATTTACCCCAATATGCATTCTTAAAAATTTACTAGGTTCTATAAGAGGGTATTTTTGAAAAACACATCACATACTTAATACTTTATTCTTTGTGAATATCTGATTCACAACTTAATCTGGATGTTGCACATCACTCAAATATTATCTGAATCTTTATATCTGAGATTGAGGAACTTCCTTTTCAATCTTACTTAAACTCAAAACACATCACAACTCATGCAACACAAAAATCATATCAACTCTATAAAAAAACAACAATATGAATGCAAGCATGAACTCATATTAACTAATATAGTGCAAGTATAAAACACACAATTATGGACTTAAAACACCAAAACCGACTAATGCACTAAAATTTAGAGTTTCATAAACAAAATCAGACTTAGGAAGAGTATATCTAACCTCAAGAACTGAAAAAGTGAGGGTAACAAAATCTCATATTTTCCTCGGCCTCCCATGTTGCTACCTCAATAAGGTGGTTCGTCCATAACACTTTTATAGTGGCAACCTCCTAGTTCCTCAACCTTTTCACTTGGCGATCTAAAATTTCAACTGGAACCTCTTCGTAAGAAAGGTTCTCATCAACTCCTAACCCCTCAACAGGAAGAATTGATGTTCGATCGCCTAGACACTTTTTAAGAATGGAAACATGAAACACTGATGAACAGAGGCCAAGTCATTTTGTAATTTCCATTCGTAGCCAACATTTCCTGCTTGCTGTAAGATCTCTTAAGGACCTATATGCCTCGGACTCAACTTACCTTTCTTGCCAAACCTCATCACCCCTTTCGTTGTTGATATCTTAAGGTATCACCTACCTCAAATTCAAGATCTCTCTTCCGGTTATCAGCATAAGATTTTTGACGACTTTAAGCAGTAGCCAATTTATCCCTGATCATTCTCACCTTTTCAACAGACTTATGTATGATCTCAGGGCAAGGATGGAAGAATCTCCTACATCAAACCAACAAACTAGAGACCTACATCTCCTGCCATATAGTTCTTCAAAAAGGTGCCATCCCAATATACTGGAATGGTAGCTATTATTAGAAGAGAACTCAATTAGTTGCAAGTGATCATCCCAACACACTTTGAAGTCAATAACACATGCTCTCAGCATGTCTTCAAGGGTCTGAATGGTACGCTCTACTTGTCCATCTGTCTGGGGATGAAAAGCAGTATTGAGCTACACCCATGTACCCAAGCTCTTTTGGAAAGATGTCAAAAAGTGATAAGTGAACTGGGCTCCCCTATCCGAAATTATAGATAAAGGAATACCATGACACTTCACTATCTCATCAATATACAACTAGGCATAATCTTCGTCCCTGTAAGTAGACTTCAAAGGTATGAAGTGAGATGACTTAATCATTCAATAAACAATGACCCAAATGGAATTATGCAGTCTCCTGGTCATTGGCAGAATAGCCTCCCATTATCATGTTGGGATCTCAATCGACTGGGTAAGACCTCCAAGCTTAAGGTGGTAGGCCTTAACCTATTGGCAATTTGGTCAGTCCTCCACAAATTTAGAAATATCTCGCTTTATACCTTCCCACCAATAGATCTCCTTGAGATCATGATACATCTTGAAACTCACTCACTATGGACACATAGTATATGTAAGGATATTCATGTTCTAAGTCATCGACTCGGAATAAATGGTATAAATACCCCTTATATAATATCTTATAGTCTTTAAGATGGGAAACTATTTGGCCTGTTGGATTTGAGCTACGCCTTTCCCATTCTTGCTCTAAGTCATCAAGAAACTGAGACCTTACTACCCTGTTTCGAAAATCTATGGTAGCATAACACTTATGGAGCCAATACATACCCAAAGTTATATCAAAGTCAAACATGGTTAATTTTTTTAGGTCAGCATAGCTAACTCTATCAAGAACGGTTATTGGGAAATCTCAATATACCCTTTCAACTCTAATGTTGTCCCCTATGGGAGTATTAACTAGAAAAGGTTCATGCAAGATGTCAGGAACCAAGTCAAATTTATTACCTACTAGAGGAGTAACAAAATACAAGGTGTATTTTGGATCTAACAATGCATATACAGGGAAAAAAAAGACATGCAAGGTACCAGTGATCACATAAGTTGACTTCTCCTGCTCTTCTCTACCTTTCAAAGCATAGAACCTTAATCTGGTGCCTTAGACCAACTCAGCCATCTCAACATCCTGGTTAAATCTCTTAGTCTACTAAACATGGCTCTAGAATGTGGGTTATCCTAGGGAGCACCCTCTCTAGTGGCCTAGGCTATGATAGTTTGTGCCTGAAAAGTGATGGCTTGGGCCATCTGGATCAGTGTTGCTCTCACTTCTCCATCCGTCAATGCAGCTGAGTTGATAGGCACTTGCACTCCAGCAGCTGGGTCTTGAGGAGGACCTTGTTTTGCCTTAATAACTGCTTCTCAAACTCTCCTGCCTGCATTTCTTTTTGTGTTCATATGTCTACAAGCACACACAAGAAGGAAGTATGGTGCTAGAATGACACAAAATGTGAAAATTTCTAGGTAATTTAACCTCATGCTCTCATACCAAGTTTTCCACACCCAAATTTTTGAATCCGAATCCAACCAGCGTGATTAACCTCTCAGATTTCGCAGACAAGCCTCTTCTTATCTTTCATCACAATCATATAGTTAAATTTGCAAAAAATTTAAAGATTTTTTAACATAATTAAGTATCATAGACTTCATATAATTACTATATACAGTGATATTCTAATAAGTTCAAACTAAACAACCCTCTACAATTGATTAAACAATTCAAATGAAAGAATCAATATATCTTAATAGTTTGCCAAACGACCTTAATACAAAGATTTGAATAAATTTTTTGAAATGAAATGCTAGGGACAACTTCCACTAGTTATGTCTAAGTACTAAGCTAGAATAAAAAATGTAGCATCCTAGAAATAAAAGCACCTACAAAATTCTGGAGATTGCTAATCCAAACCGCTTCAATGAGTCTTCAATCTTCTCTATGACCTGCACCTATAAAAATAGTAATAGTATATCGTTATTACACACTTGTACTATGTATGGGTATATGCACATATCCACGTAAGTACTATCATGATCAAGGAAAACTCTTCCTATAACGACATGCCATGTCTAGAAAGAGAAGTCACTACACTTTCTTAATTCCTTATTTGTGAATCATGGTATGAATATGACATTATAATGCATTCAAATCACACAGCTCATTTTCTTTATGAACATAAGACCTTATAATAATGAACATAATTTTAGAACTACTCGAAAGAAAAATTATAAATTTGCTCCCTTTAGGCCGAGAGCTCAGTCTTCCAGACTTAGTTTATTTTTCATTCTTTTCTTCTTCTTTTTTTCTTGTTCAAAGATCTACTTTGATCCTATGTTTTACTTATAAGTTCAATGATTCATTATAGTCCCATACCTACAATAAATCATTTAAGTAATCCAAGAAATTAAGGAAATGATTTAACTATAGTTCGGCATGAAATCATTATAAGCTAATATTATTTGGCTAGGCCAAATATTTGATCATTTTAATATTATAAAGATGATGTGGCATTTATTCATATTTCAATTGATGAGTTATTATGTTTTTGCTCTTATAATCCAATCTTTATTGGCTATGCCCGTTATTTGATCATTTGCATAATATAAGAAGTCATTATAAGCCAATCTTTATTTGGCTATGCCCATTATTTGACCATTTGCATACTGTGAAGATATTGGAGAATATATCTTTATCTTTATAAGAAAAAAATATTGTTAAAATTTCATTCTTATCAACCGTTGATGATTGATATGCTTAAGCTCGTGCTTTCTTAGTTCACCTTGAACTTACACTACTTGTTCTTTATTTCTTACTTTCTTAAGGAAATCTTTAGCATTAAGATAATGTGAGCTAACATAAAATCCAGTGTCTTCCCCACATCGAAAAGGGGTGGTTCATTGATCAAAGTGGACCTAGATCATGTGAGTTAACATGAAATTCAGTGTCTGCCCCACACTTAAAGGGGGGGGGGGTTCACTGGCTAAAGTGAAACAAAGTCCAGTGTCTTCCCCACAAAGAGAAGACGTTGTTCACGACTAAAGTGAAACTGAATACTTTCTTTGAGCATTCACCGACATAGATCATATGAGAGAAACATGAAATCTAGTATCTGCCCCATACCAAAAGGGGGTGGTATCACCGGCCAAATGGAAACCCCATACTACCTAGCTATCTTAGGTGGAATCCACTAGCTAGTTCCTATGCTTGAAACATAGTTCGAATACTGGGAGATTTTCGGAGACTCTTATCCACCTTGGTGGAGCCTCATACAATGAGACTTATATGTGTTTGCTCAAGCTCATTGCTAGTCCATTGGTGCTTTTCTCAATTTCTTTTTCTTTATATCTTTTAAAGTTGACTTAATCATTATGGAAGCTTGATTCTAGTTATGATGTTTACTTAGATCTATGGATGAGTTGTCATCCCTTTCTTTACTTGATGAAATGTGAATTTAACCTTACATTATCATCTTGGTGTTAACGAGACTTGTCTCACGATTACTAACTCCCTCTTATGTGAGTATCTTTAACATAATTGTCTAGGTGTAATTGAGACTTGTCTCACATCCTTTAACACCCCATTCTGGTAACTTTCATAACTCCTAAGCTTTTAATATGTTATTACTTACCTTATGTTGTTCAATGTCCTTTGGTAGTCTTGTACCATTATTTATGAAAGTTGTAAGGACTTATTCAATGTGCTAATATTCACAATTTCATATATATGTATAGGTTATGTTGGGACTTATCCCAATAATTGGCATACTATGGGTTAGTAGTTCATTGAGTTACAACTTTTCAACTCATTCTTTAACATGTATTTTGCCTCACAATAAACATTATAATTTATGTTGGCCATGTAAGATTGGTAGGATTTAGTCATTAGCCAACTTTATATCATATATTGGAAATAATTTTGTTGGCCAATTTATTGACATAAGCCAAACTTTCACTAAAAGAATGTCAAGATATTATCATTAGATAATCCAATTAACTTTCTGTATATATTATACTTATGTCATGATTTTAAGCAAGCCAACTTTTATTCAAAGGAACACTTCAGTGCCTAATTTGTCCAAGCTATAAAGTTCGTTTGGCATGGAAGATTCATTAATTTGATTTGATTCACATCTTATTTCTTCGTGGAAATGTTGCATTCCAAATAAGAGTACAACCATATCTACTGTAAACACAAAGAGTAATCAGAAACCTTCATTTATTTTCAACAGTAAACTTGATTAAAAAAAAACTTATTACATTTTCATCTTTTCGAACACAATTAGGCATTAATCATATGGATCTAACCTACAGGTCTCATTCAACATTATTAAATCATAGAAACTTACACATAATGATAAGTTAGCACCACATACCAACAAAATGCTTGAGATTTTGCATTAAACATACTACTAGAATCGAAAATAGGGAGAACTAGGGAAATGACATTCAACAATTTATTTGGGAACAAACCTAGTTTCATTTTCTTGAATTCAAAACGTTTGAAAAGCCACTTGGGGAAAGGAATCTAAGAGAGAAAACCTATAGCTTACTGTATAATTTAATTTACAAATATCACCTTGTATTTTGCACAAAAAAAGTTGAAGAATAGCGTTGAAATCGCCTAAGATAACTCGAGAGTATTTTCTATTTTCTTGCCTTTTGCTCACTGTTTTCAGTCGTAAGTTTCTACTGGTTGAACGTGTGTCTAAGTCTTAGGAACTGAAATTGACTCCTTCAATTTAGTCTAATGAAGTTAATTAAATGAATCAATTAGCTAATTACTAAAATTCCCCTCCTAAATTGACTAAAAATAGAAGAACATTTGACTTAGCCAAATCTGGATATTTTCATGGGTTTCGACAAAGACAATGATTTTTAATTGATTAATTAAGTTGATAATTTAATTAAATAAGTGACCTAGGGTGATTACTAAAGTACCCCTAAGTCATTAGGACCATAATCAACCCTTTTGAACCGTCGTATGTTAGGTACTAGGATGTTTCTTAGTAAGTTACTTGTGTTAATGTCACCCGGTTAGGTCTTAGGTTGTCGGGGGCCTAACTTAGTATTTTTTTGGTTTTTCCTAGGTTATTTAGTTAGCTAGGTCAGTTGGTTACAGTCTAGGACCGGCTAGGGAGCTTGGCTCCACGTGGGCTGACCCGGATGCGTGCCTGTCCCCAACCGCTCTAACCAAATCGGTCAGCTTGTCTCTTGGTCGGTTGCACATGTGTTGCATGTACTTTCCTAACTAACTATTTTGGAAGGTTAATTTGGAATTTTTACTTATTGTTCCAAATATCCTCACTATGTCCTTGAGCACTACTTAATATACATGATCATTTTAAGTTGTCATGTGCTATGGTACCTAGGCTTGACACTTGGATGCCTAGTACATAATGTGTTAAGTTGAGAATCAATAGTTTTAACTTAGGGTCTTCATTCCTGGTACAATTCTTAAACAAGTTTGGATTATATTTTTAAATACTTGTGTATACATAGAAATTGGATAACACCCTTAAGCCAATATTCTATAATATGCCCAATGTTTCTCAATAATTGGCATTGGGATGCCTATGTAACACAATACACATTCATTAAAATTTACTAGGTTGTTCACTAGTCATGTACATTTTTTGGAACGTTACATCACTAAGGTGTGTATTGAAGGAATTTGGCAGTTCGTTCATGTCTACCTATGTGAGTCATAAGATAACCTTGGTTAGGGAAACTTCTAGGGAAATGAGTTCATTGTAAGATTTAGTAAGTTCACTATACTATTTTCATGGGTTCACTCTAATTTGTATTCTAAAAGTTAAAATTATGTAAGTTTTATCATATGTGCTAAATTATGATTTAGGCGTTATTTAACTTCTATATTCATGAAAGTTCTACTTAATTGACATGAAAGCTTATTGCTACTAAAATGACCCTTTTTGCATGTTTTGCATTTTCCATACTTAGTACACTATTTGTAATAACCCCACACTTTTCTATACTCTAATAAGTGTAGGTTGGAGACAAGTTGAAGACTACAAGGCCAGATAGGGAATAGAATCTCTCAAGACTAAGTATATCCTCATATATTCGTGGTCATAGTCCTATTTCTTTAGTTTCTAATATTAAGACTTATTATATATTTTCACTCTATGTAAAAGGATGTGCCTCTAAGATATTTAGGATGTGTCTTTATGTTGGCTTGTGACGACGATCCTACTCTTTAGTAATTATAAAAGATATTTCCTTTTTATTACTAATATCGTGAAAAGTTTTAATTTCACACTGCTTTTCATGTCTTATGTTATGAATGATAGCAAATGGCTAGTACAAGACCTCTGAAAGGTGAAGTACGCAATTTTTCTGACCTATGGGTTCCCTAAATTCTAGGGGGTACTTTTGGGTGGTGAGAAAGTTTTCATCAGAGCATAAGATATGGAAAAAATCTTAAGGTCTAAAAGCTCGCAAACCACGTCCTGTAGAGTCTTGTTCATTGTTGTGAGTCGTGACACACATATGAGTTAAAGACTATAAAGCGATAGATGTTTCACTTTCTTCATTACTCTTGTACCGTGCCATAGAACTTAGCTCCATAATTTCTCTCTTTTCTTTTCACTTGTCCAGTGGTCTTCTAGGTGTGAATGCTTTGAAGGGCAGATGTTTCTATGTTAATAGGGATGACTGTGTGTTTGGATGCATATAATGGTCCTGTGGATAGAAGAGTAGATGTGAAGGTTTGTTTTGAAGATTGTGATGTGATGCCATTATGGCTATGTGTGATTTATGAGATTGAAAGTTTTATGACGTTAAATTGTATGGTGATGTAGTTCTAAGAATATTAAGATTTAAATTTTTTTGAATGAAGTCCTTTTGGGGAAAATTGAATTATCTTATGGTTTTGTACAATGATAGTAGAGAATTAGGTGTAAGTTTGAGATGTGTTGAAGAGAATGTGGTAGTTTGGTAAGAGTTGATGTCTGCCCTCTTGTGTGGGTTATGTTGCATAGTTTTGGTTGTGAGTGGATTGAAGTTCTTGTATAGGTTTACTCTGAGGAAAGATATTATGTCTACCTATCAAATGGTGGAATTCATATAGCTATAATGTTGGTTTCCAAATGAATCTACCTTAGTGGGTGGAGGGAGAAAGAGGCTGTTTCATTTCTATGAGTTCAGTTATGTGATGCCTAAGAGTTGAATGAGAAGATCTTTAAAACTGTTTTTCCTAGATTGAATTCTAAGAGGAGGGTGTTATGCTTGACTAGTAAGGTTGATGTTTAGTCTTCATGTTCCTAAGTTAAAGGTAGTAAGAGTTCCTACCTTATGATAGGTGTAGTGATACTTTAAAGTATTATACCTTGAAGATGGATTTACCCTTAGTGGAGGAGAACGAGTCGAGTGGAAAAATAGTTGATACCATTATCCTTCCTTCTATTTGTATTCAAGCTTGAGAACAAATTCTTGGTAGTTTTGTAATGATTAGGAGTCTTGCATATTAGTAAAAGTTGCATTTCTCTTTATGTTATGAGTGCCCTTGATAGTATGATGTTTTGTATGCTCGTAATGATATCATGATTACATGGGGGGATTGGTAGTCAACCTTTATTTCTTATGTTAAGGTGTAGCTAATGATATTGATTAATTGTTTCAAAGTTGTTTTGTCGATGTTATAAGATGAGTCTATATGGTCTTGTCTATTATGTTGTCATGCCTTCATGTTTGATTTCTTCAAAGGTGACTTACTGAATTTTATGCATGTTTCACTATTTAAGTTTTGGTTTTCACTATAAAGAAGTTGAAGATTTGACAAAATTTAATTTTTATGAATTAAGGTTTTAATATGTGTAGGAATTACTTAGCTGAGCATGTCTAATTTTAGGGAAGGTGTTTTGAATTGCGGAATTTGTTCCAAAAATTGTCTATGTTGCTAGCAAATGCTTATCAATGTGTAGTTGTATTCCTTGTTAATTTGGTGAATTGGCTATGGATTTTTTCACCTGGAGTGATGTTTTATATGCTGCTAGTTTAGTCCTTGATGTCGTTATAAGTTTTTAGTGTCATTCGAGGACGAATGTTGATTCAAGCGGGGAAAAATGTAGCACCCCTTAAATGAACTAGGTTGAACTAGAGCTTAGCATGTTTCTCATGTGTTAGTTTTGTGTTAAAATTGTCAATAATGATATTTTGAGGCAGTGTCTAAATTTTGGTAACGTTTGGAGGTCAAACGTCTAAGAACGTCCATGATGTTTGAAAGATGTGCCATGGAATGTGCTTGTGTGTTATTATGTATTTTTTCAAGTGTAACGTGTCCGTTTTTGTGGAAATTTAGGGTGGAGGTTCCTAAGACTTAGATGACCATGTATAGGGGTTCAATTTTTGGGTACGACTCAGCTAGTGCCACGAGTGGCCCTAGAAAAGATTCCCATGTCTTTGGAAGGATGCTACCAAGCAGTGGTAGACGATGGCCACAAGGGATGCACGGTTGGTGAAACGAATGCCTGTTGACCTTGGACTTCAATTGAACATGTAAGGTATGCAAGTCGTGCACATGGGGAGGATCATACACAAAGGACGGACCCCCATCAAAGGGGCGTCAACTAGGCCACGGTCCGTTCGCTAGAGGGTTGTTGTTTGTGCATATAAAGTTGTCAAAAATTCCGCCAAGGCTTGGGGCATTCGTTAAATTCACCTTAAGTCTTTTATTAACCATTTTTGATTATTTCAGGGTCTTCTAGGTATTTTTAGAGGGTTCAAACACTAAAATATAATTTTAGACTTCATTTTCAAAATCTCAAAACCCTCCCTCAAGAAAAACTCTCTCAAACTCAATTGAAGCTAAGACTCAAGGAATTGATAGGAGGGCTGGTTATGGTAGTTTTATTTATTAAAATTTTGGGTTTTACCCTCATTTAGGTATGGTAGTCATCCTTGAACCTTCTTTCATTCTAGAAGTCATTTCAATTACAAAAAGGGTTTAAAACTTCAAACTTCTTTATTCCTTGACTCTAAGTATGAGCATTTGAATGAAATTCTTTTTATTGATTAATATTAGTTTTTTGTAGTTCTAAATGATTTTTAAATGTGAAAACCCAAATGAAACAATGTTTATGTTTTTTTAATGAACTTTTAGCTTATGAAACGGGTTTGATGAGCATGATTAGAAAATGTTAGAGTTATTTTTTCTTTATAGTTATTTTGTGTTTTATTTACTTCCCTAAGGGCTATTTTATGATGAATTATTGGAGGAATTGATGAAACATTGTGAAAGCTTGGATGAAGTGTAAGTTGTTCTATCTTTCTTAGTTTCCATTGAAGTGATGCTTTAGTGGTATGGGCAACCTTTGGTTGTGGTGTTTTCTTGAACTTAATGACTATTTTGTTTAAATGTATGTATTGTCGATGTGTCCTTGATGGCATATAATGTGAAGTGAAATGGTAATTATGGTGTTTATGCATGATGTGTTTTAGAAGATTGAAGTGATTTTCTTGATGATACTATGTTTAAGTGAAGAATATGTTTATGTTAAGCATGCTAATGTGGGTGATATAATTCAAGATGATGTAAGCATGTTTAGAAGTCAATGTTATGAAAAAGGTGATTATGTAAGAGGTGTGCTCACATGTACATACACTCACACTTCTAATGAATGATGCTAAAGAGTGTGAATGAAAAGGGGAGTTTTCGTGTGAGCACTCGTTGTGAGTTGAGATAAAGTTTTTAGTAGCAACCTCACTACTCCCAAAAGTTTTGTAAGATAGGTTGGAGGTTTGCTACCCTTCATGAGTTGAGATGTAGTATTCCAATGTAACCTCTACGGATAAGTACCCTTCTTGAGTTGAGATGTGGTGCTAATTATCTATCCATTGACCTATAGTATATTAATGTTTAAGACTAAGTGGGGGATTTATTCTTAGCGCCGGAGGATATGAATAAGAACTTGTTACACGTTGTGAGTAGAAATGTTGTATCTAATGTACCTCTTGAGATTAGTACACCTCGTGAGTAGAGAGTGAGTTTGTTACAATCCATCTCCTTATCCCTTAATTATGCGTCCGCATAGGTGTAGCTATTAGAGAATCCATGTAAAGGCTAAAGAATGACCCTACCCTAGGCAAGTGGGGATGCCTCATTCTATAGGGGTTTATTTCAAGATTCCATTTCTAACTCTCATGGTCTATGCCGGTTAAAGCCATCCCACACAAACGAATGTAATGTACTGAGTCTTCTAAAGAGTATTCTGCTTAGTGCAATAGATGGTATGGGATACTATTTATCCATTGAACAAGTAGGCACTTGAAAAAGGAGTCTTTGTGTGTCTTTATCTTTAATGTATGAATGTGCTAGTATGTAATGTAAATGGAGTTATGTGACTAAGAAAGCATGTTAATACTATGTTTTTTATAATGAATTTTATGGAAAATGAATGTGGTGTATCTAATCTCATTGAATCCTCAAGGATCACAAAGTGGGAAAAGTTGTATGAGATACTATTCTCACATTGCAATTTGTGTAACTTGCAAGACCACTTAGAGAAGGGAATCTATGTGAAGATATAAACACAAGTATGTTTCTGTAATATTTAGTCATAGGTATGTGTACTTGTTACCCGTGCGAAGTTAGCCTATAATTGGTAGCCTTGAGAATCACATAGGTGCGTATTGAAGAAATTGTATGGGCAGGTCTTCATGTCTACCTTTGTGAGTCGTAGGATTACCTTTGTTAGGGAAACTTTTAAGGAGATACATTCACTATGAGATTTAGTAAGTTCACTGTAATATTTTCTTGGGTTTACTATGATGTGCATTTTGAAGGTTAAAGTTATGTAAGTTTTATCCTATGTGCTAAATTATGATCTAGGTTTTATTTCATTTATATATTCATGAATGTTTAACTTAATTGACATGAAATCTTATTTCTACTAAAACGTCCCTTTTTGCATGTTTTACATATGCCATATTTAGTACATTGTTTTTATTAACCCCACACTTTTCTAATCCTCTATAAGAATAGGTTAGAGGCAAGTTGAAGAATAGAAGGCATGATTGGGAATCGACTCTCACAAGACTAAGTATGTCCTCATATATTCGAGGGCGTAATCCAATTTCTTTAGTTTCTACTATTAAGACTTATTCTATATTTTCTTTCAATGTAAATGGCCATGTCTCTAAGATATTTAAAACGTGTCTTTAAGTTTGAATGTGACGACGAGACTACTCTTTGGTATTTATAAAAGATATTTCATTTTTATTATTAATGTCATGATAATTTTTAATTTTGCACTTCTTTTAATGTCTTATGTAATGAATAATAGCAAATGGGTATAACAAGACTTCCTAAAGGTAAAGTTCACAATTGTTCTGACCTATGGGTTGCCCCAAGTTCTAGGGGATACTTTTGGGTCGTTACAAAGTCGGTATCAAAGCATAAGTTATGGGAAATAGTTTAGGGTCTAAGGACTCACAAGCCGCATTTAGTTGAGTCTTTTTCATCAGTGTGAGTAATGAATTACACATGAGTTAGAGGTTATAAGGAGATAGAAGATTCACTTTCTTCATTACTCTTGTACCATACCATATAACTTAACTCCATAAGGTTCTTTTCACTTTTTCAGTTGTCTTCTAGATATGATTGCTTGGAAGGGCTTATGTTTCTAAGATAATAGGGAGGAATATGAGTTTTGATGTATATAGAGGTTTTGTGGTTAGAAGAGTAGATGTGAAAGTGAATTTTGAAGATAATAATGTGATGCCATTTATGGCTATGTGATTTATGAGATTGGAAGTAGTATGATATGAAATTTTGTGGTGATGTAATTCTAAGCATAGTAAGAGTTAAAGTGGTTGAATGAAGTACTTTTGGGAAAAAATGAGTAATCTTATGGTTGTGTACAATGATAGTAGAGAATTAAGGTGTAAGTTTTAGAAGTGTTGAAGAGAATATGGTAGTTTTGTAAGATTTGAGGTCTGCCCTCTTGTGTGGTTAATTTTGCATAGATTTGCTTTTGATGAGATTGAAATTCTTGTTTATGTTTACTCAAAGGAGTAAAGATATTATGTATACCTAACAGATGGTGGAATCCATATAAAAAAATGTTGGTTTCCAAATGAATCTACCTTAGTGGGTGGAAAGAGAAAGAGGGAATTTCATTTCCATGAGTTGACTTATGTGATGCTTAAGAGTTGAATGAAAAGATCTTTAAGAGTGTTTGTCCTAGATTGAATCTTAAGAGGAGGGTGTTATCGTTGACTAGTAAGGTTGATGTTTAGTCTTGATGTTCATAAGTTAAGGGTAGTATGAGTTCCTACCTTATGAAAGGTGTAGTGATACTTTGAAGTATAAGACCTTGAAGATAGCTTTACCTGAAGTGGAGGAGAATAAATCAAGTGGAATAATAGTTGACACCCTTAACCTTCCTTTTATTTGTATTCAAGTATGAGAACAAAATTCTTTGTAGTTTGGTAATGATTAGGAGTCTTGCATATTAGTAAGAGTTGCATTTCTCTTTTTGTTATGAGTGTCTTTGATGGTATAATGTTTTGTATGCTCTTGATGATACCATGAATACATGGGGAGATTGGTAGTCAAACTATATTTCTTATGTTAAGGTGTATCTAATGATATTGATTAATTGCCTCAAAGTTGTTTTGTCTATGTTATAAGATGAGTCTATATGGTCTTTTCGATTATTCTGTCATGCCTTCATGTTAGATTTCTTGAGAGGTGAATTATTGAATATTTGGTATGTTTCACTATTTATGTTTTGGTGTTCACTATAAAGAAGTGAAAGATTTGTCAAAATTTCATTTTTATGAAAAATGGTTTCAATATGTGTAGGAATGATTCAGATAAGCATGTCTAAATTTGGAGAAGGTTGTTCCTCCGTAAATGAAGAAATGATTTTGTTTGAATTGTGGAATTCGTTCTAAAAGTTTCCCGTGTTGCTAGAAAATGCTTATCAATGTATAGTTGTGTTCCTTGTTAAGTTGGTGCATTGGCAATAGATGTTTTCACCTTGATGTGATGTGTTATATGCTGTTAGTTATGTCCTTGATGTCGCTAAAGTGTTTAGTGTCATTCGAGGACAAATATTGATCCAAGTGGGGGAGAATGTAACGCCCCTTAACCGAACTAGGTTGAACTAGAGCTTCGCATCTGTCTCATGAGTTAATTTTGTGCTAAAATTGTTTATTTTGAGGCAGTGTCTAAATTTTTGTAATGTTTGGAGGTTAAACGTCCAAGAATGTCCATGACATTTGGAAGATGTGCCTTGGAATGTGCTTTTATGTTCTTATGTGTTATTGCAAGTGTTACGTGTTTGTTTTGGTTGAAATTATGGGTGGAGGTTGTTCCTCAGAGCTATATAATCATGCATAGGGGTTCAACGTCCGAGTACAAATCCACCTAGGTACCACGAGTGGCGCTAGAAGTGGACATCTCTTTTGTAGGATGCTGCCAAGCAGTGGCAAACGACGATCACAAGGGACGGACCGTGGATCAAAAGACTGCATGTCGACCTTGGACGTCGATTGAGCCTGAAAGGTATGCAAGGCTTGCACATGGGGAGGCTAATAAAAAAACTATGGACCCCCATCAAAGGGGCGTCGAATGGTTGACGGTCCCTCACTAGAGGGTTGTTGGTTGTGCCAATAAAGCTGTCAAAAATTCTGGCAAGGCCTGGGGTGTTTGATCCAAGTATTTTATGAACCATGGATGATTATTTTAGGTCTTTTAGGTATTTTAGAGGGTTCAAACATTAATACCTAATTTTATACTTCATTTTTAAAATCCCAAAACCCTCCTTCAAGGAAGACTCTCTCAAACTCGATTGAAGCTAAGAATCAAGGAATTGCTTGAGAGCTGGTTGTGGACGTTTTATTCATCAAAAGTTTGTAGTTTTGTACTCATTAAGGTATTGTAGTTATCCGTGAACCTTCCTTAATTCAAGTAGTCACTTCAAAGACATTACAAAAATGGTTTCAAACTTCAAAGTTCTTTATTCTTTTACTCTAAGTATGGGTATTTGCATGAAAATTTTTAAATGATTAATATTAGTTGTTTTTTTGTGTTAAATGATTATTTAATTTCTAAACACAAATGAAACCATGTTTAATTATTTATCAACTTTTAGCTTATGAAATGTATTTAATAAGCGTGAACAGAAAATGTTAAAGTTATGTTTTCTTTATAGTTATTTTGTGATTTTGCTACTGACCTAAGGGCTATTTTATGATGAATCATTAGAGGAATTGGTGAAAGTAGGTTAAAGCCTTGATGAAGTGTAAGTTGCTCTATCTTGCTTAGCTTCCATTGAAATGACGCTTGAGTGGTAGGGTCCACCTTTGGTGTAAGACCCCTAAAATGCGTTAGGGTTTCTAGAGCCTCACATATTCCTATGTGTTTTTAACATGTTAATTAAGTGTTTCAAAGTATGAATGGACGATTTGAAGTCATTGTGAAGTCAAACGACAAGGGACGACCAAGACGTTCAACGAGTAGTCACCAAGGAAGCTTATATGTTTTTATGATTATATGTGTGTGTCATGGGCACATGAGGTCCTTATATGAGTTATAATGATGCTTATAGGCAGTGTGTTAAGTTTCATGCAGCTTCGAGGTCAAATGTTCAAGAACGTCCAACAGGTTCAAAGGTTAGCCTTTTAGACGTGTTAGTGTATCGTTGTATGTTAGCCTTATTTTCATATGTTGTTTGGAGTTTAAAGTCAGTGAAGTTGACCCTATTACCTTAATGTAAATGTTAAGGGTGAAAACGTTTGAGTATGACTCCCCAGCGACCACCAGAGGGCCCCCCAAGGAGGACCCAAACATTGGACAAGAGGCTGCCCAAGGCAGCGAGCAGGTCCAAGAATTAGAACTTTCCCTCGCGATGTGTCCCTAGAATTCACCTCACTGCCTCAAATTTTATTTGGCGAAAAATGGGGAGGCTTCTCCGCATCGCGCAGACCACTCCCAGATCCTGTTGCGTTGTTTTTAAGTAAATTTTGACATGTCTAAAAGTCCCAATAACCATGGGGGTGTTTTGGTAACCTAAAGGGACGGTTATAAACTGATTTTATGACTTATTTAACCCCTTTTCCAATTTAAAACCTGTAACGACCTGTTTAGTCGTTTTGAGCAACAGATTTTATTCTGGAAAAACTGGCACAGGTGAAGGAGGCCACGACGGACCGTCACAGGCACGACGGACCGTCGTGGAGTGTGTCGTCTCGAAACACTAGGAAAATCTGGAATGGGGTACTGAAAATCGACTCCTGTAAATTGCTGAACGAACCTGCAGGACGTGCGTCACATCCAAGACGAACCGTCGTGAGTTTTCGTTGCCCACAAACACTTCAACTTTTGGAATTTGACACAAGAAACGAGTTCTGACCGTCATGACGGAGGAACAGGACAGGACCGTCCACAACTGTGACGGCCTTCACAGGCTACAGGAGATCGAGGGAGCCTGCGAGACTGTGTGACGGACCGTCGCAGGCCGACGGACCGTCACAGGTTGCGACAGTCCCAGGCGAAATCGGATTCCTCTACACGTTTTAGGGGTCGTTTTGGGACTATTCTTCCTTAATTATAAGGATTGAGGAGTTAATATTAAGGGTTAATACTGGGGGGTTAAAGAGGGTAACCTTAAGTTAATTAGTGGGTTATTATGCCATCTTTCATCTTAATTATATATTAAATTAGGGTACAAGAAAGAGGGTGGAATAAGAAAACTAAAGAACAAAGACAGAAAGAAAAGAGAGGGAAACGAACGAGTAGAGAGAGAGAAAACGAGAGGATAGCAAGGATTGGAGAAGATTAGCTTGTTGATTCAATTCTTCGGTGGAGGTAGGTTATGGTTTCCTCTTACGTATTCGTAGTAAACTCTTAATAGTGAATGATATGTATTGATAGTATTGTAAATCCCTCTAGAGCTTAATTGTATGCTTGCCTGATTATGATTATGAATTGATGAATTAACAAAGCATGATGAAGCTATTGAATTCCCAAATCTTGAAAGAAACCCTAATTCACTTGATATATTATATAATGATAATGAGATGCCTAGTATGAAGAAGGCTTGATAAAATTATATAATGATAATGATGATGCCTTAGTATGAAAGGAAGGCTTGATAATTATATACATGCACTAATGATGAGGACTTAGTATGAAAGAAGGTTGATAAATATATAATGAGAATGATGAGGCCTTAGTGTAAAAGAAGGCTTGATGAATTAGGGGATCGGGTGCACACGTGGTTCCGGTACAGGATAGAATATGAGGATCGGAAGTGTCACGTTCGACACCAGGATAGCATATGGATCGGGATGCCACGTTACGGCTACCAGGATATAAATATGAGGACCGGAGGTTCACGTTCCGACACCAGGATAGAATATGGATCGGGTGCCACTTTACTATCGGTACCAGGATAAAGAAAAAAATGTATGAGGATGGAGTGTCAACGTCGACACCAGGATGAATATGGATCGGGTGGGCCACGTTCCGGTACCAGGATAGATATGAGGATCGGAGTGCCCACGTTCCGGCACCAGGATAGGAAATACGGACGGAGTGTCACGTCCGACACAAGAGGTCAAGAAAGATAATTGGAATCTGAAAGATAACGAATATACTCAATCTAAGGAACTTAATTCCCCAAATAAGTATTGGTATTGAGGCTTGAGTCCTCATGTGTGAAACTCGGTTTAGTTATTGATGAATTCATGTTGTATGCTGACATGTTGAGTATTGTAGTTGATTTACATATTGTTGATATATACTGTTCCCTATTTTGAGTGACGATGATACTACGCAGTACGTGTGGTTGACTGACCCCCTACTATCATGTTTTCTCTTTGTTATTTGTGTAATGCAGCAAACGTTCCGTCAACTTCAAGCTAACAGCAGATCTAGCCAGTCTTCACTTCATGCGGAAATTAAGGGTGAGCTAATCGTCTAGCTTGACGGGGTCTCTCCTTCAGAGTCTTGATGCCGCAACTTCCGGCATGGACTAGCTTTTAGTGGTTTGTTCTTAGATACTCCTAGTTTAGTACTTAGAGATAGATGTTCTTGTGATGATGACTTCCAGATTTTGGGGAGATAATAATAGTATTGAATTGTTTTTATTAATGGTTTAAGTCTTCCGCATTATTTCTGTTGATATGATCTTGAAATGTTAAGAGTTTAGATGGGTTGGTTCGCTCACATGGCGGGTAAATGTGGTGACCAGTGCGTCCTGATTTGGGTCGTGACAAACTTGGTATCAGAGCATTAGGTTCGTGAGTCTCATCCACACAAGAACAGGTCTAGAGAGTTTAGGAACGGTAGGGGGCCGCCTTTACTTTTCCTTGAGAGGCCCTATAAGACTTTAGGAAAATTTCACTCTTTCATTCTTCTTTCGTGCTATACTTGAGTCCAATGGTATCTGGGCCCGATACGAATTGGTATCTGACCATCTCACTCATATTCGTAGATGGTTAGAACTAGAGCAACGACCGCACCGCCCAAACAACGGAGAGGGACAAGAAACCGACTGAGCAGCCACTATCGCTCCCCCCCCCCNGTTTGTGAAGAAGAAGGATGGAGTTTTGATGTGCTAGACTACTAGACAGTTGAACAATTGGTTAACTATTAAAAAGAACAAGTATCCTCTCCTCGCATTGAGACTTATTTCGATCGAATTAGCAAGTTGCTGTGTTTTCTCTAGATTGAACTTGAGATCCGTTATCATGAAATTGAAAATACGAGACAACGATGTGCCAAAGACGTGCTTTTAGAACTAGGTATGGGCATTTACGAATTTGTAGTGAGGTCCTTTTGGTCTTACATGCCCCGCTGCGTTCATGCATGAGTTTTGATGACGGTAATTTTTTAAGCCATATTTGGGATCTCTTTGTGCTGTATTTATGATGATTATACTGATATACTCCAAGAGTAAAGAAGGAACAATGAGGATCATTGAGAAGGTACTGAAATGTTGAGGAGAAGGATAGAAACAGCTTTATGCACAAGTTCTCTCTAAGTGTGAGTTTTGTAATGCAGTGTCCCTTCTTGGCGACGTGGTTCTAGGATGTAGTGATGGTGTGGATCCTCTAAAAGATCGAAGTAGTGAAAAATTGGGTAAGACCTACTAAATGTGCAAAATACGGATACGTAGTTGTTGTGGGTTCGCGCCTATACCTCCGCTGTCAACAGGTTCTCTTCTATTGCTTCCAATTGAGAACTTGACTAAGCAGAAATGTTCCATTTGTATGGTCAGATGGATTGAGGAAAGCTTACAGAAGCTTAGACTTTGTGACACCGCCTATCCTCACTTGCCGGAGAGGGTAAGAACGTTCAATTGTTATTGTGATGCATCCTATTTCGGGTTTGGGTGCTGCTAATGCACAGGAAGAAGTGATGGCTTATGCCTCAAGCAAGCAAAAGTGCGATGAAGTACTTCCAACATCATAGACTTGGAATTGTGGCCCGCTGGTAGTGTTTGCATTGAAGCAATGGAGACACTACTTACTATGGGGTTAAGTGTGAGGGCTCACAACGGACTCGTAGCCCTTCAGTGATGGTCTTACTCAAAGATTTGAACTTGATGCAAAGGAGAGGAGTGGAACTAACTGAAGGACTACGACCTCACTAGTTTGTATCTCCGGGGAAGCGAATGTTGCTGTGCGATGACCTTGAGTATGAAAAGCGGGAGCAGGGAAGTCATAGCCCATTTGCAAGCCTCTAGACGCCCATTAGTCTAGAAAGGTTCAGTACTTCTGGCTAACACCCTTGATGAGGTTGGAGCGAATAATGAGAAGGAGGATGTTGGCTAGGTGTGGAGTCAAGATCTTCTTTTCTTGACAAGAGGGTTAAGGAAAACAGTTTGATGATGAGCAACTAAGGCGAATCGAGATAAAAAGTGTTGCTGGAAGGAGGACTAAGGAAGCAACAACTCGACGAGGACGGAAGTGTGTTGAGGATTAAGAGGGGTATGTGTACCCCGCACTGATGAATTTGATCACACCTATTCGGCAAGAAGCCTCATAGTTCAGCTTTATTCAACCACGGGTGCAACCAAGATGTATCGCGACTTAAAACACAACACTTTTTGGGGATAAGAATGAAGCCGCAATATTGTTGACTTTATTTGCCAAGTTGTCCACACTGTCAACAATGAAGATCGAACACCAAATGGCCCGAGGAGGAACCACTTCAAAAATGCCCATCCTTGAATGGAAGTGGGAGAGAATTGCAAAATGGACTTGGGTTGTCTTCCAAAGGGACACTGGGGAAGTTTTGATTCAATTTGGGTGATTGTGGGACAATATAACTAAGTGCTCATTCATTCGGTTAAGGGAGATACAAATGCAGAGAAAGTTAGCAAAAATCTACATCCTCAGAAATGTCTTTCGATGCATGGGGTTCCACTATCCATTATAATCAGATAAGGTCGCAGTTTACTTCTAAGTTTGGAAAACATTACATGCAGAATTGGGTACCTAGGGTTTGGACTTAGTACCCCCGGTCCATGGACACAGTCAAGGACGAAGAGTACAGTTGAGCGAACGTCCCAAGTAACGTGAAGAGGAGGATATTCCTGAGCGAACGAGTCGTCGGGCCAAGGGAGTGAGCACTTGAAAACGACAAGGAAGTTGTAAGACACGCGGAGGTATTGTATAGAGATCAGTTGACACGATCGGTATATCTCGCGCACGTAATTTGGTCCATGTAAGTACCTGGCATTTATAAGAACCAATGATTGGTCAGTGAAGTCTGTATGGGGAGGTGTAGATCTCCCCATTGGTTGGTTTGATGCATTCGAGGTTAGGACCTGGGGTCCGATCTCGTGAGGATTCGATGGAAAAAGATGGTAATCTATTACAAGAGATAGCTTCTTACGGCGCAAGAGACAAAAGGAGTATGCCGACGACCAGGTTAGAGAACTTGAGTTCATGGAAGGTGAACATAGTCTTGCTGAGGTTTTACACCCATGCAAAGGGGGTGAATGCGGTTTGGTAAAGATGGAAGCTAAGTTCCAGGTATATTGGACCATTCGGGTACTAAGCGATGAGGATGGTGGCTTATGAATATGCCTTGACCCATGGCTTCCTGAGTACATCCGGTATTTCATTGGTCCCATGTTGAAAAGATACCATGGGATGGAAAACTACCAGTTATCCGTGGGACACAAAATTCAGTTTTGCTTGATGAGAACTGTCCCTTTATGAGGAGGAGCCTGTCCATTTTAGAAGAGAAATTTCCGGACAAGGTAATGAGGGTCAAGGGAGTTTGGCATACATATCAAAAGTTCAATGGAAAGAATCGCCGTTTGAAGAAGCCACTTGGGGAGAAGGGCAGATATGCGAGAAAGAACGCCCAACTCTATTACGCATTCAGTATCCTTTTCGCCCTTTTTTCCTTCTTGTGATCGTTCGGGGATGTTGGGGGATGACCGATGGGTAAATTGGATCTATTGTAACGACCTGTTTAGTCGTTTTGAGCAACAGATTTTATTCGGAAAAACGTGCACAGGTGAAGGAGGCACGACGGACCGTCACAGGCACGACGGACCGTCGTGGAGGTGTCGTCTCGAAACACTTAGAAAATCTGGAATTGGGTACTGAAAATCGACTCTCTGTAAATTGTGACGCAACCTGCAGGACGTGCCGTCACATCCACGACGAACCGTCGTGAGTTTTCGTTGCAAAACACTTAACTTTTGAGAATTTGACACAAGAAACGAGTTTCTGACCGTCATGACAGGAGGAACAGGAGGACCGTCACAACTGTGAAGGCCTTCACAGGCTACGTGAGATCGAGGGAGCTGCGACGACCTGTGTGACGGACCGTCGCAGGCACGACGGCCCGTCACAGGTTGTGCAGTCCAGGCGAAATAGGATTCCTCTACCGTTTTAGGGGCGTTTTGGACTATTCTTCCTTAATTATAAGGATTGAGGGTTAATATTAATGGTCTAATACTTGGGGGGAAAAGAGGTAACCTTAAGTAATTAGTGGTTATTATTGCCATCTTTCATTCTTAATTATATATTAATTAGGGTAAAAGAAAGAGGGTTTGAATAAGAAAAATGAAAGAACAAAGACAGAAAGAAAAAGAGAGGGAAACGAACGAGTAGAGAGAGAGAAACGAAGAGGTAGCAAGGATTTTGAGAAGATAGCTTGTTGATTCAATTCTTCGGTGGAGGTAGGTTATGGTTTCTCTTACGATATTCGTAGTAAACTCTTAATAGTGAATGATATGTATTGATAGTATTGTAAATCCCTCTATATGCTTAATTGTATGCTTGCATGATTATGATTATGAAATTGTGATGAATTACAAAGCATGATGAAGCTATTGAATCCAAATCTGAAAGAACCCTAATTTCACTTGATATATTATTAATGAAATGATGATGCTTTTATGAAAGAAGGCTGATAAATTATATAATGATAATGATGATGCCTTAGTATGAAAGAAGGGTTGATAAATTATATAATGATAATGATGATGCCTTAGTATGAAGAAGGCTTGATAAAAATAATGAGAATGATGATGCCTTAGTGTAAAAGAAGGCTTGATGAATTAGGGGATCGGGTGCCACGTTCCGGTACCAGGATAGAATATGAGGATGGAGTGTCACTTTCCGACACCAGGATAGCATATGGATCGGGTGCACGTTCCTGGTACCAGGATAGAAATGAGGATCGGAGTGTCACGTTCCGACACCAGGATAGAATATGGATCGGGTGCCACGTTCCGGTACCAGGATAGAATATGAGGATCGGAGTGTCACGTTCCGACACCAGGATAGAATATGGATCGGGTGCCACGTTCCTTACCAGGTGATAGAATATGAGGATCGGAGTGCCACGTTCCGGCACCAGGATAGAAATAAGGATCGGAGTGTCACGTACCGACACAAGGAAGAAAGATAATGAATCTTGAAAGATAACGAATATACTAATCTAATGAACTTAATCCCAATAGTATGGTATTGAGGCTTGAGTCCTCATGTGTGAACTCGGTTGTAGTTATTGATGAATTCATGTTGTTATTGCTACATGTGAGTATGTGAGTTGATTTACATTATGTTGATATATACTGTTCCCTATTTTGAGTTGGCCGATGATATTACTCAGTACGTGTGGTTGTACTGACCCCCTACTTCATGTTTTCCCTTTGTTATTTGTGTAATGCAGCAACGTTCCGTCAACTTCAACTCAACAGCAGATCTGAGCCAGTCTTCATTCATCGGAAATTCAGGGTGAGCTAATGCGTCTAGCTTGGATGTGGTCTTCTCCTTCAAGTCTTGATGCCTTGAACTTCCGGCATGGACTGCTTTTAGTGTTGTTCTTTAGAATACTCCTATAGTAATAGAGATAGATGTTCTTGTGATGATGACTTCCAGATTTTGGGGATAATAAAATGTATTGAATTGTTTTTATTAATGAGTTTAGTCTTTCGCATTATTTTCTGTGATATATCTTGAAATGTTAAGGTTTAGATGGGTTGGTTCGCTCACATAGGGGGTTAATGTGGGTGCCAGTCGCGTCCCTGATTTGGGTCGTGACAACAACCTAACACCATAGGCCAAAATCAAATAAATCCAATTCCTCTTCTCTCTGAATCTCTTACTAACTCCATTAGGAAGTGAACTATCAAGTTCAAGCTATGGGATGAATTTTCATTGTTTCTTCTCAAATTCTTCATGAAATTGTTCAATAATAAATAGTTATTGTGATACTTCATAACTAAATTAACCATTCACTTGGAGAGTTATCTTCAGTTTGCAAAACGAGTTATGTCAAACTCTTTTCTTTTTCAATCTAGCCATGGGTTCCTTCTAAAAACGTTTTTAATGGCTTAATCATGATGAATTGATGTTAAAGTATTTGTTTTAATGTGATTTTAATCCAATTGCATTATGAACCCATGTCTCTTCTCAAAATCGATTAAGCTCTTGCATGGGCATTGTGATCATGACTTGCTAATGGTTGTATTGTGATTCTCTTACATTGAATTGGTTATATCTACTGTCATTTACGTGAATTAATGAAAAATTGATAATGAAGGATCCAGGTGGATCAATGTATGAAGATTTGAGCATGTTTAGTCTAGTTATTTATGAGATCACAGTAACATTGGTCCTAAATTGTATGTAAGTTGAATTCGATTATGTTTTGAGTCTTGTAGCTACTATTTGGGGTTAATATCATCATTGAATTGTAAGTATAAATCCTATCAAATTAAAGAAGGCATGCATGAATTTATTTAGGTTATTTTAGTCTATGGATTTATAATGTTAGGTACATGATATAATCTGAATTCTATATTAGATGAATCATGATATAGACTTGATTTATATCTATTTAGATACTGCTCTGAATGTATATTATTGATACATTATGATTGATGAGCAAAACTAGGGAAGTTATTTGATAAGCTATAACTCTCTACTTTCTACCCTATATGTGATATAGTGTACTAGTTGTATCATGATTTTTTAGCAACTTGTACGCGGTTTCTTTTATGATTTAAGTACATATAGCTACTGGCATATAATTTATTGAGGATAGAGAAAGGGGTATTGATCAATAATGATCAAAGGTTGATGAATTTGTAAGAATGACTCATCCCTCTACTTTTCTATATTATTGTGGTGATGAAGCCTTGTATGATATTTTGTGGTATGGTACACTTATTGTGGTGGTGTTTACTTCTTGTTAATCTATATATGTGTTAATTATGGCCTTGAAGGCAAATTGATGAATATATGACTATGTTGTTATGATGATTACACTATCTGAAGCCTATTCCTACTTTCCTATTCGACTTGTGATTTAGATTGTATGGCTATTGTATAAGCATGTGTATATCTATGTTAGGGTAAAGTACAGGTTCTGCCATTGATGTGTTAAAATGGTTATTAATCCCATACTTACTTAACCCTATGTGAATGAATGAATTGTAAAAATGAGGAGTCTTAAGTGTCATACGAAGTTTACTTGTATCCTTTGCTTTTTTCTGTTGTATGGTCTATGATTGAAAGTCTAATATGGTCTAAGAGGGTGGCTGCCTCAATGTTTTATTGATAGCCATTATGTGATTATATTGACCAATGTACATACACTCACACTTCATGCATGCTTACAAGTAGTATAGGATCATCGTGTTGAATGAATGGTTGTTCTCATATACACTAACGTCTACTACTATGCATGATTAAGTATATGGTTATGAAGTATGATATGTATCTCTTAACTAGGATGACTTTATAGGTGTACTAGTATGGGCAAGGGTATGTGACCTTGTCTATGCATTGGATATATGTGCCTTGATAGGATAGCTCATAGGATTGGTTTTCTATGTATATGAATATTAATGCATGGTTATGCTATGAGTGTGTATAATGTCTTAAAGTGTTTATATGAAATGATTTCTCATATAGATACACCTATACGCTTGATGCATTGATATATGAACATGTGTGAAATTTATGTGTTATGTGAATGGTTTGCTCACATATAAGTACACATACACATGTATGAAGATCTAGTCAATAAAGGAGCCTTGAAAGGTGTGTTCAAGTGTACCCTAAACTAGATAGGTGCTTACATATACTATGTCCATGTGAAAGGGTTTCTTAAATGATATAAGTTGACGAATTCTCATCTATGACCTATGAGCTAAGCATATCAAGGGATGACTCTCCTAAGCAAATTTTTTTAAGGTAAAATTAATAAAGGCTTTTAATAAAGGGAAGTTAGCTTAGCACCGAGTGAATTTGAATATGAGTGTGTATCCCTTTCCAATGTGGGAAGGAAGGTCTACCATAAATCTCATGAGGTGGATAATCACAATGACTCAATAGGCATAAATAGTGTTTCAAAAAGTTAATAACCATATGCCCCATCTAGGCATAAAGAGGGTTTTCACATGTATCTCCAAGTTCCATACACTATGCTTGCTACATATGATCTATCAAAGTGAATTCACTTACGATGCTAGTATGTATGTTAATGTTCTACTTTGGCTAAGTTAAAAACCTTCCATTGGTGTAAGTCTCTACAACAGTAAATTCCATGTTTAGCACCCATGGTCTTAGTGTCGGTTAAGGCTATAGTTTCCCTAATGTAAAATGGACAATGGAAGTAAATGACCAGCATCCTAACTAGGATGACTTAAGGGAGGTTACTAAGTATTGGTGGCTGTAATGAACTCATATAGACATTACACAAGTAGTTCCTTAGGAAGTCCTAGAGAGGTGACCTATTGTGTATGATTATGCTTATGTCCATATGCATGACTTTGTAGTATTGGTCTACTTGTTGTGATGAAATTCATGGTATGAGCCTGGATGAAGTGGTATTGATATATATGTATAATGTTGATCTTAATGACTATATTATGAAGGTATTCCCTAGTTTGGATAAAGTTACCTTTACTTGTTAGATTGATGTATGAAGCGTTAAGGTTTGTGGTCTCATGAAGGGTTTACTAAGTATGTGCGAGGTTATGGGGATTCACATGTACATTGCAATAGTATACTAAGATTAGGGTCATTAATAAGGTCTTATAATGACTTATGTGAAGTGAAGCAAAAATATGTGCAAAATGATATATCTTATTGTCTTGACTTTAATATGCCTATGATATATTATGCTTATATGACAACATGTGTAGGCTGATGTAGGTTGTATGAATGATTTATTTGTGACCTTAAGGTGATGAATTGTACCAAGTATCACTACAGGGTTACTTGAAAGTTTTGTAAATAAAAGAAATGATAGTACACTGTGAAGAAGGAAATAACTCACTGTAATGTGACTTTGAAATGCCTTGAATTCTATATGTGATCTTATATGATATCTGGCTTTTTAATATGTATATATGAAGTATGTGAATGATCTGAAAGAAATTTTATAAAGGTTTTATGAAGATTTACTCAAAAAAGGCATGAAGTATGATTTCATAAAAATGTCCCCTTTAAATGCATATTTTTGCATGGTTTCCATACTTAGTTCATTCTTGTACTAATCCCATTCTTCTATATATTCTACATAGGGTGTAGTTTATGGATGCTTAAAAGATGTCTTGAATGGTGAATAGCTTGATAGATGATTCCCATGCTCAATGAAAGTAATCCTTAAGTTGAAGGATCTCCTACTTACATTTACTATAGAGTTTTATAAGTTGTATACTCGTGATTATGTAGTAAGGGTTATGTCCCTAATGTAATCTAATGTTGTTAAGTCTAAGATGGAAGAGAGACTTAGAGTCTATGTAATATGGTATTTTATATATATATGGGAAGTGAAGTTTCTAGCATATGATGTGATATGAAAATTTTCAAATTTTTCTCTAAATATACTATGACAATGCGATGAATGATAACTATGGGCTTGTATAAACATTTGAGAGGTCGAGTACGCCATGTTACTTCTACAGGGTGCTCCCCAGATGTGACATTTGGTGGCAGTGTTTACTTGAAGTTTATGATTATTTTTAATAAATGTGTGTATTGTGGATGTTTCCCTGACGACATACACTGTGAAGTGAAATTGTGATTAGGTTGTTTATGAATGATATGTTTTAGCAGATTGAAATGTGTTTCTTGACGATACTATGTTTACGCGAAGAATATGTTTATGTTAAGCATGCTAATGTGTGTAATATGATGAATGAAGATATAAGCATGTTTATAAGTCAATGTTATGAACAGGGTGATTATATAAAAGGTGTTCTCACATGTACACACACTTACACTTTGAATCAATCAATGAAGCTAAAGAATGTGAATGAAAAGAGGAGTTTTCGGATGAACACTCATTGAGAGTTTAGATGTTGTTTTTAGTGGCAACCTCACTATTCCAGGGAGTTTTCTAAGATAGGTTGGAGGTTGGATACCCTTCGTGAGTTGAGATGTGGTATTCCAATGTAACCTCTAGGAGATAAGTACCCTTAGTGAGTTGAGATGTGATGCTAATTAGATATCCCTTAAACTATTGTAAATGAATGTTTAAGACTATGTTGGGAGTTATTATTATCAATAACAGGATTTGAAGAAGAGGTGGTTACAAGTTGTGAGTAGAGATGTAACACGTAATTTACCTCTTGAGATGAGTACTCCTTGTGACTAGAGAGTAAATTTCTTACAATGAATCTCCTTATCCGTTAAATATGTGACCTCATGGGTTTAACTATTGGAGATTCCATGTAAAGGCTTAAAGAATGACCTTACACTAGGTAAGTGGATATCACTCATCCGATAGCGTTTAATTTCAGGATTCGATGTCTAGCTCTAATGCTCTCATGGGCTATGTTTGTTAAATACATCCCACACAAACTAATGTAATGAACTAAGTCTCCTAAAGAGTGTACTACTTACGGTAGGTTGCGTTATGGGATGCTATATATCCATTGCACAAGTAGACACTTGAAAGAGGAGTCTTTGTGTGTCTTTATATTTAATGTATGAATCTGCTAGTATGTAATGAAAATGGAGTTATTTGACTTAATGTCTAATGTTTGGAAAACATGTTAATACTATATATTGTATAATGAAGTTTATGAATGATGAATGTGGTGTATCTAATCTCATGGAATCCTCAAGGAGCACAAAGTGGGAGAAGTAGTATGGGATGGTATTCTCACATTGCAGTTTGTGTAACTTGCAAGACCACTTGGAGAAGGGAACCTATGTGAAGTTATAAATACAAGTATGTTTCTCTAATTTTTAGTTATAGGAGTTCGTAGTTTTTACCCTTTTGAAGTAAGCCTATAATGCGTAGCCTTGAGGATAACTTCGGTGTTTACTGTAGGAATTATGCAGGAGGTCCCTTTATGTCTACCTTTGTAAGTCGTAGGATAATCTTTGTTAAGGAAACTTCTCGGGAAATGAGTTCACTGTAATATTTTCATGGGTTCACTATAACGTGCATTTTCAAGGTTTAAATTATGTAAGTTCTATCCTATGTGCTAAATGTTGATATAGGTGTTATTTAACTTCTATATTCATGAAGGTTTTACTTAATTCACATGAAAGCTTATTTCTACTAAAAATTCCCTTTTTGCATGTTTTGCATATGCCATACTTAGTATATTGTTTGTACTAACCCCATACTTTTCCATTCTCTATATGTATAGGTTGGAGGAATATTGAAGACTAAAAGGAAAGCTTGGGAATTACTCTCTCAAGACTAAATATGTCCTCATATATTTGAGGGAATAGTCCAATTTCTTTAGTTTCTACTATGATGACTTATTATGTGTTTTCTTTCAATGTAAATGGCCATGTCCCTAAGTTATTTATGATGTGTCTTTAAGTTGGGTTGTGACGACGAGAAAACTCTTTAGTATTTATAAAATATATTTCCTTTTTATTATTACTATCGTGAAAAGTTTTAATTTCGCACTACTTTTCATGTCTTATGTAATGAATGATAGCAAATGGCTAGTACAACACTTCCGAAAGGTCAACTATGCAATTGTTCTGACCTAAGGGTTGTCCTAACTTCTAGGGGGTAGTTTCGGGTCGTGACAATGAAGTTTACATACACTTCTCATATATGAAGTGTACATAGACTTCTCAATGAGGAACAAAGAATTCATTAAAGTAGTCTAATATTTGTTTCACATATAACCCATCTATCATAGAAGTATATGATTTGGACATAGACCTTACACAATTACAATATGCCTCATATAGGCTTACCATGAAGTCACAAAATAAGGAAAGAACAATTGTATTAGACATAGTCAATATTAATAAGGCTAGAAAAGTGGCTTCATCCTCAGACCTTGAGGACTCAAAAAAACATGGGAAATAATCCAAGTCTTCCTTACAAATATTCTTGAAGTTCTTCAATGGTCCGAACCTACATTGTTGCAGAATAGTGAAGAAAATATGGGTTAGTACAAACAACGTGTACTTAGTCTGACATCTATGCATAAAATTCAGTAATGCATGAAAAAGGGACATTTTAGTCAAAAACATGCTTTGAATACAATTACCTTAACATGCACATATAATGGAAAATCATAAGTCAACCCAACATAATATTAACCCAACATATAAACAACCCAAGCAATACTTGTGCAATGCAAAGAATAGAATCTCATGACCCTATCTAAAACTAAGTATCAATTTAAATAACCTACTTCATATGCAACATAACCTCATATTTCATCATGACAGGCTTTATTCATAAGATCATTTATAACTTGACATAGTGCATGGACTCTTACTAGGGCGTTCTCAAGGGGTGGTACTAGTGCGGCAAGGGTTCATACCATAGTGGATGCAACAAAACGAAAGTAGAGACGTCTCTTATACATTGAACTTTGTGGGATTCCTAAGAGATGGTTAGAGTAAATGTACTCTCCTTAATGGACTCTTGTTTCTTGTGATGATGTATGTTTAGTATTATCAGGTATGAATCATCCATGAATATGGTTGCTAGATGAAATTGAGATGTGGGAAGGATGTATGAACGTAGGTCTGCCTTACATGTGATGCAACTTTTGATAGGGTTATGGGATTCTATTCTTTTCATTGAATAAACATTGGTTGGGGTGTCTATATGGTAAGATAATATGGCTTATGATGGTTAATTTATGTGTATATTTGATTTACTTTATAAAAATAAGTTTCACTAAAATTTTCTTTATATACGTGCATTAATGATTTATATGCATGGAAGCCATACTTAGTATATGTGATGTAGTAACCCATATTTTCTTCCCTTATCCCTAAAAATGTAGGTTCGGGACTTTGAGTAGATTTAAAGTCTACTTTTTAAGACCCTTGGATTTTCTTCTCGAAGTTGGCGAGTCCTCAAGTCCGTGGACAAACCCTATGTTCTAGTTATTTCTTTTGTTACGTTGAAAGACATTGTTGTATTTTCAATTTCGAGACATTCTCATTGATGTATGTTCTATGTCCCATGTTTTATATTATTTAATGTTTATATGGTACATTGTGACAATGTTGGATTCTATTGTTCCTTACATGAAGTAAAGTTGAACTTCCAATGTAAAGGTTTTAATTTTTCTATTTTTTTGATTCTAACTTGGATTACATGCGATGATGGATGCGTAAGAGGAATTGTATATACGACATCTTAAGGTTGAATAATTCCTGCAACGACTAGTGGGTGTGGCTCGTGGTTTCGTTACAAAACACAGTAATGGTATCATACAAGAAGAGGAAATAATTTAGGATTGATATCACCAGACCATACACGTGATAGAATCTTGCTCCAATCATTGTGTGAAGGCAAACATACTTTGTGAAGTGAGATAGAGCTTTCATAGAAATTCATAGGACTCATCGCTCTTTTGTCATTCTTTAGTCGTGCCTAAGAGCCTTAAATTTATCTAGTACTTTATTCTTGTCCTTTTATTGTGCTTATAGGCATTGAAATGTCACGACCGAGGTCTAGACCCCAGCCAAAACCGGCATCGTTGAGCTTTCAGAGGTCGTAAACAACCCTACATATGTCATCGTCACATCATCTAGGTTAATTTTACCGAAAATTTGAAACTTTTAGTTACTTAAAGCATACATAGACTTCATAGTAAGATACATTACACTGATATAAGATTTATCTACATCAGTTCATAATCGTTCACAACAACCATCTAATACCAAGATAATCAACTGAATGAAACAGTCATATCATAAAATATAAAGTTGCCAGAATGGCACCAATACAATGTCTAAAAATAATTGAGAAAGAACACTAGTGGAACATGCTTCACTAGCTAATGTCTCCGCCTAATGCTAGAATAAAATATTAAGAATCCTTGAAAGCATGAGGGCATACAGAATCCGGATGAAAGCTCCACGTTCGGACAACTTGAGTGTCGATTCGTAAGTTCTAGCGTCTGGCTGCACCTGCACATAAAAGTTGAGAGTTGTATAGGATTAGTACACACTTGTAGTAAGTATAGGTATATCTCACCACACACCAGGACATTCTGATAGCGGAGAAGATCTCTCTCCTAACGGTATGTTTGTGGAATGTCAAGTTCAGTGGACTTGCCAAATTTTTATTAGGAAATTCATGCTATGAGAATAACAATGCATCATCCTACGTAACATATTTTCACCCAGTCACATAACATCATGACCTCGTTTAGTATATAACATATTTCATATCAATGTCCATATCCATGAGCCTTTGGAATCATTTGACTTGACTTTAGGCTTCCCCCAAAATTTAGGGCTCACCATATAGGACCCATCACCTAGGGAGCCTTTTTTTTAGCAAACGAGTACTCTCCTTCATCTCATTTCATAAACGACTTTATTTTTCATATCGTCGTACGTTAGTGTAACACCCACCATACCTTGAGTGGTTTCAGTTTTTCATGCGGTTGTCCCGCTGTGCAATGACACAGAATGGCTTCCGTCCTTTTGCTGTGTCGGTTCTGCTGGGTGCGCCACATTTTCCTTCATTTACAGTGTGGGTTGAGACTCGTCTCTATTGACTTATCCTACTCCTAAAGACACCGATTCGGTGATCGTTATTCCAATTATGTTTGCATTACTTGAGGCTGGACCTCATTCTTTATTTTGGGAACTTTAACCTTAAATCTGAACCATAGTCCATGCTGAATCATCCAATAATATCCGTGTTTAAAACCTCACGCCTGAAAAGCGGTGTGGATATAGCTCCTCCGAAAGTAACCCCAAAAAATTTAAGGTTATATAGGAATAAAACCACTAACCCTTGCGAGAACCCAATATTCGCGAGTATACGACGTTTAAAGAACTTAGAAGATTACAGGAAACACTCATACCTTGTCATGACAGTACACGATCTGCATCTCCATGAGAATTACTGTGAACCGCTGCCGTCCCTGAAAGAAGGATGGCCAACTCATAAGCTAGACCTCGTCGGTGCGCAGTAATAACAGTAATCCATTACATTTATCTCATTCATTAAGGAAGCTACTTCTTCAGCATGAGGCAATCCTATCTATACAATCATAGAGATAGTTTCATCTCCATCTCAGCTCCGTGGTGTGTATTTAACGTGAGGCCATTAACTTGCAATACATTCCCTTTAGAGGTGTATCTCACTGGGAGCAGATCTTGGTCTAATTTTCAGTCGACTCTATTCCCACCAGACCCTCTTAGTGAATAACGTCCTTGGTTAACATAATTAACTGAGTAATCGGTACATTTGAGATTTTCTCACTCCACCTTCACCGCATTAGCCCTCTACTCAGTGTTTATCCACCACATTCTTCTAAACAATTTAGCCCATCTTTTTCCCTCTTTCATATATATACTTCCCACCACTTTTCTTAATGCTTCATGTTAACGTACACACCAATTCACTTGCCCCTTTCAGATGTGGCTGTCATACTCTCTACTAACCCCCCGTCTAAGGGTTCTTCTTATCTTTCACATAATCTTCGTCTCACTTATTGTTACAAACGTATACTAGAACTTATTAGTACACACATACAAGCCCGGAGGCTTCCCTTCATAGTTTGTCTAGCATTGATTCAATATTTAATCCAGATTTGTGTGGGTACAAGAGATTCCGCATCTTGTAGCATATTGCCTAAGCATTAATTGGACTTTCGATCATTAGAGGCAGCATTCAATAAATATTTGTTCACACAGTAGGACTTATGTTCATAAAATTGTGCAAGGGAACCTGATCTCGCATACCTTGAGAAACTTTAGTCTATATTAAATGGAAAATGGTGCTAAATCACCCTCATAATTGGCATGGTACAAAATGCACCTCATTCCACCTATTGCTCCAAAATAAGCCTTTTCGCACCACCTAGTTGGGTCCAAATATCTTATCCTCTTACCTCACCTTTTTGCTTCCAAATTGACACTTATTTTACGGTTTTATATTATTTAACTATTTAATATTTTTAAATACCGCTCAACTTTTGTTATAATAATTTTAACTTATTATCTAATACTTTCTAATCAATCCACTACCCACCCATAACTAATTAAAACCCTCCGATTACTAATCACTCACATTATCAACAACAAGCAAATTACTGCCAATTGTTGTTTATTAAATATTGGAGACGAAAATATCTATAAGTAAATTTAATTGGTAACTTCCATGTCTAAATAAAAATGATCGATAAACTTAAAAGTCGACTCAGTGCATCTTCTTAATTATTCTTTTCTTACGTCTCAATTGTGTGATGTTACTCTCTAGGTAACGTTTTTTCAAATATATATTAAAAGGTTTGTAAAAAAACAAATTCTAATTTTATAAAAATTATATTTTATAAAAAGTGCAGAATTAATTCAAAGGTGATTTATTGCTTTCTTTATCTTTCATCATAAATTTCTTAATTCAATTATTGAAAGAGAATCAAATTGGAAGTGTCCTCCTAAATAGCGGCTGCTCAACATAAATTTAATTAGGGCTTCGATTCGAGAACTCGAATAATTTTGGATTCATTTTCATTAATCAATATTTCATCGTGTTTTATTAGATGTTTATGACGATTTTGGTATTCTAGTTGGATTATAATTTGGTGGTGTTTCGTTAGTAATGGGGGGTAGTGGGTTGGCTTTCTAAGGATACACAATAAATTAAATTATAAACAATCGTTAACCTCAGTATATTTAAAAATATTAAATAGTTTTAAATTTAAAATCATTAATAATTGGTCTTTTAACTTGAAAGGTGGATGCACAATGGTATTTGTGAGCCAATAGTGGATGAAAAGGGAATTTTGGAGCCAATAGTGGATGCAGGGTAGTTTGTACAACTTTTCATTTCAATACTTCACGGGTATTTAGACCCTTTTTCCTTAATTAAACTTGCAGATTTTCATATTCAGATTTTGGGAACCCCTAGTTCGATCCCCATCACTCCAATATTTTCCTTTTCTTTTTCCTCGTCTCTTTTTTTCGTTTAAGTAAAGGCTGGTTGTGGGGATCAATCCCCACAAGCTCATCTTTTTCTTTTTTTATCTCTTACTCTTCTCACCTAATCAAGGGTATCGGTTCAAATCCCCACTCTTCACATTTATTTTTCTCTTGATTTTTTATCCTAACTCTTTAATCCATTCAAGAGGTTGTGGGTTCAATCCCCACTCTCCACATTTATTTTTCTCCTTACTCTCTCATCTGTTCAAGAGGTTGTGGGGTCTATCCTCACTCACCACATTTATTTTTCCTTTCGTTTTTCTCATGAAATATTTATGTAATTTGCATTTGGTGAGGTCGTGGGTTCAATTCCCAATAACCTCACAATTTTTAAAAAAATTGTGAACATATTTCATTTTTCAAATTTTTGGCGGAGACCAACATTTCCAAACTGGAAATTTGGTCTCTTTCAGTCCTTCTTTCTTTCAAGTTTTTATGTTGATTCCTTGAATAATTCGGTGATATTATCCCAGCAACATTGCACTAATATGAACATCACACTTTGAACATTTTCATATACGAAAACATAACATTTATAACACACAAATTTAAGGCAACAACATAGTTAATATTACAACACACCCATGCTCAAATATTTAACGTAAAATAATTTTTTGGAACACATCTTTCATTCATTGCATACTTTTCAAATACATATTCAATACATAATCACAATCAGACCCAAAATTATCTACCAGAAGACATAACAACGGATGATTTGAATCTTTCAAAGGATGTAATGACAGGGGCATGCAACGGGAATAACCTTAGTTTTTCAATTAGGATTAAACTAAACCTTAAGGGTCTCGTGGGAAAGGGTTAAGAGAGAAGAAAACCCATACCTTAATGTGGTTCAACACTTGTTTCAATGCTGCCTATTCCCATGACACCACTGCCTCACCACCAAAATACAAAACCCAATCTGTCGAGAAGAATATTGTTGATTTTCGTTTTTAGCTTAGCTTTTCGTTTGAGTTTTTGTCTGTAAGTTCTTCAAGAGTTAAGAAATACTATTTTCATTTAATTTTATGATAAAAAATGTGAGAATGAGAGTGAGAGACGTGAGAATAAGAGGATTCGGATTATGAGAGTTAGGTGGAAACTTAGTTAAACTAGGACTCCTCGTTATTTATTAATTTTGTTATTACATTTTTTATTCAAAATCTTATTTTTTCCTTACTTAAATCAGCTTTTTAAATATTAATTAATTCAACTAATTCACATAATAAAATTAAATCAATTTAATCCTTGCTTCCACCAATGCTTGAACATAGGTGGAGCTACGTTTTGCTTAAAGGGTCAAATTCAGCAACCTCTACCCGAATTTCCCCTCCACCATGTTGATTAATAAATTAATTAGGGTAATTACAATACTACCCTTATCCTGGAAAAGGCCATTTTACTCCTAGACCTTAGAAACATAAGATTACCCCTTTTTAAGTCCGGTTAAGACTCATCCGGGTAAATCTTCATATTCAGGTGCCCTACTTGGCTGAAGCAAAACTTTCCTACCTTAACTAAATCACCATGTAGTTGGGTTGGATGTTGCAGTGGTTCAGAGGTGTGGTTCTACGTGCATCAATCCGTGTGAACCCGGTCTAATCTAGGCATTCTAGATACATTAGGCATTACTTTGCATTGTCATTTTACGGTTGTTATAGAATACAAGAAGGAACGCTTGAATGGGCCGATAAGGAGAATGCGAATGAGGCAGTTCCCCCTCAAGCTTCGTCAAACCCTCATATTCCAATTAAATAATAGGATATTTCTAACATTTAGATAATGGTGGATATTCATAGCATGACTCAAGTATTAGACACTCATGTTTTTAGTGATACTAGTGAGCAAGTGAATACCAATGATATCACTTACGCTTCTATGATTAGGGATTTCACAAGGATGACTCCCCCTTTTTTCATTGGCTCTAATATGGAGGAGAACCCACACGGGTTCATTGTTGAAGTGTTCAAGGTGCTAGATTCTATGGGTGTGTCTTCTCAAGAAAAGGTTGAACTAGCCGCCTATCAACTCAAAGATGTGACTCAAGTGTTGTATGAACAATGGAAATAGGAGAAGCGTGTTAGACAAGGTCAAGTTAGTTGGAAATTATACAAGACAACCTTCCTTGATAGGTTCTTCCTGTTGGAATTTAGAGAGATTAAATGCAAGAACTTATCATTCTTCATCAAGGGTCGTTAGTTTGTGTGTTGTGTGAAATGGTGAAGCATATGCCTCAAGCTTTCACCTGAACATCATTCCACAAGACCATCGCTTCCGTCTCCCTGTATGAGTGTGTGCAGATTCTAGGGACTTAAAAATATGACACCCGACCACATAAATTTTGTTGTTGGGTGGATCTACGCTGGCTGACACTTCTCTTGCTGTACTAATCGATTATATAGGTCGGCTATGTTTATTCCTAGCATGGACATCTATTGTATTATCGTTCATGCCAAACAAATTGAGGAGAAAAAGCTTAACCAAGTTGGTAGGGAGTTGAAGAGGACAAGGGTCGAAGATGGAAATTATTCCAAGAGTAGATTTGAGGTTCAAGATAAGCCATGGTTCAAGAAAAGGATTTCTAAGAAAGGTTCTCCAAATACTCCAAGGGTTAACAAAGGTAAAGTGTCTACCACCAATCCTTAAGAGGGAAAAAATAGTGGTTCTTATGTTTAGAAGCCTATTTGTGCAAAGAGTGGTAGAAAATATGAAGGTAAGTGCCTAGTGGTATGGGTAATTACTATTGTTATGGTATGAGTGGTCACAAGAAGAGGTACTACCTTATGATGAAGGCTCAAAGAAGGTAAAATGCTCAAGCACAAGCAAGTGCTTCAAATCTCGATCCTCCTAAGAAGAATTGGTTTAATACTATCCAATCTCGAGGTGATCAAGAGAGCTCTCGGGATGTTGTTACTATTATGTTGCAAGTATTTTCAATTAATGCTTATGCATTGTTGGATCCAGGTGCCACCTTATGTTTTGTAATTCCTCTAAGGGTTATGAAATTTGGTGTGCTCCCCGATTTCATAGATTAACCGTTTTCAGTTTCTACCCTTGTGGGTGACTCTGTGGTTCATAATAGACTCTATAGGGGTTTTCCCATATCTTTTCCCAATAAAGTTACATTGGTTGATTTGGTAGAAAATGATATGTTTCAGTTCGATATCATATTGGGGATGGATTGGCTACATTCTTGTCTGGCTTCCATTGATTGTAAAACAATGGTTGTTAAATTCCAATTCCCTAATGAAACCGTTTTTTAATGGAAGGGTGGAAACTCAATCCCTATGGGTAGGATAATTTTATATCTAAAAGTTTGTAAGTCTATTGAGAAGGTTTGTCTCTATCATATAGTGAGCGTCAAGGATCTCAAATCCGAGATCCCTCCTTTAGAGTTAGTCATCGTAGTGAAGGAATTTTTAGAAGTCTTTCCCGTTGGGTTGCCCAGAATTCCACCCGGACATGAAATAGACTTCGACTTAGATTTATTGTCGGATACACAACCTATTTCAATCCTACTTTATTGGATGGCCCACGCGAGTTGATGGAATTAATGATTCAACTAAAGGAATTCATAAAAAAAGGGTTTTATTAAACCAATCATCTCTTTATGGGTGCCACAGTATTGTTTGTGAAGAAGAAGGATATGTTTTTAAGAATATGTATTGATTATCACCAATTGAACAAGGGCGACTATAAAGAATAAGTATCCACTCCCTATGATTGATGATTTGTTTGACCAACTCCAAGGAGTTATTTACTTTTGAAAAATGACTTGAGGTCGAGTTAGAGTGAGAGCTGTTGATATACAAAATTTGGCATTTCAAAGAAGATATGGTCATTTTGAATTCTCAGTAATGTCTTTTGGTCTAACAAATGCCCCGACAACTTTCATAGACCTTATGGATCAAATATTAAAGGTTATGTAGATTTGTTTGTGATTGTCTTCGTTGAAAAATTCTTGATGTACTCTAAGAGTGAGAATGATCATATGAGCTATTTGAGGACAGTTTTGCAAGTCCTTAAGGATAATAGCTTTTTCTTGTAAATTTCGTAAATGTGAATTTTTGTTTAAATCAGTTGCTTTTCTTGGTCTCATGGTCAATTAAAGAAGGATGGATGTGGTCCAAAGTTGTCCTAGACATTTGAGCCCTATCGAAATGCAAAGCTTTGTGTGTTTGGCCGGGTACTATAGGAGGTTTGTTGAGGGATTTTCATCTATGAAATCTCCATTAATGGCCTTAACCTAAAAGAAGTACAAGTTTTAATGGTCGGAAGTGTGTAAAATGTGATCCCAATTATTGAAGGTTAAGCTTACCTCCACTCTAATGTTGAGATTATAGAGGGTACCGAATGGTTTGTTGTGGATGGTGACGCCTCTAGAGTAGGTTTGGGTTATGTCCTCATGCAACATACAAGGTGATAACATATGCCTTTAGGAAACTCATGGCGCATATCAAGAACTACCCAACTCCTAACCTTGAACTACAACCGTAGTGTTTTCCTTGAAAATTTATAGACACTCTCTCTATGGGGTTCATGTTGCTTTGTTCACCAAGGAAAAATGTCTCAAATATGTATTCACTAAAAAACATTTGAATCCACGCCAAAGAAGGTGGTTACAAATTTTAAAGTATTATAATATGAGTGTCTATGAGTAGTGTGACATATGTGGTTTATGATAAGAAAATTTTAGTATAAGAGGTACATAAGATGTCCTGGTTGGGTGTTCGACTACAATAATCTTAATAGGATGGTTTCATAGTTCATCATAAATCTAAATCGTACTTCGTGGTTGAGCTGAAATCTAAGTAACATCTTGATCTTCTATTGATGGAGTTGAAGGAATCGGTTCTTAGTAAACTAATTATCTTTCTTCCAAGGGGAGGATGGGGTACATAGTTAGCAATGTAGATTTGTGTGTACTTGATCTTGATGGCTTAACGGATCAAATAATTGAAGAGGCTCATGGTTCATGCTATTCCATGCATCCGGGTGCCATAAAATGTATCGTTACTTGTGCAAGATTTATTGGTGGAACAGGATGGAAAGGGAGATAACGCACTTCGTGGCTAATTGTTAATGTTGAGAACAAGTCAAAGCCGATTATAAGGTATTGAGAGGTCCAAATCAAGATATTGATATTTGCACTTGGAACTGGGAAGATGTCAACATGGACTTCATGGTAGGTTTTCCTCGTACCTTTAGGCAACATGAATCCATTTGGGTCATTCCGGATAGGTTGACTAAATCAACCAATTGCTTTCTCATCAAAGTTTCTTATTCGGCGAAGGAGTATGATAAATTCAATATTGAGGAGATTGTAAAGCGAGATAAGGCCCCTTTGTCGATCATTTCAGATAGAGCTTATTTTTTTGGAGGTCCTTACAAAGTGGGCTTTGTACTCAAGTTAAACTTAGTACCACATTCTACCCTCAAACGGATGGTTAAGCAGAGCGCACCAACAAAACCCTAGAAGACATGTTGAAAGCGTGTTTCATTTACTTCAAAGGTAATTGGGATTACCACCTACCTTTAATAGAATTTTCCTACTACAATAACTACTATTTGAGTATTGCCATGGCATCATTTGAAGCACCCTATGTTTGGAGGTGCCGATCTTAGATTGGGTGGTTTGAAGTTTCTATGTTTGCTATTATTGGTCCCGAGGTAGTCTATGAGGCCACAGAGAAAGTTCAACTTCTACGGGAAAGGTTGAAGACAACTAATAGTCAACAAAAGTCTTATGCCGCTATTCAAAAAAGAAACCTTTAGTTTTAAGAAGAAGATTGGGTCTAGTATAAGATTTCGCCCATGAAAGGGGTGATGAGGTTTTGCAAGAAGAGAAAACATAGCCCCGGTATTTGGTCCCTTATGAAATTTTAAAGCGGGTCGATATGGTGGATTATGAGCTAAAGTTGCCAATTTAATTTTTGTAGGTTCATCCGGTGTTCCATGTGCATATGATCAAGAAATGTATAGGTGTTGATGTGTCTATTCTCCCTTTAGCAGGTTTAGGGATAACTGAGAACCTTTCTTATGAAGAGGTTCCAGTTGAGATCTTTGATCGTCAATCTAAGAAGTTTAAAAATATAGAGGTTGCCTCCGTAAAAGTCCTATGGAGGAACAATCTAGTTCAGGGTAAAACATTGGAGGCCGATGGGGACATGAAGTCCTTCTTTCCTCATCTTCTCCCTGTTACTCCTAACCAAGGTTGAAGTTAGCAGTTTCTCTTAAATGAGAGTGATGAACAATGTTGAACTTATCATGTTTTTATAATTTCATCATATTCTTGTAGAAAATTCATGCTTAAATTGAGTTTTCATGAAATATGTTTCTCATCGTTAACTTGCACTTATATGTAGTGAGCTATAATGTCTTCATGAGAGTTGTATTAAACATGCATTATGTTGTTTTGAGAATAAATAAGCATGTCAACTCTTTAATGTTAAAATTGAGCTCATATTTAAATGGAGAAGGTAGTTCCTCCTTATGTGATATGAAATTGTGAGCTTTTATATGTGATTAATTGTGGATTAAGTTCCTATGTCAAATGCTATGATTATGTGTTTAAAGGAGTTTAGAATTCCTCCTATGGGTTGTTATTCACTAGGATGTTTCATGTTGTTAGCCTGCTTGTTTCAAGTCTCTTTATTTTTCTTTTATAAACGGTTTAAGGTGTCATTCACGGACGAATTTTCTTAAGGGGGGATATAGTAACACTCCGTAAGTTCTATGAACTATACTAGGGCCTCACATAATGAATAATGATTATTCTAGACCTTAATAAGTGTAATTAACTTTATTTGGCGGTATTAGAGACTAAACATCAAGAAACGACTATGACATCCGGAGACGTCTGAAAATAATCTAGTGTCCCTTTAGGTTTTGGAAGGGGTTTGAAGAGTTGTATGAGGGTTAAACATTGTAAAAATGTATACATTATTAACAAGGGCATGTTTAGGGTCTAAAACGTCTGTGTACAACTCCCCAAGGACCACCCTAAGGGACCTCGAGGAGGACGCAAACATTTGACCCAAAGCTGTCAAAAACAACTTGCACTTGACGAGTGCAAACAACGCCCTGTTGATGGAATCACGCTTCGTCAATGGAATTCGTGAGTCCATACTTAGAATTATGGAGGCTTGGCTTTATTTGTGAACTTTCATATCAAAACCATGAGCAACTGGACTCTTTGTTCATGGATTGACAGACCATCAACCATGGGCGTCATTTGAGGCCAGCATACTGGTGCAACACACGTCCAAGCCAAGGGTGTTTCGGGGCTTTGAGGAATTTCAAGGCTACCTTTCAAGACACCTAAATTTTCTTCTCAAAGTTGGTGAATCCTCAAGTCTGAGGACAAAACCCTACGTTCTAGCTTCTTAGTTCTTTTGTTATGTTGAAATACATTGTTCAATTTCTTATTTCGAGACGTTCTCATTAATATATGGGCTAACACCCAAGTATTCTGTTACTTTATTTCCATATGGTACATTATGACGAAGTTAGATTCTATTTTCCTTGTATTAAGTAATGTTGAACTTCCAAAGTAAAAGTTTTAATTTTCCGCATTTTTAACATATGATAAATGCGATGAGGTATGCTAAGGGACTTTATAAGACCTTTTCGAGGTCGAATACACCGGTAACGAATAGGGATACTATCCGGTCGTTACAAAGAAATCATGGCTAGAATTCATATTTTTATCTTAGATCATTTCTTAGTCATTCGTTAGACTTTTCCTTAACTTACATAGACCATGTGAGCTATATGGAATGCAGTGTAAAACCCTCACACCGAAATGAGTGTGTCCTACTTGCAAAAGCTACAACATATTATTCATCTTAGCATCTAAGTGTATCCACTAGCTAACATTCCTATGGTGGCATATAGTTTAGATATAAGGAGATTGCTTCTTGAAACCCTATTCATAATATTAGTATTATCGTTTCCATTTCATGAGATCTCTTTAGTGGAAACTCCCATCCTTTGTGAAGGAATCCTACCTCATTTACATGTCCTCTCGATGGTAAGCTCAACTCCCTTTTCAAAACATCTTTAAGACTTTATTTTTAATTAATTTATAAATAGGCTTTAGGGACATAATCCCTCATATATCATTTTTCTCAAGCGTTTTTAAGATGAGAATTACCTTTCATCATAGAACCTACATTAAATGAGAATGTCCTTTCACATTATCATAACATTCATAACATAGTGTAGTTTAGAGTAAAATTGAGGAAACCTTTAAAGAGACTCACATTCACTAGTTTATCTTTAACCTTATTCATTTATTAATTCTTTAATGTGTGAACATATGTAAGAAAAACATTCACATAAACACCTTTATTTATAACATGGTCATACTTTTCTAGTCATATGCGTTTCATGCATAATAATATGTAAAGTTGCATTTGCGAAATAACCTTTCGATTGACACCACAACATATCATATTCCTAGAAATGCATGTTGTGTGTACTTATTGGTCCTAATAATGACATAATAGCAACAACATTTTTATTGATTGAACTTCCGTTCATGATATCACAATACATTTACAATATAGTCAAGTCATGAACAATTCACTTATAAAGCCTATATAGATTCTAGACTACACACCCGCCCTTCATGATAAGAGATAAGAACACATTCAACACTTGAATAGGTAACTCCTAACATGTATAAGATCACACCTTCATATAGGTATCATGTAGGTAAGGGTCATTCCATAATAGGACCTATCACAATCAAGCATGTAGACCATTCCTTACCCTAAAATTCCCATTAACATTATACTTCACATTATCAATACTAATCATGATACTAACATTGAAGACTATATACATAACCTTAATGTCGCACCTTCATACACATAAACATCATAATAACTAATAACTTTACATATTTTTCTCTCAAGGCCATGATTACAACATGCATTGATAGACAATAAGTAAGCATATCCACCATAAGAGGATTAAACCATACAACATCACCTCCAATAATATAGATAATAAATTAGGTCAACCTACCAATTCTCCAAGCCATGATCATAATATATCAATTCTCAACAATTCATTATCACTATGATTCAATAATATAACACATTCAAGACATAATTAAATTAACATACATCCAGGTCACAAAACAACTTTATAGGATAAATTGAGAAGTTAGCAAGATCATGGGTTCTTCAAGGAATTCCATTGAAAATAATTTTAAAAACCTTGATCAAACAATATTTCATCATTACAATGAATTCGAAACAATTTGAAAATGAGTCCATGCTTAGACTTGATACTGTCCACCATTTAATAAGAACCTTGAGTGAATTTATTAATTCACCTCTCAATTGGACGAGTCACTTGAAAGCTTGTAGGCAGTGGATTACGGCCACCACCTATGGACCGTAGGTGGTTCAACGCCACTTTCCTACATCTCAGTGAAATTTTAATGAGGCTCTATCAAATGTGGGATAATCTCCCACGACTATGTGTCGAGCCACACACCCCACCTTTGGGGCATCAACTATCTAAAGGGGCGTCAGTTGGTGTCGTTGGTCAAGGCTGTCTTGACAACTTTTTTGCCTATGTTTTTGTCCTTCTTAAGGGACCTTAGGATGTTCCTTGGAGAGTAATACTCAAACATTTTGATGCTAACACAACCATATAGATTCTAGGGTCACCTTTTATCATTTTGTTATACAAACGAGACAACAAAACATGAACAACACACTAGAAGACAAAAGACTAGCTTACGGACGTCATGGTTGTCTATTGACGTTTGACCTCAAAACTCTTTAAAACAACTATTAAAATCTATTTATCACCCTTAGTATCAAGTCATAAAGTCATAAAACTCATGTGAGGCTCTAGTTCATCCTATTTCATTTTGAGGGTCATTACAATCATCAACACCCCCAACTTAAACATTTGCTTGTCCTCAAATAAAACTCAAGTTCAGTAGTTCAAAATGTTTTCTCAAATAGTGATACAATATATTTAATCATGAATTCACAATAAAAGACTCAACTTACTCATGCAAAGACCAATTTTGAACTTAAATATTCAAGTTTTCACTTACCATTACAAAAGAATCTCAATCTCACTATACTTGCTTCAAATACAAGTTCAAGCTCAACGAAAATGTTCAAATGCCATCATAAAAAGAATGATTCCATATTCACACACAATGGTTCACCAAAAAAAGTTCTGAAATCAGATGCAACGTTGCCACTCACAAATATAAACGCAATATATGACTTAACCCATAGGTTTGACCTTATTTTCCAACCGACAAATGCTTCAAATCACTCAAGATCACGAGGTCTTTTCAAGGCTTGTAATAGGGTTGAGTTTAAGGGTGTGATCATTCAGGCTTAATGACTTCTATACTCATGATATATGGTGTGAACAACACTTCCTATCCTTTTCTTCATCATTTCCATTCGTGCTCACAAGTCATCCCATTATTCACCTTCCATGGACTGTTGGAAACCCCATTTTTTTTTTGTATTTTTAAACTTTAATCAACAAATTTTAATTTCTTGTTATTTTTCATTACTTTTAATTATTTTTTTTATTGAGGGACTACATTTTTCTTAAAACCATGGGTCAAAGGAGAATTTTTGGTGCTTATTGATGAACTTTCTCTTTTCACCAAACCTCAACTTAGGCTTTTGGCATAAGTTTACTATTAAAAGTAACCACTACTTAATGAGGATTATGGGCAATGGATACAGAAAGATCATAGTTTCTTCATGTTTCTTACACGAAAAGGTCATGCTTAATGGCTGTTCAATCAAGGATCACAGACACTCACAAGGTTGTCCACAAAAGAGGTATATGTTAGATTTGTTCACACACTTTCAAGTTGCATAAGATCATATAATTAGATCCCATCATTAAGTCAAATGGACAAATTAGGAAAATTCTAGGTGTTATCATGCATTGTCCACGGTAAGATCATAACACATGTCATTGATACTAAAGTCTAAAAAGACTACACACTTTTGCTAGTGTGCGATGCTCATCGCAAAAAATTAGTTATTTGTGTTGTGAAAGAGAGATGCAAATAGTTCACATATTGTCTAATCAACTTTATTTGAACTTATCGTAGCACATTAATGTTTGTTCGATTATGAATACTATTAATGTCATCATTATTCAAGAGAACAACAACATTCAACAAACACAAGAGGTGGAATTCTTTTAGGGTTGAGTATCATTTACAATTTAATATAGGTTCCAGAATCTCAATCTTCTGAATGTTCAATTAAAATACAAAATAATGCTTAAGAAGCCAAATATGTAAAAAAAACATCAAACATCAATATTCACACAAAAGATGAGCCTCACCTCACTAATAATAAAGTTACTTGTCCTCAAATACAAACAAAATAAATATCCAAAAGTTAATAAAAGTAAGACAGATAGGGGGGTAAAGAAGGGATCTTATCTACACAGTCGTTGCATCTATCTTTGAATCAATTCCCGAGTAGTGCTCTAATCGGGGTATAAGTACACAAAGTAGTGCTCTAAATCTGGGCACCAATACCCAGAGTAATATCTGAAGAAACAGATGCACTAGTCCCCTCCATGGTGGTATCTCTCAATGAAGTCTTGCATATAGTCACAACCAGTATATCTTTTAGATTAGCCTTATCAACATACACCTCATCATCATGCAACTCGATCTGTTTCTTATCTGTCTCTGCCTCAAAGTAGATTGTTGTCATGCCTTCCTTGTGCACATCTTTAGTGGTAGTTGGAGCAATTTCTTAATTCTTTGAAGGCTCCAAATCTTTTGCAGCCTCTAGAAATGAATTTAAGTTGGTATACTTAAGATAGTGTACGTCCTTCCTTAAATTCATCTTCCTCGTCTTTTAGAATTGTAAACTTAGAGGTATCCCCCTCCTACTCTTAAAAAGAGTGACTCTAGTAGTGAGATAATAATCCGTGGGATGGATCTCTCAAGTCGGGTTGCCCTCACATTAACTGAATCGACTAGATTCCTCATATTCGAGGTAATCACTTGAGTAATAATTGCTGGCTGGGAGGAAGTGTATGTTCTTAAAGCATGTGAAGAAGAGGTACAGGTAATAATACCTTAAGGCCAAGAGGATGGAGTAGGCGTAGACGCCTCTTCATGCATCGTATTTATATCCATATCCTAGGAGCTTTTTACTTGATCTTGACTCCTTCTATCAGTCTCCTCTCAGGTGTATTCATTCTTAATGTGCAGACTTTCTATAGAATATGAAGGACTAATCTCAAAGTCTTTAGCAGCATGCCAAGGCACGCCAACACGCTGAGATAATTGCTTGATCAAGATCGGGAATGGTAAGGATATTTCGGTCTGCTTGGAATTTATGGACATCTCCTACTCTATTATGTGCCTCTTGTAAATAATCTTTTTGGACACAATAATCCCAAGGCAATCCTTAAGGAGTAGGATGGACTCATTCTTGGATAACATGATGGTGCTACTAATAAAGACAAACAAGAATGAGCAGCAATTCTCAAATCCTTCTTCTAGTTATGGGTAAGCCCTCATATTCCAGTGCAACGCCTAGAGCTTCGCCATGTATATTGTTAATATAATTGACACTGCACCCAACATCCTTCCCACGAAACATGACCAACTTCACTAGTCATAAATCATTGGTGTACTTTATAATTTGAGACACGATGTCACATATTCATACTGAAATTCCCGGACACATGAACGAAAGTCATGGCCTCCGGGCCTTGTGAACTTCTCGAATCTATGGAAATGTAGGATATAACTCACACAGGAGTAGTTGACCTCAAGGCCTTCTGTCGACATAGACTTCTGTTGGAGGATGGTTCGAAAACAATAACTCTTTAACCTGTTGAAAATCGTGTGAGGTGGGATTACTAGTGGAATAGGATCCTAAGGAGGTGCCGGAGTAGGCATTGAGTGTAACAACCCGGGAAAACCCCTTAAAAATTAATTGTGTATTTGACCTCTCGGAGTCCTCATCCAAACCAGATGGATAATTCATTGCATACGATACTCAAAATAAGTAATAAGTTAAAAGTTTCTTGACACAGGAAGAATACAGTCAGAAACGGGGAGTACCCTCTAGACATAACCAGCGTCGTTGTCCTTGGAGAAGATTAAGACTATCCTGTTAGCATTTGTCATTACATTTCATAGGTTAAAAAGTGCCGAAAATCAAAACTTTCATATTTACTTCTATATAGTGAGGTTTACATAGAACTGTCGCATACTACATGGGAGTTTACATAGATTCCTTGCATATGAAGCATACATAGGCTTCTTATTTTTGAAAAATCAGATACATAAGAATTAGTCTACTACTTCGTCTCGTATTGAATCATCTAAAGCGAGCAGAAATGTTGGACATAGTAAACACAAAGTCAGTATGCCATTACATACTTACATCAATTTAAAAATAATAAAGCAAAGAACAATATGTTTATGACAATACATCTTCAAAGCTAGAGCATAGAGAAAGGTAACACCCTCGATCATGAGGACCTACAAATACTTGGGGAAAACTATCCAAGTCTTGTTCGATTGGCCTCCTAGGAAATCAATGGCCGGAACCTGCATATTTGTAGAAAACATAGAGATATGGTTTAGTACACCACATGTACTATGTATGGAAACCTATACACATAAAAAATTGAAATCATGCTTAAAGGGACATTTATTAAAAACTACGTAAATTTACTTTGAAAAGCCATTATGCACATTCAAGATCACATGCGAACAAATGGACAAATATTCATCAAGAAAACACCATATACAATACAAGACAATCATAATCAAGTAAAGTGAAGTTAACATGTGTAGTAGCATATGAGAGAAAATAACCAATGTAACTTCAACATAATATTAAAATTGTTGAAACAACAAAGAATGTATAAAAGTTCATAACATCACAACATATTCAAGACCCATATTCTTAATCAATTACCAAGCTTACATGTGCAATGATCAAGTAATGTCCCATAACCCCACACAATAAAGTAAACCAAACAAAAGATCGCAAGCAATATATTACTTTATATAACATATCATCAATAATAGTCATCATCATATTTAGCAATATAGACCAGTTATGCTCATAGGTGAAATAAACATAATGTAGGATCATCAACATGTAGAGTCAACAATTGCATATCATTAGAGTCATAAAATCATAAGAATATCCTCCTAAGATTTTCCTCAAGGCCAACTAGTGAAATTCATAGGTAGAGTCCCATACCCCTACCGATAATAAGAAGAACCCCTCAAGTCATCCTAGTTAGAGTTCACATTGTAACGTTCATTTTACTATCGGGAACAATTACCTTAACCGACATAGACCACATTAGATAAATGTGGAATCCGGTGTCATGAAACCATACACCAAAATAAGGTGGTCTACTTGCAAAGGTAGAACCAAAAGATGAACATACAATTGTAGTTTGATCCACTAGCTAGTATTCCTACGGGGAAAACATAGTTCAATAACTAGGAGACATATTTGAGACCTCTTTATGCCCAATTTCATTTTAATATCTATCTCATCAGTATCATTGTGAGCCTACCTTCCCATATTGGGAAGGTGCACCTCTCATGATTAGTTCACTCCGTGGTAAGATAGAGTCGCTTTTTGAAATATATTTAACCCTTTATTAATAATCATAGTCTATTATAGGTCATAGGAGACTAATCCCTTGTATATTAATAACAGTTACTCATTAGGAATTGCATTAGAACTTCCTTTCAATACAAACCTCATATGTGAGATTAACACATTATCGTCATCATGACATAGCAAGGCACATAATTGATCCACAATAAACCTTATATCGTCATACCTTAATCATAATCTCACAATCAATATAATCAATATATTTCACTTTCATTCATGATACCATCAACTATCGAATATAATCACAGTACTTCAAGTGAACATCATCATCAAGCACAATACATCAAAATTAAAGTAAGATTTCAAGATCATATTCTTACCAATTTACCTTCACAAGCCCCATCCATGTTTTTACCATTAACATCATATAGTATAAATTATCATAAGAAGTAAGTGAATTGCATCATCACTATTAAATTCAAAATCAATTCATAACCTAGGGTTAGGGAAATGGTCAATTCATGATCTCTTCTATAGAATTAGGTATAACGTCAAGAAACACCCTAATTTACCAATTATCAATTATAATTTATCAATAATAATTAAAATAAAATAAGAACAATACAATTTTAGAGATCAATTCCGGATTAAGAATGAAACCCATGTTTTTATCAACTTTGTGAAATGAATTTGAAAGAACCCTTTGGGGAAAAGAGTCCCAAAGGTAAGAGTTCCCATACATTATATACTTAGAAATATTACTGGTGAAAAACCAAAAATCTTGTAGTCCTACGCCCTGTGACATTAGTCTTCAGATGAGTCTTCTTTGGGGATAAAGAAAGTAGAGAAACAAAATGATTTGAGTTTGTGAAGGGAATAGTACCGGCGAAGTGAGATGCGAGGTAACAAACGCTAAGAAAGTGGACATGAGGACAATTGAAGAAGAAGAAATGATATGAAAGAAAAGGGAGGGGCTTTTTGTGAAAAACAAAGTGAAGAAAGTAATGAGGAGTGGCAAGGTGGTTGGGGGGCTAAGGGCGGGAGATGGGACCGGCAAATAAAGGAAGGTGTCAGGGAAGATAGGATCAGAAGCTGTCGAGTAGGTGAGCAACTGACGAAAAGAAAGGTTAGGGTGACGAGGAATCCGGCTTTTGGCTGGTAGAGTAAAGGGAGAGATAGCGAGTTATGAGGTGGTGAACAAAAGCGGCGAGCATGAAAAAAACCTTGAAGTGAGTTTTGTTAGTTTAGGGAGGGTTAGGAATTTTATAATCTCTTAAAGAACATAACTAAACATCCCTTAACCCTAACTTATTAACTAATTAAATGAACTAACCAAAACAAGCTCAATCGACGCAATTCTGACCTACGGACCGTCATTCTATCGATGGTATGTGCTGGTCCTCCGTGGATGAGTTTAGAGATATAATATTTGGGGATTTCATAAAATTGGCTAAGGAATAACCTATGGAGCCATCAATGCCTTGTTGACCAGACGATGCCTTGTCAATTGCACTCGTAGGTGACCAGTGTCATTTGACAACTTTTGTTCATTTCTTGAAGGGTCCTCCTCAAAGACCCAGGGTGGTCATTGGGGATTCATACCCAGACATTTCGACCCTAAACACCTTATAATACATGTTTAACACCTTTTAACAAAATCTCTTTGAATTTTGACTGTTAAAATCTCATGAAACATGCCAAGACACATTAACCTCTATTTCTCAATTCACCGGACGTCATGGACGTTTCTTAATTCTTGGTGTCACGACCCAACCCGATGGCCGTGACTAGTGCCCGTTTTGGACACCCCCATACAAACCTGCTAAGTATAACCAACAGAAACTAAGACAATATGGAATTTGAATCAAATCAAGTCCATCCTGACGTCATATATATATAAGAGGACCTTTCTCATAAGGAGTCATAACCATTCACCAAGAACAAAGCATACGCGAGCCGACAATTGCCGCCACTATTCAAGCATAATAACAAACAAACGTATGCCGACAAGCTGCCACTAACAACACAATACACAATGATGCACCCGCAGACAAGGCCCTGGCCCTTGTATCAGCGACATCCCAAACCACCCATTCCGGACCATTATCCAAAACATATATATACAACCACATATGTCCCCAGACCTCTAAGAGTACCTTATTGAAACTCGACGGGACATTGGGCCCCGCCATAAAAACCGCATAGACGAGCGAAAGACTACCAAAAGTTTTACCAAAACGACTGGGCTCCAGAACAGTCCCGAGCTCTCCCATCAGCAAGTGATATCTATGCGGGAGGATAACCGAACTTTGCGTCTACACCTGCGGGCATGAAACGCAGCCCCCCGATGAAGGGGGGGTCAGTACGGACAATGTCCTGGTATGTAAAGCATAGTAAAGATTACAGGAATCACCAATAATGGCAAGTCGAAACAAATTCGCTACACTATACCCTTTTAAGGAGCAAATCATGCATATACTTAACATGTATCGGTGCCCAGCTTTCCCTAGTAAGGGGGGCTCGTCAAAATAATCATCACGTCATCTCCATCCCAAATCAGTCATCATAATCATCATAACCATCCTCATGCACCCATTATATATATAATATACTTACCCGGCCTCTAGTGAGGAACTCGGTGACATACAAGAAACTTCCGCACGAACATTACCCGGCCCGGGACTTGGTGAAATGATACATTACTTTATGCCGAGCAGAATATTAGAGCAAACCCATATTGCAATTAAATCATGTTTCTTATAACGCCATAAACACTCAAACAGTGAACCAAAGCAGGAGTATTTACCAAAATATTAATGTTTAATCACGATTCTGAACCCATTTAATACGATATGGAAACGTAAATCTCCTACGCTAAGAATAGCATTACCATAGATATTAGAATCCTCATAGCAGCCTTAGCATAGCTCGAATATAGAGGAATAATTGTGGAAGCAAGGACTATACGTCACCTAGACTCTCAGAGTATAGTAATCAAATCTTCCGTTATTCTCCTTATTTTTAAAAAGTCATGCCAAGCAAGAAATAAGGGACAACGTTTACATACCGTAATAACGAGCCGCACTTCAATCCTTTACTGCTCAAGCTATTATCCTATAAGAAGCAACCATCGTGCCGCAATTAATAAACATCGTGCTTTACTTCTCTTGTAAGCTACTATAACTGAACGAAAATTCGGGCGGCGCACCTCCCCTATTTTCCTTACTTTCGTCCAATTCCGACAACAATCCAAATTAGCCACAGCACTACCAATAACACAATAACCCCAAAGAATCCCTATGAAACAGGCCCTCCTCCCCAAAACATTCCTCTAATCTCGGGCAACCAAGGCAGCGAAGCAACGAACACCGAGCATAACTCGTTTTTATAATTCGCAACACATATAAACTTATTGTATTCATCCTTTGGAGTAATATACTCATAATCAAAGTTCAACATATCCTAATGCCAAAACAATTTTCCTGCATTTCTTTAATCAAAAAGCCCAAGCAACCAACACGGACACCACTAATAATCCCGTTATGTTTCACCATTCATACTTAGCACATTCAATAAACTAAATAAACTTCCTAAGCTACTGGTCACGGGACGCCCCCTTGCTTAAAATAATGGATAATAAACATGGTATTCTATCTAAAGCTTAACACCCAAACAAGAAGATTACTAACCAAAATTATTTGCAGCTGCTGGCCAAGATTGCAGGGTTGGTTTCGCCATTTCCATGGCTGGCCTAAGACAATTTTGTTGAAGACGACAGATAAGATGATATGCAAGCAATGCATTTCACCCACTTGATTTAGCATGGAGGGATTTCTCCACCGTCATTTGAATAGTAATGAAGTGGAGGCAGCGGCCCCCCTCTACAACACCTGTCCACTAAGGCCAGTCCCTCAATCTGATCCCTTTTTAATTTTTTTGCCTTGAGTGGTGGGGCCATTTGATTAATTAATCCTATCAGCCACCATTATGATGATGGGGCCCCATTGGATTAAATCATCCAATTAGCCCCACTAATTATCCCTCACTTACGTTACGGCCTTACATTAGCCCAACTCATACTTGAGTATCACATTGGAAATAACATCCTTCCTATATTTCTTTACGGTCTTCCTCTTCTAGATCAGAATGCTCACTAAACGATAAAAAAAATATGAGGCATAACATCCTTCTCCCCTTAGGACATTCGTCCTCGAATTTACGTTAGCCCCCGTCTTGCAAAAACCAAATTCCGCGAGGTTCTTTCTAAAAGTTATAACCTATCAACCTGCATTCCGTAACTTACAGATTCCTCACAGCTACATAGTCTCCTTATTATCAATATAGTCCAAGCTAGGAATTGAAATTACCTGCAGGTCGGGGAACAAGTGAAGGATACTTATTCTTCATTCGTCTTCCGCTTCCCAAGTCATTTCCTCCCTATTGTTATTTTGCCACAACACTTTGACGGAATCCACATCCTTAGTACGTAACCTTCTAACCGGATATCAATTATAGCCACGGTTTCTCCTCATATGACAATTCCTTTCCTCTGTTACTGATATCATCTACAGTTAATACTCTAGAAGGATCAACCAATACATTTTACGTAGCATCGTACATGGAAGACTGGATGTACCCACCGCCGTCCAATCAGCTGGTAGATCCAACTCATAAGCGAACCATTCCTATTCCAAATAAGCAATCTGAAAGGCCCAAGTATCTCGGATTGAGCTTCCCCCCTTTCCTCCTGCCGAATTCATACACACAGCTCATAGTTGATACCTTCATGGAATCCCCAGTCACCAATCTGAACCTTCCAAATCTCGACTACCGATTTATCTGCATATGATTCTGTCGACTGGCTGCTAATAATTTTCTTTTAATAGCTTCACCTTGTCAACAGCTTGCTGAATCACTCCACATCCTGGCCTATTACTTAGTCCTCGGCCAACAATCAAACCACCAAATAGTGGATCTGTCACTTTCCTCCATATCAAAGCCTCGTACGGGTCCATCTGGATACTAATGTCTTAGCATTTATTATAGGCAAACTCAATGACGCAAGTGGTCATCCCCGCTGGCCTTTAAGTCAATAATCAGGCCCGCAACATATCTTCTAGTTCTGAATAGTAATCGCCTCAGCCCTGCCCATCAGTCTGAGGGTGAAAATGCTGTGCTAAGGTTCACCGGTCCCCATCCCTTCTGCAACGATCTCCAAAGTTTGGCTGTAATTGGAGCTCACCCTGCTGATATAATGGATGGGGAGAACCCCATGAAGTCTCACTATCGCCCTGACCATATAACCGCGCATAATCTTTCAGCCTAATAAGTAGTCTTGACTGGAAAAAATGGGCCGATTTCCGTTCAGCCTATCTACAATACCCCATATAGATCATACTTCCATTGAGTGTCGAGGTAAGCTGTAAGAAGTCTCATATTAATTCATCTCCCATTTTCCAAGGTCGGGATCTCTATCTCCTGTCATAATCCACCAGGCTTTTGAAATGTTCCTTTGACTTGTTTACAATTTGGGCACTGAGCAACAAACTCCCTATGTCCTTTTTCATGCCATTCCCACCAATATAAGCATCTGAGGTCATGATACATTTTTGTTGACCCTGGTGAATGAATAGTCATAGTGTGCCTCTCCCATAACCTGTCCGTCGTAGCCAAGGGCCCCTCTGTATCGGGTACACACAATCTGCCTTCATATCGTAACACTTTCCGTCATTTGTAACATTAAATGGGCTTTTCTTTTTGAAGAGTTGCATCTCTATACTGTGCCAAATAGGGTCCTGTATTGGTGTCTTTACCTCATTCTATGATTGAGGCTCAGCGAACCTCTCGAATAGAAACTCCACTATCTTTCACGAATTAGCTAACGGACTCCAAGGCTGGATAGCTCCTCTGAAGTCTCCCGAACCATTCCCTCCCTTCTGTTGTACATCTGTCAACACCCATGGACTTACGGCTAAGAGCATCTGCTACAGTACATTCGCTTTTCCCTGATGATATAAAATATCACATCATAATCCTTTAGCAAACTCCTACCACCGCTCTGTCGTAAGTTTTCGCTCCTTCTGTTTAAGTATAATTGGAGACTCCTTATGCTCTGAATAGATTTCCACATGGGACACCATATAATATGTCTCCATATCTTCAAGGCAGGAACCACGACCCTAAACTCCAGATCGTGAAGTAGGATAGTTTCTTTTCATGCTGCCTCATTTGTCGGGATGGGCAATAGCTATAACTTTGCCATGCTGTCATAATACCATCTACTAGCCCAATACCACCCGAAGGCTCAAAATAAATAACATATCCACTGGTCCCCCGAAAGAGTTAGGACTGGAGCTGTAGTCAATTTGTCTTTCAATAATAGCTGAAGCTTCGCTCACAGCATCTGTCCACTGGAACTTACTCCTTGTTGAGTTAAGCCTTGTCAAAGGCGCTGAACTTGAGGCAAATTTTCTACGATCTCCTATATATCCTCTACCCCCAAAAAGCTGCGTACCTCGTAGGTGCGTAGGTCTGTGCCACGTCTTTCCTCTTGCCTCAATCTTCTGCTGTCTACCCGAATACCATCAGCTCCAATAATATGGTGCCCCAAAGAATTCCACTGAAGTCAACCAGAACTCGCACTTAGAAAATTACATAAACTTCTGGTGCTGAAGCACCAAGTACCGTCCTTAATGATCGCATGCTCCTCTTGTCTGAACGTTGACTAGACCAGAATATGTCAATAATACAATAACAAACATATCAGGAATGGTTGTAAATACCGATTCATTAAACATCCAGAACAAACGCTGGAGTCATAGTCAGCCCAAAAGACAGCACTCTAAACTCATATGCCCATACGGGTCCGGAATGCCGTCTTTTGGAATATCTGCCCCCCTTACCCGCACCTGTGATAACCCCTGCCCCCGAAGTCCTCATCTTTGAAAAACACTTTGCAACGCTGCACTGGTCAAATAGATCGTCAATCCGTGGGATGGGGAACCTGTTCTTTTTTGTTTACTTTGTTTCCACCTGCCTATAAAATCAATGCACATCCGCAGCGAACCCATCCTTCTTTCCTCTTCCTCACAAACTACCCCGTGCTCCCCAAGGTGACGTCTAGGCCTGATGACGCCCTTTTCTAAGCAATCCCTCATTGCTCTTTGGGTATTCTTTCAACTCAGCAGGTGGCGCATTCGATAAGGATGTATAGATATAGGCTGGGTATCTTGCGTACATCTATAGTAAACTCTATCTCCCATTCTGGAGGAGGCGGGAAGTTCTCGGGACTACTCGGGAAATTCATTAACTACCCAACCGGACTGATTGAAGAGGGCGGTGCCTCTGCCGTTATGTCATGCACCCGAATCAGATGGTAAATATAGAGCCTTTTCTACATCTCCCGGCCTTGATGTATGAATGACTTACCACCTTCGGCGATACTGTACTTCCCTTCCACCTATTACATCGGTTCCCCTGGAAAATTGGAAAAATCGAACTATCTTTCCTCTGCAATCAACATTAGCATAACAAGCAAGGGCCACCAATCCATGCCCATGATAATACAAACTCAATCATATTTAACTCTATTTAGATCTGCTAGACGTACAACGACTAGATAATAACTACTTGAACACTTCTATATACTCAACTCGCGTAGCTTACAACCAAACTCTCCTACAGGTGTAGCTACCCGCTCAATGGTTTCTATCAACTCAGACTCTATTCCGATCCTCCTAGCAACAAAGGGAGATATATATGAATAAGGTGGAACCTGGGTCTATCAATGCATACACACTTCGGGAGAATAATGATAGATATCCTGTGATCACATTAGGTATGCCTCCTGTATCTGCCTTAGTCAAAGCATATATACGGTTTGAGGGACCGCTAGAACTGGAAGCTCCACACGTCTCTACCACGGCCTGCTGGCGCCTGAATACCCCTGCCCCACATGTCGGGCATATCCACGAAGAAGTTGACCAGCACCGGACCCTGTAGGCTGTCCATACCACCTGCACTACCTCTAAGGTGACACTCCCTCATAGTATGGCCCTGAACGGCGCAAGAAAACCTAACCTGTGCCCAACGTCATTCCCCAGGATGGTACTTACCTCAACGAGAACAACCGCGGCAAAGGTGGCCTCGACTGGCTCAAACCCCTGCCTCTGTGACCCTGACGCCCTAGATCTCTGACCATCTTCCGAATATCCCATACGATCGACCCCGCTACCCATGAAACGTTGGGTGCACTCTGTGCCTGGCTGGGACGAAAATCTAACTTGCTGCTAGAACTTGCCGCTTTGAAATTTCAGGATACCTGCTGATCTAGCCCTCTAGGCTGTGCCTCTATATAATCTCTATATGGATGACGTCCCCGGTGGGCCGATCCTCTCCCCTTGCATATGCCTGCACCCGAGCAAATGTCCATACCCTGGCTGAAGTAGTCCCTGCCATACAACCGTCCAATCAAATACGATCCATCCAATCACATAACGATTTACCCTGTCTGCCATATCGCCACAAATAGTAGGCGCATGCCTATTAGCCAATGAATCAAACTCGAGGGCTATACTCTCGACCGCTCCTGCCCTTTTTGCTTCAAAACGCAAGAAATCTACGACTCTAGCCTCGCTTTCAATCTCTGAAGGCAGGAAGTGGCCTGCTGGACAGCCTCCACAAATTCATCCCATACGCTGAGGTCACCCTCACGCCCTAGATAACTCCCAAGACTCATACCAATTAATAGCTTACATCCCGCAAACGATACGTAGCCACGCTCACAGACTCGGTCTCCGAGCCTGGTTATCCTCAATGTTACGCTGCTCTTACGAATAAAAAAACTCTTGCGGATCATCCTGGGGCCTTGACCCAAAGACGCTGTAGGATTCAACTTAAGAAGTCACTAGCCCTTAAACTATCAGATCGTCCGCATGATCAACTCCTACCATTGCCTGCGAGCCTGATCTGGCCACTAACTAGCTCATCATTGAACGCATCTCTCATGTCCCTATCTCCGCCCTGACTGAGGAGATGGAGGTTCAGCAGTTGGGGGCGGCCTCGGGGGCGTGTGTGGTGTCCCCCGAACTGTGATCTGCTGCTGCTCTAAGCTCTTCCTGGCTGTGGGGTGTAGCACAGAGCTCTCCGACTGGAGCCAGAATACAAGGCATATTACTGGCACGGGCCCTAGTAACTCTTCCGGGTCTGACGAGTAGACCTCTTTCTACCGATTTTCGCCTTCTGGTGGGCTGGTCTGTCGCTTTCTTTGGAGGCATAGCTGAAACAAACGGATTCGTTAGAGAGGGATTCTCCCTGTTAATCTAACTCTATCGCACGATCTAGAATACAAGTAAAGATGTACATCCTAAATGTCCTGTAGCTTCCTGTCCTATAGAATGTGGGGCACAACACAACCGATAACCAAGACTCGATAGACACGGTCTGTAGACACTTCCGAGGAAGAACCGCTCTGATACCACTCTTTGTTCACGACCCCACCCGATGGCCGTTGACTAGTGCCCTTTGGGAACACCCCTCGACCCCATACAAACCTATTAAGTATAACCAACATAACCTAAAGACCATATGGAATTTATTCAACACAAGCCATCCTTCGTCAAATATATATATAAGAGGGGATGTATAGATAAATGTTTGTTGTTTGGTGCAGGGACATCCCCCAGACCCGGATTGAGGTCCCACCAACCATCCTAATGCTCTCATGAGACCCCGGACGTCGCCGACATGGGGTGCGCTAACCTAAGTAGTGAAGTTCGATCAAAAATCAGGCACTTCGCAAAAACTTGTGCCCAATAGCAGCGAACCTACTTAGATGACCCCCGCCGGCTCGCCAAAGGGCCCTAATTAGGGTGCACACCAAGAGATGCGAACGGCAGTCGGGAGGGGAGAAGTGAAAATAATAGAAAAGGGAGAAAGGGGGGGGGACAGTGTTGGATACTGTGGGAACGGGCTTGAAGGAAATGTGAAGAGGAAAGATGGGATGAGCGCGAGCGAAGGCCGGAAAAAATAGAGATAAGATACTGAGGCACCAGCCACGACTGCCATGAACGCAAGAATAACAATAAAGGGAATCAGAGGCGAGGGGGTGGGAAGCCGAGGGGAAGGGGTATATAAGTGGGTAAAGAACTAGCGAAACGGTACTTAGCAGAACTGGAAACAAGTTGAAAGCAAGCTCTGAGGGTAAATGGAAGTAGATGCGCGAGGGATTGAGTCAGATTTATTGATTGGGCAAGAAAGAAGGGAGGGAGGGACGAAAGCATAGTGGGTATTTCGGATGGTGCGAGGAAGAGAGTAGACTAGCGGGGGATAGGATCATGGGAATAAGAGGGAAAAGCTGGAAAGTGATGGGAGAAAGGAATGAGATCGGGGGGTGTGTTGAGGGGGAACTCGTAGCGAACCACCCAAGGAAAGGATCAGTGAAACGGTGACGGGGAACTGAACAAGCTGCAGGCAGAACGTGCGTGTCATGGACACCAACGATGAAGAAGAGAAAGGGGGAGGAAAGATTTGATAAAGTCGAAGTAGGACAGAAGGGATAACAATAGGTGTGGCGCAAGAGAAGAAATGAGGTGGCAATATGGGCAAGACCGCAGAAAAACAGAAGCAGGTGTGGGGAGTGGTGAGTGAGTGTACGACGCGAAATGACCTGTCCATAAGGAGTCATAACCTTTCAACCATAACAGCATACGCGAGACTACCAAGGCGCCACTATTCCAAAGCATAATACATACGTAGCCGACAAGGCGCCACTACACAATACCCCAATGATGGCACGCAGCCGACAAGGCTGCCATCTTGTTACAAGCGGACATCCCACACAACATGTCAAGACCATTATCCAAAACATATATTACAACCCCTAAATGTCCAGACCTCCTAAGAGACATTATGAAACTCGACGGGACGGGCCCAGCATACCCATAGAACAGCAAAGACTTACACAAAAGTTATGTTACACCAAAACGACTGGTCCTCCAGAACAGTGGAGCTCTCCCAATCAGGCGAGTAGATATCCTAGGCGGGAGGATCACCGAACTGTGCTTACACCTGGGGTCATGAACCGCAGCCCCCCGAGAAATGGGGGTCAGTAAACGGAACAATTTACTAGTCATGTAAGTCATAAGGTAGATGACAGGAATAACAATATGCCGTCGAAACAAAATATCGCTCACATATCCTCTTTTAAAGAGAAAATCCATGCATATATTTAACATTTAAGGTGCCCAGCTTCCCAGTAAGGGGTCTCGGCAAATAATCATCACGTCATCTCCGTCATCATCATCTCATACCACCTCATCACCCATCATCATATATAATATACATACCCGGCCTCTAGTTAGGATTCGGTGACAAATTGCAAGAAACGTCCCGCACGAACATTACCCGGCCCGGGACCGTGAAATGATAAATGAGTCTATGCAAGCGAGCAGAATATTATGACAACCATATGCAATTAAAAATTATTTCTTTACTAACTGAATAGAACTAATCAACGTGAACCAGCACGGGTATTACCAAAGTTAATGTTTATAGATATGAACCTTTACTACGATATGGAGTTAACGTAAAATCCTCAATGACTCTAAGAAGCATTACATAAGATATTATATAATCATCATAGCCTTAGACATAGCGATATATAGAGGAATATTGTGGAAAGCAAGAATATACGTCAGCTAGAACCGCTCTAGAGATAATTTATCAATCTGTCCGTTATTCGCTTTTTTTTAAGTCATGCCAGCAAAGAAAGAATGGACAAACTTTACATACCGTATAATCGACCCACGTCCATATTTACTGCTCCAGATATAATTCTATAACAATCAACAATCGATCGTGCCGCAATTAGATTAAACATCGTGCTTTACTTTCTTGTAAGCTAGCTATAATCTAACTAAAATTCGGCAGCAACCTCCCCTATTTTCCTACTTTGTCCCAATCACCACAATCAAATATCCACCGCATACCAATGAACACATATACCCAAAGAATCATATTAAACAGCACCTCGCCCAAAACAGGTTTCCGTCTCGGCAACGCATAGCCGCGAAGCACGACACCACCCCCTGAGCGATAACTCGTTTTATAATTCGCACGCAACCCATTCTAACTTATTGTATTCATCCGTGGGTATATACTCATAATCACATTCAACATATAATAATGCCAAAACAGAATTTTCCCTGCAGTTTGCTTTAATCAAACCGCCAAGCACCAACACGACACCACTATAATCCGTTATGATTTCCATTCATAACTAGCAATTCATAACAAACAAACTTCCTAAGCTAACTGGTCACGACGCTGGTCACGCCCCTTCTTAAAATTAATGGATATTAACAGGGTATTCTAAGAATTAACACACCAAACAGGAGATTACTAACCCAAATTATGTGCAGCTGCTGCCAAGAGTTGCAAAGAGTGTTGGTTTCTCCATTTCCATGGTGCCGAAGACAAGTGGTGAAGAAGAAGAATGATATGCACAATGCAGTTCACCCCTTTATTTGCATGGAGTTGGATTTCTTTCTCCACCTCATTTGAATAGTATGGAAGGTGGAGGCAGCCCTCTTAAACCCTGTCCACTAAGGCCAGCCCACAATCTGATCCCTTTTTAATTTTTTTGCTTTGAGTGGTGGGGCCATGGATAAATTAATCCTAATCATTCTCCAACCAATTATGATTGGTGGGGCCCATTGGATTACTCATCCAAATTAGCCACTAATTAATAATCCCTGCACTTAAAGTTAATGGTCAACTTACATTAGCCACCTCCTCCTTAGTAATCACATTTGGAAATAACATCCTTCCTAATATTTCTTTACGTCTTCTAGATCACGATGCGCACTACGTATAAAAAAAATATGAGGCATAACACTTGGACTCTAATATTTCCTAATTATTATCATAATTTTTGTTCTCAAAACAGTTTTCAATGTCTTTATTAAACATGCGAGGCTCTAGAATAGGTGTTACACTTTTGGAGTGTTACATTATTGTCCACCTTAGGAACATTCGTCATAGAATGACACTAAAATCTTATGTAGGAAAATGATAAGCTCAATAGTAGAAGCCCAACCCATAAACATATATTAACATTAGTTACAACCCAAATCAACATAACAATATGGTATTTACGCATAGTAACTCAAATCAAAATTTACTACATATAATAGCTCAACATGATAACATGTTCTTTCTCAATACAAACATGAGATTAACATAATCATCAAGTCACTTATGCCAAAAGTTCTTACAACACATTCGCATGACCAATACAATTTGAAAGAAACAATACACAAAACACAATATTGTATTTCGGAACCCAAAGGAATTTTCACGATAAAGTCGTTTTACCAACTTTTACCTTACCTCAAATAATGCATCGTTTTTATAAAACAAGTAAAATCCTAATTTATTCATTCTTTTCATTATTACTATGAATAACTAACCTTATTTAGGAAAAATATTAGGATAACGGTACTTCATGTCTATCGTGGCCTCTCCCTAAACTGCCTGGTTTCTCCATATGACTTTTACGGAGGCCACCTTTTTGCTTCTCAACTTCTTGACTTGGAGATCTAGAATTTCCACTGGAACCTTTTTATAGGAAAGACACTCTTGAACACCTAAACCTTGAATAAGAAGAATTGATACGGGATCACCAATACACCTCTTCAATATGGAAACTTGAAACACTGGATGAACAAAAGCTAGTTCACTAAGTAGTCTCAACTTATTTGCAACCTTTCCAACCCATTGCAAAACTTTATAGGGACCTACAGACCGGGGACTAGACTTACCCTGTTTACAAAATGTCATCACACCTTTCCCATCTGAGATCTTATAATACACCATATGAATTATTTTTAATTTAAGATCTCTTCTCCATTTGTCAGTGTAGTACTTTTTCCGACCATACGCTTTTTTCAACCCATCCTTTATAACCTGAACCTTTTACAAAGCTTCATAGATAATCTCGTAACCAAAGAGTGAATACTCACCAACCTCAAACTATCTAATCGGAGACCTACATCTCCTACCATAAAGTGCTCCATATGGTGACATGGAAATACTAGAAGTGTAGCTATTATTATAGGAGAACTCAATTAATGGCAAGATATTTTCCTAATTCCCTTCGAAGTCTATCACACAAGATCTTAACATATCTTCTAGGGTTTGAATAGTATGCTCTGATTGACCATCTATTTGGGGATGAAAAGTCATTCTAAGCTTCACTTTAGTCCCTAACCATTTTTTAAAAGACCTCCAAAAATGATATGTGAATTGAGCACCTCTATCCAAAATGATGGAAATAAAAGAATCCCATGATAACTCATAATCTAATCAATGTATATCTTTGCATAATCCTCTGCCGTATAAGTAGACTTAACGTGAATAAAAATAAGCGAATTTTGTCAATTTATCCACTATAACAAAAATTTAGTTATTTTACCTCCTGGTTCGAGGCAACCCAACACTAAAGTCCATATTTGTTTCTTGCCTATTCCAATTTGGATCACCCATTTATTGAATTAGGCCACTAGAATTTAGATGATCGACTTTAACTTGTTGACTATTCGGACTCTTGGACCCAAACTTGAGTATGTTCCTTTTTAAGCTATCTTGCCAATATACCTCTCTACGATCATGATATATTTCAGTGGAACCCAAATGGATAGAATATAAGGAACCATGAGCTTCCTATAGAGCCCTAATCCTCAATTCATCAACATCCGGTATACATAATCTATTTTTGTACCTTAGCACACCATCCCTCTTTGGGAGAATGCCTCATTCAACTTAATAAGTACCGATTTCTTCAACTCCATCAACATTGGATCAAGATGTTGTTTCGACTTAACCTCAACCACTAAGGATGAGTCGGAGTTGTTATGAACCAAAAAATCACCATTGTGGGGAATATTCTAACCGAACACCCAATCTAACAAACATATGAAAATCTTTCACTAGGTCATTCTCCTTTCTTCTACGTGAGACATACTATCCATGGACATAAGACTCAAAGCACCCGCAACAACGTTGGCTTTCCTGGGGTCTTATAGAGTACTCATGTTGTAAACTTTCAACAATTCCAACAATCTTCTCTGACGGAGATTCAATTTCTTTTTGAGTAAACACATATTCAACAATCTTATGGTGGGTATACACATCCACATGAACACCATATAAGTAATGTCTCCATATTTTCAAATCAAACACTACATCCACCAATTCAAGAACATGAGTTGGATAATTATTCTCATGCACATTGAGTTATCTAGAGGCATAGAATACTACCTTCCCATGTTGCATAAGAACACACCCCAAACGCTCTCAAGATGCATCATAATATACAACAAAACCCTTATTACCATACTGTAAAGTCAACACTCAGTGGAGGTAAGCCTATCTTTCAAAATTTGGAAGCTTCTTTCACATGCCTCCGACCATTCAAATTTCACTATTTTGGGTCAAGGTAGTTAAAGAAGAAGAAATGGATTCATAACCATCAACAAACCTCCTATAGTACCCGTCTAAACCCATGAAACTTCTAATGTGTTAGACTCAGAGAGTACACTCCATAAGCGACCGACGTCGTCGTCCTCTCAAAGGACTCAAACAAGCCTCTAAGAGTTCGTCATAACATGTCATCAGTTAAAATTTGTGGAAAATTTTAAAGATTTTACATTCTACTTGAATAATAATGACAATTCATACTTAACATTTATAAAGACATACGATACTCTAAAATCTGTCTCACATAGATAAAACCACCTAAAGAGTGCAAATCTGAACTTAGCCAATATATAGTAATTATACCATATAGGCCTTAGTAAAAAAGAATCAAAAGAATATAATGGAAATAGCGTATCTTAAAACTACTAAAAATCTGCATAAGTTAGAATGTTTAAAAGATAGCATCCCGGAACATGAGGACCTACCAAGAATTGGAGAAAGAGTTCCAAGCTTCTTCAAATCTATCTCCTTAAACTTCAATGGCCGAAACCTACAGATGTAGTAATAAAAATTAATGGGGTTAGTATGCCACATGTACTAAGTATGGGTATATGCTCATAACAGTTAAGGACATGCATGAAGAAAGATCATTTATCATCTCTTTAGAAAAACATGCTAAGTCATATGAAAGTCTTCAATACATATACCATATAACGTATACAAGTTAAGGATTCCATCTAGTTAGTGCATGATCATAATCAAAGACATATTATCATAAAGTCCTGTTAACATTCATATTCCATAGATCACATTTACATATTATACAAAACACTTACCAATGAACCCATCCCCAACCTACAAGTGCAATGGTCATCTGAATCCCCATAACTTCACACAACCAAGTAGATAATAAAGGATACCATAAGTAAAGCTTTGCTTCATAAAACTTGTAACATAAGCAATTAACCCGAGAACATATTTATCATAATGACCAACATCATATAAAAGAAACTTCATGTATCATAAACATTGTACCTTTCATTTTATCATATAACATAAAAAGAATCTCCTAGGACATCCATTGGAGTCAACATGTGCAATGTATGGGTAGTGTCGCATACCCCTAGCTCTACTAAGTAGATTCCTCAAGTCACCCTTGTTAACATTCATTAAATTGTCTTTCATTTTACATGAGGTAAAATACACCTTAACTAACATAGACCATGTAAGGTAAACATGGAATCTGGTATCATAAAACCTTACACCGAAAGAAGGTGGTCTACCGAGCAAAGTAGAACCTAACATGATATAACTTTCTAGGTGGAATAACTAGTTAGTATCCTATGGTGGCAACATTGTTAAAGAACTTGGAGATGAATTAGATACCCATAGTTGCAGATTACATGGAAGCTTCAATATCATGTGGGTCATTGTGAACTTACATTCAAACTAGGGAACAGAGACCTCTCATATCTAGTTCATGAGTGCTTAACTTAAGTCCTTTTCTTGAATAGTCTTTAATTTTCCTTTTATCATAACTTATCATAGGTAATAGGAGATTAAATCATTGTATAAACATTATAATGAACTCTTTAGGATTAGAGAAGAATTTCCTTTCATTCTAACCCTTTGTTTGTGAGATTAACTTAACATAGTCATCTTGTGTATAACATACAAGAGAATATCGGAACTCACATTTATCGTGTTCTTTTCATGACCTCGTAAATAACATGTTCATAGCCCACCATGTAAGCGTAACAACATCATACATACTTTCATAACATATCATCATGATTTATAGGCTAACATAAACATTGTAGAGTAATAACAACTTTAGAAGACTTACCTCTTGCTTCCAATAACCTTGTTCAAGAGCTTAGTTCATCTTACAACATTCGTAATCATAACATAGTGAAATACTCAATAGCATGACCTAGAAAGACTCTTCAAATGATACAAAAGATCAATAATAATATAGGGTAAAAGAAAGGGTCATTTAAGAGTTCATTCAAGTCTTAGTTCCAATCCCTATGTTTTCATATCGTCACATAGTAGAAATAATCATACGAAACCATCATGTAGATTAGAACATTATTCACATGAAATTCAAACATAATAACCACATACTCATCAATTCGTGTGAAATATACCATGGAAAACACTTACTTTTCATTGAAAATCATATATATAGGTTGGGGAGGAAAATCCGTTTTGCAGAGTAAAAAACCTAGAATTGAAGTTCTTGAAAACATATCTTTTAAAGGACCTCTTGGGGAAAGGAATACCAAGAGTAAAAACCCATATATTGTAGAAGAAAAGACCATGAAATTTTGATGAAAATCTTGAAATCTTTGTCTTCTTCCTTATGATCTTCTTGTTCTTCAATGGAGTTTGGAAAAGAGAGTGTTTTTTGAGAGATGAGAGAATTTTCGTTTTAATCTTTTTTTTGACGTGTTAAAGTGGTATAAAACTGACCTAATATCCGTAAATAGTTTTACTATGAATGACCCAAAATATCCTCCACTTAAATGGTTCTTTTTAAGAAGTTAAATTACAAAAAATATGACTTTAACGATTCTGGGTAGTAGTTGCGCATCGTGCGGCCAAATCACGTCATTTTTATTGAATTTTGAGTTGAGGAATTGTGTTTGTGTCAGACTTGCGTCGTGAGGATCCCTCTAAAATCTTAAGGCAGTGTAATGTGTGTCAATCCCGCATCGCACACCTAAGGCTCACATCTTGTTCGTACAGGCTGCTTCGGCAGCCTGCCTACCCATGTTGGCGTCTTCTCCAAGGACCCTTCGGGTGGTCCTTGGGGTGTCCTTACAAGATATTTGTACCCTTGTACTACGTAGTACCTATCAAATGTATATTTAAAAGGTTTGGACTTCATTTGACACCTCAAAACCTTCACCAAACATAGGGACGTCAACTAGTTTGAATTAGCTAGATTCCAGACGTCAAGGTCTTTCATAGCCGTTTCAGCTCTAACCATTTCCAAATTAGTTTATTACATTAATATAGGTCTGGAAACATAATTTTAAATATTATTTAATATATTATGATCTATTATAAGTCATCTAATATCCGAAATATTACATTATACCCCCCTTAGGAACATTCTTCCCTGAATGACACTAAATTCTTTTGGAGGGTAAGGTATAGACTCAATAATACAAGACCAACTAATTAAAAACACAAAACCATAATGATTCAATATTCATAGGAGTACTTCACAACTCCTTATAACACATACCATACGTTACACATAGCACCCAATTCATGACGTACAACATATACGAGCTATATATTCATAACATATAGTTAGGAATTTCCTTCTCAAACTTATCATAAGCTCAAAATGCATCAAAGAATTACTATGCAATCATTCTTCTCAAGACAACAACAAAACAATAAAAATATTAAGAAGACACATTCATCCATAATTAACATAAGTGCAAGAATAGAGTATGAAGACATTTTTTTAAAACTCTAGTTGGTACTCTCTCTTACCATGACATGAACCTATATAGCAAAAGTCAATTTTCGCGATTATGCATTACTTTTACTTTTAAGAGGAATATCTAGCCTCAAGGAATAAAATGATAAGGGTAGCGGAATTTCATGTCGGCTTCGTCCTCCTATGTTTCAACCACAACAAGGTGGTTCTTCCATTGAAATTTTACAGAAGCAACCTCCTTGTTTCTAAACTTCTTGACTTGGCAATATAGGATCTCAACCGGAACCCTCTTCATAAGAGAGGTTCTCATCCACCCCTAAACCTTGAACGGGCAGAATGGATACTAGGTCGCCTATGCATTTCTTGAGCATACAAACATGAAACACCGAATGAACTGAATCTAGTCAACTAGGTAGTTTTAACTAATAGGAAACCTTCCAAATTCATTGTAAAACCTCATAAGGGACAACATAACTGGGACTTAACTTTCCCTTTCAAACAAATCTCATCACCCCTTGCATAGGTGAATCTTCAAATAGGTATCATCACCTATTTCAAACTCAAGGTATCTTCTTCTATTGTCGGCATAAGAATTTTGCCGACCATACGCTGTCTTCAATCTATCTCTTATGATTCAAACCTTTCTATAGCCTCATATATAATATTTGGACCAACGAGTGAGGACTCATCAACCTCAAACCCTCCAACCGGATATGTACACCTTCTACTATAAAAAGCTTCAAAAGGTACAAGGAGGATGCTCGAATGATAGTTATTGTTGTATGAGAACTCAATCAAAGGTAGATGATAATCCCAACATCCTTGAAGTCAACAACACAGACTCTTAATATGTATTCAAGGGTCTGAATCATTCGTTCCGCTTGAACATCTGTTAAGGATGAAATGCGGTGCTCAGTTTCACTTAAGTACCTAAACCCTTTTGAAAAGCCTTGCAAAAACGATAAGTGAATTGGGATTCTCTATTCAAAATGATGGACAAAGTAATACCATAAAGACTCACAATCTCATTAATGTAGATCCTTGCATAATCTTCAACCATGTATGTTGACTTAACGGGAATAAAATGGGAAGATTTTTCCAAACTATCTACAATAACCCATAATGAATCATTTTGCCTCTTGGTTCGAGGCAACCCAACAATAAAGTCCATATTGATGGATCCCCACTTCCTAGTAGGAATATCGTTGATTTAGATTAAACCACCTGGTTTATGATGCTCAACTTTAACTTGTTGGTAGTTTGGACACTTAGCATAAAACTATTCTATGTCCTGTTTAAACCATTCCACCAATAGATCTCTCTAAAATCATGATACATTTTGGTGGTACCCGGATGTATAGAATAGCGAGAACCATGATCTTTTTCTAGAATTTGATTTCTCAAATCCTCAACATCGGGTTCACATAATCTCCCTTGGTAACTAAGAACACCATCCCATCCTTGGGAGAAAAACTCATTGAGCTTACAAAGTATCGATTCCTTCAACTCCATCAGTATAGGATCAAGGTGTTACTTAGATTTCACATCAACCACTAATGATGTTTCGGAGTTATGTGGTATCATAAAACCACCATTTGGAGAATCTTCAAACCACACACCTAATTGAGACAACCTATGAATATATTTCACAATTTCTTTCATCTCTTCTTCAACATGAGACACATTACCCATAGTCATACGACTCAAAGTATCCACAACCACATTGTCCTTTAAAGGGTGGTAGAGGACACTCATGTCGTAGTTCTTCAATAATTCTAACCATCTTCTCTGTTAAAGATTTAACTTTTTTTGTGTAAACACATAGTGAAGACTTTTATTGTCTGTAAATACATCAACATGTACATGATACAAGTATTGTGTTCATATTTTCAATGCAAAAACGACAACTGCTAACCCAAGGTCATGAGTTGGGTAATGCTTCTTATGAACTTTGAGTTGCCTCAAAGCATAAACTATCACCTTACCATGCTGAATGAGGACACATCCCTAGCCCACTCAGGAAGTATCGTAGTACACTACAAAGCTTTCGTTACCATTCCATAAGGTCAATACTAGAACGGAGGTAAGGTTATCTTTCAACTCTTGAAAACCTTTTTCACAAGTTTCTGACCACTTAAACATCCATTCGTTTGGATCAAAGCTATCAAAGGAAATGCAATGGACAAAAATCCATCAACAAACCTCCTATAATAGCCGGCTACACCCAAGAAACTTCTTATGTATGTAGGATTCAAAGTTCTAGGACAATTTATGACCGCATCCGTATTCTTTTGAAAAACCTCTACACCATCACCAGAGATAATATGGCCAAAAGAAGCAACCGAGAATAACCGAAATCCACAGTTGCTAAATTTTGCGTAAAGTTTGTGTTCTTTGTGATTCTCATGCTCATGTTCCTTCTTAGAGTATATCCATAAATGATCAATGGAAACAATCACAAACAATTCATGGAAATCTTGGAAAACTCTATTCTTTGGTCCATAAATGCCGCTAGGGTATTTGTTAACCAAAAATTCATAGTGACCATATCTAGTTCGAAATGTTTTTTTTTGGGAAAATCTTCACCTGTCACCCTAAGTTGGTGATATCCCTACCTTAAGTCAATCTTGGAAAAATAATATCACCTTGGAGTTAATTAAATAGATCATCAATTCTATAGAGAGGATACTTGTTCTTTATGGTTGTAACATTCTAGACAAATTTCATGTCTAGTAAGAGACCAACAGATACTCAAGAATGCGTATTGGGGATACATAGGCATCCCAATACCCAATAATGAGAAATATTGGACATAGTATAGAAAATTGGCTAAGGGATATTAGCCAATTTTCTAAGCATTAATGAGATTGTTTAAAATTATGCCTTCAATAAAGACCATGGAATAAATTTATGATTTTCATTATGTATTGATTCTCAACCAAATTCATTAAGTACTAGGCATCAAAGTGTCAATTCTAGTACCATAGCACATAACCATTTAAAATGATCATTTAAATTAAGTAGTGCCCAAGGATATAGTGAGGGTCCTTGGGAGAATAAGTAAACATTCCCAAAGGATCTATCAAGAATAATTAGTTAGTAAAGTACAAAAAACACATACGAAAGCACATGGGCAACACATGCGGGAATGGGCCAAAGGACGGCACAACCCTAACCGAATTCGGTTAGGGTAGTTAAGGGGCAGCATGTGCGTACGTGTCCCTCCATGTGGGGCCTAACAGCATAACAAACTCAAGGATATAACTATATTTCCTAACAATTTAAATAACCTAGGACTAACCGAAATTGACCCACTAGTGCACCCGACAACCTAGGACTAAACCGGGTTGACACTAACTTAGTACTAGTTAAAGAGACAACATAGTATCTAACCTAGGATGGTCCAAAGGGTTAGTTATTGTCCTAACAACTTAGGTATACTTATTAATTACCCTAGGTTTTTTAAAAATTTAATTCATCAGCTTAATTATTTACTTTAATAGGACAAAACCAAAATCACAAAGCAATTTTCATATTTCGATAAAGACAAGAAAAAAATAACCTAGTACCTAACCTAGGATGGTCCAAAGGGCTAGTTATGGTTATAATGACTTAAGGGTACTTTAGTAAGTACCCTAGGTTACTTAATTAATTAAATTATCCGTTTAATTAATTAAATTAATCGGGTCGAACCTAAATTCTTACACTAACCTAACATAACTGAAGGAACATCCTAGTACTTAACCTAGGATGGTCCAAAAGGGTAAATTATGGTTCGAATGACTTAGGGGTACTTTAGTAATAACCCTTGGTCCCTTAATTAATTAAATTATCCATTGAATTAATTAATTTAATGGTTCAAAACTAAGTTCTTGGGAATAATTTCTGATTTGAGTAAAGTGTTGTGTTTTCCTAGTTCTAGTCAATCTAGGAGGGGCTTTTGAGTAATTTATTTATTTATTTATTTAATAAACTTATTAAACTTAGTTAAATGATTAAATACCAGTTCCTAAACCTATAATTCATGATCAACACTTAGAGAATATAATGCAAAAGAGAACAAAAGAAAAAGGCATAAAGTTGATCGACTTCTAGGGCGATTTCAAGGTCTCGTCATGTTTTTGTTAAAGGTGGTCTTTGTAGATTAAGTTCTACATAGGGTATGGGTTTATCTTTTGGAATTAATTCTCCAAGAGTACTTTCCTTCAAACGAATTCATGAGATATCAAAAACTAGGGTTGTTTCCCAAAGTTCTCGTCGAACTTTCATTTTCCCTAGTATCCTTGTTATGATTTATTTGTTGTTTAGATTAGTCTTGATCATGTTGTTTGTATGTGGTTATGGATTATCTTGATGTGTATGGTTTGTTATTGTTAAATTTCGAATGAACTATGAATTGAACTCGTATGATGCTAAGTGTTTCTTACGTGCATTAAAGAATGATATATTGTTAAGTTATGTCAAAAAATGTTTGAGTGTTGATGTGTGACGTCTTAATGCATACCTATTATTAATGTGACTTTATCAAGATGTTATCATCAAAAATTAATATGATGCTTTCTAAGATGTTTAAATTATGTTTAATGTCATGAACTAAGATTGGTTTAAAAGATCTCCATGAAATCACATTTGAAAGAATTGCCTATCTTATGCCACTAAAACTGCTAACAATACATTGTCTAAGAATGATGAATGGAATTTCTATAATGTTATATTGAATTAACTAAAAGATTGGCTGATGTATAATGTACAAAAACATAAGCATGATGAACATGAAAATTGGCTTATGCCAACGAACATGGCTATGTAATATTTTCAAAATTGTTTTGTTCCAAATACTAATCATATGCCATCTTTTGTAGCCAAAATAATAAATGACAACTCAGCCACTTTCTAAAATTAATTCAAGGGATCCATAAAAAGGGCATGCCATTCATTGGGAGAACTTCCCAACTGGTCTAAAAGATTGAACTATGAACATATGCAACTCATTTGAATGAAGTGCTCATTGTCCATAAACGATATTGAACTCTAATGAATACAGAAAATAACGTGAGTAATAACAGACTAAAGATGCTAATTTGCGGAGAAGTGACCTATTTGAGTGCTAACTTAAGTGAATAAGACTCACTTACACCAAGTACTCTGTTACAAATTACTCACGAATGAAGGTGGTTAGAAACATGTGAGACTGATCTCATTAACACCAAAGGATTAATGTAGGAAAATTCAAATTTCATAAGTGTAAATAAAAGGATGACAATTCATCAATAAAGTAAGTGAATCCCAATCTAGAATAAATCTTACATAATGTTTGAGTCAACTCTAAAAGATAAGAAGATAATGAAAGTGAGCAAAGCACCGATATACTAGTTATCATAATGTGCTTGCACGTGTAAGTCTCATGAGACGAGGCTTCCACCGAGGTGGAGAATTAATCTCCTTAAGTCCCTAGTCTTCGAACTATGTCTAGCCCACATAGGAACTAGCCCGTGGTTTCCACCTAAGAGATCTAGGTATGTTTCGATCTCACCTTTGCAAGTGAGATCACCTCTTTTCGGTGTGGGCAAGATACCAAATTTCATGTTTATCTCACATTATCTTTGTCAATTAATGCTCAAAAGAATTTCTTGGTTCAGTATAGCCGTTAGACACTCCTTTTCAGTGTGGAATAAACACTTGATACAGATTCAACTAAGCCGGGAATCACCCTTTTTCGGTGTGGGGCAGACAATAGATTTCATTAGTAGCTCACATGATCTAGATTAATTTTAACCGGTGAATCACCTCTTTTCAGTGTGGGGAAGACACTGGATTTAATATTACGTGCATGATATTACTTCTAGGATGTCTTTAAGAAATAAAGATGAAATATGATGGAACATATGTTCAAAGTGATCTATGAAAGTAAGATCTTAAGAATTTCAATTGCCAATATCAATACCAATGAAGCTTCAGCAAATAATGGGCAAATTAAATAAGATTGTCTTATAATGACTTCTTATTGTAACGACCTATTCTAGTCGTTTTGAGCAGCAGATTTTATTTATGGAAAAACTGGCTTAGTCGACGGATCCCACGACGGACCGTCATAGGCACGACGGACCGTCGAAGGGGTCTCGTTCCAAAATACTTAGAATTTAGAAATTTGGGTACTGAGATCGCTCTCTGAACGTCACGACGGGGGTGGCAGGACTTACCGTTCAGGCAATACGGGCCGTCACAGACCTTGGTAATCTAGTCTCTGAACTCTAGGACGGAAGCAGCAGGAGGACCGTCTGCAGGCGCGACGGCCCGTCAAAGACTCTGTAAACCCAGGCTGGGTCGGAATTTCTTGTTAATATTTTACGGCATTTTTGGCATTCCTACTTATAATTATAAGTTAATGATTAATATTAATAATTCAATTACTTGGGTTAAAGAGAAACCTTTGAATAAATAGTGGGTTACCCTTACCATCTTTTATACTTACTTATAAGCTTATTAGGTAAAAGAAAAGGGTTTGAAATGAACGAAAAATAGAAAGAACAAGAGAGAAGGGGAAACGAACGCGAGATGAGAGAACGAAGAGGAAAGCAAAGAACTTTTGAAGATTCCTTGCTTGATCACAAATTCTTCGGTGGAGGTAGTTATTTTATGCTATTCGTAAGTAAACTCTTAATAGCGAATGATATGTATTGGGTATTATTGATACACTCTCCCTATATGCTTAATTGTATGCTTGTATGAATGTGATTATAGAATGTGAGTAAAAAAGCATGATGAAGCTATTGAATCTAATCTTGAAACCCTAATCTGCCTTGTTAATGAGATTGATGATGCCTTGGTATAAAAGAAGGCTTTATACTAAAAGTGATGACGAAGTAGTGGAACGGGTGGTCCACGTACTGACACTTAAATTAAGGGGATCGGGTGTCACGAACCGAGACACGCGTAGAATTAGTGGATCGTGTGGTCACTAACAGACACGTAGAATTAGGGGACGGGTGTCACGAACCTACATGTATAATTAGGGATCGTGTCACGAATCGCACGTATTATATGGAGCAGAGTGTCACGGACCGACACGAGAAGAAATAAACATAATGATCTTGAAAGATGTAAATATACGCATCTAATGAACCTAATTCCCAACTGGTATGGGCATTGAGGTGAGTCCGTCATTGGTAACTGGCGGTGCTTAGTAATTATTATAGACTTGTTGTTGCTACATTTTGAGTATTGTAGTTGATTTTGATATTATTTGATAATACTATTTTCTATTTTGAGTTTGGCCGCTGATACCTACTCCAGTACTTGTGTTTTGTTACTGACCCCTCCTTGTATGTATTCCTCTCTTTGTCATTGGTGGAGTGCACAAACATACCATCGTCTTCACTCAGTCCGCAACTCTAGCCTCTTCATCAAGCCAGATTTCAGGGTGATCTAATTGCTTCTAGCTTGGATGGATCTTCCTCGTCATGTCTTGATGCCTTGACATCCGGCATGAAACTAGCTTTTTTCTTATTTTAGCTTCTTAGATACTCGTAGATTTAGTCAATTTGAGGATAGATGTTCTTGTGGGATGAACTTAAGTTTTGGGAATAATAGTATTGAGTTTTTTATAAGTTATTTAATCGATTTTCATTATGAGTTTAGTCTTCCCGCATTATATTTTTGTTATTTATGGTTGAAACGTTGGGAATTGGATGGTGTTGTTTCGCTCACATAGTACGATAAGTGTGTGTGCCAGTCGCGGCGCGTTTTGGGTCGTGACAACTTGGTATCAAACATAGGTTTGTTGTTTCTCATAACAACAGAACGAGTCTATAGATTCCGTACGGAACGGTAAGGGGCGCCTTTACTTTTCTTTGAAGAGGCTATAGGACTTTAGGAAAATTCCATTTTTTCTTTCTTTCGTGCTATTACTTGGATCCAATTGGGTAATCTAGGTGATACAAATTGGTATCTGACCATCTTCACGCTATTTCGCAGATGTTAGAACTAGAGCAACAACTACGCCAACACCAGCACCGGCAAGACAAGATCGTCTGCGCCCTCCACTTATCTGTATCCGAAGAGGAGCATTGGCAAAGGGGCCGTGGTAGAGGTTCGGGGGAGGATGTCCTCTAGAGGAAGAGGACAAGCACCTGTCCATCTGGTACTAGGGCGTACTCCTCCCCGACTGAGGAGAAGTACGAGAGGGTGAGGATGGGGAGAATGACATTACAGAATGAGGGATTTCCACCCCACCCTACCCCAAGGATTATCAATTAGGTTCTTGTTATCTTAGCGGGTTATCTATCCGGGCCCCCACTCCAGTGTGTTTCTGCACCAGCCCTCAGGTTCCGGAGGTACAACATGCAGCTACTATGGCTTCCCCTCATGGATGCTCATGTAAATAGGCCACGTTTCCTCGTTTGATACAGGGCCTATAATGACAACTGACTCAACTGAACTTTTCAGTAAGTTTCTTGAAATTCAAAACCTCCAGTCCTCAAAGGGTGCTGAACTGCGGATGCCTATGATTTTCTGGTTTGACTGGCATGACTTACTACACATATTGTATAGTAGAACGGTTTGGTGTTTGAGTTTTGTGACTTATCATTTCAAGGGAACCAAAAGTGTGGCGGTCACATGTTGAGTGTTCCAACCAACACAGGCACCACCTTGACTTAAAGGCATAATTTCTAGCTTGTTATGGAGAAGTAAATATCCCCCGACATTGAGGGATAGGAACAAGAGATTGTTCTTGAGCCTAGAAGCAAGGTAGTATGTCGGGTACTGCAATGAGGCTAATTTCGCGCATTATCCAGGTATGCCACCCCCTATGTTTCATCACCAGAGCGGGTTCGCCGTTTTGTTGAAGGGGTTAAGGTCCAGAATTAAGGATTTCCAGCCTTACACTTACGCTACGGCAAAAGCCTTTCAGAAGTGGTAGACTTCAGTGATTAGAGGTGACAGGAGTGAGCCAGATGACTTCACCATGGAATCGACATCAAAAAGGGTTCGAAAAGGGAGGTGAGTTTAATGGTCCCCTTACTCTAAGGACAGGGTTCAAAGGAGAGTTACTACTCAGTCAGCCAATCAGTCTTCACTACATATATAGTTGGGGGTCCACCTCAGACCGGTCAACATTTTCTCTGAAGGACCTATGCTTGACCCAGGGAGTGTTAGGGATGTGGGGAGACTGGACATATTATGGAGGAATTGTTCCAAAACCGAGTTATAGACCCCCAATAGCTAGAGGTAGAGGTGGTCATGGAAAGGCGTTATTCTGGAG